>OY740792.1:15109065-15709065 GCA_963514005.1 Raja brachyura | reverse complement strand
CTAATATGGATAGACATTGCATTCTCATGATACCCACCTTTCATTCAAGTTCAAAACAAACTACTTGGAATAGATGCTAGGATTAAAGGGTTTCCTGAAGCTAAAATTATATTTGATTAAATACCATTCTAGTACAGGCCATTCCTAGTGTTGCAGACATTCAAAAGTCAATTTTGTCAATAAGTCAGAAGATGAACAAAAAATTCCGGATATCGTAACCAAAACACATTTGCACAGGGTAGTGTTGCTGCCTTTCAGCACCAGACACCTAGTTTGAACCTGACCTTGGGTGCTGTCTGTAAAGAGTTTGCACGTTCTCCCTGCGACCGTGTGACTTTTCTCCGGGCGCTCCGGCTTTCTCCCACATTCAAAAGATGTGCAGGTTCGTAGGTTAATGGACTTCAGTAAAATTGCAAATTGTTATAAGTTCATAAATTGTCCCTGGTGTGTAGGATAGTACTAGTGTACGGGGTGATCACTGGTTAGCGCAGACTCGGTGAGCCGAAGGGCCTATTTCAGTGCTGTTTCTCCACATCTCAACTCTTAATGCTAACGATACCTTCATAGTATTTTAATGAATATTATCTAAAGCACTCAAAACTGATAAGAATGAACTATTATTCAAAGTTGGGGAATCGAGGAAACTAGTCCTGTTTTAATAGGAATTAACGTTTACATCAACCGTTTAAATTTAATAATATCAAGGGAGCTTGTTTGTATGTACAGGTGTACATTAGTCAGTATTCTTAACCTGGGGATGGTTTGTACAGGCTAATCCTGCAAATGCATACTGATGGTGCCCTGCTTTTAAAAAAAAAACACCACCATCTCTCTATTCCACACCTGCCTGGTCACACAGAATTCCAGGTCATTTAAAACAAAATGAAATTCTCAATGGAAATCGCATTTTTTTCTTTAAAATAACCTATACACAATGTTAGCTGTTAATGAACACGGAAGAATTTGATTAAAACTGGGGTTTTTTTGGAATGAAATCAATGTCAATGAAAATCGGGATTTTTTATGTAAATGAAATTCACACGATCCCATTTTGACCTCATTGTGACGTCAAAGGCGGCTATTGGGCAGGGCAAGTGGAAAAGTGGTTTGAAAAGTGTTGTTTGTAAAGTTTAAAATGTCAATAATCTGTAAAATATAACACACACACACACACACACACACACACACACACGCACACGCGGGCCCATTCCCCCGAGGCAATATTCCACCACTGACCCATAACCCACAACTGCACAGACGCGGCTGACGGTTTCCCGTTGTGACGCCAAAGATCCCCGTTGTGTCGCGAGTCACGGCAACCCTCCCCCAACCTCACAGGCGCAGCCGACAAGTAGGAGCGCGACAGCAATTTTTTTAAAGTTCAAAATGGCAATAACATGTAACATATAAGATCAATGCGAACGCATCTCACTCTCTACTCTTCAGTCCCCTATTCCCCTCTGCCATTATCCTCCCTCTCCCCACCTCCATCAACCCTCCTCTGCATCCTCCCCTCACCCCCTCCCTTCCCTCCTACCTTTCCCCCTCCCCATCTCCATTACCTCACCATCCCTCTTCCTACGCCTATCCTCCTCCATTCCCCCTCATGCCCCAGCACTCCCTCCCCCTCACCTTCACCCTCTCCTCCCCTCCCCCACCTCTCCCTCCCCCTACCCTCAGTCACTCCCTTCCCCCACAACCCACTCCCCTCTCTACCCCCTCCTCTGGCACTATCCCCCTGCTCCCCCACTCCTCACCTCCCTCTATCCCGTCCCCATACAATTTAAAAAAGACTTCCAAAAATAATCAATTTTACATCTTGGACAAATGATTGAGAGCATAAAAGGAATTTCTCCATATTAAATTCAAAGCTTTCATGTTGGTCATCAGTCATCACCAACTAGAAGACATGCTATCAAATTGGGCAACTATCTTTGTTTCATTCCCTTCTTCCTTTCATTATGTTCCAGGGGGTAAATTCAAAAATCTGGACACAGTTTACCCAGGGCCGGATTTAGATGAAGAGAGGCCCTAGGCTATTCCACTTGTGAGGCCTCTCCCAATCTCCCACCCCCACAACGAGAGGAAGGTGGAAGAGTCCACCAGATTGACACCGATGTGCAGCCGAACGTGGCCAATGAGATAAGGGCTGGAAAGCTGCGCTTTTATTTATTGCCAGTGCTAGTGTCGAGTTATCGGCTTAAAATAGTAGGCAAGGAAAATTACTGAAGTGTTGTTCAGAGACTACATTGCGTTGTGACAGCCTATGACAGTGTCAAAAATATTACACACCAGCGCCCGTACGAAGCTTTTCAAAAAGGGGGTGGCATGGCAGGATTACACAAAATTTTATATGAAATAATTGCACACAGCACATATCACAAGCGCGGAGCTCAAAGACCCTTGCGGCCGGGGTCCAGGGCCTGCTTAAGGGCCCAGGAAGCTCTGGGGTTTTAGCTGCTCTCTGGTGCATTCTGAGCCTTATTTTCAAGTCAAGTCACTTTTATTTCTATAGCACATTAAAAAAGCAACACTCGTTGACCAAAGTGCTTTACATTGGTGGAGGTACTAACATCATACAACATTGGTTCATAGATTAAGTACATACATAAATACATACATACACCCCTCCCTCAGAGGACGTCAAGAAAGGCTTGAGAGTAAAGATGAGTTTTAAGTCTCGGTGTGGGCAGTTCTGATGGGAAGTGGGATGCTGTTCCACAGTCTAGGAGCTGCAACCGCAAAGGCGCGGTCGCCCCTGAGCTTATGCCTAGGGGTGGTCAGTAACCCCAAGTCGGTCGAACTGAGGGACCTGGAGGTGGAGTGGTGGGTAAGCAGACTTTTGATGTAGGTGGGGGCAAGCCTGCTAAAGGCTTTGTAAACATAAAGAAGGATCTTGAAATTTATTCTGAACAGCACAGGGAGCCGGTGGAGAGAGGCCAGAATCGGGGTGATATGGTCCCTTTTTCGGGTGCCCGTCAGGAGTCTCGCTGCAGCGTTTCGGACCAGTTGCAGGCGTGACAGGGATGATTGGCTGATGCTAGTGTAGAGGGAGTTGCAGTAATCGAGGCAGGAGGAGATAAATGTGTGGATGATCTTTTCGAGGTAATCAAACTGGAGGAATTGTTTTATTTTAGCTATCGCCCGAAGCTGGAAGATGCTCGCTTTTACCACGGCATTGACTTGTTTGTCAAATATCACGCCAAGGTTTTTGACGTGAAGTTTGAGTAATGGGGTAAGGCTTCCACGGCTGCCTGTTATCGTTTTGATTGAGTCCGAGGGGCCGAGAAGGATGACCTCAGACTTTCTCTCGTTTAGTTGGAGGAAGTTCTGGGCGATCCAACACTTTATATCCTCGAGGCAGTGGATAAGGTTAAGTAGATTTGATCGGTTCTTGGGCTTCAGGGGGAGATAGAGTTGTGTATCGTCTGCATAGCAATGGAAGGAAATGCCGTGCCTTTGAATGACTTGGCTTAAGGGGAGCACATACAGGGAGAAGATAATGGGGCCAAGGATGGAACCTTGTGGAACCCCGCAGCAGAGGCTAGCTGGGGAGGAGACAGAGTTGCCTATGTTAGTAGAGAAATTCTAACTTTGAGGTAGGAGATGAACCAGCTCAAGGCAGTGCCATCAATACCAACCTCGTACCGGAGACAGTCAATTAGGATGGTGTGGTCGACAGTATCAAATGCTGCGCTGAGGTAGAGAAGGAGAAGGATTGCACAGTCGCCGGTGTCAACAGTGAGCAGTAGGTCATTATGTATCTTCAACAAGGCAGACTGTGCTGTTGTGGGCCCTGAAACTTGATTGGAAAGTTTCAAAGATAGTATTTTGGTGAAAGTAAGGCATAAGTTGACTTAAAATTACCTTTTCAAGGGCTTTTGAAAGGAAAGGCAGTTTTGAAATAGGTCTGTAGTTGCTTGGCAAGGTGGGGTCGAGGTTAGGTTTTTTCAGGAGGGGCTGGACCACCGCATGCTTGAAGCAGGTAGGAACAGTGGCAGTGGCCAGAGAACTGTGGAAGATGGCGAGGATGCTGGGACTGGCTAAGGTAATGATATCACTCAGAAGGGCAGAGGGGATAATGTCGAGGAGGCAGGTAGTAGGTTTCATGGTGGTGACCAGTTTCACAAGGGAGGGTAGAGTAACGGGTTCGAAACAGTATAATTTTGAAGAACAGACCAATGAGACAGCCAGGTCATGGATGGGAGGGGAAATATTCGATCTGATGTTCTTAACTTTGCTGGTGAAAAATGTAGTAAATTCCTCGCACTTAGCAGGGGACCCAGTTAAGCTGGTGCTGGGGGCAGGACATGTGATAGAGGTGATGGTACTAACAAAGATCTTGGAGTTATGAGCATTTTTGGAAATAAGGGCGGAAAAGTATTTTGTTCTTGCAGATTTTACTGCTTCCTGGTACTTGTGAAGATTGTTTTTCAGAAGTTCAAAGGAAATTTGAAGCATCAGATTTATACTTCCGTTCTGATTTTCTGCACTCTTTTCTTAGGGCTCTGGTGGTTTCATTGAGCCAAGGCCAGTCTTTAGGCTTAGGCTTTTTCATTTTAAGAGGAGCAACAGAATTCAGGATGGAAGAGCAAGTGGTATTGAATATAGAAATGAGGTCGTCGGTGCTGAGATGGAGGGGAGACGCCTCTATAGTGCAGATGTCGGGGGCGGCTTTGAGAGCCTCAGAGAACTTACTGGCAGTCGAGGAGTTTACGTAGCGGGAGTAGCGAGCAGGCAGATGGGATTTTGAGGGAAAGGCAGAGATGCATCGAATATAATTGCACTATTCAATTCAATTCAATTCAATTCAAGTTTAATGTCATTGCACAAATACAAGTATAGGTACAACGAAATGCAGTTTAGCGTCATTCTTAGTGATAGCGATATGAAAAAAATAAATACAGAGTGCAGTGGTAGCAGTACGGAAATAAATAAATACAGGGTACAGACAAGTCTATCAGCTGGGCTCCGAGTTCAGCAGTCTGATGGTGTAGTTGAAGAAGCTGTTCTTCGTCCTACTGGTGCGGGACCTGAGGCTCCTGTACCGCCTCCCTGATGGGAGGAGGGCAAACAGTCCATGGTTAGGGTGTGAGGGGTCCTTGATGATCTTCCCGGCCCGCTTCAGGCACCGTTTTCGGTGGAAGGCATCCATGGCAGGGAGCGGGGCACCGATGATGTACTGGGCGGTTTTCACCACCCGTTGTAGTGCCTTCCTGTCTGCCACGGTGCAACTGCTGTACCATACCGTAAAGCAGGTGGTCAGGATGCTTTCAATGGTGCAGCGGTAGAAGTTCGTCAGGATCCGGGGGGACAGGTGGGCTTTTTTGAGCCTCCTCAGAAAGTAAAGGCGCTGCTGTGCCTTTTTGATCAGCTTTGAGGTGTTGAGGGACCAGTACAGATCCTCCGAGATGTGTACCCCGAGGAATTTGTAGTTGGAGACCCTCTCCACCTCAGTCCCGTTTATATGGATGGGGGTGTGTCTGCCATGGATGCCGATCTGATCTGTCTATGATCAGACAGACAGGCATCAATAATTTCTGTATTACAAATTGGGAGACCAGATGAAAGCACTAGGTCTAGTGTATGGCCAAGCGTGTGCGTGGGTCCAGTGGTGAGTAGAATCAGGTTGAAGGACTCAACCAGGTTCATAAATTTACTCACTAGAGGCTTTGTGGGACAGCAGACATGAATGTTAAAGTCACCAAGAATCAGGACCCCGTCAAATTTGGGCAACAGCTAGTGATAAGATCACCAACTTGTGAGATAAAGTCCTTACACGTTTTTGGTGGGTGATACACAAGAACAATTAAAAGTGGACAGATTAGACCAACTATGATTAGTTGATGGTTACACAAAAAGCTGGAGAAACTCAGCGGGTGCAGAGGCATCTAAGGAGCGAAGGAGATGGGCGACGTTTCGGGTCGAGACCCTTCTTCAGACTGGTCAGGGATCAGGGAAGCGAGAGATATAGATGGTGATGTGGAGAGATAAAGAACAATGAATGAAAGATATGCAAAAAAGTATCGATGATAAAGGCAACAGGCCATTGTAAGCTGTTTGTAGTGTGATAATGAGAAGCTAGTGCGACTTGGATGGGGGAGAGATAGAGAGAGAAGGAATGCCAAGGCCCGAGAGCTGAGGGAGAGGTGGGAAGGGGAGAAAATGTTTTGTGTGTTGATTTTATTGCCTGTTACGGTTCGACTGTGTTAGTGTGTGCACATTAAAAATATGATGCAAAATGGAAGTTGCAAACTATGGAATTCGTATTTTTCAGTATTGTTATCAAGGAAAAGAAAGCAGTTTCAATTGTTTGATATTATTCATATGGAGGAGAAAATATAATTGCTCTAAAACCTAGCTTAATTTTGTAATCTCACTAAAGATAATCCCCTTTCCCTCTCCCCCTCCTCCTTCACTTTTCCTCTCCTTCCCTCCCCATCTCTCTCTCCCCCTCCGCCTCTCTCCCCCCCCCCTCCCCCCCTCTCTCTCTCTCTCTCTCCCCCATCTGTCTCAACCCCCAACTTTCCCCCCTCTCTCCCTTTTTTTTTTTTTTTTTTTTTTCCATTTCAAAAACTTTATTCAACACAAATCATAAAATACAACACATCAAAACACAATCAAAAATCACACTATAATGAACAGATCATTGTAGTACAGCAGTACATTCATTTATAATCGCCTCAACCCCACGCGGCGACCAGCGCTGACGGAAGGCCTCCAGAGTCCCCGTGAACACCGCGTGTTCCCTCTCCAGGGACACACGTGCACGGACGTAGGCCCGAAAGAGGGGCAGGCAGCCGACTCTCGCCAGACCGTCGACCGCCCGCTGCCTGGACCCACGAATGGCCATCTTGGCCAGGCCAAGGAGCAAACCGACAGGTAAGTCCCCCCCCCACACTCGGCTCTCCCCACTCCCCGCCTTGTGTCCAAACACCAGGATTGTGGGGCTAAAATGCAGCCAGAACTTGAGGAACAGCCCCTTCAGATATTGGTACAGGGGCAGTAACCTCACACACTCCATATACACATGGAATACGGTCTCCTCCTCTCCGCAGAAAATACATGCGGCAGACGAGCCCGTGAACCGACTCAAAAGTTTATTACAAACCACCGCTCCATGCAGCACTCTCCACCCCAGGTCCCCAATATAAAGGGGTACAACTCCCTTATAGAAGGACCCCCACTGGGGCCCCCCGCCGCCTTCGGATGGTAACACCGTCCTCCATGGTGAGTCAGGACGGGAGACGAAGGCACGGTGGTTCAGAATGTGCAGGAGCATCCTGTACAGTGCGCGTCTCCTTGCATCACAAAATGGCATGCTGGTCATCTCAGAAAGGCAGCTCAGATTATGCGGAGCCGGAGGCCGAGAAATATCCCGAAGCCTAGGCCCGATGAGCAGATCTGACGGAGCAGGGGTAAGCTCTATCTGAACCACTCTAGGCTCGCGCCTCTCCTCGACAACCACCATGACAGGATGAGGACCAGCCACACCCGCAGCCACAACATCCCCCTCTCCTCGTGGAACAACACTCTGGCTGAACACCACCAAATTCCTCACTCTTAACACATCCCTATAGAAAACAGGCAAGCCCCTTAGAGCGGGTCGACTGACACCCGCCACCGGGAGCCGCGAGACCCCCCTTAGGCAACGACCCTGACGAAAAAAATACGTGGCCAGAGCGTGCCATCTGGGAGGGTTCTCTACATACATGTATCTCCGCAGAGTCCTGAGACGGAGAGCCGCCACCTGGGTGCGCACGCACACCAAGGACTGGCCGCCCTCCTCTAACGGAAGACTCAGGACCGCCGCGGAAATCCAATGCTTCCTATTTCCCCAAAAGAAATCCACCAGCTTCTTCTGTATAGCAGTTACAAATATAGAGGGCGGGACAAGAGTAGCCAGCCGGTACCATAACATAGAGGCCACCAGCTGGTTTATGACCAGCACCCTCCCCCGAAAGGAGAGAACTCCAAGCAGGCCTGACCAGCGCCCCAGCCGAGCAACCACCTTCGTCTCCAACTCTTGCCAGTTTGCCGGCCAAACATCCTCAGTGGGACTCAGGTACACCCCCAGATAGAGGAGGTGCGTGGTACTCCACGCATACAATGCCATCTCCTCCGGCAGGGAGTCTACCCGCCACTGACCCACCAAAAGTCCAGAGCACTTACTCCAGTTAATCCTAGCAGAAGATGCAGCCGAGAATATCTCCTGGCAGTCACGCATCCTCCGCAGGTCACCAGGATCAGTGAACATAAGAAGTACGTCATCGGCATATGCCGATAGAATCACCTCAACCCGCGGGCCAGGTAGGGCCAGGCCTGTCAACCTCCTCCGAAGAAGACACAGGAACGGCTCCACACAGACCGAATACAACTGGCCCGACATAGGGCACCCCTGGCGGACCCCCCTCCCAAAATGAAAAGGAGATAGCACCGCGCCATTAACCTTTACAAGACACTCCGCCGCAGCGTACAAAAGCCGGACCCGGGCCACGAAGTGTGGTCCAAACCCAAACGCTTGCAACGTCCCAAATAGGTATTCATGCTCTACCCTATCAAAAGCCTTCTCCTGATCAAGAGACAGAAAAGCAGCTGACTCACCAGTACCCTGGACTAAATGAATCAGGTCCCTAACCAGGTGGATGTTATCCTGGATGGACCGGCCAGGGACTGTATAAGATTGATCAGGATGAATCACTTGATGCAGCACGGAGCCCAGGCGATTTGCCATTGCCCGTGCAAAAATTTTATATTCTGTGCAAAGGAGAGAGACTGGACGCCAGTTCTTCAACAAACGGAGTTCGCCCTTCTTAGGCAGCAAGACAACAACCGTCCTACGCCACGAGAGAGGCATCACTCCAGTCGCCAGGCTCTCCCCCAAAACCAACATATAGTCACCCCCTAGGACGTCCCAGAATGCTCTAACAAACTCCACCGTCAACCCATCCAGCCCGGGGGACTTACCCCTCCTGAGCTGATGCAAGGCGCAAGTCAACTCCTCCAAAGATAAGGGGCCATCAAGAAGATCAGCCTCCCCCCTATCTACGGCCGGTAGACCCTCCCACAGATCTTGCTGAGCCTCCACACTGAATCCTTCCGCAGAGAACAGGGTCCCATAAAAGGACCTAACCAAGGCATTAATCCTCTCTGGATCAGTGACAGAGGAGCCGTCATCTGCAAGCAACTCCACGAGCTGTTTTCGAGCTCCCCGCCCCTTCTCCAAAGAGAAAAAGAAAGGCGACGCTCGGTCCAGCTCGTGCAGCATCTGGACCCGAGACCTCACATAAGCGCCTCGAGATCGCTCAAGCAGCAGACTCCTCAAAACCTCCTTCTTCCTCTGAAACTCTCCCCATTCGCTGGAGTCTTCACCAAACTGACCCAGGCGAGACTCAGCGTCCTGTATCTCCCTCTCCAGCTTCTCGACCGCTGAGTCCCGCCTCCCAGTCGACCCCCATGTATATTCCTTACAAAAGAGACGGATGTGAGCTTTACCCACATCCCACCACTGCCTAAGGGAAGAGAAGCACCTCTGCCTCTCTCTCCACTTCACCCAAAACCGAGTGAATGACTCCCGGAAACACCGATCCTCCAGCAGCCTGTTGTTAAAGTGCCAGTACGCGGACCCAGCCCGAGCGCACGCTGGATTGAAATCCACACGCACCAGACAATGGTCCGAGCACGGCACCAGCCGCATTGAGGCCGCTGAGACACGGGAAACAAACGCTCGGGAAATATAAAACCGATCAATGCGGGAACCACCGCCCTCAGACCTCCGCGAAAAAGCAGTGGAATCAGGGTGAAGGTCCCTCCAAACATCAACCAACTCAAAGGAGTCAATCAAGCCTCTCAGCTTCTTCGCTACAGCAGGCGCACACTGAGTACCAGAACGGTCCCGCACCTCAAGTGTGCAATTAAAGTCCCCACCAAGGAAGACACACTCTCCCCTATCAATAGTGCCCAACAGAGCATTCACCTCCCGAAGCAGGCCGGCCTGCATCGTGCCGGAGCTAGGGGCATACACGTTAATGAAATGCAACGGCATGCCATCCAGGCTCACGGCCAGATGGAGCAAACGTCCTGGCACCACTTCCTGCACTTTTAAAATGCTTGGCAGAAAATTTGGGGCCAACAGAAAAGCCACCCCACTCGAATTTGAGCTGAGATGGCTCATATAAACCCTCCCTTCCCACTCCAGTTGCCAGGTAGGTTCATCACTAGCAACGGTATGTGTCTCTTGCAGATAACAAACTGCAAATCTCCCCTCCCTTAGGGCTGATAAGAGCTGAAATCTTCGAAAACTCGCTCTACTCCCATTTAAATTTAATGTAGCTACTGTGAATGTGTAGACACATTAGATTGTGACCCTCACACTCCCTGTAGTCACAGGAGGTCCTTTTCTGAGGACCTTCAACAAACCCCAAAACTGCCCCAAATCCGAGTCAGAAAGACCACTATCCTTGTTACTAAGGATAGCCTCGAGACTCTCCCGCACATCTAGCCAATCCTCCCATCTCCTTGTAATGGCCCACCATAATGTTTTGGGAGCACGACTTATTTTTAAGAACTCTCGCACCTCAACAATAAGCTTCGCCTCAGACACGGCCTTGGAGTCTGGGCTCTCAGCCAACCCGCTCGCACCTGAATCAACAACCTCAGAAAGACCAGAACTGTCTGACACAACACTCTCTGAGCCCCCCCCACTGGCCGCATCGCTATCCTCCTCCACAGCCATGACACGACCACCCGGATCAATGCTGGGGGTGGGTCCCAACACCCCTACCTGAGACTCGCAGCCCTCTGAATGGCTGGGCTCCTGCCCGCTACCATCACCCTCCTCCTCCGGGCCTGGGGAAGCAACAACAAGAGGCATCCCCAGGGCCTGTGGAACACTGGCACCCTCGGAGTCTGAAAGAGGATCACGTCCCATAACAGCCCTGACCTCCACATCATCCAGAGTGCCCTCTCCACAGGCATCACCCAGAGAATCACCACCTGCCATTAACCTCACCCCAGACAACTCATCCGGTGAGGCATCCCGCCCCCCAGCACCTCCACTGGCACTGATATGGAGCACAGACTTGAACGACAACACCCCCGAAACTCCCCCCTCATCCTGACTCTGCACATCCCCCGTCACAGAGGGCACACTACCAGAGGAGCCAACCACGTCACCTACCGTGCTAGCACCCTCAGTAGGCCTCTGAAACGAGGGGACCTCATCCGACCCAGAGGGTACACACCCAAGGGAGCTAACCACAGCATCCGCCGAGATAACTCCCTCAGAGGGCCCCTGAGATGAAGGGACAGACTCCCGCCCAGTGGACACAACTCCACCGGAATCAACTTCAGCACCCAGTCCGGTGACACCCGCTGTAGATCCATGAAGAGAAGGCCCAACCACCGACCCAGAAGACACCGGGTCAAGACCACTTTCAGCCACCTCAGTGGTGGAAAGCCCGGAGAAAGACATCCCCTTCGCTCTGGACCCACGCCCTTCCTCCTCTTCACCAGGCAAATGCCTCCTTTTAGTCCCACTCGCATGCGGAGGTGCGGTAACCTCCATAAGGGAAGGGTCATCCGCCTCCACATTACCCCCAACCACTTTGCCACCCACACGTTTAGACTTCTTTCCCCCCTTCCGAGCCACCACAACTCCCCCCTGGGCCCCAGCAGGTGCAGTCTGCACCACACTGGAGCCAAACTCACCCGATTGCACTTTCTTCGCTCGGGCAGCCCTATCCCTCTCCTTCTTCTTATTATGCTTCCCCTGCTTCTCCCAAAACCCCCCCTCAACACTCCCCTCCTCCTGCGCCCCACCTCCATCCACCGCCACAGGCGCAAGACGTAGGGGACGTGGGGGGCTTGGGCTCTCACTGCCCAGGGTCCCCAAAGCGGAACCTCTGGACCCAGAAGGCTTAGCACTGCCGCCCCGGGTCACCAAGGCAGAACTGGCAACCTCAGCCGGGTCAGCAGTACCACCCCGCGCCGCTGAGGTTTGACCAGCCACCCCAGATGGGCCAGCAGCGCTTTCCTGGGCCACTACACTAGAACCTCTAGCAGTGCCCCCGCGAAAAAGACACTCCCTACGGAGATGTCCAAATTCGCCGCACGCATGACACCGTGCCTTTCCCCAACTCCAACGCACGGTTCTGGGTACACCCTTATGCACCACCTCAAAACTCCCCTCGGCACCATCCCCCTCACCCACCTTCATGAACACCCTCCTCTTGAAACTGAAGACCCCTTTTTCCTCCGGGTCCCCCCCGGGATGCAAGAGACGAAAACATTTAGACCGCACCTCCCCAAACTTGGACAGGTGTGGAATAAGCACTGCATCCGAAAAATAAGTGGGGCAGCTCCGCAGGAGAACCGGTCTCACCCTGGATACCCACGGATCCACCTGTACGTGGACCCCCCCCACTGAGATCCCCTCCTCCAACGCTCGGGCCACACACTCCCGGGTCTTAAGTATCATCTCCACCTTTCCCCTTTCGAGCTCAGAAGAGACAATAGCCCCCCTCCCAAGAAGTTCATTCATGGCCTTCGCAATTACCCCCCTAGACATCATAGGCCCAGTTTGAACAGAAATACCAAAACTGTCCCCATCCAAGTCAACATGAGGCTCAAGCTCAGATGGCCTCGCACCCGCCACTGATGCCGTCGCTGCGTAGGTCCGGACCTTCGGCCGCGCCCCTTCCATCGCCATCCTCACAGAGGCACAAACCAGCTCCAAGCACCTCAGCAGCACAGCTCCAAGTTAAGTCCCAGAGACAGTCACAGTCAAAGACAGGCAGCAGAAAACAGAAACCTCCAGCTGAAGCAGGAAAGTCCCCAGGTTCATCCACAGCCAAGAGCAGCTTACGGGAAACTCGATCCCAGTCGCGCTGGACGCAAAAGTACCTTCTTCACATTAAGCCAGGCAGCCGCACTGAGCAAAATGACTTTAGGGCAGAGAAGCGGAGCCAAAAACGACAAAGACACCGCACAACTTCAGCCCACGGAGATCACAGGCACTCTTGGCAATCCGCCAACGCCAACCGCACCCTCGACAATGTGGAGAAACTCAGGAATCTTCACACAGATGGAGGCTCCCCAGACCAGAGAAAAGCTTCAACAGCCCAACAATAAGTTGAACTATGAAGCCCCCCTGGGTCTGTGCCCTCTCCAACGGCAAAATCCTGGAAAGGCTGCTCCAATCCTTCTCAACTGCAGAGCTGAGAAGAAAACACGACCTCTCTCTCTCTCTCTCTCTCCCCTCCGTCCCAACCCCCCTTTCCCCTCTCACATACTCCCGTCTCTCTCCCTCCCTCACAGCGAGGCTCTAACTCCGCGCCGCAGACACCGCTGCACACCCCCCCCCCCCAACCCCGGAGAAACGGGCACTCCCACAGCACAATATTCCACTACTTACCTGGAGTAGACACGAGGTATCGAGGTGATTGTGTGGAGTGCAAATGTAGATCTGAACCCGCCCGGGTCCATTGCGCATGCACAGAGAGACAGCGTAATATTGCTTCACTACTGCGTCACTGGCTTCCCCAAACTGCACAGGCACGGATGGTTGCAATTTTCCCCCCCAAAACTTCCAGCGGGCCGGAACCAGAATTTCGGGTAATTTCCGTCAAAGTGGAAACGCTGATAGCGCTTCAATTTTTTTTTCTCAGGATTTTTTTTACTCTTGGAAAAAAAACCCACCTTGGCCAGAGGCCCCCTAGATTTTGAGGTCCTAGGCTTTAGCCTATGAAGTCTATAGTTAAATCCGGCCCTGCCGAGGCCACCCTAGATCTCGAGGCCCTAAGCTTAAGCTTGTGAAGCTTATGTGTAAATCCGGCCCCGAGTTTACCCGAGGAGCAAAATTAGGAAACAATGCTATACTTAAGTGAAAATGTTTGTAACTTTCTTCCACACTCTTTGAGTTGCTGCCATCCAGCCCCTCCTGCTGTACTATATGTTCATCTTATTTCTTCTAAGGCAGTGGCTCAGCATGGAAACTGACCTGCATCCATTTCAGTTCTACGGGCTCTAGGTGCCGGAGAGAACCATAAACTGTTCCACAGATGGGACAGAAGGTATCTTTATTATCACAGGGAATTGTACATTGGGACAGGTTGGCAGAAGGCCTTTGTTTTATGGTTATTGAATACAATAATAATAATAATAATAATATATTTTATTGTCATTACACATAAGTGCAACGAGAATTGGTTTGCAACTTTGAGATTTCGGTTTGCAACCCCCGAGAACAAGGTTTGTAAAAACGAACATTTGACCAGTAACATCAACACAGACTAAAGGGGGGGGGGGGGGGGGGGTACTCAGCAGGGCCGGTTCAGAGCCGCTATAGCTCTGGGAATGAAGCTGTTCCTGAGTCTGGTAGTGCGGGCGTAGAAGGCCTTGTAACGTCTGCCGGAAGGGAGTAGTTCGAACAGTCCATTACAAGGATGAGAGGAGTCTTTATGTATGCTGACGGCCTTCCTGAGGCACCGTGTGTGGTAGATGCCGTCCAAGGCTGGTAGCTGTGTCCCAATAATCTGTTGCGCTCTGTGGACAACGTGCTGAAGAGCTCTCCACTCCGTGCAGCTGAGATACCACACAGAGATGCCATACGTTAGTATGCTCTCTGTGGTGCAGCGGTAGAAGGTCGTCAGCAGCTGTTGGGGCAGACCAGTCCGTTTCAATGTTCTTAGGAAGAACAGTCGTTGCTGTGCCTTTTTGACCAGCACAGCGGTGTTGGTGGACCGTGTGAGGTCCTCTGAGATGTGAGTGCCCAGAAACTTGAAGCTGGACACTCTCTCCACACTGCCTCCGTAGATGGAGATTGGGACGTATTCCCCATTCTGTGACCTCCTGAAGTCGATAATCATTCCTTGGTCTTGGAGGTGTTTAGCGACAAGTTGTTACGTGAGCACCAGTCCACCAGGTTCTGCACCTCCGCTCTATAGTTTGTTTCATCACCGTTGGTGATCAGCCCGATCAGTGTTGTGTCATCTGCAAACTTGACAATGGTGTTGTTGTCAAATGCAGGGACACAGTCGTGGGTGAAGAGGGAGTAGAGCATGGGGCTCAGTACACAGCCCTATGGTGTGCCGGGGCTCAGGGTGATTGTGGAGGACAGGTGCGGCTCCAGTCGCACTGCCTGCGGTCGCTCCGTCAGAAAATTCAGGATCCAATCGCATATCAATGAGCTGTGGCCTAGCTGGTGGAGTTTGGTGGGGATGACCGTATTGAAGGCAGAGCTATAGTCAACGAAGAGCATCCTCACATAGGTGCCCTGTCTTTCCAGGTGGGTCAGGACAGTGTGAAGAGCCACAGAGATGGCATCCTCTGTGGATCTATTTGCCCTGTATGCAAATTGATGAGAGTCCAATGATGCAGGGATGCTGGATTTGATGTGGGAGAGGACCAGCCTTTCAAAGCACTTCATTGGTATTGGAGTTAGGGCAACCGGGCGGTAGTCATTCAGTTGGTGACTTTAGACTTTTTCGGCACCGGCACTATGGTAGCTGTCTTCAGGCACTTGGGGACCGTTGCCAGAGATAGAGACAGGTTGAAGATCCTCGTAAATACCTCCGCCAGCTGTACAGCACATTCCTTTAGTACCCTACGCTGGACTCCATCCGGGCCTGCAGCCTTGCGTGGATTGATCCTACGCAGAGCGCACTGTACCTCCTGGGTGCTCAGTGTTAAGACCTATCCCTCCGCCCTAGCCAGGGTTGTTCCTCTCCTGGTGGTGTTGCCAGTTTCAAAGCGGGCAAAGAAGGTGTTTAATTCATTGGCCAGTGTGATATCACTGTGGGGGCAGACGGGGCTGCTCTTGTAGTTGAAGTGGTCTTCCACCCTTTGCCTGTGGGTGTCTTTGGCCTTTTTTTATGCCTTTGTTCAGTGTGACCTGGCAGCACTGTAGGCAGAAGTATCCCTGGATTTAAAGGCAATGTTGCATGCCAACAAGTCCCATCACCTAATACCCTTCAGTGAACAAATCAACTGTGATTTGGAGCAGCTCCTTCAACGTTGTGTTTAAACATTTTTGTCTGCATACTGATGATACTATATGATAAGCATTTGACAATGGGCTAATTTTTCATCCAAAATGGTTTCATCCCTGATGACACCACACTCCCATTAATAATACACTAATGTATTTGTCGTCCATGCAAGAACAGTAGCAAGTCAAACAGACACTTGCTATTACTGCACTTACAATACAATACGGTTTTATTCGTCACATTGCACATAAAGTGCAAGTGAAATCGCTTATTAGTTAGTCATCCTCATTGATGTAAAATATAAGTCTATCCTAATTTGCTCATAAATGCTGCAAACCAGTGTGAGAAAAAAAGGCTCAAGAGGAAATTAAAACATTTGCAGAAAAGATAACATGATGGTATTGTGAAAATTGATGTTTTAAACTAACATTACTTCCTTCTTTTTGTTTTGACTTCCTGATAAGCATAAAGAAATTAAATTGCCAATCAGATCATCTTTCATCCAGAAAGAAATCCTAAACACAAATTCTAAAAAAAAGTAGCAATTGAAGAAGCATTATTGTCATTGGGCCGGTTACATAGAAACAGCAGTCATTCATCGAGACACAAGAGACTGCAGAATCTGGAATTATGATCAAAGAACAAACTGTTGGAAGAACTCGGGGGTTACACAAAAAGCTGGAGAAACTCAGCGGGTGCAGCAGCATCTAAGGAGTGAAGGAGATAGGCGACGTTTCGGGTCGAGACCCTTCTTCAGACTGGTCAGGGATCAGGGAAACGAGAGATATAAACAGTGATATGGAGAGATAAAGCAAGAACAATGAGTGAAAGATATGCAAAAAAGTATTGGTGATAAGGAAAGCGGGCCATTGTAAGCTGTTTCTGGTGTGAAAATGAGAAGCTAGTGCGACTTGGGGGGGGGGGGGGGGGGGGGGGGAGATGGAGAAGGAATGTCAGGGCCCGAGGGCTGAGGGAGAGGTGGGGGGGGTGGGGGGAAAGGAGCAGTCTGGGTTAACAGAATTGAGAAAATTCAATGTTTAAGCCCAGAGGATGCAGACTCCCCAAGCGGAATATGAGATGTTGTTCCTCAAACTTGCGGTGCTGTTCACTCTGGCCGTGGAGGAGGCCCAGGACCGAGAGGTCGGATACGCAGTGGGAGGGGGAGTTGAAGTGCTGAGCCACCGGGAGGTCGGGTTGGTTATTGCGGACCGAGCGGAGGTGTTCGGCGAAACGATCGCCTAGCCTCCGCTTGGTCTCACCGATGTAGATTAGCTGGCATCTGGAGCAACGGATGCAGTAGACGAGGTTGGAGGAGGTGCAGGTGAACCTCTGTCGGACTTGGAATGACTGCTTGGGTCCCTGAAAGGAGTGGATGGGGGAGGTGAAGGAACAAGTGTAGCATCTCTTGCGGTTGCAAGGGAAAGTGCCCGGGGAAGGAGTGGAGCAGGAGGGAAGGGAAGAATTGACGAGGGAGTTGCGGAGGGAGCGGTCTTTGCGGAAGGCAGATAGGGGGGGAGATGGGAAGATGTGGCGAGTGGAGGGGTCACGTTGGAGGTGGCGAAACTGGCGGAGGACTATCTGTTGTATGCGCTGGCTGGTGGGGTGAAAGGTGAGGACCAGGGGGACTCGGCCCTTGTTGTGAGTGGGGGAATGGGGAGAGAGGGCAGTGTTGCGGGGTATGGAGGAGACCCTGGTGCGAGCCTCATCAATAGTGGGGGAGGGGAAACCCCGTTCTCTGAAGAACGAGGACATTTGCGATGACCTGGTGTGGAACACGTCATCCTGGGAGCAGATGCGGCGTAGTCGGAGGAATTGGGAATAGGGGATGGAGTCCTTACAGGAAGCAGGGTGGGAGGAAGAGTAGTCCAGGTAGCTGTGGGAGTCAGTTGGTTTGTAGTGGATGTCAGTCAGGAGTGTGTCACCTGCAATAGAGATGGTGAGGTCAAGGAATGGTAGGGAAATGTCGGAAATGGTCCAAGTATATTTGAGTGCCGGATGGAAGTTGGTGGTGAAAGAACTCAGCAGGCCAGGCAGCATCTGAGGATGGAAGATAATATTTCAGGTCTAGACCTTCCTTCAAATGAATGATCTCAACCCAATTATTTCCCTCCACAGATGCTGCCTGACCCTCCTGAATTCCTCCATTCCTTCTCATCTAGTGAAGGTGGCAAGACTGAAGAGTGTTATAATAGTGTTATAATTCTTACTTGCAGCAGCACAACAGAATATGTAAACATAGTACCCTGTAAACAATATTATAGATGAGAAAAGAAAAAAGCTAATACTAATAACTTTGCACTGAGGGGTGCATCTGGCCACAGAAGAGGCACACGGTTACCCTTCTCCATTTCCTTGTTCATCGTCTGCTTTGATCTGTCGTTTTAGAAACATAGAAAATAGGTGCAGGAGTAGGCCATTCGGCCCTTTGAGCCTGTACCGCCATTCAAAGTGATCATGGCTGATCATCCAACTCAGTATGCCTTCTCTCCATACCCCCTGATCCCTATAGCCACAAGGGCCACATCTAACTCCCCCTTCAATATAGCCAATGAACTGGCCTCAACTACTTTCTGTGGCAGAGAATTCCACAGATTCACCACTCTGTGTGAAACATTTGTTTCTCATCTCAGTCCTAAAAGACTTCCCCCTTATCCTTTAACTGTGACCCCTTGTTCTAGACCTCCCCAACATCGGGAACAATCTTCCTGCATCTAGCCTGTCCAACCCCTTAAGAATTTTGTACGTTTCTATAAGATTCCCCCTCAATCTTCTAAATTCTAGCGAGTACAAGCTGAGTCTATCCAGCCTTTCCTCATATGAAAGTCCTGCCATCCCAAGAATCAGTCTGGTGAACCTCATCTCTAGTCTCCCTCCCCCCTGACTCTCAGTCTGAAGAAGGATCTCGTCCCCCATTCGTTCTCTCCGGAAATGCAGCCTGTCCCGACGAGTTACTCTCGCATTTAGCGTCTATCCTCGGAGTGAAGCAGCACCCGCAGTTCCTTCCCACACAAGGTTACTGCAGGCAGTGCTGCATCTTCCCTGACAATCCCCAACCGCAAGGCTACACTCGGCATCCCTCTCCTCAGATCTTGAGCAACCACCATTTAGAAATACGTTACAGCCACTCAAATGTATACTTGTAATAGTGTTAAGGTAATTGTACCGACCTGACCTCGGCCTCCTGAAGGCGAAGCCCACATCGAACCAGCTCCTCGGCACCTTCCTGTCCACCTGAAGTCCCGCCTCCGCATCAAGCCCAAGCCCAAGCCCCTCTGTGTGATTGACGGCACCCTTCACCAATAGAAAGAGCGTCCTTCACGCCCGGCGCCAATCAGCAGCCGCTCTCAGACACGTTCGTTAGCCTGGGCGACGCTGGATGGAACAGGCGCTGTGATTGGCTGCGCCGCGTGTTGTCGTCTGGCAGCGCCTTCATTCGCCGTGAGGCGATGCGGCGCAAGCGGGAGAGTGAGTGGGGTATTAATTGTTTGCAGTTTAAAATGCGCAGTCCAAGCAAGTCCAGTTGCTAAATTGCAACCACTGGGGTTGGGACAAAAAAAACACAAAAAAACTTGAGTCATGCAGCGTGGAAGCAGACCCTAACTTGCCAACACCGGCCAACATGTCCCAGCTACACTAGTCCCACCCACTCTCGTCCCACCCAAAGATCCTTTAGCTTGCCATAGGATCTTTGGTCCCACCTGCTCGCGTTTAACCCACTTCCCTCCAAACCTGTCCTATAGACAATCGACAGCAGGTGCAAGGAGTAGGCCATTCGGCCCTTCCAGCCAGCGCCATTCAATGTGATCATGGCTGATCATTCCCAATCAGTACCTGCCTCACCTACCTCCTCTGGCAGCTCATTCCATACACCAGTCCACACTTTGTATGAAAAAAGTTAACGCTCAGATTCTTATTGAATCTTTTCCCCTTCACCTTAAACCTATGTCATCTGGTTTGCAATTCCCCTACTATGACCAAGAGACTCTGTGCATCTACCTATATTTAAGAGGGAGTTAGATGTGGCCCTTGTGGCTAAGGGGATCAGAGGGTATGGAGAGAAGGCAGGTACGGGATACTGAGTTGGATGATCAGCCATGATCATATTGAATGGCGGTGCAGGCTCGAAGGGCCGAATGGCCTACTCCTGCACCTAATTTCTATGTTTCTATGTTTCTATGTTTACCTGATCTGTTCCTCTCATGATTAATTGAGGGTGCATGAGAAATTAATTGTTTACAGTTTAATGTGCAGTCCTTGGGAGGCAGCTGCTAATTTGCAAGCACTGCGGTTTGAGGCAAAAAAAGGAGGCCAAAAAGAGGGATGAATAATCAAGGTGGACCTCCCCACCATTGAAGGGATCTACAGGAGGCGTTGTTTCAAAAAGGCAGCTAGCATCATCAATATTACAAAAATAGTTATAGAGTTGTAGAGTAGAGTTGTACTGACCCTTCGGCCAACCACAAACATGCCAACCATCACTGCATCCTCGTTGATTTAAAAGATAAGTCTATCCTAATTTTCTCAAAAATTCTGAAGACCTGTGTGAGAAAATGATGATGCAAAAGAAAATACAACATGCAGAAAAAATACAGTATTTTGCTAATTGACGTTTTAAAATAACAACATTACTTCTTTTTGTTTTAACTTCCTGATAAGCATAAAGAAATTAAATCGCGAATTGGGTCATCTTTCGTACAGATTTGAAATCCCAAACAGAAATTCTTAAAAAGGTAACGAGTGAGGAGACATTATTGTCATTGGGCCAGTTACATGGAAATGCGGTGTCATACAGCAGTAATTCATCGAGACACAAGAGAGTGCAGAAGCTGGAATCTTGAGCAAAGAACAAACTGTTGGAAGAACTGGAGTCAGGCAGCATCTGTGGAGGGATATAGGCAGATGACATTTTGGGTTGGGACCATTCTTCGGACTGATGAAGGGTCATGAACGGAAATCATGTCTGCCCATTTCACTCTAAAGATGTTGGAAGATCCATCTTAATGATTCACATTCTTGTCTAGATATACTAAATAGTATGAAAGCTTTCTGTCTCCACCACTTACTCTGGCAATGGTTTCTAGATTCACCCTCTGGATAAAAAAAGTCTTCCTCAGACCTCCCCAAGCTCCTTATCCTAAACCTATGTCCTATAAGTTTATTTTCTGATCTGGAGAAAAGCTTCATACTATTTACCTTATCCATGGCCCTCTTGATTTGGTATACGTCTAGCAGGTCCCCCCTTAATGTCCTCCCACTCCAAGGAAAACAAACCCAGTTCACCTAGATTCTAGAATCTTTCAATAATAAACACCCCATTTCAGGCACTATCCTGGTGCAGACACAAGGAACTGCAGATAGTGGTTTACAAAAAAAACATACAAGATGCTGTAGTAACTCAGCAGTCAGGCACCATGTAGAACTTTGTCAAGAATTTTACTGAAGTCTACAAAGGTTGCATGATCTGCACTGACCTCATCAATGCATCATATTTTCAAAGAATTCAGTTAAATTGGTCAATGTGATCTCCCTCTACAAAGCCATGCTGAACAATAGGGAAGAAATATCACAGACATTCAGGTTTTATTTGTTGACAATTTAAATAAAACAGGAAGAATTAAAGTGAACAAGTTCTTGGGAAATATGTGTTTATACAGAGTACTATTTGTGAAATACAATTGATTTCTAACCACCTCATTTTTTAAATGAAGTACAATGTATTTTATGCAACGAAAATAAGGGCCTATTTATCCATTATTTTAACAAAATTTAGTCTCAACTTCCATTTAATGTTTTCTTGAATATTTCACCCCCTCAATAAATAAAAAAGTACAGTACTAAGTAAATTAACCAATAACATTCTGTTTTTTTTCTTGCAGATAGTATTATTCCAGGACACAATTATTGCACAATCTGAGGTGGAAATATCACATTTCCACCTCAGATTTCTGTGATCCCCTTACTCCTAAAAAAGATAATTAGGGAACACACTGAAATTGATTGATTTTAGATGGGCAAAGGCCTGTGATATGGAGAAATTGCAGATGAACAGGCATTAAACTAAAATTTACCATAATCTACAGCAGGCCAGCTCCTGCTGTAAGTAATGTGGTCATCCATTGTGCAATTCAAAAAATAATTAAATCATTAAATTAATATTCTGATAATGAAGGTTACTGACTTTCATCTCACCCTCTAATTATATTTCAGGAAATGTTTAATCCAATTAAACATGCTATTTTGTGTACTACTTTCCTTAGTTGGTTGTCCAATAATATCTGAATTGGCTTTGTTTGCTTCCATTAACGCATCATATTTTTTCAACATGACGGCAAGTTCCTTATCTTGGTCAAAGTGTAGCATCTGTCTGTTCAACAGAGGTACAATTAAATTGAACTTATCTACAGTTTTATTAAGTTCTTTGATATCATTTCTGAATTGCTCACAGTTTAGGTTCCAATGTTTCAGAGTGTAGTGAGTCAGGGGTTGACCAAGCTTTTTCCTGTAACCCAGTATGTCATTTCTTAACTTCTCAATTGTTTCATTTATTTCTTTTTGCCGGACAATCCATTCTGGTTGATATCCATTTTCTATGAGTATCCTGTTCAGATTATGTGTCATGGGATCAATGTATGGATATTGTAAAAACTTTTGCAGTGGTTTTCCTTTACCACTAAGGTTATCAAAATCGCCTCTGGCCATCGACTCTTGTATGAGGTCTTCCACCAACCGTTCCACTGCTTGGGTTATTTTTATCTTTTTGCTCTGCTGTATATCCATCACCATCATTGTATTTTGCTGATCCTGAGCCTCTAGTTTCTGTTTTCTATAATCCAACACCTGCTCTGTTGCACGATTGACCCTGAACTTTCTGTACTGTTTCTCTCTTTGACTAGGTGTTCCAATGCCAACACCCTCAAAGCTCAGGTACTGCCTGTGTTGCGGTGCTAGGTATTTGGATTCTTCTGCTTCTTCTTCTTTTTCATTCAATCCTTGATCAGATTCTGTCTTTCCTTTCTCTGCTAAATGCTTAACAACAGCCTTGTATGCTTCTTCCACTTGAATGAATTTTAGAGGATCTCCGCCATCAGAGCCACTATCCGGATGATACAACTTGACAAGTTTGACATAAGCTTCCTTTGCTTCATTGTGGTTGCAATTTTCCTGTACATTAAGCAAGTTGTAACAGTCCTGGAGGCTTTTGCATTTTGGTCCGTGACCTGAGAACATCCTGGCACTGCGAAGGCAAGTCATAACCCAGCTTTTCTTTGCAGCTAACATGTTCTCACTAGAATTATGCCTTCAATGGACAATACAATCACGAACAGAACCACTTGAACGGTTCCCGATGTTAGCTCTAATGCGACATAAAACCCTTGGTACTAAAAAGTAAACGAAATCCCCCTTTCCTGTTTTACCGCACTAAATTGCGTTACATTTTGCAAAGGGAATAAATCAGCTAGGACATATTATCGGCAGAGCAAAATTGTATCCGGAAACCACCAACAGGCCGAGAGGTCAGCTCTGTCAGAGCTGTTTGTGTAGATTGGCTGCTGGGAGCTGTAGTCTATTCAAACTTTGCTCAAAACTCGACGGCAGAGCGCACTCGTGTGGACGGAATAACGACGCGGTGCCTCAAGACAACCGTTTCAAACTGTTGCATTCCAGAACCGGTAATTTAACATTTTAAATCCCTTTGTCAAACGTTTGGCTGCAAATATTCGTTTAGACTTGGACGAAAGAGAATACAGAAATTGGTGGTAGACACAAAATGCTGGAGTAACTCAGCGGGGCAGGCAACATCTCTGGAGAGGAGGGATGGGTGACTGGTCGAGACCCTTAATAATGCCTGTCCTGCTGTCCTCCAGCATTTTGTGTCTACCTTCGATTAAATCAGCATCTGCAGTTCTTTCCTGTACAGAAATTGGTGTTTGCAATGGATTAAAACACAACATATAAATTTGTATTTTGCACACATAAGAGTCAAGTCAACTAATATTTAATTGTCGTATGCACCTAGAAAGGAACAATGAAATTCTTTCTTGATACAGCTTCACTGTCAAATTAACGCAATGGCACAAATACATATACAATAAACACTCATACAATAAACAAGTAACCAAGAAACACTTCGAAGTGTATGGAAATACTCTTAAAAGGGACTGAACTCACAATACCAAATAATTATTCCCAACGAATTACAGTCTAATCTGGTTTTTAAAAACCCATTATGCTCTAACGGGAGAGACCAGGCTGTGGAAATGTGGAGTTTACAGAAGCTTCCAACCTTAACAAAGCAAGAGAATATAAAACAAACACCCTTTACATCAAAGGTGGCAATTATATGGCACGGAGGAGATGACTTGATTCATCATGTTTATGCTAACCCTCGGAAACAGCTTCCTAATCTGTCTAATGATGCCGTTTTACACAAATGCCCGTTATCCTGTATCTGTACAGAGCTTGATCGTAATTATGTATATGCAGGCATGGGCTTCTCTCTTTAGTGTAGAATTGAAAATGGAATTGAACTGTGAAAACATTAGTGACCTTCCTCATTTCTTGAATTATGATGGAAGGAAGGTCATTAATGAAGCGATTGAAAATGGTTGGTTGTGACAGTTTCCTGCGCAACACCTCTAAACTACTTATCCTCCAACAATATCATGAACAAACACATTTAGATTAAAGCAAGCTTTGCCCTTCACAGCAGAATTAACAAAAAATGGGAGATAACTAAAAGGTCATGAGACCACGAGACATAGGAGCAGAATTAGGCCATTTGGCCCATTGACTTTGCTCCGCCATTCGATCATGGATTATCTATTTTTCCCTCTCAACCCCATTCTCCAGTCTTATCCCTGTAACCTTTGATGCTTTTACTAATCAATCTCCATTTTAAAATTACCCAATGACTTATCGACTATTGCCATCTATGAAATTCCACAGTTTCACCACCTGCGGTGAAATAAATTCCTCCTCACCTCCATTCTAAAGGTACGTCCTTTTATTCCGAGGCTGCGCCCACTGGTTCTAGACTCTCCCACTACTGGAAACATCCTCTCCACATCTACACCAACTAGGCCTTTCATTGTTCCAGGTTGAAGAGGTAAATTGTAAGCAACATCATGGAGCGATGAGAAAGGGAGTGATAAAAATCTTTTGAGAGAGAATTCTAGAACCTTGGTCCAGAGGATCCGTTAAATTCAGAGATGTTGAAGAAGTCATAATGAAATGAGAACATGGGGGCAATTAAAGAGAAAGGAAGGAATCTAGGGGAATTCCTGACAGGAATGACATCGCTATGGAAGAATTAGAACACAAAGATGATTGTCAAGTTCAATAGATTCCCCAGGTGTCTTTTCATCCGGAGTGCAACCCCAAAATTCAAGGTCCTTCATTCTAGGTCCAACATCTTTGGCCATAATGCATTAATAATGCCTCTGCAACAGATGTGTGATTACAGCTGCGCCTGACCTATGTCTTCTAGCCTTATTGGACTGATCCAGGATGGGGAGGAATCTGCCTACAGACAGGAAGTGACACAGCTGGCATCCTGGTGCCAATGCAACAACCTGGAGCTCTATGCTCTTAAGACAGTGGAATTGATTGCAGACTTTAGCAGAGCTCCCCCTCCCCGTACTCACCAACTACAACACCACAGTCACATCTGTAGAGTAATTTAAGTTCCTTGGAACCATCATCTCCAGGGATCTTAAATACGGGGCCACCATCAACTCCACCGCCAAAAAGGCCCAGCAGAGGATGTCCTACTTGCGGCAGCTGAGAAAACACAATCTGCCACAGGCAATGAAGGTCCAGATTTATACTGCCATCATAGAGTCTGTCCTCACCCTCCATCATGGTCTGGTTTAGCTCAGCCACCAAGCATCACATCCGGAGGCTGCAGTGCATCATTCGATCAGCCGAGAAGGTTGTTGGCTGCAAGGGCTAGGAAGCGAGTGGGTAAGATCATCTCTCACCCTGGTCACAAACCCTTTGAAGCACTTCCCTCTGGAAGGCGACTCCGGACTGTCAAAACTGCCACAGCCAGACTTAAAAACACCTTTTTTTCACGAGCCCCACCTCTACTCAGCAGCCAAAGCTCTGTAGCCTCCTTTTGCTCTGGTATTTTATTTCATTCTCTACATGTTTAAATTATAATGATTTATTTGTAATTGTCTACTGTATATCGTGTTGTTCTTTGCGAGCAAAGCACCAAGACAAATCCCTTGTATGTATACAGACTTGGCTAATAAAATGTATTCAATTCAATTCAATAAGATAACAGCAAAAAAGGAACTACAACCCCCACAATTCCTTCCATTCACAACTTTTTTTTCAAATATCCAAATTAATATTTTTTAAAAAGTCATAGTTACCCCACCCTAGTTTGCATAGTTTAGTTAGTTCAAGTAACAATGTTCAATCCCCCCCCCCCCCCCAAAAGAAATCCTTTTCAGTTCAGTTCAGTCAATTTACTGATTGGCTGCTGCACAAGTCTCGGAAACTTCACCGCCCTCTCAAGCAATGCATTGCAGCGCCATTTGTGCAAGTTAAAGACGTATTCACTTTGGCTCCTGGAGCAGCACGTGTTAACATCTGTGTTTCAAAGACGCGTTGGTGAGCTTGCCATTACTTTTGATTATTGTAAAGTACTTCTCTCCTCATTTTTTAAATTGCATTGTAAACAGTGACGGGGCTGTCAGGTCAGGAGATGTTGGAGATGCAAGGAACTGCAGATGTAGGTGTGCAAAAAAAATCGTATAAGCTGCCTTCAGAGAACGGATGATTGATTACTTCACCTCACTTTTTCATGCAGTAATATAACAGCCTTGACCAGCAGCTCGATGTGACTCTCCGTCTTAGGACAGCTTTAAAAGCATTGTAAAAAGGTTGCAATTATTCATGAACAAAATTACTTTAAATGTGTTTTTTTTTGTAATGACAGCTGATACGGTTAAGAGTTAACCCGATTGTATAGCGTGATTGTATTTAATGTGTAAGAAAGAACTGCAGATGCTGGTTTAAGTCGAAGGTAGACACAACATGCTGGAGTAACTCAGCGGGTAAGGCAGCATCTCTGGAGAGAAGGGATGGGCGACGTCTTGGGTCAAGACCCTTCCAGAGATGCTGCCTCACCCGCTGAGTTACTCCAGCATTTTGTGATTGTATTTAACATTTGTTTTATGTGGAGTAAACTTGTTTCTGCTTATTAATGATACAAGTATAAGTGTTCAATGTGGTTGCAAAAATAACTCGGCAGCTAAAAGGTGAGGCTGAAGAAAGAGAGGCTGTAGTTTTTTTCCACTTGGGCAACAGGTAATTGGAAAATCAAAAATGTTGATGTTGAAGATCTGGAATAAAACAATAAATTGTTGAAAGCACTCCACAGGCCAGTGGTATATTCGGATATGACAGGAGGTAATGCTTCAAATTGAAATGTTAACTCTTTCTACATATAGTACTACCTGGGTGCTGTGTGTGTTTTCTGATTTTTCATTTAAACCAAGAGTTTCTCTCATTACCTTTTTTCCTTTAACTTGCTATTTATAATGATTATTGATTCTGCTTACCTCATTGAAGTAAAATTGAATTGTAAAAACAATCCTGCCCTGCTAAAGCTTGCTTGCAACAATTGCTGTTTTATTAAAATGATGAGTGTCATTTACTTACACTGATATGATCAAAATATATTCACCCTATTTTAACCAAGACTTATAATATTTGTTATGAAACATTCATAATGCTTTGTTCGCTGGTAAATATTGTAAATATACACTTTTGGCTCTTGGTTTGCATTTTGCATATGCTCAAATTCAACTGAATATAAATTGCATGTGATCCGGTGATCATTTCTTAACCTCTCATTCCTCTCTGTAAACACATCCAGCCATTCCATTCCTCCGTTTATGTATCTCAAGCAATGTTGGTTTCCATACCCCTACAATGGCAACTGCTCAATTGCCTAGGTTCGAAGTTGCAGGATCCCCCCCTATAAACATTGGCTTTTGATCTTTAAAGCCTACCTTCCTTGTCATTATTCCTTTTTATGGACTCGTCGTACTTTTTCTGATGTTCCTGTAAAGTGATTTTGGATATTTTACTGCAGTATATTTTGCTATATAAATGTAAAAAACACAAAGCTCTGAAGTAAATCAGAAGGTCAGGAGGCATCTCTGGAGAACAAGGATAGGTGACTTTGATTTTGTTCTAAATTCTAGCATCTGTAGTTCTTTGTGTCTACTATATAAATGTATTAGTTTAATATTCTATACTTGGTGTGTATTTTCATAATCTTTTCCTGGCTGATTGCAAGAACTAAAATGACTTTGAAAATATACGTGGCAGTTAAAACTCACTTCCACAGATATTTTTGATAGTGTAATTGATTAATTGGAGGACAGATTAAGGGGGACAGTAATGGTCCAGTACTATTGGTTTATTGTAGTTTTTTGTGTTTTAAGACCATTGGCAGATCAATTTGCCTCCTGCGATAAATAAAGTTATATCGTGTCGTTAACTTTCTGAATATTTTGGTATCTTTTTGTGTGTGGCCTATTGACAAACATTCTGAACAGCATTATGTATATTTGTGTGTTGTCTGAGCCCGATTGACTACTGCAGCAAGGGAGATTTTTATAATACCTAAACCTCACTGTACTTGTGTATATGGAATAAGCTTTACTCGACTTGGCTAATAGCAGCAATACAATGGAGTGAATTAATGCAGTGACACAAGAGATGCTCTCATGCAGTTTTGTTTTTGAGCAGCACAGTCTAGTTGGTTGACCTGAATCTTCTTTCTGGTAAGAGCAGAGTTCATGGGGGCCACAGCTTTACTACTATTGTTCTTTCTTGTGGGAGCTGCCTTCTTGGAGACTGGTGCAGAGCTTTCTTCTGTGCCCTTGAGAATTGTCAAGGTTTATAAGTTATAGGAGCAGAATTAGGCCATTTGGCCCATCCAGTCTACTCTGCCATTCAATCATGAATCATTAAATTTTCCCTCTCGATCCCATTCTCCTGCCTACTCCCCATAACCCCTGACACCGCTACATTGTGTTTTTGCTACATTGCAAATGTGCACCTCCGTGATAGAATGATGAGGATTGGGGAGTTTAGAAAATGATGTCATCACCACTGCATTGGTATTGTTTTCATTTGCATCAACCAAAATTAAAATTCTCTGAAGATGGGACCCGACCTGAAATGTCACCTAACCATGCTTTCCAGTGATCAAGGTTTCAAGGTCAGTTTATTGTCACATGTACCAATTAAGGCACAGTGAAATTTGAGTTACCATACAGCCATACTAAGTGAAAAGCAACAAAACACACAACCACATAAAAGTTAACATAAACATCCATCACTTCCATGTGATGGAAGGCAATAAAATTCAATCTTCTTCCTCTTGTTCTCCCGTGGTCGGGGCAGTCAAACCATGCACAGTCGGGGCGATCAAAGCCCCCACAGCCGACGATCGAAGCCCCCGTCAAGGTGATCAAAACTTCTGCACATGGGGCTCTTGCGTCGGCCTCTTCTGACCAGAGACTGCGGGCTTCACAAAGTCCACAGGCCCCGCGGTTGGAGCTTCGATACTCGGCAAAGGGATCGCAAGCTCCGCGATGTTAAAGTCCCGCAGTCTCCTGCAGCTTGGAGAGCCGGGTCAGTCTCCAGGAAAGGCCTCCAACTCCACGATGTTAGGCCGCTGAGCAGATAGAGATTCAATACGGGGAAAAAATCGCATTTCTGTATGGGTAAGAGGTTGAAAAAAAGTTTCCCAAACCCCCTCCCCCAGCCCCGACATAAAACAAACCAAGGAACACTAAAACATACTTTTAATACGTACCAAAAATAACAAAAAGAAGAAAAGGACAGACAAACAGTTGGCGAGGCAGCTACTGCAGGTGGTGCCACCCGATGCTACCTGTCCCGCACAGTTACTCCAGCACTTTGTGTCTTTTTTGTAGACCAGCATCTGCAGTTCCTTGGATCCCTAAAATTGCATTGTTGACATGAGCTCGATCACACTCTAAACTGCATTAGCAACGACTTGAACAACTTTAGCTCAAGGGGACTTTGCTCCATTAGAGCTGGAGCTAGGAACATGGACCTTTGGTACATGGCCTTTAGAGGTTACACTTTTCCAAGTTTCTCTGATAGGCCTGGGTTGCATTCAGATTTTGTCATCCACTTGTGAGGCCCACCTTTAGCAAACCCACCACCAAAGTATCCATGGCAAAGAGGTAGTAACTGGAAATAATAGTTCTGCACTTGCCAGCATTTGAAATTGTAGTTTATATTCCATGCTTGGACCCCATGGACTTCCATCTTCTTCTTCTTTCGTGTGGCGTGCACAGCCTAAAGTTGTAGGAAAACGTGTTCTATTTGATCTTCTGTTTGTGCACGTCGAGTTGATTGCATTAGTCGTAACAGGGCGGACCACGTGAAGGTTGCAATCTTCAACCCCATGGACTTCCATGACGTTAAGCAACTGATTATTCCCTCATTATTAACAAGATAAAGGCTGTTGGTTATCATATCAATAGAAAAGGTGCTGTGCACAAGGACGCTATGAAAAAGCCATTCCCCCTGTCCATGTCACTTCCGAATCGGGTGCATGTGATACTCTTTCCAAGGCACGGTTTAAAAAGAGCATTTCATAATCATTACTTAATTCACGTGCACTCTTCCTACCTGAATTGCCAACTAGAAGTAAGGTGAGTGCCCCTGAAACTTTTTGAAAATACTATTATCTTCTTGTTGCAAAGAATTAAGGTCTGAGTGGTCTTCCTGTCCACAGTTGTATTGTGAGTTATACATTTGCAATTTTTCTTTACACTTCCATATATACAATGTGAGGCTGAGCTATTTTGTTAATGAGATCTTATTAATCTGAGTGATTGGAGAGCACGAGCAGATCATGAGGTCAGACTGCATGCAGACCTCGTGGAATATATTACATGACATTATCCGAGTCCTTTTATTATCATTAACCTTTATTTATATCTGCTCATAGTGCTATTTTTCAATTCTTTTGAAATATTATTGAAGATTTGATTGAAACGGTTAACTTTCAATGTTTTGACGGGCCTTCAGTGCATTTCCTTTTCAAATTCCTATTATGCATAAGCTCCAGCAGCAGCAATAGGCCATTCAGCCCATCAAGTCTACTCCGCCATTCAATCATGGCTGATCTCTTTCCCTCTCAACCTCATTCACCTCCTTTAGACCATAGGTGCAGGAGTAGGCTATTCGGCCCTTCAAGCCAGCACCGCCATTCAATGTGATCATGGCTGATCATCCACTGTCAGGACCCTGTTCCTGCCTTCTCCCCATATCCCCTGACACCGCTATCTTCAAGAGCCCTATCTAGCGCTCTCTCTCTCCAGAGAACCGGCCTCCACCACCCTCTGAGGCAGAGAATTGCACAGACTCAAAACTCCCTGTGTGTGAAAAAGTGTTTCCTCATCTCCGTTTGAATTGGCTTACCCCATATTCTTAAACTGTGGCCCCTGGTTCTGGAGTCCCCCCAACATCGGAAACATGTTATCTGTCTCCAGCATGTCCAAACTCTTAATAATCTTATATGTTTCAATAAGATCCCCCCCTCATCCTTCTATATTAAAGGACAAAGAACATTTATTATCACATACACCAATTGGTGTAGTGAAATTTGACTTGCCTTTGCAGCACAAAAATAAAGATAAAACACAACATCAAGGAATTTAACAGTAAACATAAAAACATCCCCCCACAATGGTTCCCACTGTGGGGTAAGGCAGCAAAGTCCAGACCCATCCCCAGTTCACCCATAGTCGGGCCTATTGAGGCCTCTGCAGTCGCCGCTACGGCAGCCCGATGCTTCAGGCCCTCTCGCTGGATGATGGAGTTCTGGCATCGGGTGAACACTCTCAGCGGCCGCTGCCTCCCCGGAGTTCGCAGCTCCCGAAGTCCACGGGCCGTGCCGGTCGGAGCTCCGTCTCTGGCGATCTCATCGCGAGATCCCAGGCTCCGCGGTGTTTAAAGCTCAGCGCCGCCCACGGCTGGAAGCTCCACAGACCGCAGCTCCGCGATGTTGGAGTCGGCGGTCCCAGCCCTCCGGAGCACACCGCATGGCGACCTGGGCAAGGCATTGCCCGCTCCACGACGGTGCCCCAGCACTGTGCCGCCGCCGAAGTCCCGGCCGGTCCCGGCAGGAAACGCTGCTCCAGACTGCCGGTAGGCCGCGAGGAAGGGGCAAAGACACGGCCCGGAGAAAAGCCGCATCTCCGACCAGGTAGGTACTGAGAAAAATAGTTTTCCCACTACCCCCACAAACCCCCCACATAAAAAGACTAAAGACCTCCAAAAACAAACACTTTTAACGAACTAAAAATTTAAAAAAAGAGTGAAAAGACTAACAGCTGCTGGCAGGGCAGCCATACTCGACGGCGCCCCCTACAATTCCAGAGTATACAAGCCCAGCTGCTCCATTCTCTCAGCATATGACAGTCCCGCCATCCCGGGAATTAACCTTGTGAACCTACTCTGCACTCCCTCAATAGCAAGAATGTCCTTCCTCAAATCTGGAAACCAAAACTGCACACAATACTCCATGTGTGGTCTCACTATGGCCCTGTTCAACTGCAGAAGGACCTCTTTGCTCCTATACTCAACTCCTCTTGTTATGAAGGCCAACATGCCATTTGCTTTCTTCACTGCTTGCTGTACCTCCATGCTTACCTTTCATTGACTGATGAACAAGGACCCCCAGATCACATTGTACTTCCCCTTTTCCCAACTTGACACCATTTAGATAACAATCAGCCTTCCTGTTTTTGCTGCCAAAGTGGATAACCTCCCATTTATCCACATTAAACTGCATCTGCCATGCAGCTGCCCACTCACCCAACCTGTCCAAGTCACCCTGTGTTCTTATAGCATCCTCCTCACAGTTCACACTGCCACCCAGCTTTGTGTCATCTGAAAATTTGCTACTTGTAATCCCATCATCTAAATCATTAATATATATTGTAAATAGCTGCGGTCCCAGCACCGAGCCTTGCGGTACCCCATTAGTCACTGCCTGCCATTCTGAAAGGGACCCATTAATCCCTACTCTTTGTTTCCTGCAGCCAACCAATTTTCTATCAATGTCAGCACTCTACCCCCATGTGCCCCAATTTTGCCCACTAATCTCCTATGTGGGACCTTATCAAATGCTTTCTGAAAGTCCAGGTACACTACATCCACTTGCTCTCCCTTGTCCATTTTCCTAGTTACATCCTCAAATAATTCCAGAAGATTAGTCAAGCACTAGACTAAGTGCGACCTGTTGGGTCCCAGTCACATGGGAGGCTTGGTCCCCTAACGCAACCCATTCCCCAACGTAATATTCCACCATTCACCCGTTCGCCCAACGCAATATTCCGCCACTCACCCATAGCCCCTAACTGAGCAGGCACAGCTGATTTCCCCTCTTCCCCGAGCACTCCCTCCCCCTCCTCTTCATTTGTGGGAGGGGAGGGAAGTGGGTTGTGTGCTGGGGGTGGGGGTTGGGGTGGAAGGGGAGGAGGGGTGTGTGTGGACGGGGAGGTGTAGGAGGCGGGAGAAGGTGGTGCGGAGCGAGGAGGTGTGTGGCGGGTGGGGTGGAGGTGTGTATGTGGGTGGAGGGGGTGTTATGTGGGCAGAGGTGTGTGGGCGGGGAACATGTGGGGGGAAGAGGGGTGTGCGAGCGGGGGGGGCAGTGAGCTTGGAGAAAAGATGGGGGAAGAGTCATGAGAGAGAGGGGGAGGAGCCAGCGAGGGGGACCAGAGTGGTAATGACTGGAATTGGCGATGCGGTGCGATGGGGGCCTCACAACCGGCGCGGGTCGCTTGTCGTTCTCCTCCGCCGGGATCAGAGTCACCGCTCTTCGTTTGGCGACGTCCCTGACTACGGGCTGTGCCGCGCCTCGGACTCTGGGCTGGGTCTCCCACGCTGGGCAGGGTCTCCCACGCTGGGCTGCTTAGGGCGGGGCTTGGGTGGGCTGGGCTGCTTCGGCTCCCTCTGAAAGTCCGGTTGGAAACCTCTGCTGGCCATCCTCAGCTCCAGTAAAGAAGCAATGGCGCAGGAAGTGTCGGACCGTCGTGGGGAGTGACAGGGGAAGAGACTAATGCGCACGGCGCTGACTGGCAAGAGAAGAGATCGATCTGCGCACGCACTGTCATTAATATTTTTAAACCTCGCTACCTTTTACGACATTCAACCGATCGGAATGAAACTTGGTGCACTCGCAGCACAGGAGAACAGTGAGTGAACTGGTGAAAAATCGTAACTCTATTGCAAACCGTTTTTGTACAAATAGTAAGACCACCAAACCGGAAGATAACAAAATCGGAGTTTTAGTTATGTACTAGACTAAGTGGGACCCGTCGGGTCCCAGTCACATGGGAAGCCTGGTCCCCCCAATGCAACCCATTGAGGGGGAGGGGGTGCATGTGTAGTGGGGTGGAGGGGGAACCTTCAAAACCTTCACAACTTTTGTACTATTTCACCGATCGGAACAAAACTTATTTGACTTGCAGCAGAGGAGAATGGTGAGTAAGGTGGCAAAAAATCGTAGCGCTATGGGGGATCGTTTTTGCGCAAATTTAATTACAACGCAGACAGGTAATGGTCAAGATGAGAGTTTTGGTAATATATATATATATATATATATATATATATATATATATAGAGATTTCCCCTTCATAAATCTCCCCATAGCCCCCAACACCCGTACTAATCAAGAATCTGTCAATCTCTGCCTTAAAAATATCCATTGACTTGGCCTCCATCGCCGTCTGTGGCAATGAATTCCACAGATTTACCCCCTCTGACTAAAGAAAATCCTCCTTTCTAAAAGTACGTCCTTTGATTCTGAGGCTAGGACCTTTGGTCTTAAACTCTCACACTAGTGGAAACATACTCTCCACGTTCACTCTCTCCAGGCCGTTCAATACACTGCTTTATATCAAGGGTTACTTTAAAAGGTCAGATTGAAGAGTAACATTAATGAGATCAATTTTTAATTAACATGTCTCTTGCTGTTACATCGGGACCAATATCTCTTGATTTTTATAGGCTGCTGTGTTGAATTATTGACTATTTGAACTATTTTATAGTTTGCTTTTTTACCCCCAAAGGTGGGTGGGAGGAGTCTAAAAAACAATGTTTATCTCTCGTCATTTAGTATTGGACTGCTAGTATACCTCTTTCAAGCAGAGTGCACAGAGAAAGCTGTGTTGTAGATCAGTGGCTGGGAATATGGTATGAAATCAAGAAGTGTTAACTTATTGTAACTGGCAGAACTGTGTTAATGTTTAGGACAATGGCAGAACGGGTGCTTATCATTGGCAGTGGAGGTCGTGAGCATGCCCTGGCATGGAAACTGGCCCAGTCACCACTCGTCCTGCAGGTTTTGGTTGCTCCAGGGAATGCCGGAACAGCGGAGAGTGGGAAGATCTCTAATTCAGGTGAGAGGCTGCTGGATTCTGTTTTTGTTTAGTTGTTCAAAAATTACAGTGTTATTCTTTTCCATTGTGTTAATGGAAATGCAAGTAGGCGATTTTGGTACTATAGAATTCTCCTGCGCTATTTTGTCTATATGTATCTGTTGTGTATGGTTTTCATAGTTAGTAATATAAGCAAAATATCAAAGTTGCGGCGATGCACAAGGAATTCATAATAGCTTGGTTTAATTTTGAGATACAGCGTGGTAATGGGTCCCTAGGGCCACCGAGTCCATGCTGACGGTCCATCACCAGTTCATACTAATTATACGTTATCCCACTTTTTTATCCACATCCTATACATGGGGAAATTTTACAGTAGCCAATTAACCTACAAACCCGTACGTCTTTGTGATATGGGAGAAGACTGGAATACCCCGAGGAAACTCATGCGGTCAAAGGGAGAATGTGCAAACTCCACACTGACAGCACCCAAAGTCAGGATTTAACCCGGGTCTCTGGCGTTGTGAGACAGCAGTTCTACCAGATGCTCCACTATACTGCTTTGGCATGGCGAAAGGGGCATGAGTGAACACCACTAGTTTTGATAAAAGGGAAATTTTGATGGCGTAAAGACAGACAGGTTTATTCTTTGGAATTTTCTGATAATCCAACTACAATCAGTCTGAAGAAGAGTCCCAAACCAAAACATCACCGTCCATTCCTTCTACAGATGCTGTCTGATCTGCTGAGTTCCTCCAGCACTTGGTGTTTTGTACAAAATGTATTGTAGTCAGATGAAATTACTACTTGCATTGCCTATGTCAAACATGCTTTAGTTTAGTTTAGAGATACAGCACGGAAGCAGGCCCTTCAGCCATCCGGGCCCACGCCGACCAGCGATCCCCGCACATTAACACTATCCAACACCCACTAGGGACAATTTTTACATTTACCAAGTCAATTAACCTACAAACCTGTACGTCTTTGGAATGTGGGAGGAAACCGAAGATCTCGGAGAAAGCCCACGCAGGTCAAGGGGAGAACGTACAAACTCTGTACAGGGAGCACCCGTAATCGGGATCTAATCCCAGCGCTGCATTTGCCATAAGACAGCAACTCTACCGCTGCGCCACCGTGACTGCCCTTCATAGTGGTGCAGCGGTAAAAGAATTGCTATGCATTCTTTTTGTATGGGAGTACAAATGGTGGTAGGGTTAAGCGAGCCAGTATTTAGTGAAGATATAACCACCCCCAATCTAGTGGGGTGTATTTAAGATGAATAATGATAGCCAAAGGCATGTTGGAATCTTAATCTCTAGTGTTTAGTACAAAGGAAACAGTTTACATACACTGAGTTGGGGATCTATCCTTGAACAATTTAGAATGATTTCTTTCTTCCAAAAAAAAGTAAAAATAGCGCAGCGATAGAGTTGCTGCCTTATAACACCGGGGACCCGGGTTCAATCCTGACTGCGGGTGCTGTCTGTACGGAGTTTGTGTGTCTCCCCGCGACCTGCATGGGTTTTCACCGTCTTCCGGCTGAAGAAGGGTCTTGACCTTAAATGTCACCTCTTCCTTCGCTCCATAGATGCTGCCTCACCCGCTGAGTTTCTCAAGCATTTTTGTCTACCTTCAGATTGGTTTCGGTCGAATTGGAAATTGTCCCGAGTGTGTTTAGGATAGTGTTAGTGTGCGGGGATTACTGGTCAGCAAAGACTCGACGGGCCAAAGGGCCAGTTCCGCGTTTAATCTCTAAACTAAACTAAAGCTAAACAAAGGAAAATGAAAAAAAACCCATAGGGATGAACGATGCTTAATAGTGAGCTTATTATTTTCTGTATTTCCTATTTTTTTGTGTTCTGATATTTTATGTTAATTTAGATATCCTGTTAATTATATTTGGAGAGTATAGTCTAATCTATGGATACATGTGACATTTGCAAAATACTGAATTTATTACTTTTGTTTGCCAGACCTCCTTTCAATCAATGCATTAGTCTTTATAGAAGTTGTGGTTATCTGTTGACTGGAGATAACCTTTCTGATTTGATGATCTAAGTTCGCACAAGAGAGCAAATGACCCAGTTGATTTAAGCATGCCGGCCACTTGTTTTGAGGCACAGACCATTTCATAAATCTTTGGTAATGCAAATTATGCTGAATGACTATGACTCGATGTGACAAACTGAACCAATGTTACCACCATAATGACATTTTCAATATTACAATGTAACAGATTGCATTAGAAATGGCTTTGCACAATGAAGTTTGAAAAATCAATCAATGTTATAAGATGCAAACATACAAGATTTGCAGATGTCCATGTGACCTTTGGTATCTTTTCATATCAATTTGTTTGAAATCAAAGATTGGGACTATATGAAGGGAGTAGAATGATGCACAGTTTTACTTCAGTAAGTTTACACTCAAAAAATCAACTTTGCAAAAGGTTTCTCCAAAAGGTTACATTTCCACATGCATTGTGCAAACTATCTTTTGTTTTATCATTGCAGCTGTTTCTGTCAGCAATCATGCGATTCTTGCCCAATACTGCAAAGACCACAACATTGGCCTGGTGGTGGTTGGGCCTGAAGCTCCCCTTGCTGCAGGTAAGCATAATCTCTCTGGAATAGAGCTACAGGAGAGTAGCATTTGACTGAAGTTCCTCTATTTTAGCGGGCCAGTAAACTAATAGTGCTCTTCACACATGCATTAATTGAGGGTCTCAACCTGCTATAATAAAATCAGTGTATCTTCATAACATGCAATAGTCTTGCTGGAATCTATTTGATGGTTAGTTCAATGGGACGTATTCGTTTATACATAACCAGTTAGGTTTAGAATTATTACTATCATGTGTATCGATGTACAGTGAAAAGCTTTTTGCATGCAATCAGATCGGATATTATGTAGGCCGATTCTATCAGATGATAGCAGATCCTCCACTGGAGCAGCCTGCAAAGGTTTCCAGGTGAAAACAGAATATTAGTCTTATCTTATTCTTAATTACGATTTCAAGTCTTTGTTTGCAGAAAATTGCTGAGCACGAGTTGGGACTCAACGATAATTGTCTCATTTGTAGGTGGTGAAGCGGCTTATTCAGTAGCTCAGTTTAGTTTATTATTGTCACGTGTACAGTGATAGGCTTTTGTTTGCGTGCTATCCAGTCAAAGGAAAGACTATACATGAATATAATCAAGCCAACCAGGGTGCACAGATTAAAGGGGCTGTCCCACTTGGGCGACCTAATCCGCGAGTTTGCCCTCGACTCGTACTCGCAGCATGGTCAACACAAGGTCGTAGGAGGTCTTCGTAACTCTCCTTCATGCTCGAGAGTAGTCCCTGTGTACTCGAGGCCTCCGCTAGGTCGTGGCGTTTTTTAAAATATGTCAAAAAATGCCTGCGAGTAAAAAAAGGTCGCCATGGAAAAAATCGAGTAGGTCGGCATGTTAGTTTAGTCGTAGTAGGTCGGCATGTTAGTCGTAGGTAATCAAGGGTAGTCAAAGATATTCGTAGGCAGTCTTCGTCATAGTCGAAGGAGGTTGTCTTTACTCTCCACTATTTGGTGTCCAATTTTACCGAAGTTAGTCGTAGCTAGTCGATGCTGGTCTTCAACATAGTTGAAGGAGGTCTTCAACATAGTCGAAGGAGGTCTTCAACATGTCATTTTTTCAAACTCTTCTAACCTCGCCGAAGTGGGACAGATCCTAAATGGTGAAGCATTTAGTGCAAGATATAACATTGAAGTCCGATAACGTCCGATTAAAAATAGTTCAAAGGTCTCCAGCGAGGTAGATCGGAGGCCAGGACCACTTTATAATTCCTAAAAGCCACAATGGCAACTTGTGAGAGTTGAAACCATGTCTGGCTGCCCTACAGTATCATAGCATGTGTGCTCTTGTACCTAGTTACTGTGAAGGTACACAATTGATTGTGAGCGGTATCACCTTCAGGAAAAGCTGGTCACTTGAGCAAGAGCAATAGGTCATTGTGATATGGTTTTGCTATCTGCCGCACAGCTTGCAACACTGTTCAATTGCCAATTAGTGTTGAAATAATCTCTGTTAGATCTGCTGAATATCATTGCTCTATTCTGAATTTGTTGAAATTTTCATAAGTTTGTACTGAAAATATTGTGGAATAGTAGAATACAAATAATATCCTACATGATGAGTAATTGCTGCTGATTTTTTTATTTACTGACATGCACATTTTTTTTTGTATTGATTATCTTCCAGCCCTGTTTTTAGGCAATCTGATTACTAGGGTTAACAAAAAATAAGACTTTTTTTATCTTTAGAGTTTTTCAACCAGGTGAACCAGTTCAACCTTATAAGGACAGTCGATGCAATACATTAAAAAAAGGGCTTTGGGTTATTCAAAGGCACCATAGGGAGAAGTATTGGAAACAAATTGTAGGGATTGATTTTGGGATAAATTAATTATTCACCATGTGCAATTTAGGAAAATATACAATCTCCCATTTTAGCGTTTTCCAACCTAGAATGTATTTGTTGAAGGCACAGTATCCGTGAGGTAAAACATCAGTGTTTGAGCTTTTGAATGTCTGTCTACTGCAAAACTAGCGCTGCGTGGTTTATTCTTCAAGGCTGATACAATGATCTTCACATTTGCCTTGTACATGTCCAAGATGTGGGGTGGAGAGGAGCAATGGTTGGTCACCATCATTTATTTTTGGGACGATCTGTTCGATGGTAAAAAATAATCTGGGCTGTGGGTGGGATAAGGGATGGGTGGGGGTATAATGGCATTGGTAGTCGCGTAATCCTTCAATTCCTCCTGGCCCCAAATACTTGCTGTATTGGCACTAAATCTCTACGCAAAGATGTGCTCGCCTCCCTTATTTGATTTTCTAGGAAGCTCACTCGGTTCAACTTGGAACCCAGGTTAAATCTGAGGCACATGGGTTCACTAGTTGGATAGCAGATTCTAATCCCAACCACTTCTCCCTCACTTCCAATGAAAGCAGACGTGTGTGGATTAGGGGCAAGTCGGGATCAGGTTTGAGTTTTTTTAATATATTTGTTTTAACTGGTTAAAATAACCCCTTGAGGGTTACAGTTTGCAAGAAGTACTTTAAAGAGCAACCACAGTTCTAGAAAAAGGTCTTGTGGACAGATGAGATGAAGATTAACTTTTATCAGAGTGATGGCAAGAGCAAAGTATGAGGAGAGAAGGAACTGCCCAAGATCCAAAGCATACCACCTCACCTGTGAAACACGGTGGTGGGGGTGTTATGGCCTGGGCATGTATGGCTGCTGAAAATACTGGCTCACTTAACTTCATTGACGATACAACTGCTGATGGCGGTAGCATAATGAGTTCTGAAGTGTATAGACAGATCCTATCTGCTCAAGTTCAGACAAATGCCTCAAAACTCATTGGCCGGCAGTTCATTCTACAGCAAGACAATGATTCCAAACATACTGCTAAAGCAACAACGGAGTTTTTCAAAGCTAAAAAATGGTCAATTCTTGAGTGGCCAAGTCAGTCACCCGATCTGAACCCAATTGAGCATGCCTTTTATACACTGAAGAGAAATCTGAAGCGGACTAGCCCCGAAAACAAGCATAAGCTAAAGGTGGCTGCAATACAGGCCTGTCAGATCATCACCAGAGAAGACGTCCAGCAACTGGTGATGTCCATGAATCGCAGACTTCAAGCAGTCATTGCATGCAAAGGATTTGCAACAAAATACTAAACATGACTACTTTCATTTACATGACATTGCTGTGTCCCAAACTTCATGGTGCTCTGAAATGGGGGGACTATGTAAAAACACAGCTGTAATTTGTATGGTGAAACCAAAATGTATAAAAGTGGCCTTTATTAAAATCTGACAATGTGCACTTTAACCACATGTGATTTTTTTTCTATCACAAATCTTAAATTGTGGAGTACAGAGGCAAATAAATAAATGATGGGTCTTAGTCCCAAACATTGTGGAGAGCACTTGTAAATTCAAGTTAGTAACTAAAACTGGAGTTTAAAAGACTCTTGTTTGTGAAGAAATTCTGGATCAGAAATGTCTTTTTTTAAGGATGAGAATTTTACACGCTTATCTGCTCTAAAGCATGACTGAACAATGGGAATTAATGATGGGCATTAAATCTGGCCGAGCCACTGATGTTTATATTGCATGAAAGTGAACAGGAAGTGAAGTATAGGTCTGAAGAAGGGTCTCGACCTGAAAAGTCAACCATTCCTTCCATCCAGAGATGCTGCCTGTCCCGCTGAGCTACTCCAGCATTTTGTGTCTATCTTCAGTGTAAACCACCATCCGCAGTTCCTTCCTACACAGAGAAGTATAGGCGTCGGATGTCCCTTCACCCTCTCCACCCCTACCCCACATAAGTATAAGTTGGTCTGAAGATAGACACAAGAAGCTGGACGGACAGGCAGCATCTCTGGAGAGAAGGAATGGGTGACGTTTCGGGTCGAAAAGTTGGTCTATTTGGAGGAGGAGAACAAAAACATTGAAGAATAATATTTAAATGCCTGTTTGATATCTTCCAGGTAGCAGTGCTCACCATCTCTTTCTTTCCTGATCCCTTGTGTTCTTCAGGAATCGTTGACGACTTGACGGCTGCTGGAGTGAGATGTTTTGGCCCCTCGGCAAAGGCAACGCAATTGGAAGCCAGCAAGCATTTTGCTAAAGACTTCTTGGATCGACATGATATTCCGACTGCTCGATGGAAAGCATTTACTGACTCTGGGGAAGCATGTAGCTTCATCCAGCGGTAAGAGTGTCCTTTGTTCAAGTGGTGGGAGCTTGAATAAGATTTTACTGTTAATATGGCATGTGACTGACCCACTACCATTTATTGGATGCTGTACCAGGGCAAGCTTGGTGTTTCAAATAACTATGCGTACATTGATCTGAATGCTTGCCTCCAGCATTTTGTCAGTGTTTAGAAACAAGTTTTAATTGATAAAAACATTGAAGGGAATTGTTTGAAGTTCCAATCTCAGTGTACTACTGCTGTACACTTGTACTGTCGCTGGGATGCTTATCTAATATGTATCTAAGTGCTTATGTATAGTGATAAATGTACTAAACTGTATACAAAAATGAATTTTCCTGTACCTCGGTACACGTGACAATTAAATTACTATACTAATACATTGCAATGAAACCAGCCTCGTCAAAAGTCTCAGTGATCAATGGATGATGCGCTTTAGCTCTCATTTTTCCATATTAATGTGTAATATAGTACTTTCCAATCACTACTTACACAGGGAAAATTGTGAATGGAGCAGAGAAAAACCTTCACCCCATGTCTTGCAATGGAATGATTGTTACTTTTCTTTTAGTGCCGAATTCCCTGCTCTGGTAGTGAAAGCTAGTGGGCTGGCAGCTGGGAAAGGTGTTATTGTCGCAGCTAACAAAGAGGAGGCTTGCAAAGCAGTCAAGGATATTATGCAGGTATGTAACTATTGACGTTTGTATTAGGTTTTATCCTTCTACATAGCTGTCTTTCAGTTATTGAAAATAACAATCCTGACTAAATATTCCTTTTGTGATCTACTCTTGGGATTTATCAGTGTGTTAATTTTTCAGTCTTGCTAATTGTAACTGAAGATTTTCTCTCCAAAAGGAAAAGGCGTTTGGTTCTGCGGGTGAAACTGTAGTTGTGGAAGAGCTGCTCGAGGGAGAAGAAGTGTCAGTGAGTAAAGCTTGCATCCTTTGTCACCAGCCAGTTGTTTAAAATCCTTTTTATTTTCTCGCTACCAGGTTTAATCCAGTTGTCTGTCCAAATTCAGTGATGCTTCATTGTCACATGTACCAAGGTACAGTGAAATTCTTTGGTAGACATAGAATCCGGTAAAATCATACAGCAGACTTCACCTAGGCATTAGGTAAAGAGTCGTCATGTTTCTGGCACCTACAAAGTTTCAGAAGTTCTTGGTGCAGTCTTATCTTCTCGCAGCCGTGAACCAGGCCTGCCGCCGCAGGTGGTCGTAGGCAGCCCCCACTGAGTCCCCTTTTGTTCTCGGCGGCATGGGTCCCGCAACGCTCTCAGCGGTCCCCATACACTGGAGCTTGAGTTGTATCCTCTCACTGCCTGCTTCCTTTTGATCTATATTGGTCTACTAGTTGAAGATCAATCACTTAAGAATCTGAAATGACATACATTTGACGGGGATTACTGTGAAATTATTTAAGTTTGCTACCAATAAGTGGGATTTGTGGAGCTGTCCTGGATATTTTTGGCTGTCTTTCAAGATGTAGCTTCCACTTCTGAATCTGACTTTGCAAATAATATTGCATAATATACAAAGCTTAATTTGATCACATCATTAAACACACTTACCTATTAGATCTATCCAAGTCATCATGTGTAAATTAAAGAACATTTACTTTCAGCATTTTTCATGAATTCATCATATTGTTGTGCTCCTATGTTTAATTAACATTGGGTTGGAAGACACACTGTTAAAGTTCTTTGTATCATTGGCCAATGTACATTTGGAAAGCCCAACCCAAACACATGTCAGAACGAGAAATGGTCCAATACATCTGTGGTGCTAGACAGAATAACCGTGCCAGAGATGCTCTAGACAATAAATTGCTGATTTTTGGGAGATCAGTGTGAAGAGGTACAAACCAGAGGCTTGTTGCTTTACTTTGAGGCCACTTTGCATGAGGTGGTTGGTGCTACTTGGATCTATATGTCCAAAAGACACACTTCTCTACTTAATAGTGTTCGGCTATACAAAAAATAGTATGGATATTGAATGAGCAGAAAAAAAAGTAGAGAAAATCCATCCAGGAGTTTTAATAGTTTCCTTTTAACTCTATTCCATTGACATATTTTCTCTGTCATTTAAACCTTCAACATGATTATAACTTAAGAAGGCAAAAGAAACAGCAGATGCTGAACTGTAGAATAAAAGTGGAATGCTGGAAGAACTCAGTAGGTTACGCAGCACTTGTGGAGTCAGAAGTTGTTGGTCGAAGTTTCAGGTCGAGAACCTGCATGAGGACTGAGGGAACGGTAAAAATTGCCAATATTCAACGGTAGGATTGGGGATGTCCAGATGTAGCCATATATATGGTGGGGTATTTTGCTGCATTTGGTGCTCAATATATAGCCTCTCTGTTGGTGAAATCAAGTCTAGACTAGGACACTGTTTTGCGGAGCACCTGCACTCTGTCCGCTGTGGTCACCCCGAGCTTTCAGTTGCATGGTGCTTTAACTCTCCTTCCCACCCTCTCACCAACCTGTCTGGCCCTGGCCTTCCCTATTGCCACAGAGGGCAGACGCACATTGGACAAACATCTTTTATTCTGCTTGTATAGCCTACAACCCAATGGTAAGAATTACAAATCTTCGGGTAATCTCTCCTCCCACATGCACTCACCTGGCCACCAAGCTTTCTTCTCCCATTGTTCAATCTTCCCCATCCCGTTCCATTTATCACACACAAGCCTCTAGCACACTCCACTATGTACTGCCATTCTTTCCTCTTGCCTGTCAGTCCTCATACAGAGCTTTGACTCAAAGCATTGACTTGTATAGTTTTGCCTCTGCAGATGCTGCTTGATCCATTGAGTTCATCAGGTGTTCAGTTTTTTGTTACAGCAGACATGTTTGAAAATAGATTAAAACTGCTTTTGTGATTAATGCTTGCTCCCTCTGCTCCACAAAGTTGAAAAATAGATTGGAGCAACACTGATTTTTCTTTTAACGTTTGTCTTTGCATTACTAATTAATGCTTTCTTTGACAACACAGCCAGTTGACTAGGATTTTGTGCAGCAGGTTGATTTTCCAGATAGTTAAAACCTTATTCTCCAGTACTTAAAATGCAATTCTGATGATGTTTTACAGTGCTTGTGTTTTAGTGATGGTGTTACAATCGCCTGCATGCCACCAAGTCAAGATCACAAGCGCTTATTGAATGGAGACCAGGGGCCTAACACTGGTGGAATGGGAGCTTATTGTCCAGTTCCTCAGGTAATTTTACCATAGTTTTTGTTAATTCTTTAGTACTTTACAATAGTTTTGACTATTTCTTCTGAAAGAGTGTTCTGTGAAATGCATTACCAATATTCATAGAAAACTTCTCCTTGGAGAAGAAGATTAATTAAAATGATTTAGACAATGAATCCCTGTTTAAAATGTCCAGTGTACATTAACATTGATTTATCGTGGCTTGCAATCTTAGCCTGGTGCTTTGATCGTAGGTAAACAATTACTGGAAGGTACATTAAACAGGGAGTGCTAGATTATGACATTTCTAACAGCATGCTTGTGTATTTAAGATGGTATACTTCCCTGTCCTGCCAGTCTAGATCATGGGGCGAACTATCCTCTATAGTGATGACGTTCAAACTGTTTATCACCATCACCAACTTTGAATGTCATCAGAAATCCTCCTGCTCATTGGTGATTACTGCCTAGTTTAGGCCAATTACATTGATTTCTGTTCTAACGTATTATTTCCTGGGATCTTAAAGTTAGATATGATGCTCTGTTTTTGTTTGCCTTGCCTCTGATGATTGCTTACTTCTGAAATGGATCGCAGTTGACCTCTCATCTCAATTTCCAGGCTCTGTAATCAGATGGCCAACCCTTCTTGCTCGCTATAATCCCTCGGAATCTGCCCCAGTTCTGCACTTGGCATATTTGGAAAGTATTCAATCGGCAATCGGTTGAGTCATTTTATAGGCCTGGGTGTTCTTAAATGCCCTAATGGTAGACCTACAACCAAAATGGTCTTTGGTGCCAACTACAAAATCATCTGTGCACTTTTTAATATCAGACACCAGTTTGTAGGCTTTGGTTTATTTTCCTTTGCACCTAGCACATGAATAGGTAAGCGTGTCCTTTGTTACTTGTGCAAAATATTTACAGTCATTCCCTTCTAAAATTCCCTTCAGTAAGTGCAAGTCTATTAAAATCCAACCCTGGAATCGACATCATTCACTTGATCTCCCTCAACTGATTTTTGCACACCTTTTCCCAGCCTTAAGTGATACACTTTGTTTATTTACTTCATATGTTATCAATTAAAGAAAGATGCTGTCAACCGCAATTGTGTTTCAAGTTGAAATAACTTTCCCAAAATGAATTCTTCTGCACCATTCGTTCACCAGTCTTCCGTGAGGATGCGGTGATATTGGCAAGTTATTTAATTATCCAGTGTAGGGAGGAATTGAGATGATCATTTTCTGAATGTTATGACATAAACTGGTCTATTCCTGCACACTATTGACTATATTTACCCTTATGTGTGGGGTTCAAAGGGCCCGTGGGCTTTGAGGGCTTATACCTGGAATATTAATTGATAGCTCTTATTCCTCCTTATATTTTTAGATTAAAAAAAAAATGTTCTTTGTTCGGTGTGGCTTTTTAGGTTTCCAAAAATATTCGTCAGAACATCAAGGAAAATATTCTTCAGAAAACCATTGATGGCATGAGACGAGAAGGAATTCCTTACACTGGTGAGCGTTGCTTAATTTTGTTCATTGGTGTGCATTGAAGTTCAGAGCAAGTAACGCCACTTCCCTTTTATATGAAAGAGCTAAAAGGGTCTGAATTTTATTGCGCGTTGCGCTGATTAAGCTGATCGTGCATCACATGGTGCTTCAGGTACTTGCTTGTTCATGAGCTAGAGCAAGGAAAATTGGCCACTGCACCCACAACCGCAACCAATGGAACTTCTGCCACTGTTCAGGCAACAAGCGGAACCCAATGCTATAGATTCGCATTTCAAAAATCTTTGTGTTTATTTCTAAATTAGCCTGCTTTGTTTACATTATATTTTCAATTAATGAGTAATTTTCATTTAATGTATGAATGAAAGGAATAAATTGGAAAAAAAATAAGCAGAACTGGTGAAGCCAAAATTATTTTTGAGTTTCAGTTGTCATTGTCAACAACATTGAACTGTGTGAGCCAGAACCAAATCACAGTTTTGCATTTGCATTTTTTTGCTTTTTGCATTTGTTATATGGCACTGAACTATTGACAAGATTTTAAAACGGAATTGCTGGTATAACTCAACAGTCAGGCAGCATCCCTGGAAAATATGGACGGGTAATATTTCTGGTCAAGTCCCTTCTTCAGACCCTTGTTACGACAATCCTAATTTTCACCCTTCGCTTCTTTTGGACTAACTTTCAAAGTTAAATATTCTCCCGCATTTCGAGACACAGCGCGGAAACAGGCCATTCGGCCCACCGGGTCCGTGCCGACCAGCGATCCCCGCACATTATCCTACCTACACCCACTAGGGACATTTTTTCTTACAATGATTTACCAAGCCATTAATTAGTGTTTCACTTATTCTTCGAAGCAGAAACAGAACTGTTGTTCCACAATCTCCCTCCGTAGCCCATCGCCCTTTATCCAGACGGGATGTTGTAGGAACTGCAGGTGCTGGTTTGGACTGGCTAGTTAGTTTGGACCGACTTCCCTTACAGATGTTATTGTGGTAAAGCTCTTGCAATTTTGCAAACAAAGTTGGCTCATAACTATGGAGAATCAATCTATATAGTTAATGCGGTTGCATGTTACTTTTTGGCCTTTTATATTGTGAAAGGTTCAATCTTCCAAAATGTTTTAGCTGTAGAAATGCTAACAAGTACAACTCCATCGAAAGCTTCCTCCAACCATTATTGCCACTTTATAATTATTTCAGTAGCTATGTTCTGAGGTGATCAAAAGTGCTGGAGAAACGCAGCGGGTGCAGCAGCATCTATGGAGCGAAGGAAATGGGCAACGTTTCGGGCCGAAACGTTGCCTATTTCCTTCGCTCCATAAATGATGCTGCACCCGCTGAGTTTCTCCAGCACTTTTGTCTACCTTCGATTTTCCAGCATCTGCAGTTCCTTCTTAAACATTCTGAGGTGATCAGGCCTGCTGGGGTACCAATTAGATTTAACTAAAAGATCTTCTAAACCAAACCACTTCTTTTCCACCTTTGTTTACAGGGATACTGTATGCAGGGTTGATGTTAACACAAGAAGGACCTAAAGTGCTGGAATTCAATTGTCGCTTTGGTGATCCAGAATGTCAGGTTATGTTTCCGTTATCTTGTCTCTTTGTGAAGATCATTCTTTGACGCATGTGGAATGTTGTTTCAATATACAATTATTATTCTTGTCTGAAAATCTCCTATTTGATCTTTGTGTTTTAGGTCATTCTTCCTTTATTAAGCAGTGATTTATATGAATTGATACAAGCGACTTTAGATGGCAAGCTCTCTAAAGCCATGCCTACCTGGTTGGGAACCAGTACAGCCGTGACTGTGGTTATGGCCAGCGGTGGATATCCAGGCAGCTACTCAAAGGGCCGTGAGATCACAGGTAAAACCACCAAAAAGTCTGCACTATGACCAGTAAAAAAATGTTGAACCCTCTCCTCTTTTCAGCTATGATATCGTAGCTCTTTGTTTGGGGAATGAACTGGAGGGAAAGATCTGTGTATAATATGGGACATAAAACTATGGTTATGTTACAGAGCATTTTACTTGTATGTCAAATACATATTTGAAGTCAGTGGAATAGGTTCACGTTTCAAAAAGCTTTGAGTTTATCTCCAAATTAGCCTGCTTTATTTGCATTATATTTTCAATTAATGAAGCATTTTCATTTAATGTATGGATGAAAATAAAATTGTAACATAAATAAGATATACTTCTGGTGAAGCAAAAATATTATTTGAGTTTCAGTTGTCGTTTCAATAATTCCTTAAGGACTGGTGTCTGTAAAGCTTCATAGATACCTTTTGGATTTTGCCCATATCATCTTTATCAGGAGATTAGTCCTAATGACTCGGCTATTTACTGGATAAATGAACATTCCAAGGGAGAGATAATGGTGAAAAGTGGAGGGGCTGCCAACCCCTTTCTCTTAAAGGTCATTAACTTTATGCCTTTCTGTAACAGCAATCTGATTATCATGCTATAGAGCAGGGGTCGGCAACCTACGGCCCTCGGGCCGAATGCGGCCCATAACCCAAAATCATCTGGTCCGCAGGCGGATTTTTGCCCCCGTAATCATCCAGTCTGCCGAGCGCAGCCGAGTTCTGGCTGTACCGCATCCTGCGCAAAACCTTCATGAACACGTTTAAAAAAGAACTGCAGATGCTGGAAAAATCGAAGGTAGACAAAAATGCTGGAAAAACTCAGCGAGTGAGACATGCAAGGATTGAATGAGGGTGCCTCACCCGCTGAGTTTCTCCAGCATTTTTGTCTACCTACTGTGAACACATGATTTGTTGCCTGCCATCCGGGGCGGGATCCATGTGTACACGTGATAGATGAGGCCCGCCATCCGCTCACAGACATGCATCCTGGCCCCTATGCAGAACAAGGTTGCCGACCCCTGCTATAGAGAAAGCATGATGAACTGTGTCACACAAGCTATGAATCAATCGGGCTTGATCACTGAGCATACTCTGCTGATCTTAGTTACTGTCTCTTACTGAAGATAGACACAAAATACCGTCTCTTACCACTTTTTTTTCTGAATGAAGAAAAGCAGAATTAACTATTCTTGATTTCTACCCAATAGTTTGATTTGAAGTGTGCTATGTACTATTTAATGACAGATGGACTTCAATTTGGATAAATATAAGGTATTGCATTTTGTTAAGGCAAACCACTGCAGGACAAAGTAAATGGTAGAGACCTGGGGATTATTGTAGGACAGAGATACCTATGGATACAAGTACATAATTCCTTGACCGTTCGGTTGCAAGTAGACAGAGTGGTGAAGAAGGTACTTGGAATGCTTGCCTTCATTGGTCAGGGTATTGAATACCGCAGTAGGGACATCATGCTCAGCTATACAAGATGTTAGTAAGGCCACATTTGGTGTACAGTTCTGATCAGCCAGGAATAGGATAATGTCACTAAGCTGGAAGGTGTGCAAAATAAATAAGGGACTGGAAAATTTCAGTTATAAGAGGAGGCTGCATAGGCTAGGTCTTTTTTCCTTTGAATGTAAGGGGTTAAGGGATGATTTTTATACATGTATAGAAAATCACATGGGGTATAGATAAGGTGAACAACCACAGTCCTGCCCTAGGGTAGGGGGTCCAAAACTGGTGGGCATAGGTTTTTGAGAGTGGAAAGGTTAAAAGGGACGTGATGGGCAGCTTTTTCATCTGGAGGGTGGTGTGATTATTGGATGAGAGGCGAGTACTATTTAAAAGATACGTGGACACTTACATGGATGGGGAGGGTTGGATGGATATTGACCAGGCACGGGCAAATGGGACTGACTTGGGTGGATAACTTGGCCGGCATGGATAGGTTGGGCGGGAGGTACTGTATCCATGCTTTGTAACTCAACGGCACCAAGTGGAAGGAAGATTAAAAATAATATTTGCAAGTAGGGAAAGGCAAGACTAATGGAAGGGAGAAGTTTAGCTTCCTAGAGAAGGAGGAGTCTTGGCCTTGGCACAAGGGGTATACGAAGAGAGTGGCACATATATAGTTTGTGCCAATGAACGTTCTACTTTGACCTAAGACTATTTATTTATTTTTAAAGGTTTATCACTTGCAAAGGATCTGGGCCTGCAAGTGTTCCATGCAGGTACTGCACAAAAGGATGGGAAAGTTGTCACCAGTGGTGGTCGAGTTCTTGCTGTAACTGCGATCAATAAGGACCTGATCAGGACAGTAGAAGAAGCCAATAAAGGGGTAGAAATTATTCAGTTCCAGGATGCTGTTTACAGAAAGGATATTGCATATCGAGCCATTGCCTTCATAAAACAATCCAGGTTTGTGACTAAATGTAAATAAATACTTTCTCAGTAGAACATCTGCTTCATGTTGCATTAAAGAGATGTTTGCTCTGTTAATTACATTCTTTCCAATTCACAACTCGCTGTGGTGCTTAGAAGTGTAAGTCGATGCAAGGTTAGATTGTTAGATTTAGCTCTCATGGCTAAAGGAAAAGGGATATGGGGGAAAAAGTAGGAATGGGGTACTGATTTTAGATGATCAACCAGATCATATTGAATGACGGTGCTGGCCCGAAGGGCCAAATGGCCTACTCCTGCACCTATTTTTCTATGTTTCCAAGGTTTTTTTGGAGATGGAAGGAATGCAAAACTAAAGACTATTTAATGCAAAAGGTGATTTAACAGTAGGTCTTTTATAAATTATATAATGTGGGCATGTTATGTGCTTTTGAGCTCTGCTGACTAAACTAACCTGAGAATTTCTCCAACCTTTTGAGTTAGCTGAATCACGTCAGACCAATTGTGAAGCTGCTGCATTTGGCTGCAGAACTCCTGAATAAACAGGAGAAAATTGTTATTTCTTGCCTATAACCTCTTGTGGTGGATGGGATACGTGAAGTGGCAGCAGAGAGCTTTATGGATTAAACGCTGCAGATATCTGTGGTAGAAAAGTTGTTTCATTTTGGGTAACTTCATGTTAATAAAGGTTCAATTTTGAAATGGTTTCTACTTCTCTGTATAACCTGCTGAACTTGTCCTGTAAATGTACCAACTTCTCTCTATAGAGGATTGACATACAAAGACAGTGGAGTTGATATTGTGGCTGGAAATGCTTTAGTCCATTCAATTAAACCACTTGCAGCAGCGACGTCCCGACCAGGTAAGTTTGTGTCTCGACACGAATCGAACATCACCATCAACTTCAGAGAGAGACACAAAAAGCTGGAGTAACTCAGCAGGACAGGCAGCATCTCTGGAGAGAAGGAATGGGTGACGTTTCGGGTTGAGACGGAAGAAGGCTCTCGTCCAGAAATGTCACCACTTCCTTCTCTCCATAAGATGCTGCCTGTCCCACTGAGTTACTCCAGCTTTTTGTGTCCATCTTCTATTTAAACCAGCATCCGCAGTTCCTTCTTACACGCCATAAACTTCTGTGTGAGTGGCAAATGTATTTTGTTTAGTTTAGAGATACTGTGCGGAAGCAGGCCCTTCGGCCCACCAGATCCGCGTCGACCAGCGATCCCTGCACATTAACACTATCCTACACACATTAGGGGTAATTTATACATTTACCAAGCTAATTTACCTATATACCTGTACGTCTTTGAAGTGTGAGAGGAAACCGAAGATCTCGGAGAAAGCCCACACAGGTCACAGGGAGAACGTACAGACGGCACCCATAGTCATGATCGAACCTAGGTCTCCAGCACTACAAGGCAACAACTCTACCTCTGCGCCACCGTGCCGCCCCAGTTTTTAAATAATATTTTAGATTTTAAACCATTAAATTGAACAATTTTAAGATTGCACTATAGCCATCTCGAGTACAAATGCTGAGAAAAGGATGACATCAATGGGGAAATCAGTATGTTTATATGATATGTTTTTTTTGAAAAATGAAATAAAGTCATTTTCTGAGGATGGGCAAATGAATATATACAAAGCTCTGAAAATGGCAGAGTTTAGTTTAGAGATGTAGCGTGGAAACGGGCTCTTTGGCCCACCACGTCCATGCTGACCATCAACCACCCGTTCACACTAGTTCTATGTTATCCTACTTTCGCATCCAATCCCTCCAGACTAGAGGCAATTTACAGAGGCCAATTAACCTACAAGCCAAGCCGCCAGTCTTTGGGATGTGGGAGGAAACCGGAGCACCCGGAGGAAATCCATGCAGTTGCAGGGAGAACATGCAAACTCCACACAGACAGCACCTGGGGTCAGGATTGAACCCGGGTCTCTGCCGCTGTAAGGCTGTGACACTGGGCAGGCAAGCAGTGGGAAACAGTAGTTTTTTACTATATATTGTTGAGGAGAGATCACTTTGATATTTGAGTAAACATGTGCCCGTGTTTCATAGGGGAGATCTAATGAGTTCCAAGGTGTTAAATATAGGGGCAAATTTCATGTGACCCCTGGATGACAAATCTTCTCCCGGAAGGTAATAGAAAATAGGTGCAGGAGTAGGCCATTTGGCCCTTCGAGCCAGCTCTGCCAATCAATGTGACCATGGCTGATCATCCAAATTCAGAACCCCGTTCCTGCTTTTTCCTCCATATCCCTTGATTCCATTAGCCCCAAGAGCTAAATCCAACTCTCTCTTGAAAACATGCAGTGAATTGGCCTCCGCTGCCTTCTGTGGCAGAGAATTCCACAGATTCACAACTCTCTGGGTGAAAACGGTTTTCCTCATCTCAGTCCTAAGTGGCCTACCCCTTATTCTTAAACTGTGACCCCTGGTTCTGGATTCTCCCAACATGGGGAACATTTTTCCTACATCTAGCCTGTCCAATCCCTTAAGAATGTTACATGTTTCAATAAGATTCCCTCTCATCCTTCTATATCCCAGTGAATACAAGCCTAGTCGACCCATTTCTTTCCTCGTATGCCAGTCCCGCCATCCTGGCAATTAACCTGGTGAACCTACGCTGCACTCCCTCAATAGCAAGAATGTCCTTCCTCAAATTAGGAGACCAAAATTGCACCTAATACTCCAGGTATGATCTCACCAGGGCCCTGTACAACTGCAGTAGGACCTCCTTGCTCCTAAAGTCAAATCCTCTTGCAATGAAGGCCAACATGCCATTTCTCCACTGCCTGCATGCTTACTTTCAGTGACTGATGTTCTTCCTGGCTAATTATAGGCATCTCCCAACACACATGTCTCTACCCTTGCAGAGAATTACATTGCAGCTCTTGAAACCCTGTCTCCAAGCTTGGATGTTCGCAATTGACTTTTTTTTCCAAAATAAATTGATATACCACTAGAAAACTATTTTTGTTTCAATTTTTCAAACCAATTTTTAAAAGTTTATTAATGCACGTATTTTTTTTAAAAAGAGTCTGCGCCGACCGGCATCCCTGTGCGCCAGCACTATCCTACACACTAGGGACAATTTACAACTTTTACTGACCTACAATTAACCTAAAATTAACCTACAAACCTGTACATCTTTGGAGTGTGGGAGGAAACTGGAGCACCCGGAGAAAACCCACTGGGTGAACATACAAACTTCGTACACACAGCACCCGCAGTCAGGATTGAACCCAGGTATCTGGTGCTGTAAGGCAGCAACTCTACCGCTGTGTCACCCTGATTGGCCTGTTTATTTCCACAAATAAGTATTAACTTGGATCTGTGTATATAAAAAAAAAAGGAAGATGTTTGAAGAAATCTTGTTGAAGCAATACAATGCATATTCCAGTCAGCTTTTGCAACTAAGGTACTTATGAAAAGGCAAAGTAAAGAAGACGCATTTTAATTCTCTGTTTAGGCATTGATGTGAAGTGGGCCAAAGTAGACATTGAAATTTCCAAAACCGAGAAGTTTTTTTCTTTCTTTCTTCCTAGGCTGTAACGCTGAGCTTGGAGGATTTGCTGGCAGCTTTGATTTAAAGGCAGCTGGATACTCTGATCCAATCCTAGTCTCTGGAACTGATGGAGTTGGAACCAAACTTAAGGTGTCAGTTGCACCTTTTCTAACTATAACTGAAATAGAATTCTACTTTGCCCCAGTCACAGTGTTGTTCATGTTTATATTCTCATTCTATTCTTGCTCCGCGTTGTCTATGAGCAGATTGCGCAGATGTGCAACAGACACGACATGTTGGGCCAGGACTTGGTGGCGATGTGCGTGAACGATATCCTGGCACAAGGAGCGGAGCCACTTTTCTTCCTCGATTACTTCTCCTGTGGTAAACTGGATGTAAGCGTGGCACAGACTGTGATTGCTGGCATTGCAGAGGCCTGTAAAATGGCAGGATGTGCACTTTTAGGTAAGACCCTTGCATGTCAGAATTTATGTTAGTCGGAATCGCCATCAACATATCACCGTCTGGAAAGAACTCGCTGAGAGTCTTGACTATCATGGTGGCATCCGGCTGTGTCCCGGGCCCTTTCTGTGGAGCGTGCCCTTTGAGTAAGCATTGCCAGCTTGAGTTCCATCTAGACGTTGGGGCACTTTCTGCAGCACGGAGCCTTCTCCGTAAGCACCATTGTCGGCTTGTTTCCAATGTAAACTTGAGTGATCGTAGTTGTAGAAATTGCAAACTGCCTTGACTGCACTAGGGTCAGAACTGTTTACATAAGTGCAAGTTTACATAATTGCTTAAGTCGTTGTGTCTGTACTGTCAAATGAACACAGGTCAAGGCAGCCATAATTCTGGCACTTTGGTCTATGTCGGCACAGTACAAGCCCAGTGAATGAAGCTTGTATTGGATCTGTTTTGCGCCAGTGAACTTGCGAGTGAGTACATAACCTAATGGCGGGAGTGCTGGACACCAGTAGATATACTGATAATTATGAACTGAATAAATTGGATGCCAAGCTGAGATAATTGTAGTTTTGCAAACCATACAAAATTTGGGAATGTAATCTTAACTGGCATTCTGGAACAGTACTAACCAATATTATTTATTATTGCCACATGTATAGAAATACAATGAAAATCTTTTGCTTTTAATGGAAAATGTCTTTGACAAAGTTTTTTTTTCTCCCCTGTGTGTTGCTACCAGTTCTGTTTGCATTGTTATCAGCAGGGTTTTATTCTCACATGTCTGTTCTATAGGGGGAGAAACTGCAGAGATGCCGGGAATGTATTCCTCTGGGCAGTACGATCTGGCAGGCTTTGCAGTGGGAGCAGTAGAACGTGGACAGATGCTTCCAAAGCTGGAGCGTATCTGTGCTGGTGACGTTGTCATTGGCGTTGCTTCATCTGGTCTCCACAGTAACGGGTTTAGTCTCGTTCGAGCAATCCTGGAGAAGTCGTCTTCACTTTGTTCCTCCCCAGCACCGCCCAGCTATGGTTCTCAGACACTAGGTAAGAATTGATGTGAAAATATGGTGGTGTGAAGACTTTCTGGTAGGTTTGATTTGGTTTAGTTTAAAAATACAGCACAGAAACGGGCGCTTCGGCCCACCAAGTCAGCGCTGACCTGACCAGCGATCCCCGTACACTAGCACTATCCTACACACTAGGGGCAATTTGCAATCTTTACCAAAGCTAATTAACCTACAAACACGTACGTATTTGGAGTGTGGGAGGAAACCGGAGCACCCGGGGAAAACCCACGGGAAGAATGTACAAACTCCGTACAGACGGGAGTCAGGATTGAACCCTGGTCTCTGGCGCTGTGAGGCAGCAACTGTACCGCTGTGTTACCGTGTCACCCTGTGTCAGTACCATTTTTTATGAATCCATTTACATTGGGGAAGCTAATAGAGACAGCAGATCAGAGTTGGTTCTTGGGATACAACTTCATCTAAGCCTCTTGCCCTGTTAGATGAAGTGGTGAACTAATATTGCTGTTCTGATTTAAATACTTTAATGACGGTGCCTTAGACTGGTTTATCAAGGCAGCCTGCAAGCAATGCACCAATAGATGCAACCTTCATCCAAAAGGTTGTCATTACATCAGAATGATTGGAGTGGTCTGAGACTGGCACAGACTTGCTGGGCCAAATGGTCTTATTCTGTGTTGTAAGAAAATATGGGGAATATTCTGAGAAGTACTAGGGATACTATGCCAGAATATTAAACTAATTTTGCTCTGACTTCCAGTTGAACAACAGAAACATAAATTTGTACATCTGTTGAACAAAGCATGTTGTGTTTTTAAATTAAAAATACTTTTGAATTCTTTGACTTCAAATTTGGTGATTTCATGTGAAATATTGTTTATTCTCTCTGGTTTCTGATATGTCTAATTACATTGAAAAACGATGCCTTTTTCTAATTTCCTGAGCTTTTCGAAGTTAATTAGAAATTGATATATATACTGGAATTCAACTCTCAAACTGAAGCTACAAGTGATGGAAATATCAGGATGGGTAGCATGTATGGAGAGTGTAGATTTTGGTTAATGACCTTTGGAACTAAGATAAAGTATTTCTGACTCCTGGTTTATTTCAGATTTATAATGTCATCTGTACACGGATAGGAAAGATTTAGAGGGATATGGGTTTAACTTGGGGGGGGGGGGGGAGGAGGGGGTGGAGGGAGGGACTAGCCGAGATGGGGCATCTTGGTCAGCATGCATGAGTTGGGCTGAAGGGCCTGTTTCCATACTGTTATGACTGCAGCGTTTTTCCTTTGGATTATTGGTCAGCAGTTTTAAAGTTGGGTTTTAAGTCATTTATAGCACTTGACAATAGAATATCCATTTGTAATTTATTTTTTCCGTTAACCTTGTTTGTAGGAGAAGTGCTGCTCACGCCAACGAGAATTTATGCCAAGACCTTGCTGCCTATTCTGCGTCAGGGGCATGTGAAAGCCTACGCTCATATTACTGGAGGTGGACTGGTGGAAAATATTCCCAGAGTCCTTCCTGAAAAACTTGGTGTTACATTAGGTAAGATATACTACAGTGTAAAGCTAATTTTGTAGAAAAGGAGATAAGGCACTAACATTATTTATGTTAGTGATAATCGCTCTAGGAGAATGTGGAACTGTAGGATTATGATTTAAATCCCAATCTTACTGGATTTATTAAATTGTCCATCACTTTGGGTATCTAAAACGTTTGATGATAATATTCCCTTTGGATGGTGCTACTCATGGCTTGAAAGACCAGAAGATTAAAAGGCTTGTTAAATCACATGAAACTGAACTTGATTCACTGGACCTCCCAGAACCCCACAGTAGGCATGGATTCTGGGGATGAATTTGTGTTTCAATACAGTCAGTGTTGGAGAATAACTTCTGACGCAGTTAATCCCTGATATTATACAACCTAAGCTCTTAAATATTGAATAATCTTTTACAGTGAAATGACACACATCTCTCGCCTAAATATTCAGGGAAGGCCATATAAGCAAAGCGAGATACTGTCCAATGTGCTAAAGATTTACATTAAAAAAAACTTACTGTGCTACTTCTGTTGATATTTAAAAGATGCATCGCTTTGGAAGATTCCTGAAATATTTTCGTGGCTGCAAAGAACTGGTGCCCTTTCTGAAGAGGAAATGGCTCGCACCTTTAATTGTGGAGTTGGAGCTGTGCTGATAGTGGACAAGGAGAATGCTGCAGACGTCCTGGGAAATGTACAAAGCCGCTGTGAGGCGTGGATCATTGGAACTGTTGTGCCGCACAAAACAGGTTTCTTACTATCTGTTAAATTTGTGGACACCAGGGGGAGGTGCAGACAATGTCGGTCATTGGAATTCCTGTCTATTCTCAATTACTGAGTAGGAAGTAATGAAAAAACCCAGTGCTAATCTCAACGAGTTATTTGCTACCTTTTATGTTGGAAATCTTTAGACTTTAGAGATACAGAGTAGAAACGAGTCCTTCGGCCCACTGAGTCAGAGCTGACCAATGGTCACGCGTACACCAGTGCTATCCTTCCTGCACGCTGGAGACAATTTACAGAAGCTAATTAACCTACAAATCTGTATGTCTTTGGGGTGTGGGAGGAAACCGGAGCACCTGGAGAAAACCCATACGAATGTACAAACAGCAGTTGTAGTCAGGATTGAACCCAGGTCTCTAGTGCTGTAAAGCAGCAACTCTACAGCTGCACCACCAACTAAATCATTAATGTGGTGTTGAAAGTGACCAGGAATCCTTCTTTTTCCTTTGCCTGTTTAAATGTACCCATTCTGATGAGGAAACATGTGAGAAGGCTGCTAGTGTTGATTTTCATGTTTGGGGTTAAGGAGACCAACAACGTTTTTGATTCCTTCTTGTAACTGCTGTTGGAAGATATCTAGTTGTGACATTGGGATATTGGAAGAGTTAAACAACCCTGTGTTGGTTAAGAACATAGTAGTAGCAGGAGTACAGTAATCCAGCCCTTTAAGCATCCTGTACCAATTATCAAGATGCTGAACTTTTACCTCCAGTGCCTTTTTCCAGCACTCTTTCCATATTCCTCTATTCCCTTTAATGCTTGGAAATTAATTGATCTAATTTATTGATCTCTGCTTTGAATGAACACACCGAACTTCCAGAGGTGTTCACTGCCACTTACCAGCCTTCCCCTCCATACCCCCGTATCTCCTCACTCCACCCCCCCCGATCGTTTTTTTTCCTCTCAACCCCATTCTACAGCCTTCCTCCCATAACCTTTGACGCCCTTACTAATCAATCTCCATTGCTAATTGCTACAGGAGAGATGGAAAACGGTTAATGTAAAGGATAACCTACATTTAATTTTAGACACAAAGCTGGAGTAACTCAGCAGGACAGGCAGCATCTCTGGAGAGACGGTATGGGTGACATTTTGGGTCGTGACCCTTCTCATTTTGTGTCTATCTTTGGTTTAAAGCACCATCTTCAGTTCCTTCCTAGTACATTTACTTTATTCGTAGTGTTTTGCCCTTTTCACTGTGGAGTTTGCTGTTTTCGAATCTGTTGAGGAAGAGAATATTGAGGCAGCGCTCCTTGTGCCTGTGCCATTCTTATGGAAATGTTCAAATTATTTTTCCCTTTTGTATGAAAAGCAGCCAATTGTAACCTCCCATTAAAATGTGAAGTGTAGTGGAAAATATTATCAGTCGATGCCTGTTTGTCTAACATCCAATTTTTTTGGAACATTTTCTTAAAAAGGTTTAAAAAAATTACTTCATTCTCCTTTCAATAGGCTGTGAAAGGGTAGCTATTAAAAATCTCATGAAGACATTTCATCTAAGCCAACCGGTGGATGAAAGTGCTGGAGGTGGTGACGTATCACATTGTCAAGGGCAGACTCGGAAAATGAGATTGGGTGTTCTTATCTCTGGAACAGGTGAGTTGTTTCAATGTCAAATTAAAATACATACAGAAAAGAGAACACACTATTCCCTTACAATTACATCCTGCGCTCCACTCACTGTACACTATGGCTGCTTGTTGAGTCATAGAGTGATATAGTGTGGAAATCGGCCCTTCAGCCCAACCCAAATCTTGCCAATTGGTACAGTGACAATAAATGTAAACTTGAACTTGCCCACACTTGCAACATGTCCCAGCTACATTAGTCCCACCTGCCTGCATTTAATCTATTACCAGCGCCAGAGACCCGATTTGATCCCGACTACGGGTGCTGTCTGTACGGAGCTTGTATTTTCTTCCTGTGACCTGCGTGGGTTTTCTCCGTGACCTTCGGTTTTCTCCCACACTCCAAAGACGTACTGGTTTGTAGGTTAATTGGCTTGGTAAATGTAAAAAAAATTGTCCCTAGTCTGTGTAGGACAGTGTTAATGAGCGGGGATCGCAGATCGGCGCGGACCCGGTGGGCCGAAGGGCCTGTTTCCACGCTGTATTTCTAAACAAAACTAAACCTCATCCTCCTGCGCTCCAAAGAATAGAGTCCCAGCCTACTCAACCTTTCCCTAAAGCTCATATCCTCTAGTCCTAGCAACATTCTCATAAATCATCTCTACCCTTTCCAGCTTGAATAGTCAAAATACTTCTAACATTTTTCATTATTTATTTTTAAATAATCTGATATTTACTTGATCAAATGGAATAGTTTTTAATTATCAGAAACTTTTAAAAGCTATTCAAAAGCCTTTGTAAGCATTCTGAGACTGACAAGATGTCCTGAAAATGGGGGCTCGTCTTTATTTTCCTATTGCCTTATGCAACGTCTCCAGGGTCAGCGGGGTCCAGTCTGTTGCACCTTTGTATCGCAACAAGGTTAGTGGCAGCACATGGCCACAATAGGCAGCATGTTCAGGCAGCAGGCATGATAGGTTTGGTTCTCATTTACTCGGGCCATCAGGAGACTAGGTTCTCCCACATTTTCTGTACTCTGCAATCTGAAAGCAGCCACTGTAAGTGGCTGGAGAAGTGTCTTTGGAGCCACTTGGCAGAAAGTCAGCAAGATGGCAAATGGCTTATTGGTCTTCTTTGCTAGCGGCTTGGAGTCTGAACACAGAGATGTTATGTCAGGCGGTTGATGAGGCTGCACCTGGAATACTGTGCACAGTTTAGCCTCTTTATTTAAGAAGATATACCAACATCAGAGGAAGTGTAGATGACAGCTAATTGCTGGGATTAAATGGTTGTTCTATAACAGATGACTAAAAAAGTTAGTTAGAAAAGTGAATTCTGTGGAGTTTGGAAGAATGAGGGGTAATGTTGAATAGTTAAAAGATAAGAGTTGTTCTTTGAAATAAGAGGTGCATAGAATTTTTAATGATTAAGTAGATACATTTTTGAAGGACGGGAATAGAGAGCTTTGTGGAACTGGCATAGAAAAGGAGTTGAGACCTGGGGCAGAGCAGCGATGATCGTATTGAATGGTGAGCCAGGTGGTCTACTCCTGCACTTTTCTTATATCCTGGAGAAAAGAAAAAAGGCAGTTGTCTTGCTTTGCATATCAACAATATGAGTGAGTGGTGGACTCTAGAAAAAAACAACATAGGTTTTTGTGTGATCTTAAACCTGTTCATTATTTGCTGCCAGGTGATGGTCTTCAGCAAAAATTGCTGGAGTACAATCAGTAACAGACTGGTTCCACCAAGATGTGGGATAGAATGCCACAGAAGATCCTTCTTCAAACTTGTTAAGTCACATTTATTTATATAGCACATTTACAAAAACAACTCTCGTTGACCAAAGTGCTTTACATTTGTTATAAGAGTAGTATACACAAGCAGGCTACATACATATATACAAATAGCCCTCACTCAGAGGATGTCAGGAAAGGCTTAGGAGAACAGATACGTTTTTAGACTAGACTTAAAGGAGTCGATGGAGGGAGCAGTTCTGATGGGGAGGGGGATGCTGTTCCACAGTCTAGGAGCTGCGACCGCAAAGGCGCGGTCGCCCCTGAGCTTATGCCTAGACTACGACTCCTCCCCCTTCTGTCATGGGGTAGACTGAGACTGACCCCCTCCCCCCATTCTTTGCACATCTCCCAAGCCTTTCCACTCGTCACTTTAATTTTGTGTTTCATGTATTTTGTTTTTTATGACTGTCGGCAGATCAATTTCCCTCCTGGGATAAATAAAGTTCTATCATATCGTATCGTCTTGCGTTTGAATATCCATTGTTCTGCCGCATGTGCAACTCTTATTCCAGCATTGGGTGGGTGCTGTAGTGCTGGAAGTTGACAGCTAGGTGTATCTGGGAAAAGGACTGATTTCTTTTCATTTGAAATTGCGCACGTTTTTTTTGACAAGTCTTGCACACTCTTTGCTTTTTAAGGGACAAACCTTCAAGCCATCATAGAACACACAAAGGATCCTGCCAGTCTTGCAGAAATAGTCATTGTTATTTCCAACAAAACTGGTGTAGAGGGACTGAAGAAATCGACCCGAGCTGGCATTCCCACAAGGGTGAGAACACTTCTGTATTTTGGTAGTATGGGCATGTGCAAAAAATGTAGTCAGTAGTTGTTGCATGCTAGGGCAAAAGTAAATGACCAGACTTGTAATGTTAAAACGGTGATATGTGGATTAGATCAGTTTATTGTCATACGCACCAGGGTGTAATGAAATTCCTTGCTTGCTTGAAGGCTCAGAGTTATGATAGATACAATGATGGTTTGACTGATTCAACAATATATTCAACTACAAAACAGCAGAAGAGTGCAAAGGTTGTAATGCAATCTGCAGTATTGCAAATAAAATATTAAAAATCTGCAAAAGAATAACTAAATGAGCTAGCGTTAAGAATAGGGGAGGCACTGTGGTACAGTGGTAAAGTTGCTGCCTTACAGCACTAGTTGCTAGGGTTTGATCCTGACTATGGGTATTGTCTGTGTGGGTTTTCTCCGGGTGGGTTTTAGTGTGGGTTTTCTCCGGGTGCTTCGGTTTCCTTCCACTCTCCAAAGACGTACAGGTTTGTAGGTTAATTGGCTTTGGTAAAAATTGTAAATTGTCCCTATTGTACAATATTATAGTGATGTACAATGAAAAAGTTAGTGTAAGGGCATCGTGGCCGGCGCGGACTCGTTATGCTGTAGGGCCTGTTTCCGTGCTGTATCTCTAAACTAAGCTAAAATAAAAATACATGGCAGTGTCTCCAGGGAGATGTGATTTGGTTCAGGAATCTGAATCTTGGAAGGATTCTGGGTTAAATAGACAAAGTGGTAGTCATTTGTAAGGGGTGTAGGAAGGAACTGCAGATGCTGGTTTACACCGAAGATGCACGCAAAATGCTGGAATAGCTCAGCGGGAGAGGCAGTGTCTCTGGATTGAAGGAATAGGTGACGTTTTGGGACGAGACCCTTCTTCAGAAGGGACTTGGATAGAATCCCTTGAGTTATTCACTGTTAGATCTGAGTAGCAGGAAATTCTTACTCAGGTATACTAATAACAATTAAACTTTAGTGGACACTGTAAGATTGTCTGGGTTTTCTGAAAGCATGCAAGAGGAAACAGAACTATGTTATTAGCTGGCTGTACTGTACTGTCTGAGAAACAGTACGGAAGATAAACAAAATCAGTTAAATATGAGCTGCAGTTTTCCTATATTATTTCAAACATTTTTTATAATATATCTGATATGATTTTTTTGTTAACATTGCAAAACCTTTAGGTTATTGACCACAAATTATTTGGAAGTCGTTCTGAATTTGACAACACTGTCGATCAGGTGCTTCAGGAATTCTCTGTTGAACTGATTTGCCTTGCCGGATTTATGAGAATCCTCTCTGGTCCCTTTGTCAAAAAGTGGAATGGTAATACTTGATTTTTTTTCTCCCTTTATTTGTCCCATGTGATCTGAGCAGCCTGCAAGTAATTCTACAATAGAAATAGAAGTAGATGGTCTTTTGGGATTCAAATGTGCGTATGTAGAAACCTACATTTTGCAACGGTATTTGCATTGAAATCTTGAAAAGATATAATTATCCTCTATCTTAAGTTGTTAACTCTTCCGAACTAGATTGACTGCAGCTATCATTACCTGCTTAAGTATGGATCAGAAAAAAATAATGTTATAGGAGCATGAACAATGTGGTGAGAAGAGATTTCGAGGCTGCAGAATTACATGCAAGTTTTGGTCCCTTTAAAGATTTGTAACTAAAATAACTGGTGTTCTCAGTAGACTTGGACATACGTGCAAGGTGGCAGATTTACAACAACATTTTGTAACTTAAAAATCAAATAATTTTAATCCTTAAATAGGAGTTGGGCCTCTTGAGTCAGTTCATCTATGCAGTCATATTATAACTGTATTTATATCACTCTCAACATCTCCACCCAATAAGGTCATACTCGTAAGGGATAGGAGTAGAATTAGGCCATTCGGCCCATCAAGCCTACTCCGCCATTCATTTATGGCTGATCTATCTCTCCTAACCCCATTCTCCTGCCTTCTTCTTGCGTATGGCGTGCACAGCCTAAAGTTGTAGGACAACCTAAGCATGGGCAGATGCATGGCAGATGCAGTACAATGTGGATAAATGTGAGGTTATCCACTTTGGTGGCAAAAACATGAGGGTAGACTATTATCTGAATGGTGGCAGATTAGGTAAGGGGGAGATGCAACGAGACCTGGGTGTCATGGTACACCAGTCATTGAAAGTAGGCATGCAGGTGCAGCAGGCAGTGAAGAAAGCAAATGGTATGTTAGCATTCATAGCGAAAGGATTTGAGTATAGGAGCAGGGAGGTTCTACTGCAGTTGTACAGGGTTTTGGTGAGGCCACACCTGGAGTACTGCGTACAGTTTTGGTCTCCAAATCTGAGGAAAGACATCCTTGCCATAGAGGGGGTACAGAGAAGATTCACCAGACTGATTCCTGGGATGTCAGGACTTTCATATGAGGAAAGATTGGATAGACTCGGTTTGTACTCGATGGAATTTAGAAGATTGAGGGGGGATCTTATAGAAACCTACAAAATTCTTAAGGGGTTGGACAAGCTAGATGCTGGAAGATTGTTCCCGATGTTGGGGGAGTCCAGAACAAGGGGTCACAGTCTAAGGATAAGGGGGAATTCCTTTAGGACCGAAATGAGGAAAACATTCTTTACACAGAGAGTGGTGAGTCTCTGGAATTCTCTGCCACAGAAGGTAGTTGAGGCCAGTTCATTGGCTATATTTAAGAGGGCGTTAGATGTGGCACTTGTGGCTAAAGGGATCAGGGGGTATGGAGAGAAGGCAGGTACGGGATACTGAGTTGGATGATCAGCCATGATCACATTGAATGGCGGTGCAGGCTCGAAGGGCCGAATGGCCTACTCCTGCACCTATTTTCTATGTTTCTATGTCTAACCTGTTCTATTTGATCTTATTTGATTGTGCACGCCGGCTTGATTGCATTTGTTGAAACAGGGCGGACCATGTGAAGATTTCAATCTTCCACTCCATTCTCCTGCAATCTCCCCATAACCTCTGACACCTGTACTATCAAGAATCTATCTATCTCCTTAAAAATATCCACTGACTTGGCCTCCACAATCTTCTGTGGCAAAGAATTCCACAGATTCACCACCCTCTAACTAAAGAAATTTATAATTTCCTTCCTAAAAGAACATCCTTTAATTCTGAAGCTATGACCTCTAGTCCTAGACTCTCCATCTAGTGGAAACATCTTCTCCACATCCAATCATTGTGCCTCTGATTTCCCCATTGACCTTGTGTTAAATATATATTTGATTACTCCCCGGGGGCAGAGACTTCTTCTGCGACTGGATTACTTTCACTCCAGCTAGTAGCAGTAACTAACCTTTTATTTTTCCTCCAAGGGCAATGAGACAATCTGTAATTGTAAGTTGTCTTTTAGGGAAAGTGTTGAATGTCCATCCATCACTGCTACCATCCTTCAAGGGAGTTAATGCTCACAAACAGGTGCTGCAGGCTGGAGTACAGGTGACTGGCTGCACCGTGCATTTTGTTGCTGTAAGTATTCCACTAAGTTCCAGTTTATTGGTTTCCATATTTTTCCTACAGTTTTCTTTATTCCATTATGTTGTGGCAGCCTTGATTAATTTATTAGACACAAATGCTGGAGTAATTCAGCGGGCCAGGCGTCTTTGGCGAAAAAGGGTAGATACCGTTTTGGGTCAGGACCTTTCTTCAGTCTGAGTTACTCCTGCATGTTGTGTCTATCTTTGGTATAAACCAGCATCTGCAGTTCTTTGTTTCTACATCTTTGTTCATTTATAAGGTCATAAGTGATAGGAGGAGAATTAGGCCATTTGGCCCATCGGGTCTACTCTGCCATTCAATCAAGGCTGATCTATTTCTTCCTCCTAACCCTATTCTCCCGCTTTCTCCCCATAACCCCCGACACCCGTACTGATGAAGAATCCATCTATCTCTGCCTTAAAGATATCCATTAACCTGGCCTCCAGTCTTTTAAGAAGAATTCCACAGATTCACCAGCCTCTGACTAAAGAAATTCCTCCTCATCTCCTTTTTAAAGGAACGTCCTTAATTCTGAGGCGATGACCTCTAGTCCTAGACTCTCCCACTAGTGGAAACATCCTCTCCACATCCATTCTATCCATGCTATCCTGTTTATTAGCGGTTTTGAAGCTGCTGTTCAATCCTATTCCAAAAATATCTAGCATGCAGTAGAGTTCTGATGGAGTGCCGTACGATTTAAGGCTTTTATGAAAGATCTACAACTATGTGACTGCTTTCTCTCTTTTGTGGAATCTAGAACAGCCAGAGGCAATCACTTTTCTTACGATATGGGAACCTACCCTCCCTCACCTGCTTGTCGATGACTCTGATCCTCGTGTCTTTAACCAACACTGGCGAATTTGCACTTGTCAATTAACACAGTTATTCATGTAATGAAAAAGGAGGTGCAGATGCTGGTTTACACCAAAAATAGACACAAAATGCTGGAGTAACAGGCGGTCAGGCAGCATCTCTGGAGAAAATGGACAGGTTAAGGTTTGGGTTGGGACCCTTGTCTATCCATTTTCTTCAAAGATGCTGCCTGACCCGCTGTGTTACTCAAGCATTTTGTGTGCCCCAATTATTCGTAAATTGTGTGAGCTTGATGTACGATATTTAAATTGTTGAAAATTTGAGCTGAAACTAAGATTGTTTTGATGATTTGGCTCTTGAATAAAGTCAACAAGTACAGAACTAGTTCACTGTTCTGTACAGCTTGAAGCATAAACATATTTCCATGTGTTACATTTGGAAGTTGTGCTGCTTCCTCAGTCCAATTGCCTCTTGGATCTTGTTCTTGTTGATGGCGTTTGGTTCTTTAACATGTACCTGTCAAGCCATTCCAGAAACATTGCATCTCATTAATGATCCTGTGTCTATCTGTGTGGACTCTATTCTCACTTTTGATATCTCTCTCTGTATCCAAGCATGCTTTGGGATTAACCCATGTGGATCGGCACCTTCATAGTCTTGGCCACATTTTCTTGGTAGGGATGTGGTTGTGCCATTTCAATACCGTCTGGCATCTTGGTGAAAATGTAAACCATGAATTACCTCAGGAATTGGAAACTTTAGTGACATATGAAAAATAAATTGTGGGCAGAATGCCATCAAAATATTAGCAAAAATAAGTGTGATGCTCGTCACCAATGTACGTATAAAAGTGACGCCAAGTTTAATACCAATTCCCACATGTTTTTGTAACATTTTGGACCTGATTCCGACTTCAAGCCGATCTAGCTGATGTCGGACAACTTTTGTTTCTAATGTCGACTATTATTTCATTGGCCATTTCAGGAAGATGTTGATGCTGGCGCAATCATTGTACAGAAAGTGGTGCCAGTAAAGGTGGGGGATACAGAAGAAACACTATCGGAAAGAGTGAAAGAAGCAGAGCATGTGGCATATCCAGCTGCTATTCATCTGGTGGCCAGCGGAGCACTATATTTGGGAGAAGATGGGAAGATTGGTTGGAAAGTACATAATTCCAATTGAAGCCAGGTACCAGGGGCTCATTGGGATTAGCTGCAAAAGGCATGGATGTTTTGCAAACTGGACCAAACATAAGTCCACATTTAGTTTGCTTTCAGTCTCTTGTGTCGTGCGTGCATCCCACACCAGCTGCGAATCCCACTAACTCCCTTTGTATTAACTATTACTCCTTTTGATATTATTACTCAAGTAGGTTATTAAAAGAGTGACATGCCATTCCAACAGAACTTCCATAGACCACCACAAAACTGCTGAGAAGAAGAAAATGAAATGAAATTTGTACATTTTTTTTGTGATAATAAAACTTTTACAAAGATTAATTCTGCTTTGGTTTGTAATTTTGTAAGAGATTTAAAAGTTCAGGAAATGGGGAAGTTTACAATCCAAGCCTTAGAGAAATGTGAGCAGCTACGTGTGGTATTTCTCGATAATTGCATACTGGGTATTAATTGCAGAAAGTGCCTTTAATTTGATGGCCCCAGTGCATAAGGTTAGACTAAAGTAACATGTAAGGAATAAAGGTCACAGAGGCAAAATTAGATCACTGTTTCCTCTAGCAACTCTTGAGCTCTCATGTAAATTACCTGGTGAGTACACACAATAAAAGTTGTTTCCAAGCTGTGCTGTGACGAACACAGGAAGACTGTCTGAATTGAATGCAATTTTACTCTGTTTAACCTGCAACCGAACAAGGATGGCTAGCTGCCCCAACATCTCTGTCATAAGTAAACAATCCTTTATCTTGGTCATGTTTGACAAATTCTTGAATTTTTTGAAGAGGTTACTAGGGAAATTGTTGACGGTAAAGCAGTGGATGATGTCTATATGGATTTCAGTCATTCCTTTGACAAGGTTCCCCATGGAAGGTTGGTTAAGAAGGTTCAATCTTTGGGTGTTAATGGCGGAGTAGCAAGATGGATTCAACAGTGGCTGAATGGGAGATGCCAGAGTAATGGTGGATGGCTGTTTGTCAGGTTGGAAGCCGGTGACCAGTGGGGTGCCTCGGGGATCTGTGTTGGGTCCACTGTTGTTTGTCATGTACATCAATGATCTGGATGGTGTGGAAAATTGGATAAGTAAGTGTGCAGATGATACTAAGATAGGTGGTGTTGTGGATAATGAAGTAGATTTTCAAAGTCCACAGAGAGATTTGGGCCATTTGGAAGAGTGGGCTGAAAGATGGCAGATGGAGTTTAATGCTGATAAGTGTGAGGTGCTACATCTTGGCAGGACAAATCAAAATAGGACGTACATGGTAAATGGTAGGGAATTGAGGAATGCTGTGGAACAGGGATCTAGGAATAACTGCATAGTTCCCTGAAGGTGGAATCGCATGTAGATAGGGTGGTAAAGAAAGCTTTTGGTGTGCTGGCCTTTATAAATCAGAGCATTGAATATAGGAGTAGGGAAGTAATATTAAAATTGTACAAGGCATTGGTGAGACCAATTCTGGAGTATGGTGTACAATTTTGGTCGCCTAATTATAGCAAGGATGTCAACAAAATAGAGTACAGAGGAGATTTACTAGAATGTTGCCTGGGTTCCAGCAACTAAGTTACAGAGAAAGGTTGAACAAGTTAGGTCTTTATTCTTTGAAGCGCAGAAGGTTAAGGGGGGACTTGATTGAGGTCTTTAAAATGATGTAAGGGATAGACAGAGTTGACGTGGATAAGCTTTTCCCATTGAGGGTAGGGAAGATTCAAACAAGAGGGCATGACATGAGAATTATGGGACAGAAGTTTAGGGGTAACATGAGGGGGAACTTCTTTATTCAGAGAGTGGTGGCTCTGTGGAATGAGCTTCCAGCAGAAGTGGTGGAGGCAGGATCGATTTTAACATTTAAAAGTAAAGTGGATAGGTATATGGAAGGGAATGGAGGGGTATGGTCTGAGTGCAGGTAGATGGGACTAGGGGAAAATAAATGGTTGGCACGGACTGGAAGGGCTGAGAGGGCCTGTTTCCGTGCTGTAATTGTTATATGATTATATCTTTATGGCCATGAACTGCATGCAGCCTGAAACAAATGTGCAGTAAAACTTGTATGATCTGCTGTCCAACTGTGTGAAAATGGTTTGTTGTCTTGGCTCGTGTGGGTTCTGTTTCCATATCTCCATTTGTACTCATTGGACTCTAATCCTATTCTCCCATTACACTCAGCAGGGTCCTGTTTCCCATATTCTCTTTAAACTTAATGGGTTCAGTGAAAATCTTTATACATATGTAGCATCGAAACACAATGTGACTTAAAAGTCCATTCTGGTATTAATAGAAGCAGCATCCAATAATCTAGAAAATCCGTACAAATAACTGGCACAAAATTCGTGAAGGTGCTGGATATTTCAGGTTTATTATGTTCTTACATTCTCGTACAGCATGGAAACGTGCCCTTGCACCCAATTTGCTCACAACACCAAGGATGTCTTCCTAAGCTCGTCCCATTAGAAGTATCCTTCTAAATTGATAAAGTTCTGGTCACCACACTTGGGAATGGATGTCACTGAGCCGTAGAGAGTGCAGAGAAGATTCTAGAAACAGAAAAAGGGGCACAGTGTTGGAGTTGCTGCCTTGCAGCACGTGCGGCGCCGGAGACCTAGGTTGTGGCCTGGATAGCATGAGTAGTAAGTTTCGAGATACAACACAGATACCATCAAAATTGATCGCCAAACTCGGTAATCTGTTCATCGCTCCTTCCCTCTGCAACTGGATACTGGACTTTCTAACCAACAGACCTCAGTCTGTTAGGTTAGACAAGCACACCTCTTCAACCCTCACCCTGAACACCGGCGTTCCACAGGGCTGTGTGCTGAGCCCCCTCCTCTACTCCCTCTTCACCTATGACTGCACACCTGTACATGGTACTAACACCATCATCAAGTATGCAGATGATACAACGGTGATTGGCCTCATCAGCAACAACGATGAGTCGGCCTACAGGGAGGAGGTCCAGCACTTAGCAGCATGGTGCGCTGACAACAACCTGGCCCTTAACTCCAAGAAGACCAAGGAGCTCATTGTAGACTTCTGGAAGTCCAGGGGCGGCACGCACACCCCCATCCACATTAACGGTACGGAGGTGAAACGTGTTTCTAGCTTCAGGTTCCTGGGAGTCAACCTCTCCGACGACCTCTCTTGGACCCACAATACCTCAACTCTGATCAAGAAGGCTCACCAGCGTCTCTTCTTCCTGAGGAGACTGAAGAAGGTCCATCTGTCTCCTCAGATCCTGGTGAACTTCTACCGCTGCACCATCGAGAGCATCCTTACCAACTGCATCACAGTTTGGTATGGCAACTGCTCTGTCTCCGACCGGAAGGCATTGCAGAGGGTGGTGAAAATTGCCCAACGCATCACCGGTTCCTCGCTCCCCTCCATTGAGTCTGTCCAAAGCAAGCGTTGTCTGCGGAGGGCGCTCAGCATCGCCAAGGACCTCTCTCACCCCAACCATGGACTGTTTACCCTCCTACCATCCGGGAGGCGCTATAGGTCTCTCCGTTGCCGAACCAGCAGGTCCAGGAACAGCTTCTTTCCGGCGGCTGTCACGCTACTCAACAACGTACCTCGGTGACTGCCAATCACCCCCCCCCCCCGGACACTTATTGTTATTTATTCAAATCATTTGCTGTGTCGCTCTTCCAGGGAGATGCTAAATGCATTTCGTTGTCTCTGTACTGTACACTGACAATGACAATTAAAATTGAATCTGAATCTGAATCTGAGAAACGGGCCCTTCTGCCCACCGAGTCTGCGCCGACCAGTGATCTCCGCACACTAATGCTACTTCACACACTCGAGGGACAATTTACACCTGTACAAAGCCAATTAACCTACAAACCTGTACGTGTTTGGAGTGTGGGAGGAAACCGAAAATGTCGGAGAAAACCCAAGCGGTCACGGGGAGAACCTACAAACACCTTACAGACAGCAGCTTTAGTCTGGATCGAACCTGGTTCTCCAGCGCCGCAAGCACTGTAAGGCAGCAACTCTACTGCTGTGCCTCCATGGGGTTGGGTTTGTTTTCCCGATAAAGGGCATAGTGAAGGTAAAAATCTTTTTCCTTATGGTGTGGTATCAAAAACAACCGGGTTGCCTGGTTTCCTCCCATATTCCAAAGACATGCAGGTTTGTACGTTAATTGGCTTCTGTAAATTGTCCCTAGGGTGTAGGATAGAACGACTGTACAGGTTGGCATGGACTTGGTAGGCCAAAGGACCTATTTCCATGCTGTATTGCTATAACTAAAACAAAATACTTTGCATTAGGGTTAGGGTTAGCAACATGTCAAGCAGCGTTCGTGAAGAAGAAAACCTTTGGTAAATGGGCAATTCCAAAATTTTCTGTTCCAACCTTTGACTGACGAGCATCATTTGCATAATCTCCCTTACCCCCCGAATAGAAAGGAGTGGAAGTGGCCAAATTCAACTTTACATGGGTCACTAGGGACGCTGCACTGACAGCAGCCTCTGCCTGCAGCCCATTTGTTTTTCCATCTTTTTTTAATTTTTCGTCAGTTAAGTCTGTTTTTGGGGGAAACTTTAACTTCTATATTTGGGAGAGGGGGGCAGGGTAAGGGGGAAACTAACTCCCAGTCGCTTCCTGGCGGGGACGCGACTATTTCTCCGAGTCGCGTCCTCGCCCGCCTCCTTGCGGCCTACCTCCTGGATCGGAACAGCCTTTCCTGCCGGGGACCGGGAACCGGACCAGAGCCGCAACAGCGGCGGCGTGGTGCTGGATTCACCACGGAGCGGGCGATGCCTACCTGGGTCGTCATTTGGAGCTCCGGTGCGTTGGGCCGCTGCTCCTTTGCCGTGGGCCGCCAGTGCTGTATCTCCACCCGGCGTGGCCTGCGGACTTTGGGAGCCGCGGACTCCGGAAGGAGGGGGCCGACTCGGGGTCCAGGCCGCTGAGGACATCCCCCAGCCCCGACGTCGGACTTACATCACTCCAGCGAGCGGGCCTGAACATCCGGCCGCCCGTAGCGGTGTCTGGGGAGAGCTCGGGGAGGCCCCGACCACGGGTGAACAGTGGGGAACATCGGGAAGAGACTGACTCTGTTGCCTTCCCTCACAGTGGGAAACTTTGATCCTGCTTTATGTTGTATGGATGTTTTATGTTGAATTCTATCTACTTTATGTTGTGTTCTTTATTTTTTGCTGTATGGTGATTTCATTTCACTGTGCCAATTGGCACGCGTGACAAATAAATCTATCTTGTATCTTGTATAAAACTATATTGTGCACATTTCTGGGTATTTTAACACCAATCGGGAAATCTTACCACTAATCTCCCAGTGAGATATTTTGCTGTTTCTTTCTCTCTGCCCGAATGTTAGAAAGTGCAATGCCCTAACTTCACCTCCAGAATGATAGACAGTTGGTTGGAAAAATGATAGTTTTGCTCTCATCTTTCTTCGTAACTATTTTCCCTGAAACCATGCAATTTGAAGTGCCAATACCCAAACTGCAATCATCAGCAAGTTCTATTCTCTGCATCATTAAACAAACTGGTACATGCCTGTGAGCTGCTTTCCCTATGGTCATTAGGTGCCCATAGGCAAAGCAGTTGGTTATCTTAGTATTATTTGAGGCTATTCCTGGTGACCTACTAATTTCAGTGTCTGAAGTGCACTGGTGAATTAAGACTAATTAGACATGGATTTGCAAGTATATTCCTGTCACAAGGGCTGGCAGTGCGTCTAGGGATTTGCCTGGATTAGCGATTTATGCAGAATGCAGCTATTCACAGGCTGCACTGATTTAGTGTGTTGCTAAGACTTCCCTGGCAACCTTCTATCAGGGGTACCAAGTTATAATCCTGGAGGGGAGGGGTCACGTATAGCACCATGCACAAAGAACATGCCCCTTGCATTTATCAGATCTTCACTCACCTGTTCGGCTCTCTCTATCTCCCACCATAGCAGCTATTTAGTTTAGTTTATTGTCACGTGTACCAAGGTACAGTGAAAAGCTTCTGTTGCATGCGAACCAGTCAGTAAAGAAAATTGCATTATTATAATCGAGCCATCCAGTGTACAGATATATTATAAAGGGAATAACTTGAATAATGATAATGTTTAGTACAAGTACAGACAGCACCCGTAGTCGGGATCGAACCCAGGTCTCCGGCGTTGCACGTGCTGTAAGGCAGCAACTCTAACACTGTGCCCCTTTTTCTGTTTCTAGAACTTATGGACATGGCGGAGATGCTCAGATCCTTAAAACACAAATTAATAAAAATCTTTCATTGACTTTTACAAACAGAATCGGGTGACCTCATAATAATGTTGTAAATTCTGCTTTATCCAATTCATTTTATCCATTCTGCAGTTAGCAATGATAAATAATCCAGTATTTTTTTTTCAAAACCTGCATTGAATCTTGAAATGTTTTAATTGGATATAGCAATTTGACACAGGGCGTGATGCCAGCTCCCCATGCCTTGCCTCTAACGCTGAATAACAAAAAGTTAGATTTCAAAATGGGCCTGATCGTTAATGGTAGTTTGGGGAGATGCAGTGACAGGGGGTGGAATGATAAGATCAAAGCAGTTGCTTAGACATGCTAAATAGTGTAGGAGGTGACTAATAGGTATATCATTTCCAATATTTTTTCCTCATAACTATTCTTTTATTTGTCTTACAAATCTGAACAACATTTTCTTCTCAGTGCCCCTGCATTGCCAATTAGGGAAAGGATTTCCAATTTATCATGACGTGCTCCACTAACCTTAAGCTGGAATGGATATCCGAGTCCATCAATCTCATATGTTCAGTGGCTGTTTCACATTTGATTTAATTAAATCATTTCCAACCGATTACTTAAAAATGACAAGTGATTCAGCCACAAGAATTACTCTGCAGAGCAAGGATGACAGTTAATTTCAAGTCAGTTAATTGCACATGCTTTATGTAAGAACAGGGACACTAGCCCAATGCAACTTTCAAAACAAATCGGGACATATGACAATAAAACACTGTTAAGCGTCTTCAGTACTTTGCCTTTGTATTGCATGCATGTATTTATGTGCAACATGCTCAGACTGTGCAGCCATGCCCCATGCTACATATATCCCAGGTACATGGTCAATGCTGAGCAGCAAGTCAAGTGTTTTATTGTCATATGTCCCAGATAGAACAATGAAATTCTCACTTGCAACAGCGCAACACAATATGTAAACAATATAATAAAAGAGAAAATGTTTAGTGCCCCATGCCTACATATATCCCAGATACCTTTCCTGTGCTGTGCAGCAAGAGTCAAGAGGGTCATGAGTGCTTTATTAGTCATAGTCACACTGCGTGGAAATAGTCCTTCGGCCCAACTTGCCCACACCAGCTAACATGTCCCAACTACACTAGTCCTACCTGCCCACATTTGGCAAATATATCCCACCAAACCTGTCCTATCCATGTATCTATCTAACTGTTTCTTAAACGTCATATGCCCCAGATAGAACAATTACATTCTTACAGTGCCCTCCATAATGTTTGGGACTCCACAATTTGAAATTTGTAATAGAAAAAAATCACATGTGGTTAAAGTGCACATTGTCAGATTTTAATAAAGGCCATTTTTATACATTTAGGTTTCACCATTTGGAAATTACAGCAGTGTTTATACATAGTCTCCCCATTTCAGGGCACCATAATGTTTGGCACACCGCAATGTCATGTAAATGAAAGTAGTCATGTTTAGTATTTTGTTGCATATCCTTTGCACGCAATGACTACTTGAAGTCTGCGATTCATGGACATCACCAGTTGCTGGGTGTCTTCTCTGGTGATGCTCTACCAGGCCTGTATTGCAGCCATCTTTAGTTTATGTTCAGGCCCATCTTTAGTTCAGGCCCGTCTGAAGAAGGGTCTCGACCCGAAACGTCGCCTATCTCCTTCGCTCCTTAGATGCTGCTGCACCCGCTGAGTTTCTCCAGCCTTTTGTGTAACCATCTTTAGTTTATGCTTGTTTTAGGGGCTAGTCCCCTTCAGTTTTCTTTTCAGCATATAAAATGCATGCTCAATTAGGTTCAGATCGGATGATTGACTTGGCCACTCAAGAATTGACCATTTTTCAGCTTTTAAAAATACCTTTCTTGCGTTAGTAGTATGTTTGGAATTATTGTCTTGTTGTAGAATGAACCGCCGGCCAATGAGTTTTGAAGCCTTTGTTTGAACTTGAGCAGATAGGATATGTCTATACACTTCAGAATTCATTATGCTACTACCATCAGCAGTTGTATCATCAATGAAGATGTGAGCCAGTACCTTCAGCAGCCATACATGCCAGGCCATAACACCCCCAGCACTGTGTTTCACAGACGGGGTGGTATGCTTTGGATCTTGGGCAGTTCCTTCTCTCCTCCAGACTTTGCTCTTGCCATCACTCTGATATGTTAATCTTCGGCTCATCTGTCCACAAGACCTTTTTCTAGACCTGTGGTTGCTCTTTTAAGTACTTCTTGGCAAACTGTAACCCGGCTATCCTATTTTTGCAGCTAACCAGTGGTTTGCATCTTGCAGTGTAGCCTCTGTACTTCTATTCATGAAGTCTTCTGCAGACAGTGGTCATTGACAAATTCACACCTGACTCCTGAAGAGTGTTTCTGATCTGTCGGACAGGTGTTTTTTTCTTTATTATAGAGAGAATTCTTCTGTCATCAGCTGTGGACGTCTTCCTTGGCCTGCCAGTCCTTTTGCGATTAGTAAGCTCACCAGTGCTCACTTTCTTCTTAATGATGTTCCAAACAGTTGATTTGGGTAAGCCTAAGATTTGGCTGATGTCTCTAACAGTTTTATTCTTGTTTCTCAGTCTCATAATGGCTTCTTTGACTTTCATTGGCACAACTTTGGTCCTCGTGTTGATAAACAGCAATAAAAGTTTCAAAAGGCGATGAAAAGACTAGAGGAAAGACTAGGTGCTGAGAGCTCTCTTATACCTGCATTAAGGAGGCATTTAAACACACCTGAGCAATTGCAAACACCTGTGAAGCCATGTCGCAAACATTATGGAGACCTGAAATGGGGGGACAATATATAAACACAGTTGTAATTTCTACATGGTGAAACCAAAATGTATAAAAATGCCCTTTAATAAAATCTGACAATGTGCACTTTAGCCACAGGTGATTTTTTTAATCACAAATCTCAAATTGTGGAATACAGAGGCAAATAAACAAATGATGGGTCTTTGTCCCAAACATTATGGAGGGCACTGTAAGATAGCGTAGATTAGCGTAGGGCTGGAAAGAGTGGATGTGGCGAGGATGTTCAATTACTTGCAGCACCACAACAGAATATGTATAAACAGGAATTTAGAATGATGAGAGGGGATCTTATTGAAACATATAAGATTGTTAAGGGTTTGGACACGCTAGAGGCAGGAAACATGTTCCCAATTTTGGGAGAGTCCAGAACCTGGAGCCACCAGGCAGTGGAGACCAATTTTCTGGAGACTTTTAAAAGAGTTAGATATGTGGAGAAGGCAGGAAGAGGGTACTGATTGTGGATGATTAGCTATGATCACAGTGGATGGCAGTGCTGGCGCAAAGGGCCGAATGGCCTACTCCTGCACCTATTGTCTATTGTAAAGATAGTACACTGTAAACAATATAATAAACGAGAAAAATAAAGTTCAGTACTCCATGCCTACATATATCCCATGTACCTGGCCAATGTTATGCACTTGCCCCATGCCTAGATATATCGCATGTACCAGCGCTGTGCAGTAGTGTCCCACGCTTACATGTATCCCAGGTACCTGACCTAGTGATAATCTAGCAGGCAAGCAGGATGATTTCTCCAAGCACCCCCATTTGAAGGCCACTGTCTTCCACCGCTTCTACCCAGTGCTTGGTACTTACTGCAAGAAACATAGAAAATAGGTGCAGGAGGAGGCCATTCAGCCCTTCGAGCCAGCACCGCCATTCATTGCGATCATGGCTGATCGTCCCCAATCAATAACCCGTGCCTGCCTTCTCCCCATATCCCTTGATTCCACTAGCCCCAAGAGCTCTATCTAACTCTCTCTTAAATCCATCCAGTGATTTGGCCTCCACTGCCCTCTGTGGCAGGGAATTCCACAAATTCACAACTCTCTGGGTGAAAACGTATTTTCTCACCTCAGTCTTAAATGGCCTCCCCTTTATTCTAAAACTGTGGCCCCTGGTTCTGGACTCGCCCAACAATTTTCCTGCATCTAGCTTGTCCAGTCCTTTTATAATGTTATATGTTTCTATACTGGTTGTCCTCCAGGATGCACGAGCCGTAGCCTGATCCATGCCAGTCACCTGGGCGAATTTGGCACAGAGGCTCTCACGGCAGCGACACAACGCTTCCGATGCCTCCGACGGCCAGGGACTCTTGCACTGAGGCTGCTCCATGGCCGGAGCTGCAGCAAGCGACTTGCCAGCCTGGCAAACACTCACCAGTCCGACAAACACTCGCCAGCACAGGCTCCCCGTCCTCATCTGTCCCCGCCGCTGCTTCTGCTTCCATCCCTCCCTCAGCCCCGGCTCTCCAACACCCGCAACCCATGCTGTTGATATGAGTTTTGACATTTTCGACAGAGCATCAGAAATTTGTGATCAGTGTGAGAGCGTGAGAATTTGGCCAAATGCATGATTCTCGTGCACAATGAGTGAAAGTTGGCAGCCCTGCATGACTGTTGGCAGACCAATTTCCCACGGGATAAATAAAGTTCTATCCGATTGTATTGTGTAGCCTTGCCCTATGCCTACATATATCCCAGGTACCATCCAGTCATTTTTCCCTCTGGATTTTCCTCCCACAATCCTCTGTTGACATGCCCATCTATGCAACGCTCAAGACCTCCATCCAGGCCCACAGACAGCACAGCCCCTGCCAGACCAGACCCACTCTCGTTAACTTCCAGAATAGATCCTGGTGGACTCTTCGGAAGTGATGACCACAAGATACCTGGCCTGCGTTGGGTTGCCTCGCCCTATGCCTACATATATGCCAGGTACCTGTGTTGTGTAGCCTTGTCCCATGCCAACATACCTACATATATGCCAGGTACCTGGCCTGTGTTGTGTGGCCTTGTCCCATGCCAACATACCTACATATATGCCAGGTACCTGGCCTGTGTTGTGTGGCCATGTCCCATGCCAACATACATACAGATAGCGGGGCAGCTGGCCTGTGTTGTGTAGCCATGTCTGAAGAAGGGTCTCGACCCGAAACGTCGCCTATCTCCTTCGCTCCTTAGATGCTGCTGCACCCGCTGAGTTTCTCCAGCTTTTTGTGTAACCCCCATACAGATAGCTGGCCTGTGTTGTGTAGCCATGTCCCATGCCAACATACATACATTTATCCCAGGTACCTGGCCTGTGTTGTGTAGCCATGTCCCATGCCAACATACATACAGATAGCTGGGCAGCTGGCCTGTGTTGTGTAGCCTTGTCCCATGCCAACATACATACAGATAGCTGGGCAGCTGGCCTGTGTTGTGTAGCCTTGTCCCATGCCAACATACATACAGATAGCTGGGCAGCTGGCCTGTGTTGTGTAGCCTTGTCCCATGCCAACATACATACAGATAGCGGGGCAGCTGGCCTGTGTTGTGTAGCCATGTCCCATGCCAACATACATACAGATAGCTGGGCAGCTGGCCTGTGTTGTGTAGCCTTGTCCCATGCCAACATACATACAGATAGCTGGGCAGCTGGCCTGTGTTGTGTAGCCATGTCCCATGCCAACATACATACAGATAGCTGGGCAGCTGGCCTGTGTTGTGTAGCCATGTCCCATGCCAACATACATACAGATAGCTGGGCAGCTGGCCTGTGCTCTGGCGCCTGATCCTGATTGCGCCGCGCTGGGGCCTCGCTGCTCCCCCTGCTGGCGGCGACGGCGGCAGCAGCGGAATCAGCTGCATTGTGGGAAGCCCTAGGCCGCAGGCCCGACAACTACCATGGCGACCAACATCGAGGAGATCTTCCGCTCGTTCGTGGTGAAGAAGATCAAGGAGATCGAGGACGAGAAGCACCAGAGGTAACGGCACGACAGGTCGACGGAGCAAGTTAGCGACAGAGCTGGAGGCGGGGGCGAGCAAGGACGGCGGCGATGGTGCGGATTCCCGTCGCCTGGGCTTGAGGCGTCTCGGCTGGATCGGCCCCAGCGGCCCGACCTCGGCCTCGGCCTCGGCCCCGGCCCCAGCGGCCCGGCCCGGCCCGGCTACAGCCCTGTCCCCGCGGCCCTGGGCCCAGATACAAGCCCGGGCCCCGCTCACAGCCTGGGGATTGACCCGCACCCCGTGCTGTCTGTCTCATGGCGGCAAAAAAATTGACCGAGGTTGTTATTGACGTCCGGTCGTCCGGCCCGGCGGGTGGTCGATGAGCGTGGAGCTGGAAGGAGCAGGGGTGGAGCCCGGCGGGGGGGGGGGGGGGGGGGCGCAAGGGGAGGGGGGCGGGAAAGAGGAGGGGGGGGGGGGGAAGAGAGAGGGAAATGTGGAGGGAGAAGAAGGGGGGGTGGAGGGAAAGGGGAGGTGAGAGGAATACAGGGGTTGGAGGAAACGGGTGATGGTGGGGAAAAACGGGGAGGGGATGGGGGAAAACAGGGAGGGAATGGGGGGAAACAGGGAGGGGATGGGGGAAAATGGGGATGGGGAAAACTGTGAGGGGATGGGGGAAAGGGGGAGGGGTGGGAGGGGGGAAAAGAGGGGGATGGGGGTAGGGGAAAAAGTGGAGAAGGGGGGGGAAAGTGGAGGAGGTGGAGGATAAAAGCTGGGAGGGGAGGGAGCTGGGGTTGGAAAAGGTAGGTGGGGGGGAAAGCTTGGGTTGGTACGGAGGGTATCAGTGGAGAGACGGTAGGAGAGTTCAGTTTGGGAAATCGGAGGGGCTCGGGGAGAAACAGGTATGGGTAATGGGGTGGGACTGGGAGAACTCAGCGTGGGAAATAGATGGGGAAACAGTCTGCTTTGTAAGTGGGAGTAAAAAAATAGCCTGGTTTGGGGGAGAGGGAAACAGTCTGGTGTTGGTAGTGGGAGGTGGGGTGGTGAAGCCTATTATTGAATCGATGATGGGGTGCGGGGGTGTATGGGCAGCCCAGGCACCCGCGGTGGAAGGATGGGCTGTCTGGGAGCTTGCACTGAGGAGGTGATTGCAGGAGGAGTAGGTTGAGTCCAAAGTGGTGGGATCTGGGTGGAATGGTGGTTGCAGTCTGTGTTGCAGTAGGGTAGTAGGTGTGGCAGGCACCAGGGGCAGATGTTTGTGGTTTGAAGGCAGCCGGACTAACTGGGTGGAGGAAGGCTGGGGCACCCATGGCAGCAGAACATTTACAGGCCAAATTTGGCTCATTGGATGCATGCTGAGCATAAACAGACCAGCAGGACCCTGACCAGTGGTCCAGAGGGCGTAGTTCAGCAAGCTGGGCAATAATCAATTAAGCAGTGCTAAGGGCTCATCCTGGGGTTCCTATCAGGTAGCCCAAGAGGCTGCTCTATGAATGTGAGATATGCTGGAATCAATTTGACTAAAAGAGTCTTCTGTAATTGTAAAATGCCAATGACATGAATATATATTTAAAATGCTGCTTGGACAATGAATATTGGCCCGCAATCATTGGAAATTACTCTCAAAGTAGCAATCTTGTATGGCCATCTGAGAGATCAGATGGGGAGGTGGGTTATCAGCTCATCTGGGGGAAAAAAAGGGCTGCAAGATTTGAGTACGGGTTTGGTACTGACCTATTTTGTCAGTTTGGGCACTTGTAGCTCACACATTTGTTTTGAAATATATAGTTCAGTTCAGGAAAGTTTCTGTATATATAGTTTGGTTCAGGAAAGAACTGTAAGAAAAAAATATAGTTCGATGTTAGTATTTCTCCCCGTAACTTTATTCATGTCTCTTCTAATTAAGTGTAGGTTCGCCAGGTTAATTCCCGGGATGACGGGACTGACCTATGATGAAAGAATGGGTCAACTGGAATTTAGAAGGATGAGAGGGAATCTTATAGAAACATATAAAATTCTTAAGGGATTAGACAGGCGATATGCAGGAAAAATGTTCCCGATGTTGGGGGAGTCCAGAACCAGGGGTCACATTATACAAATAAGAGGTAGGCCATTTAGGACTGAGATGAGGAGAAACATTTTCACCCAAAGAGTTGTGAATCTGTGGAATTCTCTGCCACAGAAGGCAGTGGAGGTCATTGCACTGGATGTTTTCAAGAGAGAGTTAGATTTAGCTCTTAAGGGTAACGGAATCAAGGGATGTGGGGAAAAAGCGGGAACAGGGTATTGATTTTGGAATGCAAGCCATGAACATTTTGAGAGCTGGCTCGAAGGGCCGAATGGCCTACTCCTGCACCTATTTTCTTTGTTTCTAATGGACTATGTTCTTGCTGCTCCCTGTCTTCTGTCTCATGTGGAATGGTTAGAATTTCTTCAAATTGTCCTAATTAGCAGCGTGGCAGAGATTTCGAAATTGGACTCAATTAACATTGGAGCTCTGGTCATTACGTGACTTCATGAGTTAGACCTATTAGAGGATAATTGCTACAGTTGCTTGTAAGACATTAGTCTGCTGGTGCTTGGTAGATTTTGTGGTAATATAATCTGAACTCCATTGTACATTTAGTTTAATATGTTTAATTTCTACTGTATACAACTTAATGCTGGGTATTTAAATTTGATTTGATCTATTTGCATTTGTGCTTGGGAATGAATTAAATATTTTGCTGACATTTTATGCTGAGTTGCAAAGAAACTGCCCTTGCCGTTCAAATGCTTACAGCTTCCCACATACTCTATAGAGGCTTTTTGGTGGCAAATTGCAATACCATATTTCAAGATCATTTTCATAATGTTTCCTGCTGTAAATCTGCATGGTATATATTGAGGAAAACGTGTCTCTTCAGTGAGCCAAATTGAAGAATTTTCACTGAGGAGCATGCAATCACTAAAGTGCAAGTTATTAAGTCAATATAAAATCTTATCTATAAAAATTAAAAGGCAGGAAAGATGGGATTAAGATTAATGTTAATTTTTTAAATTAAATGATTAGAAATAAAAGTGAAGAAATTAGGCTATATACATTTAAAGGCTTTTTCCAGTACAGGTGCTCCATGGGTTACTGAAGACCTGATTTATGGAATATCAACTTTATCTATCTATTCTTCCATAACTTTTAATAAAAATATTGATTAAATGTTTTGTAGTGTTCATGAATATGGAATTAAGGGATATAGTTTAAGGAATATTGTGTTGTGTTAAGTGTTAGAATCATTATAGAATGAAATGAAATAATTCTAGGAAGTGTATTCAGAGTCATTTGATATAGAAAATTGATGATTCTGACCTGGAGAAAATGAGTTTTTATGGTCTGTTCTCAGGAACAGAACCTTGAATAACCCAGGGACTGCCTGTACCTGAGTGTTTAGATGTAGTTGAGACTTGGAATATTGTATTAATGTGATTATCATGTAACTTATGGGCAAGTTACACCTGTCATACATTTTGAAGCTGTATCCAGTAATGAAGTGTTTCTTGTAACAAAAGTTGTTGAACGCCAGGTCATATACACAAACACATAACTCAAACACAAAACATAAATGACACCTTTTCTTTTTAAAGACAGACTTTCCAAGAAATAAAAAGTAATTACTGTAAAATAGTGGTCCATAATACAGTGAATACTAGGTTTAATTGTTAGTTTTAGCATAAAATCCAAGCTAATTTAATTCAAGCTATATTACACTTGATGTGGGTGATTCCAAGTTTCCCACTGTTGGCAATGGCACTTTGAACTGTTTGGGATTATGTATTAATAATCCCCAGTAGTTAAAGTTGTTTTAATATTTTTCCTCTTCTATACAAATACATTGGAAGCAACTCATTGTGTTGGATAAAGTGTACATTATGAAGAGAATACAAATGGAAAATAAGTTCAGGAAACCTTTGCCTATAATTAAAACTTTCATCATTGTTCGAATTTGCCTAGAATTTCAACGTGAATGTGTGATTGTAATATGCATTGTGAGTTACAGCTAGCCGAATTAATAGATAGAGCTTACAGATCATGATTGTAGTAACTTGATACATTGGGTGACAGGATGATGCAGTGTTGTCACGAGTTCAGTAGAGGACGTGAAATATTAGGACAGCACATTTGGTTCATGCGATTTCATGAAAATGTAATGAGTACTTGAGGTTTCATTGCTGACCATGTCTGAATTGCTCATTTAATAGTGTAAGTATCATCCCATATTATAAGAAAATTTAATGAAGCAATCTGTTCTTTTTTTTCATGATAGCATGCAGTAAAGTAATAGGTTTTTGGTTCACTGTACCTGGTCTTAGTAAAGGGCCTGTCCCACTTTCCCGAGTTATAATCCTCCTGAGTTATTCACAAATTCTCCCGAGTTTTCAAACTCGCAGAATGTTCGTAACGAGTTCGTAGGAGTCCGTGGATATATCGTGGCGACCCGTTATGCCAGCCGTAGGTACTCAGGGCATCAGGTAAGTCGGGACGTTTTTTCCCTTGATGAAAAATGTCCACGAGTAAAAAAATAGCCCCGAGTACCTACGGCTGGCATAATGAGCTGCTACGATAATTTCACGGACTCCTACGGACTCGTTACAAACATTCTGCGAGTTTGAAAACTCAGGCGAATTCGTGAATAACTCGGGAAAGTGGGACAGGCCCTTAAGCATTTATTTTTGGCAGTGGAATTAATTGTCATGTATTTTATTCAGCAAAGCTGTTCTTTCACGTCTTGTTGAAAGAATGCATTTTTGGTGTTACGCATCAGTCTTATAATTAGCGACGTTCATGTTGTGCCTTCAACATAGGAAAACATTCCAAGGCTCTTCACCGGAACATAATGAGACAAATGTTGGCAGTGAGCAAATGGAGGACCTATTGGGATGTGACTAAATGCTTGACCAGTGAGGTAGGTTTCAGGAAAGACTTAAAGGAAAGGAGGGATACTGAAATAACAATTTCAACTATAACAGGATAGCTTTATGAAAGAAGTAGTATAATGTTCCAAAATAACATGGAAGCATGTTCAATCTTGCCAGTGTTTATCCAACAAAGCTGTAGGAGATTGCAGGTTCCAGAATCTGCAGCTAAAAAAGGAGAGTAGTTGGAGAAACTCAGAGAGGGAGTGGAGGGGGGGGGGGGGGGAGAGGGAGAGGGCAAGAGCTAGCAAGCAATAGGTGGATACAGGTAAAGGGTTGATTGGCAGATAACAGCCAGGTTGGGGAGATGGCAACAGAGGCTGGGAGGTGGTAAGTGGAGTACAAAAGGTTGCAGATTCTTCATTCTGATAAAGAAATGAAGGTAAAGATTGAAAGTGAACGAGGGGTAGTGTTAGATGACTACAACAGAGTAAGGAAGGAGTAAGCAATAAGGCAGAACAGGATCCAGTGGGGGTTGCTTGTGTGAGTGGGATGGAAGGAACAGGGTGATAGGGTAGACAAAAAAGCTGGAGTAACGAAGCGGGTGAGGCAGCAGAGAGGGTGATAGGGGCTGGGAGACAAGGTGGAAACAAAAGGGTGTGGGAGAGGATGAGGTAGAATTGGGAGGAAAGCGAAAAGGGCCTGGTGTGGGTTATCTGAAATTAGAGAAATCATTGTTTATTTCTAATGTTAAAATGGCCGGCAAAAGGGAGATCCAGTTTTCTTTAATTATGTATAATAATTACAGTTGACTTGGTTTTAAACTATTCCATATTAAATCAAATCAGAAGGCAAAAGAGAGATTTGTAGGTGGATTAGGGGTGGCAGACTGGGTGGAGAGGGTTTTAGACAGCTCCCAAAATCTGTTCATTCAAGCAGATGTAGGCTGCAGTTAAATCTATTAATAATCTTTACATAAAATCATTGTAACTTTACATTGCCGAGAAAAGCAGTTCATCCTGTAGTCCCTGTTCTGATCCTTGGAAAGATAAGTCGGGTTTAATCCAGCATTGTCATGATAATTCAAATAATTAATCGATTTCAAGCCCCCTTTTTTAAAATAAATCTACGTGAGTATTCTTTGATTTACAAAAGGGTTTTTCTGTCCAAGGAAATGTTTCATTTAACAAAATGTTGTGAATTGCAATATTTGGATGACTTGCATTGGTGGATTGCAATGCATTATGTGTAGAGTGGGAAATGGGTTCGTAAATTGGGGAAGTGTGCACGCAAGAAACGATGGTGCTGTAGCGCAAAATAGTGAATCAAATGTTTGCTAGTGGAGGAATATCTGTACTTTGTACTAGTTCTGCTGAAATTACAATTTCATCACATTTTTTCTAAGAGTAACACTGAGATTACAATGAACCTTCCTTGGTACTGATTTCCAAGAGCTCCTGAATTAGAGAACAGATAGTTGGTTGTTAATTATGATTTAATCCAAAATCACTTTTAAAAAAATAATTTTCTCACGATCATGGATTATTTTATGGATTATTTTCTAGGATGGCAATAAATCAGGGCCAGTTTACATTAATTGAATATAATAACTGCAGATGCTGGAAATCTGAAATAAAAACAAACTTACTATCTAGAATGTCAACTCCATTTTTCTCTCTGTCTAATCCTGACTGGGCTGCTGAGTATTTCCAGCACTTTGTTTTTTATTCCAGTTTGCATGAAACTGTGGTAGTTGCATCAGCACAATTTAGTGTACACTGGGTCAACATACATGAGGGTACCTGCTGCTCATGACCCTGCATTTCCATTTCACTTGCCAATTGCATGTTGGTGGTACTTTCACTATTTGTTGACCAACTTTTTTTGCGTTGGGAATCCATACAGTGCTTTTCATGATCTTGCCATATTACTAAGGTATTTCCTTTTTGGTGTCTATCATAATGGCACAGGCATACAATTATGCTTATCATTGGGCCATATGGCAAGACGGTGAATGCTGTTCAGAGCTATCTTTCATGAGTAAAGACATTTAATATCACAGTCTTGGAAGGATTTGAAATTTCTGTAACATTTGGAAGTAACTGCATTATTTTGAGTTCTTCCAATTCATTTAATAACTATGCTATTCCATACTTAGTAACATTACCTGAAATATGAGAATATATAGGTTAGAGTGAGGACAGAATTGCTCCCTGTAATTGATTATTTGCTAGCAATCACATCTAAGGCTTGTAAATGAGTAATACATCTTGCCACTTTTGTGGACAGTGAAGAGTTCAACAGATCTCACTTTAATAATCACAATATATGTTGCATTATGTATATAAATAAAAAGTTAACACGTCACAATAAATTAATTGATAACATTTGGTCCCAATTGTGATGTAAGATTTCAACTATGGAAATATTCACAGATTTAATTTGTACATTACAAGTTTTCTTTACTATTTCAGTGGAAAGGTGAGCAATGAAGCAAATGGTGAATTTAAAACGGAGATGGAGCCGAAGGAGTCTGAAGTTGTGGTTGCTACCACAGAGGACACACAGGAAGAGCAGATTGTAAACAATAATGAAAATGCATTATCTAGCTTGGATGAAAAGCAAAGTGATAATCCTGGTGAGCATAAATGGTCTTTCTCTCCTATTCTCGATTGTTAAATAACATTATTTTAAGTTTGAACTGGATATCATACAATATCAAAATTCATGATTTTCTGAGTCTTAATTGAATTGCTGTTAGAGTGTGGAACAAGGCCATGGAAGGGTAATCCAACTAATCCCAGTCCCCTGACACTATCCTCTTTGGTAATGCATTGCAAATCCTAGCCACTTGCTGCTTAAAAAGTTATGTTAGAAAGAACAGTTTTTATTCCTTTGCTATTGCCTTTATTCTCTGTCTTCCGGTTCAGAAACCAATCAAATTCTGCTTTGCCTCTGAATTTCCTCTATCCCACAGAGAACAACTTCAGATTTTGCAGTCAATCTGTATAACTAAAGTTTATCATTCCTCAATAAATCTGTTCCTCACTCTCTAAGGCTTTCACTGCTTTTCCAGTGTTGCGCCTGGACTAGAACACTATTCCCAAATGTATTCCAAATGGGCCAATGCTGCCTGTGGACATAACAGCAGTTTCCATTTATGTAGCGCTTTAATGTAGCAAGTATGTCCTTCCGAATTCCCTATTAGATATGCAAGCGAATATCTCATAAATGACAATGTTTTGAACTTTTTGCACAGATAAATGTAATTTATTTATGTTTGCCCATTAAATTCTTAACAGACTGAATTCTGAAGTTTAATGGAATTGACTGGTGGCATTCAATCTCAAATGAAAACTGATTTTCAGTTTCATTGGTTGAATTGTGATACCATCCACTTAATGTTCTGGAACAATTTATTAAGTAAATCTTGGAGGTTAGCCATTATCCTCCACCTTTCCCTCTTCCCAAGTGCACTAAGCCCATTGCGTCACAACAATCTAAATCTTTCTGTATTTCTGATGCCATTACTGTAACATCTGACATTTTTAAACTTTCTGATTGAGATTATATGGATATAAAGGAAAATACTACTTATCTCTACAAGAAGAATTTTAACCATCAAAAGTAAAACCAATAATGGTTATTTGTCATCATGTCAGCTGGTAAAAGGACAATTCAGGACGTTCAATACATTTTGTTTTTAATAGTTTTATTTCTGTGGTTTTCCATCTATGAAATTTTTGTTGGTTATTATTGAAATTGACATGTACATTAATTTTTGATTCAAAAGATAATTGATTTGTTATGATTTGAGTGTACCTTGGCAGTTGTCTATCATTATTCTTTTTATTCAGATAATAAAGAAAATATGACTGTAGACAGCATAACAACAGAACCAGTTAATTGCCCGGCGTTGGATAACAAAGAAGATAGTTCAACTCCATCAAAAAAAAGCAAAAAACATAAACATAAGCATCACCACAAGAGTAAGAAGAAAAAGAAAAAGAAGAAGAAAAAAGATGACAAGAAAAGAGACCGCGAAAGGTCTCGGTCAAAATCTCAGATAAGTCTGAAGTCAGAGCCTGACTTAAAATTAGAATCACAATCAAAATCACACTCCAAATCGCCGCTGCGCACTGAATGTGGTATCGAAGAGAGTAAAAATTGCTCCCTTTTGATGGAATCGGGCAGCACTGAATTAAATAAAAAAACATTAGATACAATTGATGTGAATACGGTTGAACCAATAGGAGTTGAGAAAGAGTGCTCAGTGGCTGAAATTAAGCCATTGCCACAGGACAAATGTAACATAGATGAAAATGCAAAAGAGAACATTGCTGATGACACAAATAATGGTATTGAATGTGCTACTACTGGAAATGTTCCTGAATTATTGGCTACAGTATCAGCTTGTGATCAGGACGAGGCAAATAGATTGATCCCTGATAGAAGTTCAGACAGTTTACAGTCAAAATCTACTCAGACTATTGAAGAAAAAAATAAACTTGAACAATCTGAAGGAAAGAAGGCGAAACGAAGTCGGTCAAGATCTCCTTCAAAATCAATAAAACATCACAAATCCCAGTCGCATTCCCACTCTCAACATTCTCCTGTAAGGAAATCATGTGCCAGCTCCATTAGTAGACGACATACATCACAGAGTTCATCTTCCAGGAAAAGGCCATCGCCAACTCGACATAGATCAAAATCAACTTCAAGGGAAAGGAAAAAACACACAGAATCATCCCCAAAGTCCAAAAGGAAATCATCTAGATCTCGTTCCATCGCAAAAAAAGAACAACGGTCAAAATCGAAATCTCGTTCACCTTTACGGATACGCCATAAATCAAGATCAAACTCTATAGCAAGGTCCAAAGGCCAGTCAAAATCACGACGCTATTCTAGATCTTGCTCACGTTCAAAACGCAGGAGTAGGACTAGATCAGGTTCTCCCCGGCGATCAAAACCTGGAGTAAAACGATCACGTTCGCCAAGACCCAGGTCAAGGTCCAATGAGCGGGTAGTTCGTCCATCAGCTTCGAGAGGATACCTTAGTCGACTTGTGAGGACACGGAGGTCACCTGATTGGCGAAGGAGATCCAGATCTCCTTTGAGGAGAAAAAGTAACAGTAGAACGCCTGAACGTCTCACAGATTTGGGTAAGAGACAGCTTTATTTTCTGCATGTATAGTGGATTTCATCAAAGCTGCCTTTTTATTATCGAAGGTTATCGGCTGCAGAATCAGTTTTAAGTTCAGATAGTGGTGCTGTCACATAACTTCAGAAAACTCCTGGATTCAACCCTGATCCGGGGTGCTGTATAATCTGTGGCGTTGTGGGGAATGGGAATGCTCTAAGAACTGGCTAAAATGACACTTTTTTATATTGTGAGGAAAATCTACGAATCCACATTCATTCTCAGTAGTTGTTAGGCCAATCTACAGTCAAAATCACTTAAGATTGTTGTAGAGGCCTGGTGGGAGATTCTAGGACCCCAGGGCTTAGCCTCAGATTAAAAGGACGTACGTTGACAAAGGTGGTAAAGAAAGCAAACGCAATGCAAGCATTTATTTCGAGAGGGCTTACATACAAAATCAGGGATGTAATGCTGAGGCTCTATAAGGTGCTGGTCAGGCTGCATTTGGAATATTGTGAGTAATTTTGGGCACAATATCTGAGGATGGATGTACTGGCTCTGGAGAACATCCAGAGGAGATTTACAAGAATGATCCCATGAATAAGTAGGTTAACATATGATGAGCAGGGCCTATACTTACTGGAGTTTTGAAGAATGAGGGGGGGGGGACCTAATTGAAATGTACAGAATAGTGAAAGGCTTGGATAGAGTGGATGTGGAGAGGATGTTTCCACTAGTATGAGAGTCTAAGACTAGGGGTCATAGCCTCAGAATTAAAGGACGTTCTTTTAGGAAGAAGATGAGGAGGAATCTGTTTAGTTAGAGGGTGGTGAATCTGTGGAATTATTTTCCATAGAAGACTGGAAGCAATACCAGTGGATATATTTAGGACAGAGATAGATAGATTCTTGATTAGTATGGTGTCGGAGGTTATGGGGAGAAGGCAGGAGAATGCGTTTAGGAGGGAGAGATAGATCAGTCATGATTGAATGGTGGAAGAGACTTGATGGGCTGAATGGCCTAATTCATCTCCTTTCACATGGTCTTATGAGATGAGGAAATTATTTAGTCAGAGGGTGATGAATCTCTGGAATTCATTGCTACAGAAGGCTGTGCAGGCCAAGTCAATGGATATTTTTAAGGTGGAGATTGATAGATTCTTGATTAGTACGGGTGTTCGAGGTTATGGGGAAAGGCAGGAGAATGTGGTTGAGAGTGAAAGATTGATCAGTCATGATTGAATGGAAGAGTTGACATAATGGGCCGAATGGCCTAATTCTCCTCCTATAACTTATGAATTTGTGAAAAATCAATAAACATGAAAGACCACGATCATAGAGAAAAAAGCTGGGCAGGATAGAAGAAGTCAATTAGCTGTTTTACTACCTGTTTCACTTCATTTCTCTGTAATTCTTCATTGTGGACAGCTGCTTAAGCTACTTCCCTTTCTTCTTGTCGAGTCCACACACAAGATTAGGTTGATCAGCCAGAGCTGAACACACTTCTCGGCATCTGCATGCAATGGTGTCAGTCTTGTGCTTCTTGTGCGTGATGGTGGGAAGATTAGTGGAAACAGGGCCACGACGTGAATGCTCTTTCCTTGAACCCACTTCCCTTTCTGCAAATATGTGATTTTGGGGTTTTTTTATATCCTTTTTTAAGGACATTTGATTTGATTAACTATAGTTTAAAGGTAATTTAATTTATGTTAAAAGGGACATTCCATTCACATCTGGATTCATTAAATAAGCCAGAAGTGTCGAAAAAGGGACCCATAACGGCAACTGCAATTTTTGAGGAAAAATGTGCTGATAATGTGATGGCATTTGATATCTGAAAATTTAATCAATATTGTCTCCCCTTTTGCTAAAGAGCCATTTTGTGATATGGTCTCTCTTTTTGCTAAAGGGCCACTTCCATTGCGGAAGGTCAATTCTAGAGGGAACCGAGTGAAAAATAATTGTCCGTTGTCCCACTGCAGAATCAAAATAATTCACTGAGGATTTCTGGTTTGATTTTTACAGATAAAGCACAGTTGCTAGAGATAGCAAAAGCCAATGCTGCAGCCATGTGTGCCAAAGCTGGAATGCCTCTGCCAGCAAACTTGAAACCTGTTGTGCCTCTTATTAAAAAAGTGATCACCAAAAAAATGGGTTGTTCATCAATACAAGAATTCACAGAGGTAAATAATATATTGATTTCCTTGTAATGCTTAGTGGTGTCTTATTTTGCTACAGGGTTCCTAATTTTTAAAGACCAGAGGTTATAAGATATTAGAAATTTGGCTAGATTTTTGTCAGGGTTCCCTTTTGTTTGAGCTTGTAAGATAGTACCATTCCAAGTTTGACCTTTATTCTACATAACCATTTGAGATTTGGAACTCTACTCTCATCAACTAGAATTAAGTATGTGATGTGACCAGGGTACAGGAAGGCAGCTACTGTCTGCATTACAATACATGGAAATGGGAGAGGGGAAAGAAGGTTTAGTAATCAATTCCAAGTCCAGAAAACCGTGTGGGTAATTTTATATTTGATGCTTCAGCATGGAGCCATGTCCAAATTTGTTTGGTGAAGATCCCCGTACCCATACCAACCTTTCTGTCCTGGGTCGTCTCTTGCCAGGGTGAGGCCACATACAAACTGGAGGAATTGCACAGGGTTTACTGGTTGAGTGCAGGAGGCTTTCATCCAGATATATTCCTTTTTGAATACTATATAAAGTAAGTTAAGCTGCACATCGACATCTGGGCCTATGTTTCCCCCATTCTGATTTGCATTTAATATGACGACACAAATACTAGATAGCTATTAGAAGGAACATTGACTATTTCCATCGATCCCTTATCAATCCAGGAAGAGAAGCTGGCAAAGCCTGGAGTCTTGTTTGGTGAAGACCTGAGAAAAAAAAAAGAAATGTAGCAATTAAACAATTAGAAGATTTGTTTACAGGATAAACGTCAAATACCTTTACTCGTCTTGAAGTTTATACTGTTAGCATTGATTTAATGTTAGCATCTACATTGTGTTTTCATTCAATGTGTATATTTGGCTTTTTATAAATTATTTGGCTACTTCCTTCTCAGAAATGCAAGAAAATAGTGGAAAGCAACGATGATAATGAATTGGGTAGCAAACCTCGTGCCCCTGCAGAGGATGAACCATTCAGTAATCAACCAATTAAAGTTAATGAACTGAAACCCATTTCTTTCAGCTTGAATGTAAGTACATTAAATACATTAATAGAACCCAGTCATGGGTGATTTAATTTGTTTTCTTTATTATTTACCGGGTGTATTAAGTTTAAATGGATGCCCAATATGTAACGTCAGATTAGCACAAATCTGTGCACAATTGCATCTTGGGATCAATTCTAATTCAATGTTATAGGGTATTCTCAGGCAAAATAACAATTAGAATTTTAAAGAGTGATTTCAAGGGACCTGTGGTATTATAATCAGAAAATTGTTCTCAATCCTAATCATTGTTTTATGTTTCCATTGAAAAATGAACACAGAATGATAAGTGAGAAAGCAATTGCCCTTGGCCTAGGTCTACTGCCATCCATGGTTAACTGGTCTGCTGCTGCTTTCACGGACTTGAATGAAATTAAGAGTTTCATTAATGGTAGTTTAAGTCAGCTCTAGCCAATTGATTTTCAAAAGCAAAGTAAAGCTTTGATGAGCAAAGCTTTGCAAAATTTGATATCTCCAGTAAGCTTAGAAAACTTGGGGTGACTATAAGTCAATTGACTATAAATCAAGTATGAATGAAAGTCAATTGACTATGTTAAGCATTGACTATAAGTCAAGTATAAATTGAGTAGGTCCAGGAATAGAATGATGCAACCCACTAGTGTAAGGTTCCCAGTTTTTGAACTCCTGGTGCAGACGTTTAACTAAACAACGTATTTATGAGAATCTTTGCATACGATATATAAATACTCCAATTTGACATTTTATCCTGATGGTGACCATGATGACATTGAAATAAGGGAGGTGCTATATATCCCCATAAGGCTCTTTGCTGTTTGGTAGGTTACGACTGAACCGTGGCCTTACAAAGTACCTTTCTTTTCCCCAATTCCCTTCATATTTATCAAACATCTCTCAGTGTTGAGTTTAAGATTAACATTTGATTGAGTATTAATTTGCTTTTATGAAAGAGTTCCAAATTTCTGCTGCTCCTCTTCGTAGCGATAACTTCTCACTTCTGAAGGATCTGGGCCCAGCTGTCAAGAAATTCTCAACGAGCAAAACTTTTCACTTTCCATTCTATCCGTTCCCATCTTAATACCTTGAAAATGTTAATCGAATCGTCTCATAACCATCTAAATTTGTAGTTGATTTACCTTGCCTGTTTCTTTTAATACATTTTTGGTAGTTCTTATTATCTGCTTTGTCAACCTTTGCTGTTCAATATGCATATCCCTATCTTATGGATCTGTGCTAGTTACTGTCTTTTTAACTCTTTAATTTTAGTTTATTTGTCTTTTGCCCCTTTCATTGTCCATTGCTTCATTTGGAAATAGAACACTTCCTTCTTTTTAGGGTATAAGCTGGTTGTGTATTATGTTTTTTTTAAATACCCCGAACTGTTCTGCTGTGGCTTTAACCATGCACAAGTTCCTCCAGATTGCCATAACCTTTGTGTCATCACATTGTCGGCCTCAACCAATTCTAAAATCTTAGCTGTTGTTGTGTGTTTCCATTCAGACTCTGCCTTGTATTAAGATTGGAATTGGGGAAATGTTAGCAATATATTTTAGACTGCGAACTAACCGTGGTTCATTACTAAATATGACAATGTGCCTATTTCCTTGTTATTTCTAAGAATAATGGGCTAGATTGCACTGATGGTGACTGACAGTTCTATAGGAACTCATTGCCCAGCTACTGCACACCGTGAACAAATTCTGACCTGTTCTTGCACACTGCATCACTGAAGTATGGCATGTGCGGGAAGTCAGATATACTCGTATCCAAATTTGTGCTCCTTCCCTGGACTATGTCCAGGAGTAGTTTTAATTAAACTGAGCTAAGGAACTAGATGCTCTTTCTATCTGGCCCCTAACTTTTACAAAACGGGTGTTTATTTGACGAGAAACATAGATTTGCTTTAAAATGGTAAGTGAGGCAAATGGTAAAGTGGTTTGTTTATGATCTGTTTTAATTAATATTGATATTAATTAAATGTGGACAATTTTTTAATTAAATGTTTTTCAACTGTTTTCTGAACGGCCCTGTACATCAAAGATATTTAGAGATGGGAAAGACGTGACAGCATAAGCTATCAAAGATTATCAGGATATTCCACAGCCTTAAACCTTGTTGCTGCTTATTGCACCTCATTGCACTTTGCTGTGGCAATAATGGTTCCAGGGCATTAGAAGCTACTTGGTCAACAGAGATAAGTGTAAAGAAGGAGTAGCATGAGGGTGTATTTATGATATGGCTGGTCTGAAGAGTGATTTGGTTATTGTTTCAGAAAGAGACTCAGTAAATGAGCAGAATAAATGTCCTTTTACAAACATGAACTAGTGTCTGTATTCCAGTCCAGGAAATGTGGCCTCTTTTTCCTTCTCCTGACCCCTCTTTACCCTCTGTTAAAAGCACCCTACTTTTGCTACGTGTACATTTTTTTGCATTAGTGCATTCTAACTTTTTCACAACTGTTGTTGAAGGCCAATACACACTGAACTGCGACAATTATTGGGGTTGTGGCAGATGGTACACAAATAGGATTCAATACATGAAGTTCAGTTAGCTATGCAAGACATTTTCCAAATTTAAAAAAAACATTGATCTAATGGTGTTGAATCCTTTCCAAGGAAAACAGAACAAGTCTTTAAGATTGGTTATATCTCAATGTTATGTCATCATTCACTTCTTTATATACTCTTGACTTCCTGTTATGGTTTTGTCACACTTGTCACTTCCATTACAAAATCCTACAGTCATATTTAAAATTAGATCAGCCTGCTTAATGTTGTCACTTGGTGGAAGGATTCTTGCCAACTAGTTCAAATGCTACTTTTCTCCCTAAGTTTTAATTAGCGTTCAGTAATTAAATAACTGATAACAGATTTAAAGTCGGAAATGTTGTGATGTTGTTGAGATGATTCCTCCTTAATGACCTCCTCCCGCTCTACACCTTTGCTCTCCAATCCATTTTCTTCAGCGCTCCATTCCACGAGCCTGCAGGATTGGGGTTTCAACTTGAGTCTACCTAGCACAATCTCACTTGGCTATGAAGGCTTGTGAGCTGGATGTGCATCAACACTAATAATTGCCAGTTAGTTATCAAGACTTTGCTTTATTAGTGTTGCTTCCCATCTATATGTTCTGGAGCTGGTCCATATCCAGTTGAGCAAGCTCTGATTCTCCAGAATTACAGCTACTCAGATAAACTGAATTACGTGCAGTCTATCAATTCACACAAACACTTGTGTTGCATTTCTATTTTCTCATGGACTGGTTTCCAGTGAGGGTGGAGGGGAGGGAGGAGTTAAACAGTAACTGAAGATTTTAACAATGTTTTTTAGGGTTTATAATCAGTTATTGCTTAAAGATCCATATGGACCAGGAAGATCATGGCTGATTTCCAGTCCCTGGTAAATTAGCTGTTTTGAGTTTGAAAAGCAGTGGGATATATGTAACAGCTCATAATTCCTGGGATAAGGAAGGAAACCTGTTCATCACACTTTACTGGCTTGGGACAACTGGAAAGTGTGAATGTTGTTTTGACGCAGGTTATCAATGAGATTCCTCCTCCTGGATACTTGTACAGATTTGTCATTTAGATGAAAATACTAGGACTGAAAATTATGTTAGCTCTGGGATAATAATGGTGTGAGGAATAAAACGTGTAATCTTGAATCAAAATTGTTTCTTAATATGTTTTTCTGCCATCCCCCAGACTCCAGTATTTAAACCATTGTCCAGCTACCCACAGTAGAAACCTTTTGCAGGTGCTATGTCTGCAGCAATGAAGATTGTGGTCCAAGCTTGGTTCCAGTGAGCACATTGAAATTCATTTTGATACTGGGGTGTGTAGTTTCAGAGAAGTCCACCTGAAGCACCTGATACTCGTTATTTACATTTCTGAAAGTACTCCTTCTATTATGACGGAGCAATGGATCGACTACTTCAGGCATGTTTCCCTCAAGGTCGGAAAAATCGTCCAAAACTGAACCCTTCTTCAGATGTTTATTCATTACTTCCCATTTAGAATGGAATAAGTAGAAGTAGCTTATTCCAAGCACAACAGTTGAAGTTGCCCCGTTTCCCAGGAAGGATCGGTGTAGATTCCTCCCTGTTTGTAAGACATTGCATTGCGCACCAATGTTGATGCAGAAAACGTGGCATTGCACTTCAGCTAACATCAGAAGAATTAATTTCATGTTTCTGATAAAGACATATTGCTTCAGCTAGAAACATTACATGATATGATCTATAGTTTCCAGGTGTGTGTTTGTGCTTTATTCCTGCTGCTGGAGGAAAAAAATAATTTTTGCATATTCTTCAATATGTAATACATTTTAGTGATTGTTTGATACTGCTAGTTTTTAGTTTTGTGTGTCTTTCATTCCAGAACATCATTTGCTGTCATCTCTGTAATAAAATTATTACACTAATATCTTGTGAATATAGTTTTAATTTTCTCATCACTCCTACCCCACCTCTTCAAAAGTGCTGTTCCAGGTTGGTATATGGTCCACAGGTCAGCAGTCATGGGTATATATACGTTTGAGACCAGAAACGGCCATTGTTGTTCCACAGCCCAATCCCAATCAGTATAGAGTCTAGAATTATCTGTGAGGAGTCTAGAAATGCTAGACCCTATTTTGTTCCAGCTAAGATTTGTCAATTCAGTGTAGAGCACATATGAAGATCAAATCTACAGTGGGATTTCTTGTTTGTTTGACCAATGTCCATGTTTGCCCACTTTTTATTTTAAGACTAAAACATCACCTTCTGTTGAGATTCACTTTTTTGACCCAGCCAATTTTGCAGTTAATCTGCCTTCAATAAAATATACCATACCAAGCATTTACTCAACTATGAGAGTCTGAAGTTGTATTTAAACAATGCTACCCTCTTCAACCTGTTTCAGAAATATACCACGTTATTTAATAATAAAGAATTTTAAATTGTAGACTGTATTCCTTTTTAAGATATTATTTTTAAACTGCTGCGCTTCGCAAAATTTGTATTTCCTTTGATCTTTTTTAAAAGTGGCTTTAGTATCATGCTTTCATTGTGCACCAAGGGGTATGATTGAGTTCATTTGAAGTATGTTTGGCTTACACAGTAGAAATTTACATAAAGCAATTTATTAATTCTATAAAGTATTTTATTCATTAAAATAACACTTTCTTTGCCCCATTTAAAAAATTCCCCTTAACTCCTTTTAAAAAATAAATAAAAGCCTGACTCCTGTTGTGCCATAGCTCCACATTCTAAACCTAGGCATGATCTTCACCATATTGCTGCCTCTGCTTATAAGTCCAATGCTTTACACACAGCATGATTTAAAGTGCATGGACAATAGTCAGTAGTGGATAATGGCTTTGCTGAGGTAATTGCCAATTGTTATGCCACTTTTGTCATTTTATTGTGAGATTAACTATAATCTAGGGTGTGTTTGTGGAACATCCTGCTGTGTACCACATCAACATCCTGCTGAATGCCATATCAACAAATGTTCTTCATAAATAAATCACCAAAGCTTGGACTATTCAATTTCAGAAGTTGAAGAATGTGGTTGTGCGAGTTGGTTCAAGAACCCGATAGCTGTAGGAAAGTAGCTGTTCCTGAACCTGGTGTACTTTCACATCAGTTACAGAATATCTGCCACAATTTCAAACTGATTAACCTTTTTCCAATATTTAACAATCAATTGCTAGGAAAATCTCATCTGGGCATTAGGATATGATTATGTGCTTGAAATCCAAGCATATATTAAACTCTTCCCTACCCATTCCATTCCTTGTGTCAGTCAATTTCCCACCTGAGAAGCCCTTTACATCTTGTCTTGTGTGAATGATTCAAGTTTTCTTGGGCTTACAATTTTAAGCTTCATAAATCAGTAAGCATATTCTAATTTGGGTCTAATTTATCAATATGTTCATGGAACATCAACTTCAGCTGGCATCATTCTCTTTGCGGTAGAGAAGAAATAAATGCGACGAATGGTTATCAAAGTATTAATTCATTTTGAAAGAATTACAATTTTTAATGACGTTGATGCCCATCTACCTGATACATAAAAACGTATTCTAAACATACCAACGCACTTAAACATGTTTGAAAAACAAAATGCTGGCAATCTAGAATTATAAACAGAAAAAGATGGAAATTTACAATGGGTTATGTGGCATCTGGAGAGCAAAACAAGTTAATGTTTCAGATCTATGAATTGCCTTCAACGTGAGATGTGTACTATTCCCTGTGCATAGATGTTGCCCGACCAGAGCAGTTCCAGCATGTTATTGTTCTTTCATTCAAATGTGTCTGAGACCAGACTATTTTGGTTGAATTTTGTGGCATTTCATGTCTGAATGCTAGATGCAATATTCCATTTAAGCATGAAACACATTTATGGCAAGTTTCATTCTATTCCCACAGTTTTTGACCTTTTCAACAAATTTGACCGAGCAGGGAACTGAATAAAAACCTTCCTTCATCATCCGTAAGGAAATAAATTTAAAGTTTCAGATTGATGATTTTTCATCAAAACTGATGAAATTCTGATAAATGATTATTGACAAATCATTAATGCATTTTCTTTTTCCACAGATGCTGACTGAACTCCTGAGTATATCCGACACTTTGTGTTTATCTCAGATTTCTGGCATCTGTATTTTTTATTTTCCTATTCAGATCCTTTTTTGTTTTTTTATAAAATTCTGGTTTGGAAAGAATAAAATTATACATAGCCTTTCACTTCTTGCATGTCTGAGATAATTTCAATACAATTCAGGTCAAGTAGAGTTTATTGTCGTGTGCACAAGTACGGTGAGGTACAGGTACAGTGAAAATCATGCTTGCAGCATCATCAAAGGCACATTGGCAAACACAAACAAATTGTACATAAATCACACCATTCTAAAAGAAAGAAGATGGGGGTGGGGAGAAGAGTGCACAACATAATCAGAAAAAAACCTAAGTCCATTAAAGCGCATGAGATATTCTGTAGTGCTCTGTTTTTGAGGTTGTTGTAAGGTTGTGCGAGTTGGTTCAAGAACCCGATATCTGTAGGAAAGTAGCTGTTCCTGAACCTGGTGTACTGCTGTACAACTTTGGGCTTTTGACCCTCTTGCCTGTTGGTATCTCTGTGAAGAGGACATGGCCCAGATGTTGGGAGTCTTGACAATAGATGCTATCTTGAGGTGCTTTTCATGGAGGGGAGGGTTGTGCCTGTGATGCACCAAGTTCAGTATACCAGTCTCTGCAGCCTTTGGAGTTTCAGTGCATTGAAATTGCCATATGAAGCCGATGTGCAACTTGTCAGGATATTTCTACAGTGCATCTGTGGAGGTTTGTTAGAGCATTTGGAGACACGCCAAATCTCTTTAAACTTCTAAGTAGAGGCGCTGGTGCATCTCGTTCATGATCACACATGTGCCGGGCCCAGGACAGGTCATTGGCAATATTAATAACCAGGCAACCAAAGCAGCTAACTCTACCAGCAACCCGCTGATGAAAACTGGTGCATGGTCTCCCAGCTTCCCCTTTCCGAAGTCACAATTAGTTCCTTGGTCTTGTTGATGTTGAGTGAGCTAATGCAAACTATGAATGAAGCATGACCTGAATTAAAAGTTTTAAAAGTGCTACAAATATATTTAGTGCACTAACCCGTCAAATATACTTTTCAACAATAATTTAACCGTATGTTGAAAAAATTAGTTGATTGCACTTTTGCCAATGTGTTACATAGACCCTGCACAAATTTTCAGTTATTGTAAATGTGCCAATTTATTGTATTTCACATTTGATCTATTATTTCATTGAAAATATATATTTGCATTACTTTTGGTATATTTAAATATTGATAATAATCTGCAAAAGAAATTCACTTCATGTAATGGATATTGCAATAAAATTAAACATTAGCAAACACTTAATACACATGTTGAATAATGCAGAAATCTGAAGTATAAGCAACTTACTGCAAATGTTCGGCAGGTGAAATAGCCCATGCAGAGAAAAGCAAAGTTGTTTCAAGTTACCTTTCGTAAGAGCTGAAACATTAACTTATTTCTCTCTGCACTTGTATTGGGCAGGTTAAATAGCATTTCCTAGCTTTTCCTGTTTCCACTAATTTCTGTTGTTAATTACATTGTCCGAGGTATATACAACAACTGTCTCCTGGCTGCAGAGAACTAACTGGAATTATTTATAAGTTATCCGTATTGACTGTAAGCAAATAATATTGGTGGGCAGGTGAAAATTAGATATTTTCTTTGGGTTTGGAGGAAAGATGTGTGGATACTTTTTCCTAATTTGTATCAATGAATTTGATTTTTTTTTAAAGCAAATTTTGCAAATGTTACCCAACAGGGAGAGATGATGGAAGGAAGTAGTACAGACTGAAATGGCTTTTTAAAAAAAAGTGAAAGGACAGTTGAATGTTATTGTAAATGGGTATAAATGTATCTTTGAACAATTTAGAGATTCAAATTATTGGAATGGTTAAGGACTAATTGATTCAGCATATTTTTCAACTTGTATCAGTCAGCAATGAATACTATTATTGCTCTGCTTCAGCAGTCAATATAAGGTTTACTTGCATTGGTACAATAGTAGAATAGGAATGAATGGAGGTGGTGTTTAAACCGCAGTTAACAAGTCAGCCACACTTTGATTATTGTAACAAGTTGAAACCCAGCAAAATGGTATCAACACGTGATGCAAACTCTCGGATGCAGATTAAATGTACTACTTTGTCCACACCAGGTCATCATCTGCAATATCGTTTTAGTTTTCACCCTCAATTCCACCCTGTCATGTCTGCAATTTATATCCATTTATGGTGATGTGAATTTCTTAAAAAACTTTGGATTCAAGCCCTGTTCCTGCATTTGTGCCGGTAATCTGAGGTGGTGTTGCAGCACAGCTGAGTTTGCTACGTTATTGGAGGTGAATCTTTTGAATAAAACATGAAACCATGAGTCAATGTGTTCTGATGGAGGAAAATGATTCCATGGTACTATGAAGAAAAGCGGGGAATATCCCCCGGTTCCTGGTTAAAATTTATCCATCATCCATCACAATCAAAGAGATTAACCAGTTCATTTTTGTAATTTGCTGTTCGTTCGATGCTGTTAAACACATGTAGTAATTAGCTGCTTGATTTACGTAAGCTACCGGTCATTACACTTCAATATGAACATTTATGAGATGTAAAATGATCATTAAAGGCACTGTTTAAATGCAAGTTCTCTCTTTGTTAATCTCAATCAACTGCATCTCAGAGTGCTTCCTTTTACTTCAATATGATTATTTAATTCCTTGCCTTAACTCATCCATGACATCCATATCTATTGCTATCAGATGTCTTGCCCATTGCTATTTCTGTAATTTCCTTTGAATCTGCAATGTTTCTGTTTTAATCTGACCTCTGGCATATAACCAGGACTTGAAATATGTGGTTCAGTACACAGGAGTATTTTTGTTGGTTTCCATTTGACAAAACAGGATGCTCTTGCCTTTAAATGTTTTAAATAATATTCACAAACTTATCTTCAAATTAAATTACAACTAATATAAAATAATGAAATTCATAGTCTATATATTTGATGTTTAGCCATGGTTTTTTGTGTTTCATGGTTTTAGTCTCCTTGCTTTCTCCCTTTCTCCGTGCTCTCCCAATTTACTCCAAATCTTTTTGATCAATTTTTATTGCATCGGATCCTGCCACCTACTTAATTTATTAACTCCTAGCTCAGTAAACCTCCTTGGAAACTGTGTAACTGGACCAAATTATAGCCACTTGCCATATTTGACCTCTGTATAGACTTTAGAGCACAACCTGCAGCATCACTAAGGCATGTCCTAGTTCCATGTTTAATGCCTTTGTTTATCTGTTGCAGAAACCCATTGTTACCTTTGGACTTAATTGCATTTCTGCATGGTCTCCCTTATTCTACCCACCATGCATTTCATCCAAATTTATTTTCTTCATTTTGCACATCCTGCTCACCTAACCCTGTAAAACTCACATTGTCTCATGATTAAGCCAAGGCATGATTTTGTCTATCAAAGGTTCTTTCAAATCCCTCTGTTCTTAGTCCTCCCTATTGCTGTAATCTATTCCAGATCTACAACTGCCCTGTACATCTGCACTCCAAATATGCTAACGTGTTCATCCTTGAAATTGGTCAGTTTTTGTTAAGACTATCTTTAGCTGAGAAGGTCCCTACTTCTGGAATTTGTTCCCTAATTCCTAGTCAACTAACTTGCTTTCTTCTCAATACCTCACACTTTGGAGATACCAAGGAACTGCAGAGGCTGGTTTGTACCAAAGGTAGACACAAAATGCAGGTAACTCGAGTCTTTAGAAGGGTTCCAACCCGAAACTTCGTCCATCCATGTTCTCCAGGGATGCTGCCTGAACCACTGAGTTACTATAGCATTTTGTGTTTACCTCCCACTTTTGACTTATCTCCTAACACATATGAAATGCCTTGAGACACTCTGCCACATTAAATGGTCTATAGAAAGAGAAATTGCTCTTTTTCAGAAGAGAGTGACGTGATAGTATCCGGAATAGGTGAGAAATGAGAACAAATACGATTTTTAATCTGCAGCATTGATCAGTTGTCTATTTGAAGGCAAAGAATAAACCCTGTAATCAAACACCCTCTGGTTCTGAATATTTGTCCCCAATCATTGGTTAACATAGTTTAAAGGGCATTGAGGGTGTTTTTGTGACCATATTCCATGGTGCCATTGTAAATCATAATGGCCACTCTTAAAAGGAATGTACGGAGAGGAGTGGGAATGAATGGGGATGGAATGGTTTGTTTTTACAGTAATTGATCAGCAATCTCATTATCCATACAAATTAAGAAACTACACAATGGGCATAGCAAACATTGATTACATTTAATTTGGGATTATAAAGTAAAAGATTAGTCATAATTTTATTGAACAGTGGAAAAGCTTGAGAGGCAACATTGCTTACATCCTCAATTCTTACTTAAGGTCATAAGTGATAGGAGTAGAATTATGCCATTCGGCCCATCAAATCTACTCCGTCATTCAATCATGGCTGATCTATCACCCTCCTAACCCCATTCTGCTGCCTTCTCCTCGTGGCTCTATGAAATCTTCATCAAAAGTGTTTTACCAATGGACCAGCATTTATTGCAGATGCCCTCTGTGGGACATGTCCTTGGCTGTTCTATTTCCATGAGTTAATGCACAGCAGATTATAGTTAGTAGAAGATGGACGCTATGCAGCTCCCTCTACAGGACAACCAAGAACTGCAGAGGGAGTCAGGTGCTAACAGCCTAGAAATGTGAATGTGGCTCCATTTATTTCCCCAGAGTGAAATGTGTGAAGATCCTTTTTTGCACTGCAATTTGACTGAGCAATGCGTGGTGTCTGCAAATTTGATACAATTTCAGCATCAGATTAACATTGAATATGTTCATATATCACTATACGATACTCCTTTTAAACTGTTGTGGGAAAAATATGTCCACTTATTTCCAGGAATGTCCTTCATGGGGCATGTGTTTCATGTTAATGTGTTTTCACTGTGCGGCTTCAACTATGCTTTATATCCACCTTTTACTTTTGATTTCTTCATCCTCTCCCTATGGTACTACCTCCTCCCACCAATTAGTCTTAGTCCCGTTCCAAACATTCTACCCTAGCCTCAAATCCTGTTTGCTTACTACGGGACCTAAACATTTCCACCTTCTTTCCCTATCTCTTTTGCATCCCTCCATTTTGCTATCCCCACCGACATCAGGCTGCATTTCTGTGTACTGTGCAATTCCAAAGCCATGTTCTTTTACTGGCACTCTATGCTGTAGAGTCTCCACTACCAAGAAAAGAGAAGAAATGTTAATGAGCGACAAGAGCCTGAAGAAAGAAAAAGCAAAATAGTTTAGTTGATTCAATTTCAAAACATGTACAGAAAGCAAACTAAAATAAGGGACAAATAGACTGGATTAAGAGTGAACAAACAACAGTAAGAAAAATATATGTTATAAACATTACTAAAAAACTTCAAATTTTTAAGAAAATTGTCTACAATTTGTAATAGATAGTTTACTCCTAGTTTACTAGGATTGACAGACAATAATTAAAACAGCATGCCATTAAAATGACTTGAAATGACTTGACAGCTTCTGGCCGTGAGTTTAGCCTGTAATTACAATGCAAGAAGAGGAACTTCATGCCACTCGCTGTATTTGAAAAGGAACCTGGCGCCTGTGAAGCAAAGCAAATGCAAAGTTTGGTCACAGAATAGATCTCATTTAGCTTGGCTAAAAGCAGATTTATATTTTCTTTGCATTTGGTCCTTTATAATTTTTTATCTATGATAGGTGACAATCCAATTTTTTTGTAACTAAGACCAGAGGTTTATATGTCCCTGTTCTATGCATACTGGAAGTTCAAAATTGTAAACTAGATAATTCTAAAAAGCTAACATGTTATGCTTACTATAACAACTATTTTTTCAATTCTGACGAACAGATGAGGATTTATTCACTGACATTTTTTATTGCTAAGCTGTAAAATATAAATAGGGTATAGAGGATAGCTGGCCAGAGTTTATTTTTCAAGGGCATACGTTTAAGGTGAGGGAGGAGTTTTAAAGGGGTTCTGAGGGATAAATATTCCACACAGAGTCGTTGGTATCTGGAATGAGCTGCCAGAGGAGGTGGTGCAGGATCAATAACATTTAAGAGGCATCTGGACAGGGCATAGAGGGAAATGGGATTAATGCAGGCAAATGGGATCAGTATAGATAGGCATGGTGATCGGCATAGATGCAGTGGGCTAAAGGGTCTGTTTCTGTGCTGTACAACTCAGTGACTCCATTACTTTAATATTAATCAATTTTAGCAACAGGGTGCATCTATTTTTGTGGTTATCAAAACAGAATTTGATGTTAGGCTTTGATCTGTATTTGAAAGTTAACTGTGTTGGTTATTCTACCGAAAGAAACGATGAAGCACTTCTGCTACACCCTAATTATACTAGAAAGAAAAATACTGCAGATGCTGGAAACGGAAAAGGAAACAAAACATACTGTTAATTATAAGATAGGGAGAAAACAAATTAATATTTACCAGTTATGGTAGAAGGTAAATATTAAATCTGACTGAATATTACAATTTTTTGGGTTTGTTTTATATAAAACTAAACACATTTTAATTATAACACACTTTCACATGAACATCTATCTGTCCATTGCAGTATTTCTTAATCCTTGGAGGATGGTAATATGAGAATATCACAATTTGGCATCACAGTTTAATTCCCTGATAGTTGTCCTGCAAGGTAGGGTTACATTTAGCTGTTCAATCCTGCTAAAATGGAGATACCGTCACGATCTACAGCAAAGTACCTCTGTTTAGAAGAAGATTATTAGCAGTAATGTTTAAGTGAGTGCTGACTGTCCCTTTATTACCAGAATGCCACAGTGAAACCAGCTGCAAAAACCCAGGTGGCTTTGACTAAGGAGTTTCCAGTTTCCTCTGGTTCACAGCACAGGAAGAAGGAGGTGCTGAATGTTTATGGACAATGGGTTCCTGTGGAAAAAACTAGTAAAGAAACCACTGATGATGTCTTTCCAGATGTCTGTACTCAGGTGAGAATTGTGCCATTGAATATTTATAGTGCGTTGCCGAGTTTGCATTCTTCATTTGTTTTTTATGGTTCGCAAGTCACCGTAAAACGTTATCCAACAGACCCAGCCCAACGAGCTGGTTGAAATTTTATTTTATTAAAAAAGATACTGCAGATTACTACCACTGGGATTTTGTCTGAACATAGCCTTTTTTGTGTGCAGTGATGTCAACCGTTTTCTTGCTGTCACGAAGATGAAATCAAATTGGCTGGAGACTGACTTCTGTGATGGTGGGAATCTCAGGAGGGAGACAGACTTGGTCATCTGTTTGGCACTTCAGGCTGAACCTGGTGGTGAATGCTTCAACCTTTTATTTAGCTTTCACGTGCTGGGCCCTGCCGTAGTTGAGGATGGGGATGTTCTTGGAGTCTGTTCCTCCTGTTTACTTTGCCACCACCAGCCATACAGGGATATGACGGGCTGCAAGGCTTCCAACTGATCTGATGGTTGTTAGATTGCTTTGCTCCGTCCATTGTTTGCTGTGTTTGCGTTTTATTACAGAAGTAGTCCTGTGTTGCTTCAGTGGGCTGTTAGCTCATAGTGTTTAGGTATGCTTGGTGCTAACCCCAAGGAAGATCTTCTTGCACTTCTCAATAGACATTAGGTGCAGGAGTAGGCCATTCGGCCCTTCAAGCCAGCATTGCCATTCAATGTGACCATGGCTGATCATCCCCAATCAGTACCCCGTTCCTGCCTTCTCCCCATATCCCCTGACTTTGCTATTTTTAAGCACCCTATCTAGCACTCTCTTGAAAGCATCCAGAGAACCTGCCTCCATCATCCTCTCTTCAAAGCATCCAGAGAACCTGCCTCAACTGCAGAGAATTCCACAGTCTCAGCACTCTCTGTGAGAAAAAGTGTTTCCTCGTCTCCGTTGTAAATGGCTTACTCCTTATTCTTCAACTGTGGCCCCTGGTTCTGGACTCCCCCAACATCGGGAACATGTTTCCTGCCACTAGCGTGTCCAAAATTAACAATTTTATATGTTTCAATGAGATTCCCTCGCATCCTTCTAAACTCCAGAGTGTACAAGCCCAGCTGCTCCATTCTCTCTGCATATGACAGTCCCACCATCGCGGGAATTAACCTTGTAAACCTACGCTGCACTCCCTCAATAGCAAGAATGTCCTTCCTCAAATTTGGGGATCAAAACTGCACACAATACTCCAGGTGTGGTCTCACTAGGGCTCTGTACAACTGCAGAAGGAAGAGGATTGGTCATTGAAGAGGATTGATCCACTGATTCTGTAGTAATAATAGAGTGAGGAATATCCTCAGCCATAAAGCTAAAGGTGAGAGACACAAAATGCTGGAGTAACTCAGCGGGGCAGGCGAGATACTGTCTGTCCTGCTGCGTTACGCCAGCATATTGTGCCTATTGTCATTTAAAACCAGCATCTGCAGTTCTTTCCTACACAAGCTAAATATTATGCCGGTATGTATTTCTGCTGTTATTAATAGTCCAGAGAGTCTCACTAATATACTTTCTCAACTGTCAGATAGGTCCTGAGTCCCATTTAGTGCTTAGTAGGACCACTCAACACTGTGTAGGGTGTCCACCATATGAAGATGAGGCTTTGTAACCTAAAGAGCTCGTGAGATGGCCGTCGTGATCATGCTGTTAAAGACAGATGCAGCTGCCACAGATGGAGTGGATGAGGGTGAAGTCAAGTAAGTTTATCCCACCTATTGGTTTATTCATTACATGCTGCAGACCCTGTCCTTCAGAACGCAGCCAGCTCAGTCCACAGCAATGCTACCAAGCCACTCTGAGTGATAGATGTTCAAGTCCCCCACACATGGTACATTCTGAACACACTAAAGAAGGGTCCTGACCCGTAAAGCCATCCATCCTTTTTCTCGAGCGATACTGCCTGACCCGCTGAGCTATACCATCCAGCACTTTGTGTCCAACTTGGGATTTCCTGGGATGACTAAAAGTCAATTTCTTGTAATTATACACTCTGGTGCCATCATCAAATCACAGAATGTGAACTCTCAACATGAGCCAAGGGTTCAGGAAACCCAGCCTAAAATTGCAGAGAGAAGAAAAAAAATCTGCAGTTATATCTCTCCATATGGCAATGTTAGCTTCTTGTGTTCTAGGCCGTGGATATCTCTGCAACAATGACTGAGAGGTCAACAGCACAGAAACGCCTTGTTAAGAATCCGTACGATGTGGAGGCAATGTCAATGATACTCAGGACACAGGAACAGGTATGTGGGATATGGTCATCGGCTAGGTCTGACTCAATCGAAAAATAGATTAATGACTGTCCTCTTTCAGAAATGAAAGATTGGAAATATTGTGGAGGCTGGGGGTTCATCCCAACTCTGGGCAATATATTCCAGTGAAGAGAGAATATCACAGTGCAGATCATCAGAAATGCTCTCCATGCCACAGTTGGAAGAACGGCAGGAATTCTTTCACGAGCAGGTCACTGATCCAACACCATCGCATTGAGGTCCTTGTGTGTAAGATGAATCCCAGGTTACTTACTTGATGTAGACACCAGGGACTGCAGATGCTGGAAATTCCAGAGTTTGGAAGGGCCTTGATCCAAAACGTCTTCTGTTCATTTCCCTCCAAAGATGCTGCTTGATCCACTGAGTTCCTCCTGCAGTTAGTTTTTTTTAACTCCAGTGTAATGGTAACTAGTTTCTCCATTTGCTTTCTGTGAAGCGATTTCAAGCTTAAGGGGTGACACAGTGGCGCAACGTTAGAGTTGCTGCCTTACAGCGCCGGAGACCTGGCTTCGTCGGCGCCATGTACTGTCTGTATGTAGTTTGTATGTTCTCCCTGTGACTGCGTGGGTTTTCTGCAGTTTCCTCGAACACTCCAAAGATGTATAGATTTGTAGGTTAATTGGCTTTGTTTGGTAAGTTGTAAAAAAATTGTCCCTCTTTGTAGAATTGTGTTAGTGAATGGGTGATCGCTGGTCGGCATGGACTCGATGGGCCGAAGGGCCTGTTTTAAAACCAGTTTATTTTCTGTCTATTAAATTCCCCTTTTCTGATTCTATCCCCATCTGAGGAATGCTCTACGTTTGCTAGTCATCCTTAGGACCTTCTTAGGGTGGCATGGTGGTGCAGCTGGTAAAGCTGCTGCCTCACAGCGCCAGAGACTGGGGTTCGATCCTGATCTTGGGTGCAGTCTGTGTGGAGTTTGCAAGTTCGCCATGTGACTGTGTGGGTGTCCTGCAGGTGCTCTGGTTTCCTTCCACATCCCAAAGATGTGCAAATTTGTAGGTCGGTCTCTATAAAATTTACCCTAGTGTGTAGGAAGTGGTGGGAAAGTGGGATAACATAGAACCAGGGTGAATGGGTGATCGTTGATCGACATGGACTTGGTGGGCCGAAGGGCCTGTTTCCAAACTGCATCTCCAAACAAATTTAATGTACTCAGTTCTTTACAGCAATAGTTGTCAAATAGTTTCCCTGTGACTAAGATCACAGACAAAGTTAATATCCGTACACCTCATTAATGTTCAATGAACAACCATCAATGAACAATGAACTAAGTGAGAGTTCTTTTTCTTATAGTCGTTTCTGTTGGATTCCAATTGCCTGATTCTAAAGATGCCTGTGGCAGAAATCGAATCAGATATTTGAAGGGAATGGCCTTTCTTGATAAAAATGCAAATGTAATTTTGACCGAAGAAATCTCTTTCCAGGCTGTTATTAGATAATGCAAACCCTATATTTTGTAAATTGCTTTTCACTCTCTGCTTCTTGTTGTTAATAATTTGTAATGAATGATAATCCTATTTTACTCTGCATTAGGACGAGATCATAAGGTCACAAGTGACAGAAGCAGAATTAGGCCATTCGGCCCATCAAGTCCACTCCGCCATTCAATCATGGCTAATCTATCTCTCCTTCCTAATCCTGGAATTTTCGTGCTAATGGCTCTATGATACTAAGTGGGGATACAATCATCCATTTTAACATACAACTATTTATTTGTGCCTTTATTATTTTCAGATGCGTACATAAAGTTGTGCTGCAATCTCACCTTTGCTGATTGATGAAAGCTACCTTACAATTACCAGATGTTGCACAATGAATCAAGTCTGAAGGAGGTCATAAGGTCGTAAAAGATAGGAGTAGAATTAGGCCATTCGGCCCATCAAGTTTACTCTGCCATTTAATCATGGCTGATCTATCTCTCCCTCCTAATCCAATTCTCCTGCCTTCACCCCATTTCCCCTGACACCCGTACTAATCAAGCAAAGCAGGGGGCAGGTATGCAGCTTCTCAGGGGCAGAATGACCATCGAAATGGGCATCAGTTGCATTTGTATTTTTTGTGAACTAATCATAGGTTAACCTACTCATTCCTGATGAGGGTTTGTCGGCACTGGGCCTGTCCTCACTGGAGTTTAGAAGAATGGGGGACCTAATTGAAACATACAGAATAGTGATAGGCTTGGATAGAGTGGATGTGGAGAGGATGTTTCCACAAGTGGGAGAGTCTAGGACTAGAGGTCATAGCCTCAGAATTAAAGGACATTCATTTAGCAAGGAGATGAGGAAAAATCTCTTTAGTCAGAGGGTGGTGAATCTGTGGCATTCTTTGCCACAGAAGGCTGTGGAGGTCAAGTCAGTGGATATTTTTAAGGCAGAGATAAATAGATTCTTGATTAGTACAGGTGTCAGAGGTTACTGGGGAGAAGACTGGAGAATGGGGTTAGGAGGGAGAGATATATCAGCCATGATTAAATGGCAGAGTAGACTTGATGGGCCGAATGGGCTAACTCTACTCCTATCTTTTACGACCTTATGACCTCCTTCAGACTTGATTCATTGTGCAACATCTGGTAATTGTAAGGTAGCTTTCATCAATCAGCATTGGTGAGATTGCAGCACAACTTTATGTACAAATCTGAAAATAGTAAGGGCACAAATAAATAGTTGTATGTTAAAATGGATGATTGTATCCCCATTTAGTATCATAGAGCCATTAGCACGAAAACAGGCCCTTCTGCCCAGCTCGTCCATGCCAACCAAGATGCCTCATCAATGAGATGGAAATTAATTATTAACAAGCACCTTTTTATGTGGAATTTATCATTTTTTGCATTTTAGGATTGACTTAACTTTTAAACTATTTAGTTATTAGTTATTAAATAGAGACATAAAAGAATGCAGATGCTGGAATGTGGAGCAACGAACAATCTGCTGGAGGATCTCGGCGGGTCGTACAGCATCTATGGATGGAAATGAATGGTTGATGTTTTGGGTCAAGGCCCTCCATCAAGGCGGAGAGGGGAGATAGCCAGTATGACGAGGAGGTGGGGAGTAGGGGTGGTGTTGGGACAGAAACAAGAGGTGATTGATGGAGGATGAAGGACATATGGAGCCAAGTAAGAGAGGGGGAGGGATTGAACTGGGAAGTAGAGGAAGGAAAATGACAGATGGAGGCATACAGGAGAAAAATGGAAGAAAAGGGGAAAAATAGAAGAAGGCAGATGAAGTTAGGTAGGGGGTGGTTTGTGCAGGTGGGAACAGCTGTTGAAAGGTAATAAGCATGAACACAAAGACTGCCAATGCTGGAATCTTAAGTTAGGAAGCTGAAAATGGGAGTCATTTGGGAAGAGGTGAATGGCCGATGGAACTAGAATTAGCACCAGATTGAGGGGGAGAACCTCTGTGTGAAATGTATGTGAAGTAGGTGGATGGAGACAGAAAGAGGAGGGGGTAAAAGTGGGTGATGGAGTGCAGGAGGTGGGCATTTGAAAGGGAATAGAAAATCAGAGCATGGTGGGAGGATCAGAAGGAGTTGGGGGTTCATAAGTTCATGAGTCACAGGAGCAGAAGTAGGCCATTGGCCCATCAAGTCTGCTATTCATGGCTGATCTATCTTTCCCTCACAACCCCATTCTCCTGCCTACTCCCCATAACCGATGACAACCTTACCAATCGAGTATCAGTCCATCTCCGCTTTAAAAATACCTAATGACATGGCCTCCACAGCCGTCTGTGGCAATGAATTCCACAGATTTACCACCCTCTGATGAAATAAATTACTCCTTATCTCCTTTCTAAAGGTACATCCTTTTATTCTGAGCTCTGCCCTCTGATTCTAGATTTTCATACTAGTGGAAACATCCTCTCCAGAACCACTCTATTCAGGACTTTCACTATTTGGTAAGTTTCAATGAGATTCCCCCTCATAGAAACATAGAAAATAGGTGCTGAAGTAGGCCATTTAGTCCTTCGAGCCTGCACCGCCATTCAATATGATCATGGCTGATCATCCAACTCAGTATCCTGTACCTGCCTTCTCTCCATACCTCCTGAACCCTTTAGCCACAAGGCCACATCTAACTCCCTCTTAAATATAGCCAATGAACTGGCCACAACTACCTTCTCTGGCAGAGAATTCCACAGATTCACCACTCTCTGTGTGAAAAATGATTTTCTCATCTCGGTCCTAAAAGACTTCCCCTTATCCTTAAACTGTGACCCCTTGTTCTGGACATCCCCAACATCAGGAACAATCTTCCTGCATCTAACCTGTCCAACCCCTTAAGAATTTTGTAAGTCTCTATAAGATCCCCCATTAATCTTCTAAATTCCAGCGAGTACAAGCTGAGTCTATCCAGTCTTTCTTCATATGGAAGTCCTGCCATCCCAGGAATCAGTCTGGTGAACCTTCTCTGTACTCCCTCTGTGGCAAGAATGTCTTTCCTCAGATTAGGAGACCAAAATTGTACGCAATACTCCAGGTGTGGCCTCACCAAGATCCTGTACAACTGCAGTAGAACCTCCCCGCTCTTGTACTCAAATCCTTTTGCTATGAATGCCAACATACCATTCGCTTTCTTCACTGCCTGCTGCACCTGCATGCCTGCTTTCAACGACTGGTGTACCATGACACCCAGGTCTCGTTGCATCTCCCCTTTTCCTAATCGGCCACCATTCAGATAATAGTCTACTTTCCTGTTTTTGCCACCAAAGTGGATAACCTCACATTTATCCACATTATACTGCATTTGCCATGCATTTGCCCACTCACCCAACCTATCCAAGTCACCTTGCAGCCTCCTAGCATCCTCCTCACAGCTAACACTGCCCCCCAGTTTCATGTCATCCGCAAACTTGGAGATGTTGCATTCAATTCCCTCATCCAGATCATTAATATATATTGTGGTCCCAGCACTGAGCTTTGCGGTACCCTACTAGTCATTGCCTGCCATTCGGAAAATGACCCGTTTACTCCTACTCTTTGCTTTCTGTCTGCCAGCCAGTTCTCTATCCACATCAATACTGAACCCCCAATACCGTGTGCTTTAAGTTTGTATACTAATCTCTTATGTGGGAACTTGTCGAAAGCCTTCTGAAAGTCCAGATATAACACATCCACAGGTTCTCCCTTACCCACTCTACTAGTTACATCGTCAATAAATTCTACAAGATTCATCAGACATTATTTACCTTTCATAAATCCATGCTGACTTTGTCCAATGATTTCACCACTTTCTAAATGTGCTGCTATCCCACCTTTAATAACTGACTCTAGCATTTCCTCCACTACCGATGTTAGATTAACTGCTCTGTAATTCCCTGTTTTTTCTCTCCCTCCCTTTTTAAAAAGTGGGGTTACATTAGCTACCCTCCAATCCTCAGGAACTACTCCAGAATCTAAAGAGTTTTGAAAAATTATCACTAATGCATCCACTATTTCTGGGGCTACTTCCTTAAGTACTCTGGGATGCAGCCTATCTGGCCCAGAGGATTTATCGGCCTTTAATCCATTCAATTTACCTAACAGCACTTCCCGGCTAACCTGGATTTCACTCAGTTGCTCCATCTCATTTGACCCCCGGTCCCCTGTTATTTCCGGCAGATTATTTATGTCTTCCTTAGTGAAGACAGAACCAAAGTAGTTATTCAATTGGTCTGCGATGTCCTTGTTCCCCATGATCAATTCACCAGTTTCTGACTGTAAGGGGCCTACATTTGTTTTAACTAACCTTTTTTCTCTTCACATATCTATAAAACAATTTGCAGTCAGTTTTTATGTTCCCTGCCAGTTTTCATTCATAATCTATTTTCCCTTTCCTAATTAAGCCCTTTGTCCTCCTCTGCTGGACTCTAAATTTCTCCCAGTCCTCTGGTAGGCTGCTTTTTCTGGCTAATTTGTATGCTTCATCTTTTGTTTTGATACTATCCCTGATTTCCCTTGTTATCCACGGATGCACTGCCTTCCCTGATTTATTCTTTTGCCAAACTGGAATGAACAATTGTTGTAGTTCATCCATGCAGTCTTTAAATGCCTTCCATTGCATATCCACTGTCAACCCTTTAAGAATCACTTGCCAGTCTATCTTGGCCAATTCACGTCTCATACCCTCAAAGTTACCTTTCTTTAAGTTCAGAACCCTTGTTTCTGAATTAACAATGTCACTCTCCATCCTAATGAAGAACTCAACCATATTATGGTCACTCTTGCCCAAGGGGCCACGCACAAGAAGACTGTTAACTAACCCTTCCTCATTAATCAATACCCAGTCTAGAATAGCCTGCTCTCTCGTTGGTTCCTCTACATGTTGGTTTAGACAACTATCCCGCATACATTCCAAGAAATCCTCTTCCTCAGCATCCCTGCCAATTTGATTCATCCAAACTATATGTGGATTGAAGTCACCCATTATAACTGTTTTACCTTTGTTGCACGCATTTCTAATTTCCTGTTTGTTGCCATCCCTAACTCCATTACTACTGTTAGGTGGCCTGTACACAACTCCCACTAGCGTTTTCTGCCCCTTAGTGTTTTGCAACTCTACCCATATCGATTCCACGTCCTCCAAGCTAATGTCCTTCCTTTCTATTGCGTTAGTCTCCTCTCTAACAAGCAGCGCTACTCCACCTCCTTTTCCTTTCTGTCTATCCCTCCTGAATATTGAATATCCCTGGATGTTCAGCTCCCAGCCTTGGTCACCCTGGAGCCATGTCTCCGTGATCCCAACTATATCATATTCATTAATAACTATCTGCACATTCAACTCATCCACCTTATTATGAATGCTCCTTGCATTGAGACACAAAGCCTTCTGGCTTGTTTTTACAACACTCCTACCCCTTATACAATTATGTTGAAAAGTGGCCCTTTTTGATTTTTGCCCTGGGTTTTTTTGCCTGCCACTTCTACTTTTCACCTTGCTACCTATTGTTTCTACCCTCATTTTACACCCCTCTGTCTCTCTGCTCATGCTCCCATCCCCCTGCCACATTAGTTTAAATCCTCCCTGACAGCACTAGCAAACACTCCCCCAAGGACATTGGTTCCATTCCGGCCCAGGTGCAGACTGTCCTGTTTCTACTGGTCCCACCTCCCCCAGAACTGGGTCCAATGCCCGAGAAATTTGACCCCCTTCCCCTTGCACCATTTTTCAAGCCACGTATTCATCTGCAATATCCTCCTATTTCTACTTTGACTAGCACGTGGCACTGGTAGTAATCCAGAGATTATTACCTTTGAGGTCCTACTTTTAAGTTTATCTCCAAGCTCCCTAAATTTGCCTTGTAGGACCTCATCCCGTTTTTTACCTATATTGTTGGTGCCAATATGCACCACGACAGCTGGCTGTTCACCCTCCCCCTCCAGAATGTTCTGCAGCCGTTCAGTGACATCCCTGACCCTTGCACCAGGGAGGCAACATACCGTTCTGGAGTCTCGTTTGCGGCTGCAGAAATGCCTATCTATTCCCATTCCAATTGAATCCCCTATTACTATAGCCCATCAGCTCTTTTTTCTCCCCTCCTGTGCCGCAGAGCCACCCATGGTGCCATGAACTTGGCTGCTGCTGCCTTCCCCTGATGAGCCATGTCCCCCAACAGTATCCAAAATGGTATATCTGTTTAGGAGGGAGATGACCGCAGGGGACTCCTGCACTACCTGCCTACTGCTATGCTGGCTAATGGTCACCTGTTCCCTTTCTGTCCACTTAACTTTTACCTGCGGTGTGACCAACTCACTGTACGTAGCTCCAATCGTTCAATGCGGTCTACCAGGAGCTGCAGCTGGACACGCTTCCTGCAAACGTGGTTACCAGGGACACCGACAATATCCCTGATCACCCACATGTTGCAGGATGAGCAAACCATGGGGCCGATCTCAAATGACATGGCTTGCCCCCAAATTAAATCAACTCACTCACACTATAAAAATCTTAATCCTTTAAACTAACCTTTACTAAAAAGCACTGTACCCTTAGCTCACTGTACCCTTAGCTCACTGTACCCTTAGCTCAATGTACCCTTAGCTCACTGTACCCTTAGCTCACTGTACCCTTAGCTCACTGTACCCTTAGCTCACTGTACCCTTTACTCACTGAACCCTTTACTCACTGAACCCTTAGCTCACTGTACCTTTAACTCGCTGTACCATTAACTCACTGTACCCTTAACGAGAAAGCAGAAATGCAAACCAGGGGTTGCACCCAATCAGCTGCTTCCTCCAGTCCGTTTCCACTAATCAGCGGCTTCCACCAGAACACTTCTTTTGAAGTGTGGAACGTTACAGATTTGGAGACTCCTCCTCTTGCTCCAACGGCTCCTGGGCCTCTGTGAAGCAAAGCCCCGTGCTCGATTTTATAACTCAACGCCCGGAGACTCCTCCTCTTGCTCCAACAGCTCCTGGGCCTCTCATCCTGCTAAACTCCAGTGAATACAGGCCCAGTGCCGTCAAACGGTGATCATATGTTAACCCAGTCATCCTTGGGATCATTCTCGTAAACCTCCTCTGGACCCTCTCCAACGCCAGCACATCCTTCCTCGGATATGGGGCCCAAAACTGCTCACAATACTCCAAATGCGATCTGACCAGTACCTTATAAAGCCTCAGCATTGCATCCCTGTTTTTATGTTCTTGTCCTCTCGAAATAAATGCTATCATTGCATTTGCCTTCCTTACTACTGATTCAAAATTGAAAATTGGCCCTTTGAGAGTCCTGCACCAATACTCCCAAGTCCCTTTGCACCTTTGTTTTGGGGGGGGCGGGGGGGGGGGGGGGAAGAATGGGGTGGAATCTATTAAAAATTAGATTGGAATCTCCAATTAAGAAAGAGAATTAGGAGAGGTGGAAGAGAACTGTAGCATAGACATGTCAAATCAAATTGATTGCTTCTATAGTGGAACCTCTACTTATTATTTGATGACTGGTAGATCTTTAAAGGAAGAGCTGAAACTCATGCTTGTTGTTGCAAGGACATTATTGATGATTGATCAGGCTTTCTCAGTACGGATTAATGTATCATTGTTAACCTGCAGATCAGTTGGACGAAAGATTGACAAATTTGGGATATATCCATACTCAAAGAGTTTTATAGTTCAGAAACAGGCCCATCAGCCCAACTCGTCCATGCCTTTCAAGATGCCCCATCTTGCTAATCCCATGTGTCTGCATTTGGCCCATGTCCTTATAAAACCTCCTCTCCATGTATCTATCCAAATGGCTTTTACATGTTGTTATTTTACCTGCCTCTCTCGTATCCTCTGGCAGTTTGTTCCATATACACATTACCCTCTGCGTGACAAAGTTCCTCCAAAGGCTTCTATTAAACCTTTCCCCTCTGAAACCGATGCTTGCTAGTTGACTCTGTGCAATCACCTTGTCTCCCTTCTTCAAGTTATTTTTATTTAATTGGATTTACATCAAATATTCAATAGTTTGAATGGTTTAGTTCTGTAAAGTGTTTTTAGTTTGTTTTTGTTTAGCTTAGTAGAAAGGTACAATGCAAAGCTTTTGTTGCGTGCTAACCAGTTAGCGGAAAAACAATACATAATTACAATCGAGTCATTATGATAAAGGGAATAACATTTAGTGCAAGATAAAGTTCAGTAAAGTCTGATTAAATATAGTCTGAGGGTCTCCAATGAGGTAGATAGTAGCTCAGGACTGCTCTCTAGTTGTTGGTAGGATGGTTCAGTTGCCTGATAACAGCTAATATGGTTCCAATATATTCTCTTTCCATCAGATTGATGTGTGGGCTCAGGCAAACTCTCTGCCCGGTCAGTTCACAGGTAGTACTGGAGCTCAAGTCTTGACCTATGAGGAATTAACACATAGTGGTCCTCAAGCCTGGATCAGGAAGGTAATGGACATATTTGTGGACTAATTTCTGTTATCATCTTTAAAAGCATGAGACAAGTTAAGAATGTGTTATGGGTCAGTAAGGATGAAGTCCAGAAGGATGTCTTATCAACAGAGTCCGTTTCATCTTTCTCTGCAAAAACAAGCATATTTCTCTGACTTGATTGCTGTTTTCTAATTGGCTGATAATCTCAATCAAATTTTAAGTACTTGAAAAAGAAGAGATCTTCCTGCTTGTTTTATGTTGATTGACTTTCTGCATTATGTGGTGCCATCATATATGTACATCCGACATTGAGTGTGACCATCAGATAGCGCTGGTGATACTCTCTGTAGATGTGTTTATCTTTTTATTGATTTCATTTGCTCTTGCATAAAGTTAAGGTAAGGATAGAAGAGAAAATAGATGATTTCTAGAATGTGCGAGGAGTGGAAAGCATCTATCTACACTCATAGTCTAATCAATGTAAGAGCTCTTGGACTGGGCTAGAGCACTTGGTGCCACACCATTGCATTTAATTCTTACATATATTCTAGGATATCATGTAAGTCAAATGCTCTGATTCAGGATTTGACAGAAATGGGTGAAAACAATGGAAGGTAGCATACATAATAAATGAGTCCTAGACAAAATGTTTTATTTCAATACTCAACGCCGCTAAGGGTTTGGATAAGAATCCTCAGAAGGGAAAAATATGAAACAGCATTTTCCTTGATTTTTATATCACTCAGTGCTTCAAACTGATATTAATAAGAACCATATAGATATTCAGTGTAACTGCATAGACATTGCAAAAACTGTTTTTTAAAATCATGTTTAATGGGCCTTTCATAAAATTGTAATGTTTTAAAGCTGTCTTTAGCCTAACCAAGTGCTATATATTTACATAAAATGTAGCAGTTGTCACAATATTTTCAACTGGCAATGCAAGCTGCTTTCAGTTTAAACAAGAAAGAAATAATAAAAGGAAAAGTAATGCTTTGTGTTTTTATATTTCTTTTTACAAACTGTTGAATGTTACATGGTTGGTGCTTCATTTCTATAGTCAATCTATTTGAGGAACAAAAAAAAACTAATGTCTGTTTCAGTTCATGTTCAGTGGTGTATCCAGTTCACAAATAAAATATGCAGTTTTGCAAAGAGAATTTAACTGGAGCCCAAATTAAAATTAGTACAAAAACAATTGTTTCATATATATTTTATATTATGTATACCATCAAAAGCTTTTGTCTTCCAAAGTCATACAATTTGATTTGACATAAATCTTTCATACATTTGGTGTTCATTGGAAATTAAGTATTTTATTTCCCTTCTGCTCTTAACAAACTCTGCTCTGAATTACAAGTCGAGTTTATTTTCATATGCACAAGTATGGTGAGAAACAGATGCAATGAAAATCCTGCTTGCAGCAGCATCACAGGCACATAGCCTCAGCCACCACACAAGATAAATTATGCAAGACAGTAAAAAGACATCAAGTGTGCATAAAACAGATTAGTGCAAATTGCTATTAGAAAACAAGTCCATAATAGTGCAATAAGTGGTCCATACCATTCTATTGCTGAGGTAGTATTCTACAACTACAGTCCTACCTCATCGTGGCATAACTCCTACAATATATGGCAATTTGCGTCTTGCCTGCTGCTCTACTTATCCAACTTGCATCATTTTCCAGTTTTTAAATCTATATTTTACATTCTTTCCAAGTTCAATCTACAGTAGTGGTAAGGGTTGGATAAAATGGCAAGAATCTTCCTGGCTGCTTACTTTACTGATTCAAACAATCAGACAGTCTCCTTGAAATTTAGGGTTTTTCTTTAAAAGCACATCCCCCTTTCCCTCCAGCCCAGTAGAATGCACTGGGATACTTTTTGCCCTATCTAGCTCCACAAACCAAGCTGATAAAGCAAACTCAACAAGCATATCTGCTATTCTTACATACATTTCTTGTAAGCTTTTCTTTATCGATCAAACATAAATTTTAAAGCCTAAATTAAAATTGTCCAGCTCCCCTTGTCCTTTGATTTAAAAAAAAAATGAATGCCCTTTTGTGTCCGCCTAAATCTTCAGAATGCAATATGATTAATATTATTTGTATATTTCAAAAATTCGCAAGTTACTGAATACTAAGTACGACTTTCTCAGAGGATATTATTGTTAAGTGATCTTTCCCCAAAGACATTAGTTTTGAACAACAGGGTCTTTCATTTTACTACAAAACCTTCTTGTTTTCAATGCACAAATTTGATTGAGAAAGAAGCATGAACAAGATTTTGTGTCACTTAGTGTATTAGTAATTATATACGGAGTTAATGCATTCCAGACCTTTATAGTAGAACATATGGAAAGAAAATACTTTGTAATAAATTATTTGTTTTATGTCTCTTTTCTATGTAAATTGTGTGCAGTTAATAACGTAGTGAAATTGGATTTGTGAACTGAATACATATTGGAGATACTGAAACAGATGTTGATGATAAAAAAATTCTATCATTGCAAAGCAGGTGCAAAAGCAGGACGGAACCCTGGGCGACATTGGCTGGGGTTTGTATCATTCTCTGCATGGTTGCCTCTTTCTTTTCTGAGGTTCCTCGAAAAACAGGGTAAGAAGGAAACGGAAGTAAGTAAAAACCATCCAGGTTTTTGGGATGAGTCTCCTGGTATTCCACATCATTGGTTTACTTGAAGCGTTACTCTATAAGCTGTTTAGACAGTTTCTGCATGTGTTCCAGTATGTCGTTAAAGAAAGAAAACGTTTTTACGTTTCAAAGATGTTTCTGATTAGTTGTAATGAACTATGAATTCTACGGTTTGCTTAAAACAATAATTGAAGACAGCAGTATGAAAACAGTTAAATATTTAATTAAATAACCTACTAAACTAATTGAATTCTATATTTTAACTATAATTTTCTTAATCTCAGTTCTTTATGAATCTGATGCTTTATATTCACGATTCAACGTACATTTGGCGCTCATGCATGAGATTTAAAATTTAAAAACAATGACTGTATTAAATAACTTGTATTTGCATGGTTTAACATTTTAATTAGATTTTACAGTTTTACTTTTCCCCAAAATAAAGCCTAACAGTAAATGTGTTTACTGCGATATAACACATTTTGTCAGTGGGTCACCTCAAAACTTTGGGGTTTCTTTATAGCTGAACACGGCTGCTGATTAAAAGTCAAAATAGCTTTATTGCCACTTTAGCTATTATGATTGATTTAATTCTGGGTGGATTACTAACTACAGATATTTAATATATTCATGAACAAAATACCGTTTAATAATAGTCCAGAGTAGCATCTCGATATTCAGGTCAATGGGACAATTATCTTCCCCTTTTTTTAAGTTAATGCAATATAATGAAACTTATATTGCCTATAATATTACAAGGTTTGCCTAATTATCACACTCTAATAATTATTAAATTGACCATGGAAATTGTATATCTATTAGGATCTGGATTGGGTTTCCCCATGAGGTATTGGGTTTCCCCATAAGGTATTAATAGTCACTTATCTCTACAAAATGTGACATTTTGTTGAGATGGTATTCAACAATGGCTGGTGTTGAGCTGGTAAAGAGAGTGAGGAAGGACAAAGGGAAGCGATGGTTCATAACTGAGCTGAAAACTTCCTCTTCTCTGTACACTAGTTAAATCCTTTTAGCTGCCTTGTTGCCATGTGCAGTCTCAATGGAGGTCTAGCTGTGTACACTTTTTCCTTGGTTTTCAAATGCATAGCTTTCATCGGCACTCCAAATATCTAATCAGCAGGCATAGCGATTTGTATGCTAGCCCTCTTCTACCATTTGATATGTAATCAAACTCCATATATCGGCCTTTTCCCCCATATTTATAATTAACATTTGACTGAAGGTCAATTGTTATTTGTAGAATACAATTCAAACTGTCACAGGTAGTAAGTAATTCACTTTTGTTTAATGGGATGGATCTTTGCAAAATTTCTATCAAAAATATCTTCCCATTTTCCTATACTCTATACCAAGCCTGTTATGATTGTGCATCTCTGTACAAGGTGTGAATGAAGTCTGGAGCAAACAGTCCAGGTAATCCTCTCCAATCCTCCTGTGTTGGAATATCACACATTTTTATCTGAGAATGATGCTGAGGCAGGGAGATTTGAAACATGCATATCTCCACTAAATAATTTATTTCTCCACAAAGTCCTACCTACTGCAATCTACACAGCTTACTTTGCATATCTTAGATATTATTATTTCCATATTTTGTTTTACCAGTGAAAGGATTTTTTTTGTTACAGAGCATGGATTAAACACTAAATCACTGGATAGTATTGAAAAGCTTAAGCTTAGATGAATTATGCCAGTTTCACTTTCTGCAGCTTTCCATTGCATTTGATTCACACTCACCAAATGTTCAATTTTGCACCCTTTACGATGCACTCCATTTATGACCAGTCTGTCAGCAGAAACTGCTTTTACACTCTTTATATGCATCCAAGTTACAAGTATTAACCTAGCTTCCTACTTAATTTAATTTGTTCCTTTTCAGCCACTGTGTGGCCCTTTAGTTGCAACTATTCTGCCATGCCATTTGGTTAATTGTTGTCAAGTTTGCATTGCCTTTCACTTTAATGATATTTCAAGTTAAATATTAAATATTAAGTGAATGTAATTTTCAAACCTATTTATCTACTACTTATTCCCACCGCGACTAAATTCACATCTTGCTCAAGGCCCTTCTGCTCATTTCCATTTATGATCACAACTACACTGTCTTTTTGAAGCATGTTTCCCGAAAACTCTTTAAACAATGACTATTATTTACATTTTTAATTTGGATTATTTGATTCATATTTATGATGTGTTGTGTAATGATGCATTCCTGAAAATTCCAATTTGCATTGATCTGTATAGCTGTAAAGATGACGTTGACATCTTGGAAGATGTGTTTTCATTAAACCTGTCTACTTACGAACAGGATCAGTTCCTGAAAGCTGCCCCTTTAACTGGAGGAATGGGAGCACAATTGATGCAAAAAATGGGATGGAGAGAAGGAGAAGGACTGGGGAAAAACAAAAATGGAACGGTAGAGCCTATAGTTGTTGACTTCAAGACTGACCGTAAAGGTGAAGCTGCTCATTACCTTTTGGCTTTTGCTCATTAATATAGCAGAATCAAAAAAGTGATAATCTCTCTGAGAACGTTAATGTTAGCTTTCTATTCTAATCATGAAGATTGAAGCCAAAACGTTGATAAATAAATCGGGTGTCCACAATTTTTCATCTATCACAAAAAATAGGTAGAAATGTGTGGTCAGTTTATAATTTGTTCTCCAATGTGTGCGCCTGATACAGAGAGAGCATTGCAATGGGAATACTGAAATTGTAACTAGTTGTGTGTGGTGGTTTTGGGTAAGATTGTTGTTGGTGGGGAGTGGTGTTCAGATTGTGCATGTTGATGGGGGGAGGGAATGGATCAGCAAACAAAGGGTAATGTTTGTGAATGCCTCACAAGGGCTTAACACACAAAAATATTTTTTTAAGACCCAAAACTGCATAGTATTCTAGGTGTGGCCTCACACAAAATGACATATTCTTAAACTCCAACTGCTCGTTGAACCTGCCTGACAACCTTTTGTAATTCATGCACTGAATTTCACTCATTTGCTTGTCTTTCCATTTAAATAATCTGCCATTTGATTTCTCTTACCCATGTGCAGGACCTGTCACTTCTCCATGTTAAGCTGACACTTGCCAGGTTTTCACCCAATCAATCAATCTGTTTATATCGTGCTTCAGAATCACAATGTCCTCTTCATATCATATTTCCATTAATTCCTGCTCAGTAAAGTGCACTAATCTGTAGAAGACAAAACATTTAAAAAACCTTATAGTCTGGTGTACTCAAGGTAACTCTTATTTGCTAGAAGGTAGTCAAAAATGCTGGAGAAAGCGGGTGCAGCAGGATCTATGAACTGAAGGAAATGGGCAACGTTTCGGGCCAAAACCCTTCTTCAGTTCCTTCTTAAACTCTTATTTGCAAGAGTTAACTCTATAACTCTTTTTATCTAGTACGTGACAGTTTAATTTCCAATAATTCCTGCTCAATGGAGTGAATGCAAATCTGAATCTCTTAGGTTATTATCCCAGTTACTTAGAGATATATTGGCAATATAAAAATGAGATGTGAAATTCATGTCTTTATTCAAACAGCAATTCATAACATATATCTGTGCTTTGAATGGGGGAACCAAGTGGTATATTTCAAATTTTCAAGAAGGAACTGCAGATGCTGGAAAATCGATGGTAGACAAAAATGCTGGAGAAACTCAGCGGGTGCGGCAGCATCTATGGAGCGAAGAAAATAGGCAACGTTTCGGGCCGAAACCCTTCTTCAGACTGATGGGAAGAAGAAAGGAAGAGGAGGAGCCAGAGGGCTGAGGGAGAGCTGAGATGGGGAGGAGACTTCCCTAACTTCCATCCGGCACTCCAACCTGGACCATTTACAACACTTCCCTACCATTTCTTGATCTCACTATCTCCATCGCATGTGATAGACTTTTGACCGACATCCACTATAAACCCACTGACTCCCATGGCTATCTAGACTACTTCTTTCCACCGTGTTAACTGTAAGGACTCTATCCCCTACTCCCAATTCCTCCGTCTACGCCGCATCTGTTCCCAGGATGATCCACACCAGTGCATTGGAAATGTCCTCATTCTTCAGGGAACGAGGGTTCCCCTCCCCTACAATAGATGAGGTTACCAGGGTCTCTGCAATACCCCGCAACACTGCTCTCTCTCTCTCCCCCCATCCCCTCCCTCAGAAGGGCAAAGCCCCCCTATTCCTCACCTTCCACCCCACTAGCCGTCACATACAACAAATAGTTCTCCGTCATTTTCGCCACCTCTAACGTGTCCCCACACTCGCCACATCTTCCCCCCCTGCCTCTGCTTTCCGCAAAGACCGCTCCCTCCGTAACACCCTGTTCAATTCTTCCCTTCCCACTCGCACCACCCCAGGCACTTTCCCTTGCAACCGCAAGAGATGCTACACATGTCGCATTATCTCCCCCCTTAACTCCATTCAAGGACCCAAGCAGTCATTCCATGTTCGAGAGAGGTTCACCTGCACCTCCTCCACCCTCATCTATTGCATCCGCTGCTCTAGATGTCAGCTGATCCGCTCGGTCCACATTAACCAACCTGATCTCCCTGTGGCTCAGCACTTCAACTCTCCCTCCCATTTCGAATCCGACCTTTCTGTCCTGGGCCTCGTCCATGGCCAGAGTGAGCACCACCGGAAATTGGAGGAGCAGCTCCTCATATTCCACTTGGGCAGTCTGCACCCCAGTGGCCTGAACATTGACTTTCCAATTTCCGGTAGCCCTTGCTGTCTCCTCCCCTTCTCAGCTCTCCCTCAGCCCTCTGGCTCCTCCTCTTCCTTTCTTCTTCACACCTCCCCACCCTGCATCAGTCTGAAGAAGGGTTTTAGCCCGAAACGTTGCCTATTTCCTTCGCTCCATAGATGATGCCGCACCCGCTGAGTTTCTCCAGCAATTTTGTCTACCTTCGGTATATTTCAAATGGCATGTTGGCCGAGTTGAGTATAGGAGCAAAGAGGTCCTTCTGCAGGTGTACAGGGCCCTAGTGAGACTAGAGTTGTGTGCAGTTTTGGTCTCCCAATTTGAGGAAGGACATTCTTGCTATTGAGTGAGTTCAGCGTAGTTTAATTACCGGGATGGCTGGACTGGCATATGTTGAAAGAATGGAGCGACTGGGCTTGTATACATTGGAATTTATAGAAGGATGAGAGGAGTTCTTATTGAAACATATAAGATTAAGGAATTGGACACGTTAGAGGCAGGAAACATGTTTCCGATGCTGGGGGTAGGCCATTTAGAACAGAGTTGAGGAAAACCTTTTTCACCCAGAGTTGTGAATCTGTGAAATTCTCTGCCTCTGGAGGTCGATTCTCAGGATGCTTTCAAGAGAGTTAGATAGAGCTCTTAAAGATAATAGAGTCAAGGGATATGGGGAGAAGGCAGGAAAGGGGTATTGATTGATGATCAGCCATGATCACAGTGAATGACGGTGCTGGCTCGAAGGGCCTACACCTGCACCTATTGTCTAAAGACAGCAGATGACACAAAACTGGGTGGGATTATGAATTGTGAGGTGGATGGAAAGAGGTTTCGAGGTGATTTAGATTAAATGAGTTGGGAAAAGCATGGCAGCTGCAGTATAATATGGTTTTCCACTTCAGTAGAAAAAACAGAAAAGCTGTATTTTAATTAAAGAATGGTAGATTTAGATGTGCAACTATATCCATTTGTAAATCAACACATCAGTTACTGAAAACAAATACAAAGGTACAGAAAACAATTAAGAAGGCAATTCTTAGCAAGAGGGTTAGAGTACAGCATCAAAATGTCCTGCTACAATTGGACAGGGCCTCGATGAGGCTATGCTTGGAGAATTATGTGCAGTTTTGAATTCTTTACTTGGAAAGGATAGACTTGCAAAGGAGTGCAACAAAGATTCACCCGGGTTGAGAAAAAAGACACAAAGTGCTGGAGTAACTCTAGAGTACATGGATGGGTGACATTTCAGGTCAAGACCCTTCCTCAGGCTGATTCAGGTGTATGGAGATAAAGCTGAAAGAGAGGTGGAGGTAGGACAAAGCCTGGCAAGTAATAGGTGGATATAGGCAAGGAGGGTTGATCGGAGGATGGTTGGAGAAGGTCCAGAGATGAAAAGACAAAAAAGTGAAATAGGATAGAAGAGTTGTAAATGTAGGCAGAAGGTGACCAGGGAGAAATTGATACAAATCCAAGTGGGGCAGAGGGAAGAAACCGGGGGGGGGGGGGGGGGGGGGGGAGGAGGAGGGGGGATCCATTGTTTGTAGGTTAGTTACCTGAAATTGGAGAATTCAATGTGCATGCTGTTGGGTTGTAAACTCCCCAAGTAGAATATGAGGTGCTGTTCCTCCAGATTGCATGTGGTCTCATTCAGGCAATGGAGGAGGCACAGGACAGAAAGGTCAGTATGGGAATGGGAGTGAAAGTGGTTAATAACCAGAGGATCCAGCAGGTCTTGGTGGACCATAAATGCAAGTGTTCAACAAAATGGATGCCTGACCTCACCAATGTGAGATTAATTTAACTAAGTTTGTATTCATCAGTGCCTAGAACGAGGGGGAAATCTAATTAAAATTTGCGAGGCAGACTGGGTGTGTCTATGCGGTTTAGAATGAGAAATCTTGGTTTTGGATTGCAGGGCAAGAGACTTGGGTGAGAAGAACATTCTAAACTCAGGATGGTAGACTGTGACTGGCTGGTTTACTCTTGCAGTGTTGGCACTGACTTGATAAATCAAATGGCTTCCTGTATGCTTCAACCTTTCTTAAATGCTATTACTCAGAGATAGATCTCCTCGTTTTCTTAGGGCTACATATGATCATTAGCGTGACCACATCCCATCATCTAGATGAAGTTTTATTAGAACGCATCTTAATATTGTAACATCTGCAATTCCTTGTGTCTCCATTTTAACATCACAAATACTTGGGCAAGTTCAGAGAAAAAAGGTAATGGTTTATATTAAAGTAAGCTGTTTATTCCTTTCACAAATTTACAGCGAACATTATTGCCATTTAGGTCTGGTAGCAGAAGGAGAGAAAGCACAGAAAAAAATTGGAAATTTTCCCGCACTGAAGGACTTATCAGGTATAAATACACCCATCTTTATATTTTCCTGCTGAATTTTTGTAGTTACTCAAACAGGGATACTATAATACAATTTCCTTAGTAGTCAATGTATTTTCTAAAAATCACATATTGCGAGTATTGACATTCTGAATTTTACCCCCACCACATACGTAGCATGGTTATAAACAATCTTTTGAATCTAAAGGTAATACTTTAATTACAAATCATTACAATTTGATGATTCAATGCTATTCTTTTCTGTTTGCATAATCATTAGGAAAACACCCAGTTTCTGCTTTGATGGAAATTTGTAACAAGAGAAAATGGGCCCCGCCTGATTTTTTGATGATTCGTGACAGTGGCCCAGATCATTGTAAACATTTTCTATTTAAGGTGAGTATATTAATGCAGTCGTTATTTAACTCAAGGTCATGGTTAGCAATATTTTCACAAGTCTGTTAATATTTCTTGTTTATACAATCAAATCAGTGCGAGAAACAAATATATGCCTATAGACCAATAGATTGCCAGCAATTAAACCAATTACCTAATGGGAGAATTTTGGAATTAGGATGCCTTTAAATGGTTTTAATCCTTGTATACTATAGGAGCATGGTTAAGTTCAGCCACAGCCATGTTCAGGAATGATCAAACAAAATTAAATGTGGTGACTTAAATATGTAAGTGGCAAAAGCAATTGTGCCTTGATGTACATCTGTAATTTTCTCCGTAAATTGTGTTTTCCTTTAATTTAATGTAGAAATAAATTCCAGCAAATTAAAATGTGACTTTGTAAATGAAAAATAATGAGCTCCTTCATTTCATGATATGCACATAATAGAATTAACATTTGGCATTTTACCCCAAATAGCTATTGACTGTACTGGGTAGTTAGCAAGAATGAAGCAACATCAAACTTGACACAATTGTCAGGATTGACTTTCCATAAATTTATTTTAAAAAAATCCAGGAACAGTGAAAATGGAATTCAAAACTAGCCTCCTGGAAAAAATAGATAATTCCATCAACAATTTTATAGACAAAAACATGTTGATGTCTTCTTTAATTATAGATCAGCTCTCTACAATGATAGTGACTTGTAGAATGAATACTACCTTGCTTCATTCAAGTTCATAATGGTATTTAATTTTTTAACAAGGGTCAACAACATCATCGTTGCAAACAAATGTGTAAGTGTTACTCATTGATAGGTTTAGTAATTTTGTATAGTGATTATTGCTCAAATATTGCATTAAATTGTTAAAAGTTTCGACCATCTCACTTAGATGTACATTTCTATGACAGGTGCTGATCAATGGTACAGAGTACAAGCCCAACCTCGCCAGTCCCAACAAGAAACATGCTAAGGCCTCAGCAGCAACTACTGCTCTGCAGGCCCTAGGACTTGTTCCAAAGGAGAGTGTTATTTCAACCACAAATTTTAAGAATGCCTCAGATGCCAGCACATAAATGACCTCCCACTACTGTAAAATTGTTCAGTGATTCTGTAAATAAATATGTATTATATTAGCATTTCCTTGCAAATTATTTTGAAAATGACTACTGAAATATTGAAGTTTTATGAACGACATCCAATACTTACTTTCTGGTAGACACAAAATGCTGGGACAGGCAGCATCTCGGGTGCGAAGTAATGGGTGACGCTTCGGGTCGAGTCCCTGCTTCAGACCGATTCTGTCCAAAGGGTCTCGACCCAAAATCTCACCCATTCCTTTTCTCCACAGATGCTGCCTGTCTTGCTGAGTTACTCCAGCATTGTGTCTTCCTTCGATATAAACCAGCATCTGCAGTTCTTTCCTACACTTACTCTCTGGTTTTGTTCACTCCCCTAAAGAGTGGTATTACCATAGTTCATTGTCTAGTCACAGGCACCAAAATCCAAGACAGAATCTGGGTTTATAAACTCTCAGATATCAAGGTGTACACATAATAGAAAATGTTTTCTCACACATGACTAGAAGGGCTGGTATTTGCTGTATCAGCAGCCGGGGCTCGGTTATGCGAAATATTGCACGCGTCTATGCAGTGGCAGTGAAAAAGTGACAGGATTTATTGCACATGACCTCCATTCAATGAATATAAATGGAAAAAAAAAGAAACCAAATTGTTGGAAGCTAGGTTGGTATTTCATCTTTCCCTGTGAATGGTAAACATTCAGTAACATACAGGATGTGGGTAGACATTTAAGGGTGACATTTTTAAATCTCAGATTCTTAATGATACTGTCAACTCATTGTTATCTCTCAGCTACAGCCATAACCAAACCTTAAACCACCCACCTCAGCTCACAACAATGCACATTTAGCACTTTGCCAGTGAAAACAATGAGAAAAATAAAATTCAAAACATGTGTTCGGTTGAAATGGAAATAACTAGTTTGTACATTTGGATGATAAGTAGAAACAAGGTGAGAAAGTGCCGAAACGTGCAAGTTGAAGAAAAGACTCGAACAAGGCTCAACTGGTATATTTAATACTTAATAAATAGTCATATCAGACATTAAAATGGCAGTGCATACTGAAAGTGCAATAACATTATCAATTCTGAAAGTATTACTTTGCCTATAAATCTTAGAGCTTCTGAACAAAATACCTGTCCAATGTTGAATGTAGTCTGGCAAAATAAAATCTGATAAAATACATCTTTTACTACATTGAGATTTACAATGGCTTTACATTTTTCTTCTGCAAAAGGTTTGATGGTTAAACCAAAAAGCAGACAACTACAAACTAAAATGTGCCCATGTCTTATGCTTTATCAGTTAATAGGTCGTATCTAGTTAATTCTCATAGGTCTGGGACGTCGTATTTATCACAGCTAAAATTTAGATAAAATACATTTCTAATTAGTGTAACACAAACCTAAAACCACCTTAACTGTTGCTCGAGAGTTTATTTACATTTTCAGACATTGCTGTGCCAGGTCAATTAACATAACGCAACTACAATTCCCATATAGTAGATCTTGATGTATAAACCTTAAACCACCCACCTCATTGTCATTGATAGTGAATTGGAGAGCACGAATATTCCAGTAAACTATGGAGTTGATCTAGAAATTGTATCGCATCAGTTTCATTATTTGATAAAGCTGATTTCTACATATTAATAGTAAAAGGTTACATGTTTTGACTAGCATAACCCTCTGAAGGACCCCATGCAAATAGATGGCAGAATGCACAGTAGGCAGGTAGATGTGGGTACAGAACTGCCGCATTTCCCGGCAACGATTACGCTATTTTTTACCCAAAAATAAGGTGTGGAAATTTACCTGCATCTTGGAGGCCAAAGGTTAGGTTGTTAGCCAAGAAAGATAGACTTGGCTATCCCTCAGTACAGCAACATCAAGAATGTTGTTGTTGTACTGAGGGATAGCCAAGTCTATCCCTCATTGCTGGCAGCTGATGGGAAGCGGCTGTAAAAGTACAGCGCCGCTGGGGGTGGGGGAGAAGAGTTCCTTTCACAGCATATGGGGAGTCTGGCCCGGGTCAGCACGGGCTGGAGCGTTGAGAAGAAGGGGGTCAGGGATCATGCCAGCAACTCACTCACCACTGCCGCGGCGCTCAGGGTGCAGAGCCACCGCATTGTGGCCGGGGAGGGAAGTAGCTCGGGTCAGCTGCTTCCTGCAAACCCTTAAATTCCGACTGCCGCCGGGAGCAGGACATGGCCTCTCTTGCTGCGCTGGGTGACACTGCATGGCATTCACTTCCGTGTCTTTCAAGAGCAAAGATCATTTAGCGGGTCAGTGGACAAAATAATTCCTTTAGACAAAATGATTAAATGGATTTTTCAAGCAGCTCCTACCGACTCAGCTTCACATGATTAAAATATGAAATGCATTTCTCATATGCATTTAATATAAACCCAATTTCAAATAATATTGGTAATACTAATGTAGAATATTAACTTAAAAGCATGGGTATTTAGTCACTTAATGTCTAATGTTATTTGGCCTCTAATTACTTTAGTTAATGTTCATTGTTAAAAAAACTATAGTTTTTTCTAGAATTCAGTTGCATGTCATTCAACATCTACAAAATGTGAATATTTAAACTTTTTAAAAGTAAATCATAACTTCTACTGAATTTCAGCATTCACAACTTCCATGTATATTTGTAGTTGTCCATTTCTATATGCTTTATGGAGGATTTTCCAATAGTTGGCTGGTGCATTAGTTGAGTCAGTGTTTCTGGGTGTAGACCATAATTAGACAGCTCACCTGAAGAGTGATCCTGTTTTAAATGAAACGGAATTTGAATGTTCAGCATGTGAATAATAACAAAATGAAAACAATAGATGTAGTGTCTTCCTCCACCGGCTTACAGTTGGGTATGTTTCTCCGTGATACCCGATTGTCCTTTCAGTCCAGGGAACATTTCACAGCTGGGACACTGTATGTGGTTCTGTTAATTATAACTACAAAGCTCCAACGAGTTCCGTGAAATGCATATGGCAACGTTATACAAGGATGTTTTATAAAGGCCAACTGTTGATGCTCTGTCCCTCTTATAACCTGGGATATATAGGTTTATGATTGCACCATGTTCACATTTCCCCAGCAAAGAGTAGCCCGTGCCACACGCAGTAAGACACAAATAACATTCAGGCCTGGGATTATTTGTGGAAAGGAGCATTAGTGCCAGAAGTGTTCAAGAAGGAACTGCAGATGCTGGAAAATCAAAAGGTAGACAAAAGTGCTGGAGAAACTCAGCAGGTGAGGCAGCATCTATGCAGCCGAAACCCTTCTTCAGACTGATGTAAGGTGGTGGGGGGGGGGGGGGGCGGAAAGAAGAAAGGAAGAGGAGGAGTCACAGGGCTGACGGAGAGCTGAGAAGGGGAGGAGAGGAGACAGCAAGGGCTACCGGAAATTGGAGAAGTCAATGTTCAAGCCGCTGGGGTGCAGACTGCCCAAGCGGAATATGAGGTGCTGCTCCTCCAATTTCCGGTGGTGCTCAATCTGGCCATGGAGGAGGCCCAGGACAGAAAGGTCGGATTCGGAATGGGAGGGGGAGTTGAAGTGCTGAGCCACAGGGAGATCAGGTTGGTTAATGCGGACCGAGCGGAGGTGTTTGGCGAAACAATCGCCAAGCCTACGCTTTGTCTCACCGATGTAGATCAGCTGACATCTAGAGCGGCGGATGCAATAGATGAGGTTGGAGGAGTTGCAGGTGAACCTCTGTCGCACCTGGAACGACTGCTTGGGTCCTTGAATGGAGTCAAGGGGGGAGGCAAAGCGACAAATGGAGTATCTCTTGCGGTTGCAAGGGAAAGTGCCCGGGGAGGGGGTGGTGCGGGATGAATTGACCAGGGAGTTACGGAGGGAGCGGCCTTTGCGGAAAGCAGACGGGGGGAGAGATGGGAAGATGTGGCGAGTGGTGGGGTCATGTTGGAGGTGGCGAAAACGATGCAGGACTATTTGTTGTATGTGACGGCTAGTGGGGTGGAACGTGAAGACTAGGGGGACTCTGCCCTTGTTCCAAGTGTGGGGGGGGGGGGGGGAGAGATGGGGAGAGAGCAGTGTTGCGGGGTATTGAAGAGACCCTGGTGAGAGCCTCATCTATAGTAGGGGAGGGGAACCCCCATTTCCTGAAGAATGAGGACATTTCCGATGCCCTGGTGTGGAACACCTCATCCTGGGAGCAGATGCGGCATAGACAGAGGAATTGGGAGTAGGGGATGGAGTCCTTACAGGAAGCAGGGTGGGAAGAAGTGTAGTCTAGATAGCCATGGGAGTCAGTGGGTTTATAGTGGATGTCAGTCAGAGGTGCCACTTTGGGCCAAAGTGGCAGCCAATGACCATCTCCAATAAGAGTAAACACCTACCGTGACATTCAACAGCATTACTATCACCAAGATTAAGCCAGATCGGGCCATTGGAAACAAAGAAAGTGGGCAAGAACTCAAGCAGGGAATTAGGAGGGTCATAAAATGTCACTGGCTAATTGGATTTAAAACATTTCCAATGCTTTTTATACACAAATTCAAAACGAGGGTAACTAGGGAGAGATGGGACCATTCAAAGATAAAGGAGGAAATTTATGTTCCAAGTCAAATGTAGGCGAGGCACCAAACTAGTCCTTTGCATGAGTATTCATGAAGCACATGGAAGATAGTGAGATCTGGGGTATACCAACATCGGGCATTTTGAATCAAGTGGTGGTGGTGTTGGGTCTCTTGATGGGAAATAAATCCATAGGCCCCCACAGGGTCTATCCCAGATTATAGAGATGCAAGAGGGGAAGATTACTGAAGCCTCAAAAACCTTTATATCCTCTGCAGACAAAGTCTGTAGCCACGGATGAGGTCCTTGAAGATTGGCGAGTCGCCAATGTTGCTCAGCAGGTCAGGTTCTGGAGAATATGGATGCGTGATGTTTTGGGTCAGGAGTTTTCTTCAACCCGATTGTGATATTGGGTGGGGGGGGGGGGTGGGGGAAGGGGTAGAATAGCTGGAAGAGAGGGGAGGACGAAGCCTGGTGATGTTTTGATGGACAGATTGGACAAAAGCCAAAGGTGCGAGTGAAGGATAGAAGTGAGGCTTGTTAATCGATGCATTTGTTAATTCTGTTGCCGACCGCAGCCTTCACCCAGCTACCACTAGGTCAGTAACCAAAAATTAGAGAATTCAATGTTCATACCACTAGGTTGTAATCTACCCAAACAGAATACGAGGTACTGTTCATAAGATCATAAGTGATAGAAGAATTAGGCCATTCGGCCCATCAAACAGCTGATCTAACCCCATTCTCCTGCTTTCTCCTCATTACCTCCGTGTACTAATTAAGAATCTATCTATCTCTGACTTAAATATATCCACCGGCTTGGCCTCCACAGCCGTCTGTGGTAAAGAATTCCACAGATTCACCACCATCTGAATAAAGAAATTCCTCATCTCTTTCCCAAAGGAATGTCCTTTGATTCTGAGGCTAGGACCTCGAGTCCTGGACTCTCCCACTAGTGGAAACATCCTCTCCACTGTTCCACTAGTTTGCATGTGGTTTCACTCTGGCAATGGAGTTCCTCCCTTAGTTTTTCTCAATATTCCGTTTTCTCTCCTCATCAAAAGTATTGGCTAAATTTGACTCCATTCTATTAATTATACTCTGGACTTCAGGACATAATGCTTTCCAGTATATTTGGAACTTTTGACCATTGTAGTATAGGGAAGAATTCATGGGTAAAAAACATTAGCTTAGCATCTCGTTTAAAGAATTGGGATCTCCAAGAATGTAATATGTAAATTTTTCCAGTGATAAATTTCATAGATTTTATTTTATAGTAGATATTCATAGATTTTGTTTTGTCACAGGGTGGGACATCAACCTGGAATTTAATGACAAGCCAGAATAGCAGCTTTGCTCATTAACTGCTCTCATATCCTGTGCAATGTTACAACCGTACATCTTTCCCCCAAATATTGTTTGCATTCAGACTTCAGAAACCCATTCACTCAGAAAAACTTAAATTTTGATGGTATAAATTAGTCCTACTTTACCATATCTTCCTGATGTTCCAGTTTGAGGGGTATGTTAAACACTGATGTTGGTTCATGCGCGTGAAAGTTGGCTGCGAAGTTTCCTTTCTGAGCCGATTTCAGCATCAGTGTTAGACTGTGGATGGCGTGCGGCATGATAGGACCAGTGATCTCAAGGCTGTGAGATTCCTTCATCCCAGAGGGATGCTGTGCCCTTATGTTAATACTTCTTGCCTGAATAAATGATGCAAATGATTACTTGTGTACAAAACTCCATTAAGGCAAAATATTACATTTACTGGTAATCTGTTGAAAGAAAACTGCTACATGCCTGGGAGGTCCAGCAGTAACTGGAGAGAAATGTAATATTTCACATTGCTGACCCTTCAGAAAAGTCATTAAATTGAACCATTAATTATTTCCATCTCCACAGGTTTGGCTTGAACAGGCATTTTCAGCACTTTATTCTTAATGTAATTTTTTTCCTCACCCTGAAATGAATTACTCAATCTCCAAAGGAAAGACAACAGGCCGGCTCTCATTGGCTATTGCCACCAATTCTGAATGGAACCACTAAGGTTCAGCCACTGAAACAGAGGTTCAGCCATGTCGTGCCAAATTTACAAGCCCCAGACTTGCTAGCAGATTCAACATTCTATATGTCAGCTCATTCTGCCACCAGACTCTCCATTAACATGAGAAAACGTGGGAATATTTAAGACATTTGGACAGGTACATGGATAGAAAAGGTTTAGAGGGATACGAGCCAAATGTGGGCAGCTGCAACTAGTGTAGATGAGGCATAATGGTCTGCATGGGCAAGTTGGGTCGAGATGCTACATGACTATGACTAACTGCCCTGGTGCCAATTTACACTTGGTACAGGATACAAGCCCGATTACGGGTGTCTGTACAGAGTTCGCACATTCTCCTTGTGATCACGTTGGTTTTCACTGGGTGCTCCGGTTTCCTCCCATATTCCAAAGACGTGCCAAAGACGTAGGTTAATTGGCTTCTGTAAATGGTCCCTAGTGTGTAGGATAGAACTAGTGTGTGGGTGATCGCTGGTCAGCATGGACTTGGTGGGCCAAAGGGCTCGTTTCCACACTGTATCACTAAACTAAAAACTAAACAAAATCTAGTTTCTGCATCCCAGAATCAGCAGCGGATCCAATATATTCAAGTTGCATCTATTTACATATTTTAAAAAAATGCAGTATCTCCAAGCATGGCAATTATTTGGTTTTGTGGTAAACTGAGCGCCAAGGAGGAAGGTATAACATAGTGGTATGGGCTACCTAGATTTTTCCAATAAAAAAAATAAAATTGTGGGGTGTGATCGCTCTTCCAAGCAATCTAGCCACAGATGGCAAACTAATTGCACATTTTCCTATTTTGTCCACTCCTCCTTCAAGTGGCAGTGTTAAATACAATAACTAGAATCCTCTGGGTTGCAGAGGGTTTGACTCTATGCAGCCAATTTATGATGCAGGGTATGACATGGGGATTTGTCAAGCTTTTATTCTCTTAATTTCCTGTATTTCCTCTAATTATATAATTTTATGTTTACTATCACAAGATCTGATTCACATCAATTTGTACTATATTGTGTCTTCTGTGAGGTTTAACAAATTATCTTTCTTTAACATTCCCTATAATAATTTCTCCTGCAACTGGCAATATGGACACTGCACATTTGCTAGTCTTTTTATTTTAACATCGTTATTGCTTATATTTCTTTTCACTATTTTTTCAAACTAATTATCTACCTGTTTCGTGGCATAGTTATTACATTTTCACAAGGCATCTATTGAGCCAAACTTGATTAAGCAAAATACCATTCAACCAACAGGTCCTGCAAGGCTAATTTAATTGAAATTAAGGAAATCATAAAATACTATAGACATTTCAGAGAGTCATTTTTACATATATGCCCCACACAAGATGGGTAAAGAGATCAAAATACAGAAAATAAAAGAATAATGGGTCAATTTATTTTACATTAGAGGCAAAGACAGGCAGCAGATTTAAGAATGCCAACGGAGTTCATTTTGTTTAATAATTTGATAATAGAGATAAAGTTCTGAAGATAAACAAAAAATGTTTTCTTGGACAACTACAGGCAAACCAATTATAACACAAGGGGCATAAATTGAGATAAATACACAAGTTAAAAAGTAAATCTAAATTGGCCAAATAGAAAGCAAGCTTTACAACATATTTCATAACATACATAGTTTCCTGTGGTTTTAGAAAAATACATTTTAGTACATTAAACCTCACCTTTAAAGTCTGCATCGAGGCTCCTCTGAATGCAACAGGTGCCAAAAGTGTAGGTGGGAGTCCTGCTTGTGGTCCAGCTACAGCTACTATGCTCTTATTGTTTATAAGGAAGTTCAGCAAAGTAAATGTGTGCAGGCCTTTCACTAGCACAGCTGATTCAGGCTTGTGGTCCATTTGCACAAGGTTGTGTTCCTTACGACTGGATTATAGCATGAAGGAAAACCCATTTCAAATTATCTGTGTACTATCTTTCAACAAATCTCTACAAATAACTACAATGAAATTTATAGCTAATAATTTTTAGCACTTAAAACCTTTCCATGTCGTATTTCATTTAACATCTGTACATTATGCATTTTGAGGCAAAAGTACAATCTGTAAGTTACATTAACATTCCTTTCAATATTGAGAGATATTCATATAGTAAAGGCAGAGTGCATTGGCACAATGCAAGTTTATACAAAATAACTATCACTATCCTCCTATCCCTCTACCCCTGCCACCTCTCCCATTTCTGGTCCACTTCCTCAATTCTTCTTTGATCAGTCAACCTGACAGTCTCTTCAGTTTTCATCCTCCAGATATAAATCAGTTTTACATCCTTCCTTTGGGCGTTAAAATTCCCTTCTCCATGGCATTAGTTACAAGAGTCATAGCGTGATTCGGTGTGGAAACGGGCCCCTCGGCCCAACTTGCTCACACCGGCCCACATGTCCCAGCTACACTAGTCTCACCTGCCCACGTTTGGTCCATATCCCTCCAAATCAGTTCTATCCATGTACCTGTCTAGCTGTTTAGATAGTTCCTGCCTCAACTACTTTTGAGGTTATACGAGATGGAGGAGGATGGTACATCTCCAAATATTTACCTATGCCACTCTCCTATGGCCATCTGTTGCCTATTCAAAACACTGGAAATTAAGTGAATTTTTGTACACCAATACAGGCTCCGCTTAACTTTTTTTCCCTGTAGCCAGCCGGGCAACCTCGGCAGCTTTTTAGGTTGCCAAATGACAGTTTAGGTGGTAATTTAAGACGGCTTGCATGACGCATGGGATAATGTGCTCGGACGAAGTGCATAGTTACCAGTCGGAATTATGGTCAATGAAGCATTCACATATTATTTCTGCTTCAAATAAAGTCACAAACTAAACATATTCACCAATCAAGACACGATATATACCACAATGACATGCAGCACAATTACAATACAGTATCTAATCTCTTTTTACATTGCAATGAATGCAATTTCTATTATCTCTTTCCACTTCTAAACAAAAATATGGTTATTCAGCGTTTGATCAACCTCGGTGAGACCAAGCGCAGGCTTGGCGATCGCTTCGCCCAACACTTCCGCTCGGTTCGCAATAACCAACCTGATCCCCCGATGGCTCAGCATTTCAACTCCCCTCCCATTCCGAATCCAACCTTTCTGTCCTGGGTCTCCTCCTTGGCCAGACCACCGTAAATTGGAGGAACAGCACCTCATATTTTGCTTGGGTAGTTTACACCCCAGCAGTATGAACATTGCCTTCTCCATTTTCAGGTAGTCCTTGTTTTCTCCCTCCTTCCCCACCCATTCCCAGCTCTCCCACAGCTTACTGTCTCCGCCTCTTCCTTTCTTTTACCCGCCCCCACCCCTCCCGACATCAGTCTGAAGAAGGGTCTCGACCTGAAACATCGCCCATTTCCTTCACTCCATAGATGCTGCCACACCTGCTGAGTTTCTCCAGCATTTTTGTCTACCCATTCACACAAGTTCTGTTATCCCACTTTCCTCACCCACCCTGCACATTAGGGGCAATTTTACAGAGACATATGTATGTATATGTATGTGTATATGTATATGTGTATGCATATATATGTATATGTGTATGCATATGTGTATGCATATGTGTATATATATACACATATATATATATATATATATATATATATATATATATATATATATATATATATATATATATATACACACATATATATATATGTATATATATATATATATATATATATATATATATATATATATATACACATATATACACACACACACACTCCCACAATGCAAAGGGAGGGAGAAAGTGGCCGACGCCGACCAGTTGCCGTGGTAGTGCGATGATGTGCTCGGCGGCCAGGCCGCGCCGAGCGGAGACCAGAGCGCAGAGAGCACAGAGCTAGCGCCAAGACCCAGACACGGATGGCGGGCGGGTGTCCCGGGCAAAATGGCATGGCTTTTAGGTTGCCCAGCGGGACTGTAGGTTGCCATTGGCACCCGGGCAACCGCTAATTTCGAGCCCTGCAATACTATAATACATTACTGCATGACAATCCCATCTTAAATGTTATGGACCCAACTCTTCGATAATTCAAAACTCAACATTCCCCTGCAACATTGCTGTTTGTGTATTTATCAGGGATCCAACAATTTGTACAATGAAATTCTGTAGGCCATTACTAGTGCACAAACTAGTCTGCACTGAAAGAAATGACTACATCTGAAATAAACACTCAGCTTTTTCAGTAGTATTTGATGTATCTGCTAACACAAAGTTAACCTTTTATCTCCTCTAGAATAGATCTCATTTATACACAGGTCACTAGCCTAAACTGCCAAATAAAAATCAATGATGTGAAAATAGCAATGCAATTAAAGTGGGTGTCAGCATTACTCTAAAGCAGTAATGCACTTTTCTCCTATAAATATAACGCATGGAAAATTAACAGTCACAAACCTTTCTCTGCTACCTCTTTAGAATGTGTACATTTAGGGCAGACGATGTAATTGCTATAATAACACATTTAGCTAACAATTCAGAAGGAACTAACAAAAATGAAAACGAAATAGCTATGCCATCATTCAATCACTTAACATGAATCTGTTACTTATTCATCATAAAACTGGTTTAAAAAGGATACAGTTTAATGGACATAGAGTTAAGTTTTCGAACGTTGTCCTGTACACCCATATATTTCAGCCAGGTGGCCCCATCATCATCATCATCCTCCTCACTACTGCCAGCAGGTTCTCTATGTTAAAAAATTGTTTGTTTTCTGTTAACCATTCATGATGGTAAAATATATGGAATTATAAATAAGCTTACTTTCGTAGAATTAAACTGTTTTTCGGTTTTCATTTACAATTAAAATACAAATATTGGTGTTAATAAGAAGATTTCTTTATCATCTGCATTCATATGGATTAAGTAATAATAGCTCAGAATTTTTACCTCAAAAATGCCCTCTTCTTTTGCACCTAATTAATGCCATTTTGATACCATGTTAATGTCAGAAGCATCCATGCCATGGCTGCCCTTTAATAATTAAAAAAAATCCCATGGCTTTATTTGAAAGGAATCATTAAGTTGTCCTGGTTTCACAAAACCCACTTTCCCCAAAATATCCACATAGTATTCTTCCCATAAAGCAGACTTACTTCTGAACATCTGAGTTTTTCTCCTCTGCTTCAACATTTGGAATCTGCACGACCAAATCTGTAGTCTCACTTTTTTTTGTCTTTCCATTTCTACCATCCTCCAGTAAGGGCATGGAAAATGTAATCCCTGTACAAAGATAAATTTATCATTACCAAAGGGATACCACCAAAAACAGGAATCTAATGACGATGCCAACATTTTTATTCAGTCAGGATATCACGTTCTGCATTATGATAAAATAACCGCATCAATAAGAAAATAGATTTAGGATCAAGTTGTACGAGGACTGGCAGACAGAAGCAACATAACAAAGTAATATTGGGTCTGTTAAAAATTACCTAATATATCCAGATGTAAAACATTTTTGATTTTTGTTTGCAAGCGGTAGGTCAAATCTGTATTACTACAAATTCCCTGCTTCTGCCAACCATCGTCATGATGGCAATATTAAGATTAAAAATGTATGAAATATTTTACCTTCATCTTTCATGGCTTCTCGAAGACCCCTTGTCGTTGGGGAAATAACAGCTGTAGGGACATCACTTCCTGCTATTGCAGCTGCCCGGAACAGCACAGTGAATTGATACGTGCAGAAGTAGAAATAAGGGCAAAGTTTGGCTCGCAATAAATTATACAGTGAACTAAAACTGAGTGACCTGGAGAAGAATCAACAACAACAAAAAAAATCACTTGAAGTGAGCTGCATTGTTACATTGCGTGAACATCTTAGCGTTTGCTGAAAACACGAAAGCAGAGTTCAAATTTTCTAGGAGTTGGATTCATATAGCATTACTCCAAAAGACAATCAAGCACAAGCGTACAATGGCATTACCTCAACAGTGCTGTTAATTTGGACAAATCTTACAGGTAGCAAATAAACAAAAGATCAAGATAACATTTTGTTTAATTAATGTGGCAAGAATGATGTTGACCAAGATGGAAATTTTGAGTTATGGTTTCCACAAACACGCAGACACAATCATGTTTTAAAACTCACAAAAATAGTGTACCTCTTCAGTACTGAAGATAATATCCATTCAGCATTGAAATGTAGTTTAAAAGATTGTGCCTTTTAAAAATGGAAAACTTGGCAATGTTAATCTTTCAGTCCAAATAATGAAAGTATTGTCTAGCATGTGAAATGCAATAAAAGCAATTCATATTTTACCAAATCGACGGGAAAATTGCTATCATTTGCATCTTAACCCTTGGTCAACTACGTTTATTTGTAAAAAGGTGAAAACAAAAAGTAAGGAATATACCATTCACCCATTAGCACTTGTTGGAGCTCTTCATCTTGTGCCCATGGATTATTTTTGCCAGCCATTTTCCGTTCTGCACCTATACGAGGGAAAAGTGATAGCCATGGCAGCGAAGGATGAAGCCAGTATACAAGATTTTGCTGGAAGGCACAGCGTAAATCTGTACACGATTTTGGATCCTACATAAAATAAAAGTTTTGTATTGTCATTGAGGAATTAGATCATGCTCAACATCTTAACTTTAAGAATCTATGAAACACCCGATCACTCAAACTTTTCTTTTTTAAATTAGCCCAATTCATTGATATGTTATTCCATGGATTCTCCACTCCAATCCTTTAATCCATTTTTTAAAAATGTGTAAAGTTCAGGTCAACATTTTCCCTATTACATTTTATCTGAATTGATTATTGCCTACAAAGAATGTTGGCAAATTGCCTTGACTTTACACAAATGATCACAACAACCAATTTCATCTCTCAATCATAAAATCTGACTGGGTTGTTCTTCCCACCCGCTACATCAAGGAGAAGAAACATGATTAGCTTCAAACTGAATGCCAAATTTTATCATCATATTTAAATGTTTAAGAATTCCAATTTCACTATGAAAATGTAAGATATAGTTTAATCAAATACCTCTATGTGCAAAGGGAAATCAACTACTGAGGAACGGCAGTGTTGAATTAATCCTTTGGCTTCTTCTGATGCTTTTAGCTGATCTGTCCAAGTAAAAGGATGAGGGGATGTGAAAAGAACCCATGTTTTGACACTCCAGTCAGCAGGGAAGTCTGCAGGCAAAGAAGCGAATTCAGGCAGTGCTCCAGAGTACTGTAAATTCTGCAAAAACAAAATCAGAAAAATTAAAATACTTTCAAAAAAGTATTAGGACTATAAGTTTCCATTTTTTCACCCTGAAGTAGATCTGCTGAGACAAATTACAAAGAAAAATCATTCTACGATACTCAATGTTTGTTTCATCAAATGGGTCCCAGTTGGCTTGATAAAGAGCTTAAATAACAGTAAGAGTAACACATAAATCTGAATATTTGAAGTTCAATTCCCAAATTGGTGCTAAATTACCTACTTGTTAGCATGCAACTATTAGTCTTGGTAATGCCATGTGAAATTAAAAAAAAATCTTGTGTAGGAAGGAATTGCAGATGCAGGTTTAAACCGAAGATAGACACAAAATGCTGGAGTAACTCAGCAGGACAGGAAGAACAATGGAGTACCTGGCATTGGGGGGGGGGGGGGGAAACAGGGGAAGAACAATGGAGGACCTGGCGTGGGGGGACCGCCGTGAGGGAGAACAATGGTCAATAGTGGGGGGAACGGGACAAAGGGGACCTGGCGTGGGGGAACTGTTGGGGGGTGGGTGATGGTGGACAAAACTAGAAGCCGGCTTGCTTTGTAACTTTGTCAGCGCCTTAGGTGGCTGCTATTTGTACACAATTGTGTATGCAAGCAAAGAATCTCACTGTGCCTAGTCACACGTGACAATATAGTATTCCTATTCCACCTCTGGAGAGAAGGAACAGGTGATGTTTTGGGTCAAGACTCTTCTTCAGACTAGAGTCAGGGGAAAGGGAAACAAGAGATGGACGGTGATGTAGAGAGAGATATAGAACAATTGAATGGATGATATGCAAAAAAATTAACGATGATAAAGGAAACAGGCCACAGTTAGCCATATGCTAGGTGAGAACAAAAAGCTGGTGCAACTTGGGTGGGAGAAGGATGGAGGGAGAAAGGGGAATGCAGGAATTACTGAGTTAGAGAAATCACAACTCATACCACTGAGCTGTAAGCTGCCCAAGCGAAATATAAGATGCTGTTCCTCCAATGTGTTTAGCCTCACTCTGACAATGGAGGAGACCTAGGACGGAAAGGTCAGTGTGGGAATGGGAATTAAAGTGTTTGGCAACCGGGAGATCAGGTAGGTCCAAGCGGACTGAGCTAAGGTGTTGAGCAAAATGATCGTCCAGTCTACATTTGGTCTCGCCGATGTACGAGAGTCCACATCTTAAACAATGGATAGTACTGGAGGTTGGAGGAGGTGCAAGTGAACCTCTGCCTGACCTGAAAGTACTGTCGGGATCCCTGGGCAGAGTCTAGGGAGGATTCTGGTGTTGCATCTCCTGCGGTTGTAGGGGAAGGTATCTGGAGAGAGGGTAGTTTGAGTAGGAAGGGATGAGTTAAACAGGGAATTGTGGAGGGAACTCCGCGGAGGCTCTATGAAGGCGGAAAGGGGTGGAGATGGGAAGATATGACCAATGGTTGGATCCCACTGGAGGTGGCAAAAATGGCAGAGGATTATGTGTTGTATGCGACAGTTGATGGGGTGAAAGGCAAGGACTAGAGGGACTCTGTCCCTGTTGCGATGAGGAGGGAGAGCAGGGTACTGAGGAGGCTCCCTTGAAAGGAAAAGCTTGCCTGGTACAGTATTGATAGCTATCCAGTAAACTATGTAGGACAACACATTAAGTAATGCTACCTGTATTGGGCTATCACTTGCAATTAGCCATTTAATGGTCCCCTTGTTCATAACTAGATGTTATTGGACTCCGGAATTTCAATCTGATCAGTTAACTGTGAGATCATTTTGCCCTCTGTATTGCATGAGATTCAGTCACATGGTCCTGTGATGCAGCTTTACTAGGCTGGAACTCTGTTTTTAGATATGCCTGTTGCTGCTTGCAGCATGTCCTTCTGCACTCCTCACTGAACCAAAGTTGACCTCCCTGGCAATAGTAATGGAAGAGCAAGGGATTTACTGGGCCAATAAATTGCAGGTTGTAATGGTTGTACCTCATAGATGCCTGTATTTGCTAAACAGTCAAGTTATCAGCCTTCATTACTTCCCTTGGAATTTATTTGTTCATAAAGTAATATGATGCTGCAAGATGAAATCAAAGAGATTTGTAGTTCAGCTCTTTGCAAAAAAATCTTACTTTAACTGGCACAGGAAATGGCAGTTCGTGGGAAATAAACTTTCCTTCCCAAATGGAATCTTCACCTCCTTTGGATGACACCTGGAAATACCGGAATAAACATAGGCAATATTAGATAAATAAAACCTTAAGTAACATAAAAAACACACAATTGGGTGACAAATAGAGGCTGGTATACAAAGAAATTACATAAATCTAACTCAGATCTAGGGGTATTTCTATGTTATTTAAGCTAGGTCACTGGCTCCACAGTGATCATCGAATTATTAATGACAAATCAAGGTTTCATTTTGATAACCCCGATTTTTGACAATTTGGCAAACCAGAAGGGCCTATTTCCACGCTGTGCGACTCTATCCAGAACAAGGGGTCACAGTCTAAGGATAAGGGGGAATTCCTTTAGGACCGAGATGAGGAAAACATTCTTTACACAGAGAGTGGTGAGTCTCTGGAATTCTCTGCCACAGAAGGTAGTTGAGGCCAGTTCATTGGCTATATTTAAGAGGGCGTTAGATGTGGCCCTTGTGGCTAAAGGGATCAGGGGGTATGGAGAGAAGGCAGGTACGGGATACTGAGTTGGATGATCAGCCATGATCACATTGAATGGCGGTGCAGGCTCGAAGGGCCGAATGGCCTACTCCTGCACCTATTTTTCTATGTTTCTATCTGCAGTTCCTTCCTACAGAGGGGGTTGCAAGGCGCACGTACCTGAGGGTCCCCCTCGTTCTGCGGCTTCTCCTCGGCTGCAGGAGACGGACTCCCCGCCGACAGCCCGCGGGTGTTGGCGACATCGGCGAACGGGTTCCTCCTGCACTTCTTCCGCTGTTGTTGTTGCTGCTGCTGCTGCCCCGGGCCGCCGTGCTCATCCTTGTCTGCCGGGGAAACCGTGGCGATGGTCGGCTGCTCGGGGAAGCTGAAGCCGCCCGGTGGAAGCTGCCCGGCCGCGCTGCGGGCTCGTTTCCTCCTCAACCTCAGCACCTCTGACGGCTTCCTAAAGCTGGGCGAGTAGCCGGCCACTTGCTCAGCTGACATCTTGTGAAGAGGGGACGGACGGACGGACGGACGCAGGAGCTCGGCGGCAACTTCCAAGCGCCTCAACTGCAAGTTATTTAAATAATCACTAACTAACTAACTTCCCTGCGGGACTTGTATTCAACTTGTATCCTCTACTGTTCCATTTATTAAATGATTCAACAATTTAAAAGTCTCTCCCTCACGCGCCTCCGCCGTTGACGGAGGAAAGTTTTAAAAATTTGGCGCCAGCTCGCGTCCCAGCAGTTCCCGCCGAGTTAGTGCGCATGTGCGGCGCCGAGACCCCACCCCCTCGTGGCGGGACAGCCGTAGCGCATGCGCGCTGTGGACCGTCCAAGCAGGTGGTGGGATTGTGAATGGGGGTTGTCTTTGAACCACAGAGGGTGCAGCAGAGAGAGAAAAACATGTTTGACATTCCAGATCAAGGATCCTACATGATTAATATTTTCTTATGATATTCAAGTTTTCTTATGATATTCACACTTCAAGTACAAGTTTGTGTTTATTGTCACTTAAACAATTAAGGTACAGTGAAATTTGAGTTACCCGAATTAAACTCCATATGCGGGGTGGAGGATTGCAACCTTCACGTGGTCCGCCCGGTATCGACTAATGCAATCCTCGACGTGCACAAACAGAAGATCAAATAGAACAAGTTGTCCTACAACTTTAGGCTGTGCACGCCACATGAAAGAAGAAGAACTCCATATGCCATTCCTCGGCCCAGCTGATTGATTCGAGTGTGTTTTGTTGTCATATGTCCCAGATAGAACAATGAAATTCTTAATTGCAGCAGCACAACAGAATATGTCAAGTGTGATACAGCATGTAAACAAGCACTTCGGCCCAACTTGCCCACACATTGCCCAACGTGTCCCAGCTGCACTAGTTTCACCTGCCCATATCCCTCCACACCTGCCTATCCATGTACCTGTCTAACTGTTTCTTAAATGTTGGGATAGTCCCTGCCTCAACTACCTCCTCTGGCAGCTTGTTCCATACACCCACCACCCTTTGTGTGAAAAAGTTACTCCTCAGATTCCTATGAAATCTTTTCCCTTTCACCATAAACCTATATCTTCTGGTGCATGATCCAGCTGATCAAGATCCCGCTGTAATTCATGGTAATCATCTTCACCATCTTTGATAGCACCTATTTTAGTGTCATCTGCAAACGCCCTGATCATGTAAATACTCATCCAAATCGCTGATATAGATGGTAGACAGCAATGGGTCCAGCACCAATTCCTTGAGGTACACCAACAGTCACAGGCCTCCAGACCGAATAACAACTTTTCACCAACACTCTGCACTTCTTACCATGAAGCCCATTCTTTTTTTGAAAGTGATCGAAAACTGCAGTGTGGAGGGACAAAATAGTTTAAATTTTCTGGTCAAAAACCATACATAATTGATATTTTCTCACATATCTTTGAAAGAGTTGGTTATTAATTGATTATTGTCATATTTAAGCTTTCCTGTTGTAAAAGGCCAATTGTAATGCATGATGGGATTTGGACAACTTACATCGTGACAAGGGTTTTTTTTTAACTTAAGTTGAATAGTTCACAGCTCTCTTACAAGGTTTTTTATGTAAGTTGAAGAGGTTAATCAGATAAGAAGGGGCCCAAGAAGATGCCATTGGGGTGTCTGGTTTTTGGCAAAGAGTGAAAAACAACTCCATATTTGGAGGAGGATGATGATTTTTTGTACATTTCCGTCATGCAATTTGTTTATATCTGTACGTATATAAGCTTGAGTTCTCTGGTATTTCTTTGTGTGTGCTGCTGGAGATTCAGACGTGAAACTGTTGCCTCTGGGTCTCTAGGTCCACACCCGTCAGACGTTAAATTAAAGCTTTGTATGGTCTTAAGAATTTGTACTTTGTCTATCTTTTTAAGTGAACTTTTACATCTTCATAAAGCATAATTGTAACTGCTGTAGTTATTGTTGCAATTATGTCTCCCCCTACTGTTAAGACTTATTAGAGTCTGTGTTAAGTTTTATGTGAACAGTGTAAGATAAATCAATGACACCAAGAAGAAAATGATACAGATTCACCAGAGCCTTGTATAATTTCACTCAGTTTAGGATGCTTAAGATTTGAAAAATGTGCCTTTGGGAAAGTAGTTCATTTAAATTAATAGTGTCTGGAAAGAATACTTCAGAGATGTCAAGTGTAGCTTGCAGCGACTCATGGGGTACCACAAGGCTCGGTGCTGGGAGCATAGCTATTTACAATATACATCAATTAATTTCATTGTCCTATCTGGGACACATGACAATAAAACTCTCTTGACTCTTGACTTGGACTTAAGCAAAAAAGGGTTCTTGGGGAAAAAAGAGGAACCTTAAATTTAGTTGCGTCTGGTTGAGTAACTATGGTAAAGTGAAGACTATTCCATGCTTTAATTGTGCGTGGAACTCCATGGAGCTGCCAGCAACTGTGGATAGAATAAATTGGGTGGCGTTTCAGGTAGAGACGCTTCTATAGACTCCCTCTGGTTTTAGTGTTTTTAGTTTAATTTAAAGATACAGCGTGGAAACGGGCCCTTCGGCCCACCGAGTCCACGCCGACCACCGATCACCCGTACACTATTTCTATCCCACACAGTAGCGGAGTAAGTCAAGACTGTTTTATTCTCTCACGTCCCAGTTAGAACAATGAAATCCTTACTTGCAGCAGCACAACAGAATATGTAAACATGGTACTGTGTAAACAATGTTATAAACGAAATACCATTGTTTATAATTAAACAATTAATGTTTAGTGTTTTCTGAGTCATTCGTAACTGTTACTGTATGTCATGTTGTTACTTGTGGGCAGAGCACCAAGGCAAATTCCTTGTATGTGAATACTTGGCCAATAAACTTAATTACTTACTTACAAAACGGTGTATATTTATATATGAATATATAACTATATAAATATATATATATGTGCGTGTGTGTGTGTGTGTATAATATATATACACACACACACACTCACACACACATACACACACACACACACACACACACACACACACACACACACACACACACACACACACACACACACACACACACACACACACACACACACACACACACTATTTCCCGCCTGGAATTAATGAAGTTCTATTGTATAGTATCGTATGTGTAGGAAGGAACTGCAGATGCTGGATTAAACTGAAGATAGACACAAAAAGCTGGAGTAACTCAACAGGTCAGACAGAATCTCTGGACAAACGGAAAATATTACGTTTTGGGTTGGGTCTGAAATAGGTTTCTGAACACCTTTGGAATGTGGAAGGAAACAAGAGCACCCAGAGAAAACCCATGCGATCAAAGGGAAAAGGAACAAACTCTATACAGACTACACCCATATTCATTTAAACATACAGTAGCTGTAAAGGGGGATATAGCGTCACTTGGAGATTTAAAACTGAAAATTGATATTTTCATTTTTTTAGTAACCAAAGTTATCAACGTATAATTTTTTGTGTGTTGGAAAACAAAATATAGTGGCACATCTGGTAGACTTACTGCCTCACACGCCAGAGATCTGTGTTCGATCCTGTCCTCGGGCACTGCCTGTGTTGAATTTGCACATTCTCCCTGCAAGCGTGTGGGTTTCCTCCCACATCCCAAAGACGCATTGGCTCTGTAGTTTAACTTGTCTCTGTAAAATTGCCCCTAATGTGGAGGGAGTGTGTGGGGAAAGTGGGATAACAGAACTTGTGTGAATGGGTAGACGAAAAGGCTGGAGAAACTCAGCGGGTGAGGCAGCATCTATGGAATGAAGGAAATAGGCGATGTTTTGGGTCGAGACCCTTCTTCAGACGGATGTTAGGGTGGGGGGGACGGGAAGAAGAAAGGAAGAGGCGGAGACAGTGGGCTGAGGGAGAGCTGGGAAGGGGAGGAGAAAGCAGGGATAACCTGAAATTGAAGAAGTCAATGTTCATACCACTGGGGTGTAAACTGCCCAAGCGAAATATGAGGTGCTGCTCCTCCAATTTACGGTGGGCCTCACTCTGGCCATGGAAGAGGCCCAGGACAAAAAGGTTGGATTTGGAATGGGAGGGGGAGTTGAAGTGCTGAGCCATCGGAAGATCAGGTTGGTTATTGCGGACCGAGCGGAGGTGTTGGGCGAAGCGATCACCAAGCCTACGCTTGGTCTCACTGATGTAGAGCAGCTGACACCTAGAGCAGTGGATGCAATAGATGAGGTTGGAGGAGGCGCAGGTGAACCTCTGTCGCACCTGCAAAGACTGCTTGGGTCCTTGAATGGAGTCATGGGGGGAGGTAAAGTGACAAGTGTAGCATTTCCTGTGGTTGCAAGGGAAAGTGCCAGGAGAGGGGGTGGTTTGGGTGGGAAGGGACAAATTGACCAGGGAGTTACGGAGGGAGTCTCTGCAGAAAGCCAACAGGGGAGGAGATGGGAAGATGTGGCCAGTGGTGGGATCCCATTGGTAGACAAAAAAGCTGGAGAAAATCAGCGGGTAAGGCAGCGTCTATGGAGCGAAGGAATAGACGACGTTTCGGGTCGAAACCCTTCTTCAGATTGATGTCGAGGGGGGGACACGAAAAAGAAAGGAAGAGACAGAGACAGTAGGCTGTGGGAGAGCTGGGCATGGGAGGGGAAGGAGGGAGAAAGCAAGGATTACCTGAAATTAGAGAAGCCAATGTTCATACCGCTGGGGTGTAAACTACCTAAGCAAATATGAGGTGCTGCTCCTCCAATATGCGGTGGGCCTCACTCTGGCCATGGAGGAGGCCCAGGACAGAAAGGTTGGATTCGGAATGGGAAGGGGAGTTGAAGTGTTGAGCCACCGGGAGATCAGGTTGGTGATTGCGAACTGAGTGGAGGTGTTGTGCGAAGCGACAGTGTGCAGTTTTGGTCCACTAATTTGTGGAAGGACATTCTTGCTTTTGAGGGAGTGCAGCGTAGGTTCACAAGGTTAATTCTCGGGATGGCGGGACTGTCATATGCTGAGAGAATGGAGCGGATGGGCCTGTATACTCTGGAGTTTAGAAGGATGAGAGGGTATCTTATTGAAACATATAAGATTATTAAGGGTTTGAGCCAGCACCGCCATTCAATGTGATCATGGCTTATCATCTATCAATATGTGACAGTCCCGCCATCCCGGGAATTAACCTTGTGAACCTACGCTGCACTCCCTGAATAGCATGAATGTCCTTCCTCAAGTTTGGAGACCAAAACAGCATACAATACTCCAGGTATGGTCTCACTAGGGCCTTGTGCAACTGCAGGAGGACCTCTTTGCTCCTATATGCAACTTATTTTGTTATGAATGTTGGGGGAGTCCAGAACCAGGGGCCACAGTTTAAGAATAAGGAGTAAGCCAGTTAGAACGGAGACGAGGAAACACATTTTCTCACAGAGAGTTGTGAGTGTGGAATTATTTGCCTCAGAGGGTGGAGTGGAGGCTGGTTCTCTGGACACTTTCAAGAGAGAGCTAGATAGGGCTCTTAAAAATAGCGGAGTCAGGGGATATGGGGAGAAGGCAGGAACGGGGTACTGATTGAGGATGATCAGCCATGATCGCATTGAATGGTGGTGCTGGCTCGAAAGGGAAACAAAAGATATACGCGGTGATATAGGGAGATATAGAACAAATGATAAAGTAACGATGATAAAGGAAACAGGCCATTGTAAACTGTGGGCTAGGTGAAAATGAGTTAAAGACCATGAGACTCAACAAGACGATTTTGAAACTAGTACAATTACTTGGGTGGGGGTAGGACAGAGAGGAAGGGGATGCAAGGGTTACTTGAAGTTCGTGAAATCAATATTCATACCACTGAGTATGTGTAAACTTCACAAGCGAAATATGAGGCCCGGAATTACTACCACATCTGCGATTCCTCCAGGTACTCCAGTTTCCTCCCACATCGTAAAGACACGTGGTTTGTAAATGAATCGGGCTCTGTAAATTGCCTCTAAAGTTTAGGGAGTGGATGAGATGTGGGATAACATGGAACTAATACGAAGGAGTGATGGACATTCGGCATGGACTCGGTGGACCAAGAGTCAAGAGTGTTATATTGTCATATGTCCCAGATGGGACAATGAAATTCTTATTTGCTGCAGCACAACAGAATATGTAAACATAGTACGTGACGGGAGAAAAAAAGAAAAAGGTTCTGTGTGTATATATACACATACACACACATACTCAATAAATAAACAAATATAGTGCAATAATAATAGAAGTCTGTTGCAGTTCAGAGCTTATTCGTTGTTGTGTTTAATAGCCTGATGGCTGTAGGGATGAAGCTGTGCCTGAGCCTGGACGTTACAGTTTTCAGGCTCCTGTACCTTCTTCCCGATGGTAGTGTACCAAAGAACCTGTTTCAATGCTGTATCTCTAAACTAAATAATTAAACTCAAACAATACTCCAATGATAGACTCAAAATGCTGGAGTAACTCAGCAGGAAGGGAGCATCTCTGGAGAGAAAGAATGGGTGACATTTGGGGTCGAGGCCCTTCTTCAGACCCGAAACGTCACCCATTCCTTCTCTCCAGAGATGCTGCTGAGTTACTCCAACATTTTGTGTCTATCTTCGGTTTAAACCAGCATCTGCAGTTCCTTCCTGCACAATACTCCAAGGATCCATCCTGACAAGAAAGGTAATGATTGTTTATTATGAAATATAATAATGGCTCAAGCACAATGGGTAGTGACATCCTAATTTGTGCATTCTGTGACTTTGAAATGAAATTATAAAAGTATGCAAATAAACTTTTATTTACATATTTTCTCCAAGATTGCAAGATTGCTAGGCTTTTAAGTAGCCTTATTAATGAAAAGCAGGAAGGGGGTTTGGAAGGGGCTGGTTACGCTTATATTCTGCATAGGTAGCCTTCAACCCAATTGTATGAATGTTGAATCCTCCAATTTTAGGTATCTATATAACCCCCTCCTCCTCACTTTTTCTCCCACTTTTTCTGTCCACTTCCCCCTCTTCACTCCCCCCTCCCTTCCCTGTGCCCCATCTGGACATGAACCTATTTTTCCCTCTCCCTCCCCCCCCCTTCTAATTACATTCCTTCTTCTAGCTTCACAATTTGCACCTCTTCAATCCTTTTGTCTCACACCTTCTGTCTTTTTATCTTTGTGCTTTGTACAACCATCAGCTTATCAAAGAGCCCTTCTCATCTGTATCAACCCATTACCTGCCAGGCCTTGTTTTTCCCCACCTCTCCTCAGCTTTCTTCCAACCCCACCCCTTCCTCGCCCACCCCTTCCTCACCCCCCCACCCCCCACAATAGGTCTGAAGAGAGGTCCAGACCCAAAATGTCACCTATCCGTGTTCTCGAGAGATGCTCCTTGACCTGCTGAGTTACTTCATCACTTTGTGTCTTCTTGAGTGCCTCTTTGTGCTTCAATACATTCCTCGCTTTGGTCACCAAACATTTCCATTGTCTTGAAAGATTAGGAGAAAAAGGATGAAATCTGATACTCAACGTAAAAAGTTAACCAGCCACCTGTAACTTCATGACATGATAAATCACTGATGTGTGGAGATTCCGGGTGAATTTACCTTTACATGTAGAAATTCCGATTGAGTTTTGTTTACTTTAGGACGATCTTTTTTTTTCATAAATCTAATAAATATTAACTTGAAACTTTGTATTTCACTAAAATCTGGCAGATATAATATGTAATTTATTCTGTACTGTGACACTATAAGACTCAGTACTGATCTCAGGGTTTATTTTGAATAAAAATATATTGCAAAGATTCTATTGTCTATAAATGGTTGAGTATGTCTCACTTCAAATGGTAACATTTAGTAAAAATAGAATAATGTGAAGTAGTGGGGTGTATCTGAGATTAATGGTTCCTGTTTCACTGGATTTCTTAAGACTGAATGCAGATCATAAAATACTGTCCTGCTGGATTCCATTAAGTGAAATATTTTCTACACATATCACATCCACGGACCTGGAACGTTTCACTGTTATACTATGTCTGCCTTCTGAGAACAGAAATGATTCTACTGAGAATAGCTTCTGATACTGAGAATACTGTGTTTATTTTAGCAATCCTGCAGAGAAAAAGAAAAGCATCATTATTAATTATATTTTTAATTAATCACTGGCAATTACAAGGAAAAGATCTCATGTCCTCCATTTTTAAGTAGTAAATTAGGAATAATGTTTATTAAAATCCTTCAAATGTTTTCCAGAAGAGAAACATTAGCCACAAGCCAATGAAAGCGATGATAATTAAAGAATTGATCGAAAAGTTTAGTAGCTTTAAACAAGGATTAAAATAAGTGCTGCTGAGGTAGACTTTTGAACCTCATCTGCTTTGAGGCAGAGGTTCACTTGCACCCCCTCCAACCACATCTACAGTATCTGCTGTTCCAGGTGTGGACTCCTATATATCGGCGAGACCAAGCCTTTCGCTGAACACCTTCGCTCAGTCCGCCTACCTAGGCATACGCAATCTCCCAGTTGCTAAACACGTCAACTCCTCCTTCCATTTCCCTACTGACCTTTCTGTCCTGGGCCTGCTCCATTGTCAGAGTGAGGCCAAATGCAAATTGGAGGAACATCTCCACAGACACTGCCTGACCTGTTGAGTTCCTCCTGCAGTCTCTTATGCCTCTCTTTAAGGCCCTGTTCTACAAGCATGCAACGCTATGCGATGAACGCGATCAAACTAGAAGCGGCGGCCGCGCGGATGTCGGGTGATCCCCTGTACAGGGCCGTTCCCACCAGCATGCGCCTGCATGCGGCAAGCGCGACCAAACCGGCAGCAGGGGCCGCGCGGAGGTCGGGTGAGTGGCGCAAAGTGAGGCGAACTTGGAGCAAAGTCTAAGGTAAGTTCGCCAGGACAGAGAGGGGCACACAGAGAGGGGCACAGAGGCACACACACACACAGGGCCACGGAGCCACACACATAGAGGGTCACGGAGGCACCTACAGATAGGTTCACGGAGCCACGATGTCGGGGTGGTGTGTAATGCGTCGAGGCGACTGCGAGCCGACAAGCCGTTGCCGCGCGGAATTTTTGAACATAGTCCGTTTTTCGGAGCCCCGCGCGATGTCGGGACGAACTCCGCACAATTCCGCACGGCTCCGGCGATCGAAGTGGGACCGGCCCCGCGACGCCGGACGGCTCAAGCGACCACGTTAGGTCGCGCTAATCGCATAGAGTTGCATGCTTGTAGGACAGGCCCTTTAAAATAGTGGCCTTGATCAAAGCAGTAGAGTTGCTGCCTTACCGCACCAGAGACCGGGTTCAATCCTGACTACGGGTGCTGTCTGTACAGAGTTTGTGACCGTATGGGTTTTCCCAGTGTGCTCCAGCTTCCTCCCACACTCCAAAGATGTACAGGCCCTAATTTTCTCAATTCTGTTAACCCAGACTGCTCCTTTCCCCCCACCCCCCCCCACCTCTCCCTCAGCCCTCGGGCCCTGACATTCCTTCTCCATCTCCCCCCCCCCCCCCCCCCCAAGTCGCACTAGCTTCTCATTTTCACACCAGAAACAGCTTACAATGGCCTGCTTTCCTTATCACCAATACTTTTTTGCATATCTTTCACTCATTGTTCTTGCTTTATCTCTCCATATCACTGTTTATATCTCTCGTTTCCCTGATCCCTGACCAGTCTGAAGAAGGGTCTCGACCCGAAACGTCGCCTATCTCCTTCACTCCTTAGATGCTGCTGCACCCGCTGAGTTTCTCCAGCTTTTTGTGTAACCCTACAGGTTTGTAGGTTAATTTGGCTTTGGTAATGAAAAATTGTAAATTGTCCCTTAGTGTGTAGGATAGTGCTAGTGTATGGGGATCGCTAGTCAGTGTTGACTCGGTGGGTCGAAGTGCCTGTTTCCGTGCTTTATCTCTAAACTAAACTCAATAGATAATCTGTGCATGATAGATGCTGTCATGCTGGTTATGATATGGTAATTTAGTATTCGTTGAAGAATAAATTATTTAATACCAAGCACGAGCTACGTTTTACACTGACACTCCCCGGTTATGTCCCTTGGATCCTTGCGTAAGTCACATGTTACGTAAGTCAGAGGACCACGTGGGAGCTCCCATGCGGACATCATGTTGTGCATCGGTGAGAACAACTGACTGGCATGCAGAAACTGCATGTGACGGCAGTAACACACTGTTACATAGACTACCGAGACGTGCAACTCAGAAATAAATCAGCGGTCTTAAAAATTATTTATGTAGGTGTGGTTTACATAAATTACCTATTACATATGTCAGGGAGTGCCTGTTTCTCTTTGTTCTTTGTCTCGGTTTGTCTTTTGTCCCTCTCCTCTGTCCTTGATCATGCCCTTTCATTTACATTTCATCGAGCCAGATCATTTGCAATTAACAAGTCTTCACCAACCTTACTGTACAACAAAATTACTGTACAAAAATCCCATGCAGGAAAGGAAAGAAAGCCTAAATTTTCATCTTGTTTTACCACTAGGGGTAGCAAGTGAACTGTGATTGTGGGACAGGATTAGAGACCCAAATTACATAAGAGTACAGTTGTAAGCATTGATTATTGAACAGTAGAATCTGGGAGAGTCCTCTGTTAACCAATTGATTTCTTAATAAATCATTGTGATCCAGCAAATTATTTTGATCAAATACACAACATTTTATCCAACAATTGAGAAGGCGTTGCTGTAAGTCATGAGCACTCAAAGTTAAATACAGCAATCTGATTTTTTTTTAAACCATATTTTTGGATTGACAATAGTATTAAGTGTTTTATGAAATCGGCAGTGTGGTGAATTTTGGTAAAGGGAAGAAGACGAGAACAAAAGACAATGAAAACATTTTTAGTATAAAGTGATGAATCACCACTGTATTTTCTGTAGGTCATGCATTAATTCATTGGTATTTGAGTAAAATATTCATTGAAAAGAAAACTGACTTCAAGCAATCTGTAAATCTCAGTGAAATAAATTAAGATTATAATGTAGTAATTAAGTAGGTTGAAGTAATAGAATCAGGGAGTGATCAAGAGGAAATTAAATATATTCTGTAGACAAATAAGTGATTTTGATGTGGGAGAGATGGATTTATGTATTTTATTTGCAAAAATGAAAGCTTTACTTTCCAAATATTATTATAATTCATATGGGCTATGAGTTTTCAGTCATGTTGATACAAGTGTTGTTGAACTGAAAAGAGCTACAATGGGAAGTTCAGTTCCCTCATCAAGTGCACAATACGTTTTGGCTTATAAAGCTGCATTACAATGGCCACAGGAAAAAAATAATTCCAATAGTGAAGCACTGGTGGCATAAGCAAGGGCGGAAACGCTGGAAAACTCAGCCAGTCAAGCCGCATCTGTGGAAAGTGTAACCAGTTGACTTTTGGGTCAGGGACTTTTCCTCAGATCTGTAGGAAGAGGGAAGTGGCATGACTTTCCAAAGTAGAGATGGTGGGAGGACTGAGGTGTATGACAAAGGACCATACGGAAGCAGTGTTCTGTAGATGAACTTGTTCGAAAGAAGTAGAAACTACTGGAAATGAACAGTGTGAAAGTTTGAAGTTAAAGAAAGTTTGGTTCAAACTTCGACATTCACATTCAAACCAGAGAATAGAAAATAAGCGTAAGTACAAGGGCTCATAACTAACTCATGGGTCAACTTTCAGGCACTCTGCACTGCCGATCCTTTGTATTTGGTGTCACAAAACAACTGGATGCATGTTTCCGCAAAGAACTCTTGACAGAAAGTGTTAACGAGGTTCTTATGAAAGGTTATGGAGATTCTCTTACCAATAAAAGGGAAGAGTCAGAACCTTTAAAATAAATAATAAGGCAACAAGGGAAAAATATTAAATCTCAATTTTATAAGCTTCTATTAGGTCTCCCCTCAGCCTCCCCTCAGACACTCCAGAGAAAACATTTCAAGTTTGTCCTACTTCTTCCTTATAATTAATACTCTCTAATCCAGGAAAAATGCTGGTGGACCCATTTTGCACCCTCTCCAAAATGGGTGCATCCTTCCTGTGCTCCAACTTAACTTCTTTCTACATAACTGCTTTGAGTCAGTGCATTAGTCTATATTCAAGGACACAGTGGCCAGCCTGAATGAATATGCTACTATGATAACATGCACAGAATTTATCGGCAAGTGTATAGAGGACTGCATGACAAAGAAGTAAATCCAAGTTGGCCCCCAACGTGAAACCATGGATAAACTGTGAGATCCACTCTCTGTTGAAGTCCAAATCTGAGACATTCAAGTCAGGTGACACTGGCCTGTATGCACTTCATAAGGCCTTTGGGGACGCCAAGAGACAATACCAGACCAAGCTAGAGTTCTAGACTAACCGCACAGACACCCATCGATTGTAGCAAGGTTTGCATGCTATTGTCGACTGCAAATCGAAGTTGGGCAGTATTGCTGGCCTGTTTCCACGCTGTACCTCTAAAGTCTAAAGCTACAAATATTCAACATGTCACAGGCAATATCTATGGAGAGAACATAGTACTTTCTCTGCGCAGAGGTCACCTCCATCTTATTCACCTCAATGTGATTAGAAATCCCACGTCCTAACCACACTCTGATTGAGGACATTTTTCCTGAATTCCCTATTGTTTTTATTTATTTTATGAGATCTGGTCTGGATAAACCTCTTTATTTTAGAGATATAGCAAGGAAATGGGCCCTTTGTCCCTTCCGACCAACGATCACCCGTACACTAAGCAGATTTTGTTGCTTCCTTTAATTTGTTCTTAAATGCTAAAAACTGTGTGCCATTATAAACCCTTTCAAATTATAACAAGTTCCTTGATCATTGTTAATATACATTCCCCGTGGACTGAAACCTACAGGAGAACAAGTATTTTCCCAACAATGGCATTTGATGTTTTTTCCAGTGTTGCGTCATAAATATTTGCTGAAGCAAAGGGAAAGATGTTTATCCAACAGACGAGAGTTTAAAATACTTTTCTCAATAATTGGATTAATTATGATACCACAATTTAAAACTGAAAGCCAAATATTGACACACTTGTCCAGCAGTATCGAGTACATAATCTCTTAAAAAAGGTCAAAGGGACTTAGTCCCGGGATTGTTTCTCTCATTTATTTATTCTTAGGATGTGGATATCATTGGCAATGCATTGCCCATTCCTAATGGCTCTGATTTGAGTAGGCCGTTAAGAAACAATCATTTACATAAGTTGATGTTCATAAGTTATAGGAACAGAATGAGACCATTTGGTCCACAATGTACACTCTGCCATTCAATCTAATTCAATTGAACCACATTGCTATCATGCCACTTCATTACTTGATCTTGCAGCCCACTCAAGGGATGCATTTCTGATCTAGTCTTTTGAATGAGTGAGGAAAAACCCATCAGATGCAATTTCGCTCAACAGGCGAGGCTGGGATGGCATAATTTAGTTTAGTTTAGAAATACAGCGTGGAAATAGGCACTTTAGCCCACCCAGTTTGCGCCGACTGCATTCACCCATAAACAAGTTCTATCCTATTGTACCTAGGGACAATTTACAGATGCCAATTAACCTACAAACCTGCGCGTCTTTGTAATGTGGGAGGAAACCAGAGCAACATGGTCACAGGGAGAATGGGAAAACTCTGTACAGGCAGCACCCAAGGTCTGGATCGAACCCAGGTCTCTGGCACTGTAAGGCAGCAGCTCTACTGCTGCACCGCTGCGCCACTGTGCCACCCGGGAGCAGGAACTTTAGCCATGTCGAAGGTGACAGCTAAAACTGTTGTGTACCAGGCGACAAAGATGCTAGCATTTGGTTTTTGGTGTCAGAGTTCCCAACCCTTTCTACTGGGTTTAAAAGAAGTTCCTGAGGCTCTTAACAATAAGGGTAGGACATTAAAATTGGGTGGGTTCATGATTTGGAGGGGCAGTTATTATAGAGTGTGTAGGAAGGAACTACAGCTGTTGGTTTACACCGAAGAGAGACACAAAATGCTGGAGTAACTCAACGGGTCAGGCAACATCTCTTGAGAGCTCCAGTTTGAAGAATGATTTCGACCTGAAAGGTCATCTATTCCTTTTCTCCAGAGGAGCTGCCTGGCCCGCCGAGTTACTCCAGCTTTTTGTGTCTATCGTTGGTCATGAAAGAGTTGAGTTAGAAAATGGGTTAATTCAGGGATTGTAGTTGGGAACATGAATGACCAAGAAGTATATGATGAACGTGGGATGCGTGAAAATATAATGTTAGCCCAAAACATTTCTACCCCTTTCCTCCACTCCCCCCACAGATTCCATTTGCAAAGACATCACTGTCCAAAATATTTGAGTCGCCTTTTTCCCATTAATAAGTTCGCTGGAGCTAGTCACTCAGATTGCTGTACATTTAGCCACTGAGTCTCAGCACCAGTGCTCTACAAGAACAGGATTTAGTAAATGAGCTGTGAACTGATGTGCTGTGGCACTGTTTTGGCAGGATATGAGACGATGTCTGAATGTGGATTATTACACAGAAGTGTTTGTGGACCATTACTGTTTTTAAAGCAGAACAAGTAGGTCAGTTATTTGCTGCAGTGTTATTTTCTTTTTCTTTTAGCGAGGTAATCCGTTAGGGTCGAGGATGAAGTATTTGTGCATTCTCATGAGGCCAGTCTGGCAATTGCAGCATCTTTCACTACTGTGGCAAATGGTGACCAGTGAGGTTTGGTGGATGGTCTGCTCCTTTCACTGCCTATGCAAGGTCTCTGTATCTGATGCATGCCCTCAAACTTCTCAATACCTTTGCAAATGCTCCTCCATTTTAAGCTGTCAAGTGCCAGAATTGCTGTGTTTCTTCAAGAAAGTCTTGAACACAACCTTGCATCTTTCTCTCTGTCTGCCTGATGCTCTTTACCCATGACAGAACTCAGAGTTTCTCTTTTGAGAGATCCGCTATCTGCTAAGGGAGATAGATTGTCAGCCTAGCATGGCCAACTGAATGTAACTTTGGCCTCAATGCTGACCTGGGAGAGGACACTGACATGGTTTATTTATCCATTGTTATGAGTCGAGTCGGTTACACATCAAGATACAACACATATTTATTAAAGTCCACTTCCAGCATCGGTCTGCAGGACATTACAGTAACTAGCAGCTACTCACTTACGTAAGCAAGCTCGTGGTAATATGAATCGCATATTAGGTGGAGCACTACTAAGAAGCACTACATTAGTTAGTAGGAAATAACCAATTTACATCTTTCCTTGTAGAAACAAAAGAAAACATAGATATGTGAGAACATGATGGCTAAACAATATAGGAGCCGGAATGTTAATAACGCATATGGGGAAGTATAGATAGTTACACAAAATCATCGTATCTAATGGGTGGCCTGCTAACCCGCCCAGCACGTGTCTGGTACGAGTCCGCATCTCCTCCTTTTACCGGAGAAGTTACCGGGGAGGGAACCGGGGATGTGACCGGGGACCCGCCGGGGAGGGGAGGTGGTGAAGTAGGCGAGCTAGGCGCTGAACGTCGTGGGGAAGCCGCGGTGGATACAGTCTCTGATAGTGGAGCAGCCGGTCCGGCAGTGGGTGGGTATACAAAACGTGAAACTTCTGGATGTGGAATCGCAGGATACAGTTCCTTCATTGGTTGGAGATGTTGATGGTTGCATCTGTAAATGGCTCCGTCCGCGTTAACCAGGTAGGAGCGCGGTTCTTTGGCAGGGCTGTGAATGTGACCCAGACGGCCGTAGCCCTTGTTGGTCTGGAGGCGAACCACCTGTCCACTGGTGAGAGGTTTAAGTGGCTTACCGGATTTGTCGAGAAAACATTTTTGTGGATCGCGCTTGAATTGTAGTTGTTGCTGGACCGCAGATGGAGAACGAACTTGTGGCTGAAAGAGCAGCAGGGAAACCGGCAGGGGAGCACGGGTTTGGAGAAATGGCACTGCAATTTCTGGTTAACCGCTTCAGATGTGATGGTTTGGAGTAGATCGATGTCAAACCAGCCCAAATAAGAGTCAACATGAACCAGATAGTGCTTCCCATGCCATTCGAATATGTCAGTGGCTACCGTGGACCACGGTAGAGGAGGAACCGGGTGCGCCAGTAAGGGCTGCTTCTGCTGATGGGGCTGCTTTTGTGGATGGCGCAGACTTCAGTTTTGTCACGTATGTACTTGGTCATATCAGGCCAGTAAAACAATGCTTTGTGCCCGTTGTAAAGTTGCCTCCACACCGGGGTGGCCCCTGTTGACGGTCCCGGAGGACAGCTGGGACAGCCTTGTGGCCCTTGACTATAATCCCGTCCTGTTCGTCGTGAACCAGGAGGTATAGGCGGATTACAAGCAGGGTGTTGTGTTGTTTATCCACAATTGTAAAATCTCATCAGCAGCCGTGTGCTCTGCCAGGCTGCTTAGACAATTAGTACGAACATACGATACCTTAATTACTGAGAACTGGTCCTGTTCAGAGAGTTGTTCGCTGGTTTTGCGTGGGGTCCCTTGATAGCGTGTCAGCTATGTGCATGTCCTTGCCTTTTTTATAGACAATGTTGAAATCAAACCGCTGCAGCTGCATCATCATCCATTGCAGGTGGGCCGGAGCAGCGTGAATGAGTGTATTCAAGATGGTGACCAGCGGCTGGTGGTCTGTTTCTATAATCACAGACTTCCCAAAAATAAATCCTCCGCACAGCTCTCTGAAAGTACAGATAACAGTTCAGCCATCCATTCTCTCCTCCCTTCCTCTAACGAGCAACTTGACCCTGAGGTAACCATGTTTGTGAATAACAAGCCTGTGATCGCAAAGGTTGATACAGGCGCGAAATGCAACGTCATCTTGTTATCTTAGTTTATAAAAATTCGTAATGCCGAACATGTTGAAAAGGCTTCAGCCACCCTTCGGGCCTACGAGGGAGATGTTCTACACCCCCTTGGACAGACTGATTTAAACTGCACCATCGACTCGCAGTCTCATCCCTAAAGTTTTATATCGTCAAGGGAGATTCTGAGATGCTGCTCGGTATCAATGCATGTCACGATCTGGGCCTAGTATATTTTGGCCGTGCTGTCCATCAACTCTTTCTCGCTGAGGGCCCCACTCAACAAATACTTTCTCAATACAGAGAACTATTTAACGACGAGCTTGGCAAGCTGCCCCTCAAGTACCACATTGCTGTTGATTCCACTTCTGACATCATGTAATGAGTCGAGTCAGACACACATCAAGATACAACACATGTTTATTAAAGTCCACTTAAAGCGTCGGTCTGCAGGACATTACAGTAACTAGCAGCTACTCAGACTGACTTACGTAAGCAAGCCCTTGGTAATATGAATCACGTATTATGTGGAGCAACTACTAACAAGCACTACAATTGGTTCGTAGGAAATAACCAATCTACATCCATCCAGTGAATCTGGAGGATTTAGCAGGGACAGCATTGGAGGTGTTTTGAGATGCATGCTATAGGTAAATCAAATCTCGAATGTTTATTCGAGAGTTGGAGAGTGCTGTGTAATTGCGTATTGAGCCACAATCTGTTCTTTCTCCCAGTTCAGTTTTATCCAAAACCTATATTTATAAATTATACACATTAAAAAGAAAGAGTGGAATCTTCATCAACCAATTTACTTTGTCTCTTTTCCTTTGGACATGTTCCCCAAGAGAGAAAAAATATGTCTGATCATAGTGGCAGAAAAGATTAGAGCAATTGAAAGTCTGGGGGATGTTTGTAAACTATGAAAAAGTTGCAACAAAATGGGGTTTGAGGGCTCTTCTTATTCAGTGGTTGTGATTGATGAATTTAGTCAAGTATTTCCCCGAGCACAGTTTTAAAGGATTTGCCAGCTATTTGAAAATAAATGGGATAACAACTGTTAAATAAGCACACAAAGGTATTTTACTCAATCTTGTTAAGCAGTAGAAATTAAACCCTTAAGGAAAACGTGCATTCCAAAACTGTGCTAAAACCCTATTCATATAATTGTTTTCCTTCCAGTAAAAACAGTCATTTCCACTGGAGTAAAATAAAACCTCAGGAAAACATTCCTACATCAGAATGTCTAAATATTTTTACAATGGTATGATTTTACTGTGATATTTGTGTAATTGAGTAGACCCTTCTTTTTTACTCACTTCCTCTGTACAACTTGTACTCAGATGTGTAAACCATTTTATTGAGGCTTCGGGGTACTTCCGTACTTCAGAAGCTCAGTAAAACTTCGGTTACCATGACTAAAATCAATGGTTTTCAAAGCTGGCCGAGCAGACAATTGAGTATTGCAAGATCTATCATTTCTACTGATATTATCATGGAACAGGAACTCAGTATAGATAGTCACAATCCTTCACACATCATTCCATCTGTTGCAAAAACACACGGCTTATGCCTCTCTCAGTTTCTGGGGAATTACAACACCTTCTTCTTACGTGGCCCCTGATGGTACACAAAGCCCTTTAACACACACTGTTTATGTCTCTCTCACCACTGCAGGGGAAAAAAAAGCTCTTATACAATACCCTCCTCATTACAACATGCTTTTGGATACCTTCCAAAATCAACATTACCGAGGAAGCAGAAATGTACAATTAAGCTTCGCAGTGGCCTTCCAGAGAGGTTGATGGATGCAAACAGACCTGAAGCAGTTTAAGAGACAGTTGTGGAGAGTATAGGTTAATTGGGGTTCATAAACTAATGCTTGCTTGTCGATTTCTAGGAAACTGGTATTCGTGACTGGCTTTCTGTGATTTAAGGCATTAAACCAGCCTGCCTAATCCCAGTAGCAGAATTATAGGCTCAAATTGGAGTCTACAAATCGGCGGCTGAAATTGCAGACTTAGGACTATTTTTGAGCCCCTGGTATGTCTCTGCTCTGTCATGGGGGTTCCAATGACTACTCCGTCATTCAAGTAACTGAATCCCTCAGAACCAGTGGAGTGGCACAGACCCTCAGACCTATTTGTCAATGGTGTGGAATGGTCCAACTCTGTTATTCCAATATGCCTTTTAGCAAAGGCACCACTCACAATGACTTTTAGTGGCAAGCAGCCCTTTTGATAAAGCAAATGCCTCCCACCTTGGGATGCAACTTAGACCTAAGATGGGTGCAACTAAGAGCTTTGTACAGGAAGGAACTGCAGAAAATAGACACAAAATGCTGGATTAACTCAGAGAGACAGGCAGCATCTCTAAAGAGAAGGATTGGGTGACGTTTCGGGTCGAGAAAGGTCTCTACCCGAAATGTCACCTGTTCCTTCTCTCCAGAGAAACTGCCTGTCCTGCTGAGTTACTCCAGCATTTTGTGTCTATCTAAGAGCTTTGTGCATTGGAGTTGCACTCCAAGAGTTTCAGAGCCATAATCTATTCAATTTAACACTTTGGGATATTGAAAGCTACCTCAGTGCTAATCAAAATAAACTAATACCTCTGATTTTTTTTTTTCATATTTCTTAATTATCTCATTCTATAATAAATTACTCTCTCATTACTTGTTGGGTAGCACAGAAGTTAACGTACACAATTCCAGTGACTCGGGTCCGATTCAGGTTCAGCCCCTAATTCTGACCTACAATGCTGTCTGTGCGGAATATGCATATTCACCATGAGACCTCTGAAGAGGGGTCCCATCCCGAAATGTCACATATCCACTTTCTTCAGAAATGCTGCCTTAACTGCTATGTTACTCTAGTTCTCTATGTCATTCTCCATTGCTTTAAGTCTGGAGTTTGCATGCTCTCCCTGTGATTACATGGTCTTCCTCTGGGTGTTTTGATTTTTGTAACACAATCAAAGAACTGCAGGTTGTTAGATAAATTGGCCATTGGAGTTTGTCACTTTGTGTGTGCAAGTGATAGAATCTGAGGAGAGTTGAAAGGAATGTGGGGGAGCATCATATGGGATTATTGCTGGTGAATGCAGAATCAGTAGGCTGAAGGGACTGTTTCATGCCTTATCACTCTATTAACAGTTTTTCAAATGTGTCTCCAGTACCTTTATCAAGTGGACATTCTCTATGTCCACTTATAGAAACCTACAAAATCTTATAGAAACCTACAAAATTCTTAAGGGGTTGGACAAGCTAGATGCTGGAAGATTGTTCCCGATGTTGGGGGAGTCCAGAACAAGGGGTCACAGTCTGAGGATAAGGGGGAATTCCTTTAGGACCGAAATGAGGAAAACATTCTTTACACAGAGAGTGGTGAGTCTCTGGAATTCTCTGCCACAGAAGGTAGTTGAGGCCAGTTCATTGGCTATATTTAAGAGGGCGTTAGATGTGGCACTTGTGGCTAAAGGGATCAGGGGGTATGGAGAGAAGGCAGGTACGGGATACTGAGTTGGATGATCAGCCATGATCACATTGAATGGCGGTGCAGGCTCGAAGGGCCGAATGGCCTACTCCTGCACCTATTTTCTATGTTTCTATGTTTCTATGTTTCTATGTTTATGTCAGAGCCTTGAAAATTGACCAGAGAAGATATCAATGCAAAGCTTGCTTGGGATATGCAGCAGTCACATGGGATTCTCCTGGTTCACAAAAGGTAGAAATTGGGTATGGGCAATAAATGCTGGGCTTGGCTGCAACAATCCCAAATTCCACAACTAAATAAAGACACACGTTGATTTGATTTTTTATAGTGAACTGGATGAGCAGCATGAAGGTTCTTGCTCTAATACGTCAGTTGAAGGATACTGATATCCACTGCGGTGCACTTACACTGCCCTTATGAAGGTGTGTTAACCTAGCACAGACCTTCAGACAAACGCTAGGAAGGATCATTTATATTTAAAATTCTTCAGGGCCCAACTCAATTATTTAGAGCATGCTCAATTATATTTCCATATGGATAGCATCAAGTAAATCTAAATAGCTGTTACTGTCCTTCACTTCAATCTGAGCTCCTGTTAATGTTCCCGGCAGCGGCAAGATCCCTTGTGGATAGTAAATGTGCAAACTCAAGCCATTTGAACTCCTTAAAACATCAGCCTACTTGGATGATAACCTTTGAATTGGTCCTGATGTTGGGGAAGTCCAGGACAAGGGGTCACAGTTTAAGGATAAGGGGGAAACCTTTTAGGACCGAGATGAGAAAAACATTTTCTCTGGCAGAGAATGTGGCAGAGAATCTCTGGAATCCTCTGCCACAGAAGGTAGTTGGGGCCAGTTCATTGGCTATATTTAAGAGGGAGTTAGATGTGGCCCTTGTGGCTAAAGGGATCAGGGGGTATGGAGAGAAGGCAGGTAAGGGAGACTGAGTTGGATGATCAGCCATGATCATATTGAATGGCGGTGCAGGCTCGAAGGGCCGAATGGCCTACTCCTGCACCTATTTTCTATGTTTTTATGTTTCTATGAATGGTCCAAATATAGGCAACCAAATAAGCAAACAAGGAAAGTGTTCATAAAATCTGCTTATGGTTTGCAAAGAGCTGTCCTTACCCAGCCTTTCACCAATCTAATATTCCTTCTTTATTAATCAACAAAATCTCTGGAGATAATCAGCAGGTCAGGCAACATCTGTAGAGAGAGAAACAGTAGCAATGTTACAAAATTTTGAGATTTAAAAAATCAAGTCTGCAATTTATCCCATCAGATAAAGCATAAAAATAAGTTTAATTTGACACCTAATTCACTTTCATATCTTCAGTATTAAAAAGGTTATGGCCATTTTCATACTCGGAAATTAGCATCTTGTTCCCTATTGCTTTTAAATTGACTTAACACAAAGGTTGTGATCGAGGACAGTCAAAAGCCCATAACTTTCTTAAAAATTAAGAGAATTGAAAGAAAATGTCAGTTATTATAGATTGAAGCATTCTGAAACAAATATGAAACAATCTTACTTGGATTAAAGCATATAATTAGTTAGTTACCCAATTGCAGCTAATTACAAAATTCAATTATTAGATCTAAACATCTATCCATTTCTTAAGGAAATATTAAAAAAATTAAAAAAGCCTAAGTGTCCAAATAACATTCACACAAAAATTCACAATATAACATGATTTTTAAATCTCATTGTTATGAATTTACAGGCCAAATTGAAGGAATTTGGTGTTTAATGCCCGTAAATTAATGGCCATTTAAATCAGCTTGCGATTGGGATTTTATGGAACGCGATGGATTGGAACGTTGCGGTTGCAGTGAATTTAAACCCCATATTGGCAGGAAAAATACTGCCAGCTCGTATGGGGAATAAATCACCGTTTCGCAACATGAAATGTTGATTTAGGTCATCTTAACAAGCAAGTTTATATGAAAAAATAAACGGCTTTCCTTTACCTGTCCCCTACGTGAAATCCGTCCCAGTTGTCGGCGTTCACGGCATTAGAAGCTAATTTTTATTTTACTCCAGCGCTGAAATAGTTGGGCGATTAAAAATAAAAATTTCACATACCGGCAGTCGGAACGAATCTTCAGCAAAAGCTCACACCCCGAGAAAATATAACTCCGGAAGGCAGGGGAAAACCGCATTTTAAACCCGCCCCCCCCTCAAAGGCGCCAAAGTCGCGCACTTGGCCAGTGACAGAACTGCAGCGCCGCTGAAGGTAAGTTTTGTAACATACCTAGGAACAGAGTTAACATTTCAGATAAATAAACTTTCATTGGTCGTTAGGCCTGAGGTCCTGCCTACAAACCACCTGATGGGCTTTTGATAGATTGTAGGTGTCAAAAACATTAGTGTTGCTTTTATATGCCTCTGATGAACTGTCATTAAAAACAGTACAAAAATATTTAAATAATTTAAAATGTTTGAAAACAGTAACGTATTCCTGCATCTACCTTCTATGTTTCTATGTTTCTATGTAAGTGCATTTCGAAGCACGTTAAAATGCAAAAATGGAACTATAAACACTAGAAATTAGTAAAATAAAAGCAAATAGCATTATTGGTCATATTTCTTCAAGCAATAAAGGAATGGGATTGTGCTACAAATCACACCCATACTCGGTGTGAAGACAAGATAGTGATATGTATCTGGCCTGCACCTGGCTCTGAACTGCACTCGGGCACCTTGGTCACAACAGTTGAAGTGGCAAAAGTCTGAGGGATAGTTAATGTTGTTCCTTTATTTAAGAAGAGCAGCAGAGGTAAGCCAGACACCACAGGCTGATAAGACTTAGATCAGTGGCAGGGGAATTATTATAGAAAATCCCAAGGCATTCATTCACATTTGGAAAAGTGGAGGTTGATCAGGCTTTGTGCAGGGTAAATCCTGCCTCACAACTGTGATTGATTTTTATTGATGAAGTAACTAATAAGGCAGGGCTGTAGGCATTGTCTTTCTGGGCTTCCTGCATTTGACAAGGTCCTACACGGTAGGCATGGTAGGTGGAACATTAAGACACATGGGATGCGCTGGCTAATTGGATCCAAAATTGGATATAAGGCGGAGGATAGTGGTAGCAGAATGCTTTTCTGGTTACAAGTCTATGACCAGTGGAGTACCACAGGGATTGGTGCTAGAAACCTTTCTTTTTTTTCATATATATTCATAACATGTTTGTGACCGTAATAGGCAGGATGAGTAAGTTTGTTAATGACCCCCAAAAAATGATGGTGTTGTGGATAGTAAAAGAAATGTTGTATATGGCAACAACAGGTTATAGGTCAGATGGAAAGTTGAGTGGAGCATTGGCTAATGGAAATTAACCCCAACAAATATGAGGTGAGGATTTGGGGAAGTTAAATAGGGATAGGACACATACAGTAAATAAAAGGGTGATCTTCTTGTTCAAATCTATAGTTTCCTGAATGTTGCAACGCCATTAGATAGGGTAGTGAAGAACCCCAGGAATATAGAAGTTGGGATGTTATCTTGCAACGTTACAAAATACTGGTTAGACTGTATTACTGGAGTATTGAGAGCTGGAGTATTGAGTGCAGTTCTAGTTGTCCCATCGTTGGAAGGATGTTGTTGTCCTGCAGAGAGTGCAGATGAGATTTACCATGATGTTGCCTGGACTGGAAGACTTTAGTGATGGGGAGAACTTGGATAAATTGGGCTCATTTTCTCTGGAGAAAAGAAGACTAGCCAGGAGTTATATACGAGGCATAGATGGGGTAGATAGTCAGAAATTTTATCCCATTGGAATATCAACAACAATAGGTTTCATGTTAGAGGAACAAGTTTTAAAGGAAATTCAAAAGCAACGTTTCTTACACCGAGAGTAATGCACGGAAAGGGATCTACCTACTGAAAACAAATGGGATTGTAGTAGACGAGCAAAAAAATCGGCATGGATGCAAAACCCATTTTTGTGCTCTACAATACTAGAACTCCATGGGTCTAGTACTCTAAGGAAATGTTGAATCAATCCTTAATACACAAAGGTAATGTTCAATCTTTACAGATGTAGCTCAGGATGGGCACCATATTTGGTCAGTGTTACGTCCAGTAAGATCGGGTGAGATAATACTACTTTTATTTTTGGAACCAAAGTGAACCTTTTTTGGTTCGGAACCTAGGTCGGTGTTGCGACCATTAAATAAAACCAGTTTGGACCAAATCCAGCCTTGGAACTGAAAAGTGGCAATTTCCAAAGAATTAATGCTGCAGGAACAGATCGTGCTTTTCATAAATTCTTCCCCTGAGAACTTCCTAAACCTTTGCCATTGAGAATAGCTGTTGTCAACAACTGATGTTGATATTTTAAGTAGAAAATGTGACAGACTGTTGAAAATAGAACATGTGAAGACTAAAATTCACTCTCAATTGCATGGGCTAAATGCTTGATCTTGTGTTCACTCCACTTCTGAAAGTTGGTTCTGTTAACAGTGGTAATTACGCCTGTGGCTGTTTTCCCATCTCTTGCCATTTCTCTGGAGATCCCATTGCAGCCTCCATAGAGCCTAGTAGTAACAGAGGCTGTGTAATTTCCATGTTCTGCTATGGATGATCCAGGCTGTGTTGACATGAGTTGGAGCAGCTAGTCTGCTGGATGGTGGGTGGCCCATCTGGTTTTGCGAAGCTGAATTTAATGACGTGAATTGTCTTATACTTACGTGATTTAATTACGTGAATAGTCTTATACTTTAACTTGCAGACTTGCATTGGCTCGAGAAACTGAATGTTACTTGAGTCTCATCGTAATCATGATCCATACATTAGATACAGTAAGTAACCATTAAACCAGTTCCCAGAGGGGTAAGGAAGCCCTCCTGATCTTCACCCATCTCAGTCATCCAGTCTCTCTCTAGTTTTCTTTAACTCTTCAGATTTCCAGCCTCTCCCCCTCCAGCTTTTTCCTTTAGCTTGAGAGCACATAGAAACCCTGCGTATGTAGTAGAAAGAGTCAAACACCTACATGGAGAGGACATGTTTAGAAGGATATTGGCCAAACGCAGGCAGATTGGGCTAGTGTAGATGGGACATGTTGACCGGTGTGGGAAAGTTCGGCCGATAGTTGGCCGGTTTCCACACTGTAAGATTCTTTGACTCTATGAACTCACAAACTGCTCACTCAATGGTATATCAGCCACCACCTGCCTCATATGTGGAAGAGAATGTGGTTCCTACATTTGATCTCATCAGCCACCTGAGTGCCCACAAAACTAGACTGGAAGCAAGTTGCTCGTAATTCTGAGAAAATACCCAAGAAAAAGGAGATTGGTGAGCCTGGGCAGTTTGCTGGGCATCAGAGGATCTACCCTCTCCTTCACCAAAAACATCTGAATTTTGTATTATTTTTAGCATTACTGTCATACTCTTATAGTCAGCTCACCTTAACAGTTGGTCCTTGTCAGCTTATGTTGTTACAATGTTCAATGCATACACTCTTGTAAAACAATATTTGGATCTCATGACAAGTAGTTCTGCTATAGCATGTGTTTCTATGAAGCAAATTGGATATTGGCAATTGATGAATTAGGGAGCACTTTTTGGATTAAATGAGCCAAATTGGTTATAATGCAATTTCATTGGGAACTAGAGAACCACGTACTTTAGAAATTGGCAAGTAGAAAAGCAGCTGTCTTGGGGAAAAAAAATCTGTTTCTCTGTAGCTTCCCTGTTGTAAATGTTGTTCCTATTGTTTCTTAAGAACAAAGCTACTATCTACACCAGGGGCGACCAATTGAAATTGACAAGTGATCATTTCCATTGACAATAATACAGTGGAACTCTATTACATAATGTAACATACATCCTTTATTATTGCCAAAAAAGAATCAAGCTATTAAAAAGACGTTTAATTATGAAAATCCTGCAGAAAAAAATAACTTTGTTATTATATGTCTAAAACTTTCCCTCCCCTAAACCCCTTTTCCCAATTGACACAATTGTTTATATAAAACGTTTTTCTATAGCGCGAGGTTTCTTAGGATCACAACTATCTCCTTCTAGCAGAACTACCTGTATTATCCTTTTTTTTCTAGAGGAATAGAAGTTAAATGTAATGTTAAACTAATCAAACCTGGGTTTCAAAAACTAATCCACATATTGTGAAGCCAGATCTGTGAGAGTATGCTTATGGAGAAATATTGAGCAAGTTTGTTCTCTTTTCATTAGGAAAGTAAGCCTGAGGGGTAACAGACTAGAGACATAGAAAAATGTACAAGGTTTTCATAGAGTAAACGGTGTCTTGCTGGAGTTTTTAAGAAATGATGGAATTCAGATAGAAACACTTTACCCAGAGAATGTTGAGAATGTGGATCACATTATTACAGAGAGAAAAAAACAAGAAATGCTGGGAATATTCAACAGGTCTGGGCATATCTATGGTAAGAGAAACAATTTTGATGTATCACGCATCTCTCTCCACAGATGCTGCCTGACTTGCTGAACATTCACAGCACTTTCTACTTTTATTTCAGATTAACAGCATTAATACTTGCTTGACTTTCTTCCATGGCGAGTAGTTGAGCTGTATAGAATGGATGCATTTAAAGGGATATTTGATAAGGGGGAAGGAGAAAGGCAATTGTGCTTTTAGAGTTGGAGGTAAACGGAAAGAAAAAGCCATAGATACTGGAAATCTAAAACAAAACAGAAAATGCTGGAAATATTCAGCTAATTAAGTCGTGCATGTAGGAAGTGAATCAGCGTTAACAGTCTGGGTCGAAGACCCTTCATCAGAACCCGGAAAGAGAGTAAAGAAACTTGTTCAGCTGCAGGGTGGGTGGGGAAGGGGCTACCTCTGATGGAGTAAAATGTGGGTGTCTGTCGATCAGCTGAGAAGGACAAAAAGGGAAAGGAAACAAATAAGCTAAGTCGAAATCACAGATGGATGGCTAATACAGAGAAAATAAAATTTATACCGAGAAAAACTGTTAACAGACATTGTTTTTATTTTTTACCTCTGTGACTGAAGTGAGCACCCAGCCTGTCCTGCCTGGCATGTTTTCCTGCTCTGCATTTTGCGACTCCTACATCCTTTTGTCTATGTTCTCATTGGCTAACTGCTCCCATACTTATTTACCAGAAACCTTATTCCCATGGTCCCATTAGCTTTACCCTGTCAGAGATATTCCCTCCCCGCCCCCATACCCCTTACCCCCCCCCCCCCCCCCACCCCCTCTCCCTGCAGATTAATACTTTTGTTTTTTCTCCTTCCCAGTTCTAAGTGTTAACTCTGCTTTTCTTCCTGCAGATGCGGACTGACCTGCAGGGTATTTCCAACATTTTCTGTTTTTATTTTGGAAAGAGCTTAGGTGAAGCCAAAGTATTAGATAAACATAAGATGGGCACAAAATGCTGGAGTAACTCAGTGAGTAACTCTCAAGCATTTTGTGTCTATCTTCGGTTTAAACCAGCAACCGCAGTTCCTTCCTACACATTCGATAAACTTGTACTGAAAGTCTTCCTATATTCTATATAATATTATGTAAAACACTGAGAAGACTGCCGGCCCATTTTCATGCTGAACTAGGAGAAGAACATTTCTTTTGATATTTATTATAATTGTCAGGTTTTTCTGACATTGAGATCCTTTTATTACCTACTTTTGAAATGTAGGAAGTCAAGGGAAAGCTATTAAATCCCACCCACCATCATTGTTGTCTAGAGCAACTCCAACATGGCTGTTTGATCTGCCCATCAGCATCGGAGCTGAATATTAACCCTTCACCATAGTGTGGTCTTTGCAAAAATGGAAGAAGAAACTGAGAAGTGGCACAGTGGTACAGCTAGTAGAGCTGCGGTCACACAGCACCAGAGACCCTGGTTTGAACCTGATATCAGGTACTGTCTGTGTGGAGTTTGCACGTTCTCCCCATGAATCACGTGGGTTTTCTCTGGGTGCTTTGGTTTCCTCCCACATCCCAAAGACATGCGGGCTTGTAGGTTAATTGGCTGCTGTAAATTGCCCCTCATGTTTAAGGAGTAAATGAAAAAGGGGGATAATAGAACTAGTGTGAATGTGTCTGAGGAATGGTCTCGTCCTGAAACCTCACCTATTCCTTTAACCCATAGATGCTGCCTGATCCACTGAGTTAATTCGGTTTTTGTGTATGAATGTGTAACCAATGTTACACATTCGGTGTGGACTCGGTGGGCCAAAGTATCCGTTTCCATCCTGTATCTCTAAACTAAATAAAGAAGACAATCAAGTAAATAATAAATATTTTATGTATTGTACCAAATTGGTTTGTTATTACATTTCATTCCCTACGGATTTGCTATACTGCGGGATACATTTATGAAGTGGTTTCCTGATAGCTGTCAATTTTTATCTTCATTGTCAAAAGCGAGTGCTGGAGATCCTTGCCATCTGTAAGTTACAAGAACTAAGTTATGAACTTTCCATTTGCTTTGCCCCGACCAGGCCTTATCCATGTAATGAAATGCAGCTCACATTTCCCTGCCGTGGCAAAAACACAAAGGAGAAAGTCATAACAATTTTGAAACACCATTGTCTTTGACTCCAGAAACTTAGCATTTAACATCTCGTATGCTTTATGTCACTCACAAAAATCACAAAACCTTGCCATCTCGGAGTGTACGACAGCTTCCTTCAGACTAAGCACTTCTTCTGTCACCCTCTCTTTTCCAAAGTCTGTTTTGTTTCAATCTGAATGTCATTCAAAGCCAAATGGTAGTTGTCATTTGTAACTAGTTAATGCCGGAGGCAGTATTCGAGGCCAACAGAATGAAAAAAAAAATCTCTTGACAGTTGCCTAGGCTGTTGCACTATGAAATGATTATATTTGATCTTTTCCTTTCCTTTTTGGCAATAGATAGAACGGATGCTTGTCTGAATATCATTTTAATGCTGCAGGATGAATTTATTTAACCCACAAAGACCACAACACTCATGGGAAGGAATAGACCTGAAGCTAGTTTTTTAATAAGTCTAGGTAAACTGTAATTGCATCTCAAGGAGAAATGTATACTGTATTTAAAGGCAGTTGAATATACTCATTTTGAGGAATTAAGGATTGTGGTTTCCTTGTTTATGGGAAACGACAAGTGAGTGGTTCAGTTTACTATTGTCTGAATTATAATTTGGAATTGCCAATATAGAATAATGCCAGCCATCGTTTGTTGGATTTTCTGAGAGTGACAATATTACAAGGTTATTGCTTTCTAGTTTAAGAACATATTTATAGCTTAATGTTAACCATACGCGGCTTCTGAAGACGTAAAAGCATGCAGCAGGTGGCTCATGGCTCCAGTGCCAATGTGTTCATTTATGACCAAAGTTGAATCAAAAGTCAAGTCAAGAGTCAAGAGTATTTTATTGTCATGTGTCCCAAAAAGTACAATGAAATTCTTACTTGTAGTCGCACAACAGAATATGTAAACATAGCATACTGTATAGTAAATGAAAGGTATGTATGTATATATGAATGTATACATACCTACATACACATCTACATACATACGTACATACACACATACATACAACAAATAATGAATAATGGTGCAAAAAGACAAAACCAATGCCCCGAAGTCTATGTAGTTTATTTGGATGTTGTAGTGTTTAATAGCCTGATGGCTGATAGGAAGAAGCTGTTCCTGAACATGTACCTTACAGTTTTCAGGCTCCTGTATCTTCTTCCCGATGGAGTGAAATGAGAGTGTGGCCAGGATGATGTGGGTCTCTGGTGATGCTGGCTGCCTTTTTGAGGCAGCGACTACTGTAAATCAACCTATACAAGGATAACTTAGACTAGTTCCTGGCTGGATTGGGAGAACTTGTCAATATCTTAGTATGTAAGGGAAGCACCATCAATGTGCTTAGTTGATTAGTTGAATTAGTTGATTGTAAAGAGGAAAAGATTTGTAGTAAGTAACCTGATTTTACCTAATTAATAAATGTTGATTAGGACACTGGGAAAATTCCTCGTCTTAGCCTGATATTATGCTATGCGATCTTTATTATACATCTGGAAGCATCAACATTAGTCTAACATCTTATTTGAACATTTTCTCTGAGTGCCACAATCTCTATACCCTATATTTGGTTCAGTTTAATTTATTATTGTCACGTGTACCGAGGTGCAGTGAAAAGTTATTTTGTTGCGTGCAATCCAGTCAGCTGAAAGACTAAAGGGCCTGTCCCACCAGCATGCAACTCTATGGGATGAACGCGATCAAACTAGAAGCGGGGGCCGCGCGGAGGTCGGGTGATCCCCTGTACAGGGCCGTTCCCACCAGCATGCACCTGCATGCGGCAAGCGCAACCAAACCGGCAGTAGGAGCCGCGCGGAGGTCGGGTGAGTGGCGCAACGCGGCGCAAAGTGAGGCGAACCTGGAGCGAAGTCTAAGGTAAGTTCGCCAGGACAGAGAGGGGCACACAGAGAGGGGCACCGAGGCACACACACAAAGAGGGCCACGGAGCCACACACATAGAGGGTCACGGAGGCACCTACAGATAGGTTCACGGAGGCACGATGTCGGGGCGGTGTGTAAACGTCGAGGCGACTGCGAGCCGACAAGCCGTTGCCGCGCGGAATTTTTGGACATAGTTTTTCGGAGCCCCGCGCGGTGTCGGGACGAACTCCGCACAATTCCGCACGGCTCCGGCGATCGAAGTGGGACCGGACCCGCGACGCCGGACGGCTCAAGCGACCACGTTAGGTCGCACTAATCGCATAGAGTTGCATGCTGGTGGGACAGGCCCTTAAGGTAGACAAAAAATGCTGGAGAAACTCAGTGGGTGAGGCAGCATCTATGGAGAGAAGGAATTGGCGACTTTTCGGGTCGAGACCCATCTTCGGACTGGTTACAAAGACTATTACAATCAAGCCATCCACAGTGTTCAGATACAGGACAAAGGGCAAAGGACAGAAAGTTTAGTGCAAGATAAAGTCCAATTCAAGATAGTTCAAAAGTCCAGATGGGAGGTCAGGGCCACTCTCTAGCTAGTGAGAGTACTGTTCAGTTGCCTGAAAACAGCTGGGAAGACTTAACTGACCCTGAATCTGGAGTTATATGTTTTCAAATTTCTGTACTTCTTGCCTGATTGGAGCAGGGAAATTAGGGAGTAACCAGGGTGAGACTGGTCCTTGATTATGCTGGTGGCTTACCCTAATCTAAGGGAAGGACTGAAACTGGGTAATAGACAGTGACTAATGCTTTTGCATTGGAGAAATCAGCCAATAACACATCTTACATACATATCACCTTGTATTCTAGCAATTGTTAACAAGGTGCTTGGGAGCAGGGTGTTTACTTGTTCATTTGACCAAGGTCTCCATATTATAATATGGTGACCACAACTGTACACAATATTCCATATGTAGTCTAATTAAAATTTTATACAGCTGCAACCTGACTTGCCACCTTTTGCACTGAATGCTCCCAGAGATAAATACAGGTGTGCTCTTCGCCTTCTTCATCACCCTACACTCATGTTACCAATTTCAGGGAGCTATGGACTTGAACCTCAAATCCTGCCCTGCAGGGTATAGTTTTCTTTTACATTTAACCTCCGACATTTGTCCAGATTAAATGTTATCTGCCAATTTGTTGCCCATATTTTCCACTGATCTCTATGTTCAACTAATCTCTATCCTGCTGTATCCTTGAATTTTGATATATGCCCGTTACATCCAGGTGATACTGAAAGGTAGACACAAAGTTCTGGGTAACTTAACAGGTCAGGCAGCATCTCTGGTGAAAAAGGATGGGTGATGTTTTGGGTCGGGACCCTTCAGGTAAATCCCATACTCTGGGTAAGTGACCTCTGTGCATTTACTCGATCTATGCTTCTCACGATTTTGCACACCTTTATAAGATCACCCCTCATCCTCCTGCGCTCCAAGGAATAAAGTCCTAGCCTGCTCAACTTCTCCCTACAGTTTAGGCCCTTGCGTCCTGGTAACATCCTCATAAATCTTCTCTGCTCCCTTTCCAGCTTGACAGCATCTTTCTTATAACATGGTGAACAGAACTTAACACAATACTCTAAATGTGGCCTCACCAATGTCTTAAATAACTGTAACATGACCTCCCAACTTCTATACGCAATACTCTGAGTTGGGTTCAGTTTATTGTCACGTGTACCGAGGGACATGGGTGTAAATCACTGCGGGGGGGGGGGGGGTTTGGGGGGGAAACCTGGCTTGCTTACCCCAGGTCTGGCTGTAGGGCCCAGGTCACCTGCGTGCCTTGGGACGGGCTGTAGCGCCCAGGTCGGCTCGCAAGCCCCACACGCCAAGGACGTGCGGGTTTGTAGTGCTTCGGTAAATTGTAAATTGTCCCCAATGTGTCGGATGGTGCTGAATTATTGGTCAGCACGGACACGTTGGGCCAAAGGGCCTGCAGTTCCCAGGTCGCCTGCGTGCCCCGGGAATGGCTGCAGTTCCCAGGTCGCCTGCGTGCCCCGGGAATGGCTGCAGTTCCCAGGGTGCCTGCGTGCCGCGGGACTGACTGCAGTTCACAGGTCGACTCGCTTGCCCCATGTATGGCTGTAGTGCCCAGGTCGCCTGCGTGCCACGGGACTGGCTGCAGTTCCCAGTTCGCGGAAACTAATTGAAAATAAGTACGTCTGCTGGCCGGATTATTTTGGGTTACAGGCCGGGTTCGGCCCGTGGGCCATAGGTTTCCGACCCCTGTCCTACATGTTAGGCCTCATTGTGTCCCCCCCATGGTTTAAAAGCGATTTCCGCTGTTTGAAAAGGTTTTGTTGCGTGCTAACCAGTCAGCGGAAAGACGATACATGATTACAATTGAGCCATTAACAGTGTATAGATCCATGATAAGGGAATAACGTTTAGTGCAAGGTAATGACAGGAATGTCCGATCAAAGATAGACCGAGGGTCACCAGTGAGGTAGATATGTAGTAGTTCAGGACTACTGATGAAGGTCAATGTGCCGAAAGCCTTTTTGACCACCCATTCTACCAGTGACGCCACTTTCCAGGAACTATGTACTTGCACTTCTTTTGCCCTACAACACATCGGCCCACCATTCACTGTGTCGTGCATATCCTGCCTTTGTTAGACTTCCCAAAACGCAACTCTCACAGTTCTCTGTATTAAATTCCATCAACCATTCCTCAGCCCACCTGCCCAACCGATCAAGATCCTGCTGCATTTTATCTTTGCAAATGTCTTCTACAATAAATAGAAGAGATCCTAAAGAGAGCAGAGGCAAGTGAAGCTTAATTTTCATAAGATCCATTAGGTTATTAGTTTCAAATCATCCATTGATGATCAGCACTAATTAGATTTTGTTCATGAAAAATAATCTTGTTCAGACTTATGAAAATTGGCAGAGTCATCTTGCATTTTGTCATATTATGTAAATAACATATTCAAAATGAATCCTCAGAAATCTTAACATCAGCTCTATAACACAGGCTTTCAAAAAAGACCGGTTTAACTAGTCCAGGAATTGAGGTTATATTCATTATCAAGAGATGATGACAACTCCTCTTCTAAGATTAATTGACAAGGGTACTGGCTTTCCTGTGGATTTGATTGATGAAACCTGGATATAGGCTGTAAAGATCTTCCACTGCTGCCTCTATTAGTAAAATGACTCTGGCCGTTATTCTAATGAATTAGCTAGTGTGTTTGAATGAGGTTTTCTACTTTAATTACCGGTAAATAAATAACCTCGTTATAATAAATGGATACCCAGATTGTAATGGCATGAATTTCCATCAAACATATTAGCCCAATTCCTGGAAAATAATACAACAATAATACTCCCAAAGCCTCAGTTAGCCAGCAAAATCACATTCCGACTTTTGGATACACTAAAAGACTTGAGGATATATAGTTACTAAATTTAGTTTATTTTAGTTCAGAGATACAGCATGGAAACAGGCCCTTCAGCCCATCAGGCACACGTCGACCCGCACACTAGTTACAACCTATACACTAGGAACAATTTAGAGAAGACAATTAACCAATAGACCTGCACATCTTTGGAATGTGGGAGGAAACCGGAGCACCCAGAGAAAACCCATGTGATCACAGGGGGAGAACGTACAAACTCCGTACGGACAGCACTCGGTGTCAGGACCGCACCCGGGTCTCTGTAAGGCAGCAACTCTATCGCTGCGCCACTGTGCCGCAACTTTAACATTGATCAATATTCAAAAATATTAAAATAATGTTTTTTTTTACCCACTCTGCAATCCAATATGAAGCCCTACATTGCCTACCAAAATCACTATGGGTCATGGATCTTGCACCAAGCTTATATTGACTGAAGATGTGGCAAATGGTGGGTGATAAAAGGCAGGTTGGTGGGCAGACCGAAATGACGGATTAATTGAGGCCAAATTGGATACTTGCTCACAGGTAGACTGAACTGAATTTTAACCTGCACAGATGTGAGGATTCTGATGCCATTGGAGAGAGTCTAATTGGTAAAATTGACACCGCATGGTGAAGCTGGTTGCAAACCACCAACTTCCACATCTCTGCTGGGCTGTGCATGCTCAAAGCCTTCAGGATTAGTGGGTCAGTTAGTGTATATTTCCACATGTTTAATTCCAAATAAATGGGTTTCCAAGCTTCCGGAAATTTGTTGAAAAAATAGGGAGAAGATACTTAGCGACTTAAAGGGTTTTAAAAATACAGAGCTTTTTTTAAATAAATCTGTTATTCTTTGGTTAGCCCGCACTTGGAATATTGTTTACAATTCTACATGCCATGTTATATTAAGAATATAAAGACAAGGTGGGAGGTGCTGTTCCGTTTACGTTTGCAGCTGTAGCGCCATCAGAATGTGGCTAATTATGCTGAGGGTGAACGTGAACATGTGAATTCAAGTTCTGGTGTTTCTTGGTAGTCTATACATGGTTGAAGACCTTATAAAAATGCCATCTGCCTCTTGTTTGTCATGGACTACCCAACCTCTCTTCAATGTTTTGATGGCTTTACAATACATTAGCCATTTTCTGATATTGGTGTGAAATCTGCACTTTATCAAAGGCCCACAGATCTGGAGTCAATTAAGCAGATTTGGAGACTGCCCTGATTTCCAATAAGGTTCTAGACTGCGTCCCTTTCACCGCTGTCTACTCTTGTTCACTTGTGAAGTGTGAGGCCTCAGGAGAGAACACAACTATCTGTCTAATTGGTCGCACCAAAGAATGGAACTGTAGGCATCATTTGATTTTTTTGATTAATACCACTCCTATAAGGACTCTACCTATACTATTAACAGTTGCTTGCATGACAAGATAAAGCATGAATTAGTCTTGGTGATATAAAAATTATGCAGATTACATTCATAGAGAGAGATATCATCATGGAGAGAGATATTTTCCAAACACTGTTGAATTCAAGTCAAAGTGTTCTTCGTTTAATTCACTTATGGGATGGCACCATCACTGGCAGGCCAGCATTTATTACCCATCCCCAATTGCTTTTTTGAGAAGGTGCTAATGAGCTGTCCTTTTGAATCACTGCAGATAGTTGTTTGATATGGAGTCATTTTATACAAATGTAATGCATTTTGAATCATTGGAATGGTTTGCTCAGCTGTTTCAGAGGCAGTGCAGAGTTAACCATAGTTCTGGTCAGATCAAGCAAGGATGCTGATTCCTTTGATAGATAGTGATTAGGATGTATTGTTAATAATCAGTACCCTGTTCCTTCCTTCTCTCCATATTCCCTGACTCCGCTATCTTCAAGAGCCCTATCTAGCTCTCTCTTGAAAGTTTCCAGAGAACCGGCTTCCACCGCCCTCTGAGGCAGAGAATTCCACAGACTCACAACTCTCTGAGTGAAAAAGTGTTTCCTCATCTCTGTTCCAAACATAGAAACATAGAAAATAGGTGCAGGAGGAGGCCGTTCAGCCCTTCGAGCCAGCATCGCCATTCATTGTGATCATGGCTGATCGCAATGGCTTACCACTTATTCTTACACTGTGGCCCCTGGTTCTGGACTCCCCCAACATCGGGAAAATGTTTCCTGCCTCTAGCGTGTCCAAACCCTTAATAATCTTACATGTTTCAAAAAGATCCTCTCTCATCCTTCTAAATTCCAGAGTATACAAGCCCAGCCGCTCTATTCTCTCAGCATACGACAGTCCTGCCATCCCGGGATATAACCTTGTGCACCTACGCTGCACTCCCTCAATAGCAAGAATGTCCTTCCTCAAATTTGGAGACCAAAACTGCACACAATACTCCAGGTGTGGTCTCAGAAAGAACAGCCCAATAAGTGATGGCAATGGTGAAAACAGGAGCTGGTTAGCTGGATTGGAATGGGAGCAATCTGAAGAAGGGTCCTGCCCCGATACATCGCCTATTCATGTTCTCCAGGCATGCTGCCTGACCATCTGAGTTACTCCTCCACTTTATGTCTTTCTCTGTAAATCAGCCACTGCAGTTCCTTGTGACGAGAGAAGGAGAAGGATAGATCCAGCTACAAGGTAAGTGGATGTCCGGACTGAAATGGTGGAGCAGGCAGAGTGAAGGATGTGCACACCAGACTGGAGCTGAATAGTAAGATTAAACGAGAACTTACTAGTTTGAAGTTTGATCTTTATTTTATGAGGAGTTACGATGAGGGATTACGTGAAGACCCCGCCAGCACGCATGCGCGACATTCTTCAAAGCAGTGGTGTGAAATCACAGACAGTCACAATGACTAATATAGTAAGATAAGAGAGAACTTCCATACCAGGTGATCTTTATAGTAGAGGGTTGGGAGCGGAGGGCACGTAATCCCTCATTGTAACTCCTCATAAAATAAAGATCAAACTTCAAACTGGTAAGTTCTCGTTTAATCTTACTATTTTATTTCGGTAGTCACGTGAGAGACTACGTGAAGATTTCAAAGCTCTGTGATTTCATGCCCTGGAAACTCCATGCTCACACACCGCTATGCTGGGATGAGAGGATGAACGTAATTCAGACATGACACTGGCTGAAAAACAAACAATAGGTATTTATTCATACCAAACCAAAATAAATATCCCATAGGGGTAAATTATTTGACAGTACTCAAAATCCTCCCTGCATAAGTGTCAGGGGAGGCCACGGGTTTGTTGTAGAAGCGTTGAAAAGTCCTTTCATTGCTCCAACCCGCTGTGGCCAGGATGTGGTCCAATGGTACTTCCATCCTCCTAGCCGCCGAAGTGGATGCCGCCCTGGTGGAGTGAGATTTGAATATATTAGTGTCCACCCCTGCCGCATCCAAAACCACCCTTAACCATCTAGAAATGGTTTGCACCGTGACTTTATGATGGGGCTTCTTGTGGCTTATAAGCAAAGCTGTCTCCGTGCCCCTGAGATTTTTGGTGACTGTGATATATTGTGAAATTAACGTGACGATGCAGAGTCGAGAATCTGCTGGATATGCCAGAAATTCCAAGGTATGACCAGACGCTCCGGGTCGATCTTGTTTCAACAGTCCCTGCACATGAAAAGTGACTTTATCATTGGTGATAGTCATGGCATCCAGATTAAGTTTGTGCAGAGACTGGACCCGTTGTGCCGTGATAAGTGCCATAATCATTACCATTTTGTATGTGAGCTTTGCCAAAGTGAGTCCCGTGTTAGGTGTCCATCCTCGCAGCATAGTTAGGACTGTGCTGATATCCCACGTATGGTTATATCTGGGCCTAGGGGGATTGGAATTGAATATTCCTCTCATTAGTTTGGACACTAATGGATGTGATCCAATTCCCAATTGGTCACTCCCCTGGCCCAAGTAGGATGATAGTGCACTCCTGGCACTGTTTATGGCACTGTAGCTCAGTCCCTCATCAAAGTGTAGGGTAGCCAAGAATTCCAGCACTTCTGTAATGGTAGCGGATTCATATGTAGTGTTGGTAGTAGCGCAGAATCCTTCCCATTTCTTGATGTAGGTGAGGTACTGCTTCCTGGTGGACTCCCTGCATGCCGCCGAGATGGTGTCTATCGTTCTGCTGGTGAGTCCGAATCCGCGAAGAGGCCCTTTTAGAATCTGCAAATTAACAGGTCCATGCGGTCATAACATGGGTGATGTTCTCCTGTGACAGGATGAACGAGCAGGCTAGGTCGTTTATTGACCCGAATGTAAGGTTCTGTGGCCATCTTCTGTACCGCTGGGAACCATGGTTGGGTAGGCCAGTCGGGCACCACCAAAATCCCCGATGCGGAATCTTGTTTTATTTTCTGTAAGACCCGACTGATGAGGCAGAAAGGGGGGAATGCATAGCAGAACAAATCCCCCCAATGTAGCGTGAAAGCGTCCATCGCTACTGCCCCAGGGTCTGGTTCCCAAGCAACATATGTTGGTAGTTGGTGATTTAATCTGGACGCGAAGAGGATATCATCAAGATAGGCCATAACAGTATGATTCTGTTTCCTTAAGTAGGCCAAGGCTGGTTTTAATATCTTGGTAAACAATCTGGGTGCTGATGATAACCCATTAGGCAAGGCTTTGTATTGCCATAATTGTCCCATCCAGATAAATTTTAAATATTTCCTATGATCCTTGTGTATTGGTACAGAATAGTATGCATCTTTGAGGTCAATGCATGCCATGTAGTACCCATAATCTATTAACTGTATAGCAATGTCAAAAGGTGTCCATTTTAAAATGAACATACTGAACAGAAGTATTCAGTTCGGTCAAATCTATGATAATACGGCAACCGCCGTCTTTTTTGTTTTTGGTGAATATATTAGACACGAACTCCTGTGGTTCTTTGGTAGCCTTCTCAATTACCCCTTTTTCGATTAATCTGTATAGTTCAGCATGCCCTGCTACCCTCTCTTTTTGAGAGAGTATGAATTTTCGGCTAGGTGAATGCTGGACCGGGGTAGGGAGTTCGTGAATAAATTCAATTTTGTAGCCCTGAATACTCCTGAGTATGAAAGGATCAGAGGTAAAAGTGCGCCAATTTTCATAAAACATGTGCAACCGGCCCCCTACATAAAGTGAATTTAGGCAAGATGTGTTTCTGGGGAAACCAGACCCACCTACCTCCATGATTATTGCCGGTGTTGCGGTTTCTGTCCTTGTTTCCTTTGTTGATTCATCGTGTTGTAGGAGTGGCGCATCTTCCAAGAAGGCCGGGCTGGGCCATGCCCTAAAAAAGACCGCTGTGCAGGTTGGCCGGCCTTCGAGCTTTCACCACCGGCAGGTCTCTGATGGTATCTCTGTCCGGTGGGTGTGTAGGGGTGCTGTCTTTGTGGGTAATGAGGTTTGGTAGGTCCGGGAACCTTGATCAGGCCCAAGGCCTTGGCCTCCTCATCAAGATCTTTTACTTGCTTGGGAAGGTTATCCCCGAACAGCAAGCTTGGAGGCTGAGTCTTCCCAGGCTTACACAACCCCGCAAACTTAGGGTTAAGCGCCGGCTTTATGATGCTCTTTCTGAAATTGTTCATCTCATACTGTGTATTACACAGTAGAGCCAGGGCATCTTGCAGTTCTTCCGGCAGCTCTATCCCCACTGCAGTTCTGGCCACTGCTGTGATCCCGGCGGTTAAGAGCTTTAGGATTTTTTGAAGTTTGATTTCCTGCCCTCTGCTCGAGGGGCTCATATTCCCCCAAATAGGGTTGTTCACCGCAGGGACATTAAATGAGTTACAGTTTTCAGGAGCCATATATTTATCAGCTGTAGAATTTATGGCCTGTTCCTGTAGCTGGTTGGTCGCCATGTAGTTAATGCTGGCTGCCAGCTTAGGGTGGATAGGTAGGCCTTTCTGTGTCGGCATTGCATGTTTATTTACCATATCCAGATATTCTTCACACACCCCTGACACAGATGGTTGTTCAGCCAGCTCCCCTTCTTCTGGGTCAGCCCAGTTCTGACCCTCAATGCTCCCCTGCGAGGAGGGTGAGACATTTGGCAGTCCTTGGTAGGAATCTGCCGTGGGCCTGCGAAGAGGCCCACTGTGACTCTGCCCCTGCATTAGCAGGTCACGTTGGAGCAATTGCTCCATCATCCGCTCCATGCGGGTTAGACGACCTCCGTCGCTATCTGCGAACGGGGTGTCCTTGGGACCGGACCCAGCTGGGTCGCCGGCCCCGTCCGACTTCCGGGTGGGTTTGCCGCCTGACCGTGGAGTACCAACGGCCCTCATGGGCGAGAAGTCGGGAGCTGCAGGTAATACCTGTAGCTCTGGAGAGGCGGTTCGCTGGCTGCTCTCCATAGCAGCTGCTTTCGCCGCTCTCTTGGACTTTCGTGATTCCATTCCTGTTTCTCGTCGACGCTCACTCCTCCGGTGAGACTTACCTGGCGTAAGTTATTTAAACTTACGCTGGAGGAGCCCCGCTCCTCCCGACCGTCGCTTCCGCATGCGTACGACGATATGTCGCGCATGCGTGCTGGCGGGGTCTTCACGTAGTCTCTCACGTGACTACCGAAATAAAATTTGCCACTGTGCTCACCTTTTCTCATCTCTTTATGATGGTTGGCCTCATGGAAAGCAAGCCATTACCACAAAATTAAATGCAAATGCAATTACAAATCAATTTCAGCATAGTAATTTATAGACATTTGGAATAACAGTTTAGTAAGTATAAGGGATTGTGTTTGGATCCATAAGAGAGCAAGAACATTTCACATGTGGTAAATAAGAATCCAAATGACTTTGGAGCAAAGGGATCAGGAAGTGAAAATACTGAAGGATGAAGGAGGCTGCATAAAATGATGGACATTGCCTCTTCCATCACTGGCACATCCCCAAAATCAAAGGGTCGTACAGGAAGCACTTTCTCAGGAAGGCAACTAACATCTAGTAGGCGCGTAAGGTCCAACTTGCCCACTTTGGACCGATGAAGAAGGGCACACTAGGAAAGCCCGGCTCACCATCCGGAGACCAGGGACTCGCCCACCGCAGACAGAGGATCCATGTCATAGACCGGAACCCGCTCGGTAGACTCAGTTCGCCCACCGTGAATCGAAGATCCACGCCGCGGACTAGGAACCAACCTGGAAAACCCGGCTTACCCGCCTAGAGTGGAAGGCGGAGGGCCGGTAAGCAGACCATCTGCAGGAGCCGGTGTACTTGTTCAACGGTGGAGTGGGCCGCAGGAGGCCCTGCAACAGCCTGGGGCTCGGCTGGACTGGGCACCGGACTACACGCGGCCTACAGCGGTGGAGCAGCAGCAGCAGAGAACACCATGGCTACGCTTGGCCAGGACAATCCTGCATCTTCACCAGGACAATGGCCCTTCATAGTCAGGCCAAGAACCCTGCGCTTACAATGACTGGGACTTGAAAATAGTGCCAAACTGGAAACTCTGTATACTGTTACAGTACTAGTGTATAATAGTAATACACTGTATCTTAGATGCATATCTAAGATGTATCTAAGTGCTTATGCATAGATACTTGTACTGAACTATGCACAAAAATGAATTTCACTGTACCTCAGTATCTGTGACAAATAAAGTACCATACCATAAGGGGAGAAGGGGAAAGTTTAGAGGAAATTTACAAGATAAATTTTTACCCAGAGAGAGGTAGGAGCCTGGAAGGTACTGTGAGAGGATGTAGGGGAAACAGATATGATAGCAATGTTCACGAGGCATATAAACAGACACGTGAACCATCAGGTAATAGGACATAGACCATGTGCAGATAGATGCGATTGGTTTATTTTAGCATCACGTTTGGCAGCAGACATTGTGGGCCAAAGATCTTGTTCCTGTGCTGTTGTATTCCTTCCTTGTGGTCCTTCTCTATGTAGGACTTCCTTTTCTTCACCTTAGTGTGGTATTTTCACTGTTCATTGTGGAGATCATGTGTAGATGCGGTGACTGCTTTGCTAAACATTTTGATTCCGCCTACAAGACTCAGTCACCCGTCTCTCATTCTCCATCCCACTCCTAATTTGAATCTCTGTGGCCTCCTACACGATTGCAATTGAGCTTGTGCACCAACTCGGCGTATTCAGCTGGGTGCATTAAAGCTTCGGGGTTCAACATTAAGTTCAAGAGTTACAGAAAATATCTCTGCTCTCTTCCTTTCTGACCGGAGGCCAATCTTTATTGTTTTAAATCCCATTATCCACTCTTTTAGTCTTGCATGATCATAATCTCTCCTGCTTTGTCATGCTTCTTCCACTTTGATTTCTTCCCCCTTTCCCTTTTCTCTACCTCTTAAAACTTGAGACACTTTTTCAAAGATGCTGCGACATCATTGACATCTGCAATGCCACCTAACCTGCTGAATGTCTTCACCCTTTTCAGATTTTATTATGTTTTTTTACAGTTTGAAGTATTTTGCTTTGTAACTGTGCATTTTACAATTTGGAGCCATTTGGAATTCATACAGTATTACTTTATAATAACATGCTAACTGCACAACCTTTGACGTAAATGTTATTCTTCTTATGTTAAATTAGATATCTAAAATTAAATGAGCAAAGTGAATGGCAAAAATAATATTGACTCTCAATTGATGATCTCAAAGGAGATCGATACCAGGCACCCCCTGCACGGACACACAGCACCTCCACCCCGACTGAAATCCAGAGCCAGTTTCTTGCAGACAGTCCCATCTCTCCAGACAACCAAAGAAACAGCAAGGACCAACATCTGGAAAGATGAATGGAACCAGCTCAACACACGAGCCCACGACTGGATGGAGAGAGGAATCACTCCGACTGAATGCCTCGCCAGCGGGCGTAACCTCTCATGGCCAACCTGGAAGAGCCTCAACAGATTACGAGTGGAGCAGGGGAGGTGCAAAGCACTTATGAAAGCATGGAACTACCAGGCAGAAGACACATGCAGCTGTGGAGCAGTACAGACAATGTCCCACCTACTGGAGTGTGACGATGCCCCCCAGTGCAGCCCCCAGGACCTGGCTGAACCGACCCAACCAGCTGTGACCGGCGCCAGATACTGGCAGAACGACATCTAAGATTGCAACGGACTCGAAGAAGAAGATGATGTCCTGCAGGAACACAGGATAATCTGACGCATTTTTCTCACAATACTGAAACCTCTTGGGGGCGCCATTGTCACATATAAATCGCTCAGCAGTTGTTACACTGCTCCATGAGCCTGTACATTCTTGGTTGTGTAATCTTGTCTTTATGAATCATTACATTCTGGGTAGAGCATTGGCATTTTATTGAGGAGCTTCACTGGTGCACTTAGCTTCAATAGCACCAAAGACCAACCCAATTTGCGAATCGAGTGAAAAATTTAAACTCTCAGTACAAATGCATGTAGCAATTGTGGATGTATTAAAATGTTATTTTAACATGCAGGCATTTCATAAGTATTTGGCCTTGGTCTCAATGCATTTCACAAACCTTTGGGAGAGTACCTTGCAAATTATATAACCACATTATCATTAATTTTTGTCCCGTTATGTGCTAAATGTTTGATCGAATGATTAATGCATGATGAACACCACTTCTGAAATTTGTTCCCATTGACTTCAGAGGGGCCAAACTATGGAATCATAATTCAATGTACACGTGTCACCACTTCACATGCTTGTCAGATGCAACAGAGGGAATTCCATTTCTTTATAATACAAGGTCACCACCGATTTTCTGGCAACTGGTGGTCCAGCACCTCCTTTAATCTTGACTAAATTATCAGAGCGCACTTGAAGTCCCCCCCAGAAGTCCCCCAAAATAGGTTGGTATTGTTGTCCTTTTTGGAAGTGGGGAAAGAAGCACTGGTCATGAGCATGAAATTCTGAAAAACCAATGGATTATAATCCGCTGGTCATATTCCATTTCCATTTCCACCAAGCATTAGAATTGCTGCCTTACAGTGCTAGAGACCCGGGATTGTTCCTGACCACATTTCCCTGTGACTATTAGGGTTTTCTCCAGGTGCTCCAGTTTCCTCCCACATTCCAAAGACGTAGGTTAATTGGCTTTGATAAAAATTGTAATTTGCCCCGAGTGTGTAGGATGTAGCAAGAGTATGGGGGTGATTGCTGGTCGGCACGGAATCGGTGGGCCTGTTCCACACTGTAACTCTAAACTCTAAAGTCTAAAGTCTTACACTGTGAATCCATAACCTCTCCATATTATATAATATTTTAAGGCAGATTATGAAAGTAGGAAGAGAGGAATATGTGAGATTTTAGAAGGAGCTCCGAGTGCCATGGGTGGTGACAAAAGGATGTTTAGTGATAATGCTTTGGGAATGCCAGACAGATTTTGTCCTCTTTCTATATTGTTGTCTTGAAGCTGTCTTAAGTGTTGGGGAAACAATAGGCAGCAGATAGAGCAAAAGAACAAAATGCTGGAGAAACTCAGGCATCATTTGTGGAGGGAAATGGACAAATGCCGTTCAGGTTAGGACTGTTGTACCTGACAGTGTTTGGGGTTTGTTTTTGCTTGCAACTTGGATCTCAGCATAACTTAAAGTAAATTATTTAACAAGACACATTTTTTTTCATGAGACACTAGCACCCCTGTAAATAATTGGGATTATTATAAGGCATCCATTGTTTCAAAATTAAGTGGCTTCAAGTTATCAAAATTTAACGACAGAAAACAGACTAAGGACAGTTGTGCAAAAAAACAGACTGCTGGAGGAACTTAGTCGGTCAGGCAGCATCTGTGGAAGGAAATGTACACATAATGTTTTGGGTCGGGTCCCTTCTTCATATTGGTGGAGAAGAGGGAAGGCAGGTGGGAAAAAGAGGTGAGATGAAGGGATACTGTACTGATGTTGTGAAGGGTGTAGCTGGTGGCTGGGAGATCTTTAACTGGCTATAGTGCTCTCTTGAGGAAGAAAACATTACGATATGTATCCAAAAGAGATACTAACTTTCAGTTTAAATAAAACAAATAGAATTTATGGACACCCACTGCACTCCAAGAAGTTAATGTATAAATGGCATTGAGATGTGACATGCCCCTAGTGCGTAATGAGTGGATGTGAAAGTGGGATAACAGAACTAGTGTGAACGTGTGGTCGGTGTGGATTCCGTGGGCCGAAGGGCTTGTTTCAATGCTGTAGCTCTAAACTAAACTAAAGATCAAAGAACACTCAAATAAACACTTATCATTGCTGCATCTTTATTTTTAGCAACTTAGCCAGGACGGTGATGTGCCAAATGTATAGTATGGGTGGCATGCACATGGCTTTGCTAATATAAAACAGAGTGTGACACTGGGCAATAACAAATTGGAGATAGAGAGCAGAGAGGTTAGTAGCAGGACAGGGCTTGCAAAGGAGATTATGGCCACTGGAGTCTGAAGAAGGGTCTCGACACGAATTGTTGCAGCAGGTGGTGGCAGCTATCTCGGGTAAATGCCTGTATTTATGTACTTGCCATTCTCGAAAACACTACTGGAGCACCATTGGACACCTTGCCCTTTGTGTGATCTCTTCACATCAAATCAAACTTTTGGATCAATCTGATTCAATGGCTTGGCACCAGCCAGTGCCACAGGGACATAGGCAGCAATGATAATGGTCGCCCAGGCAAGTCGGGAAAAGTGAATGAACAGCAACAATTGCTTGAATGAACCCCAATGGTTTCACAGATAATTATGATGAAAGCTCACTCAAAGTACTGTATGTAATCAATTCCTTCATCCCAGCGTAATTACAATGACCTTACCATTCCCTTGGGAGCTGCACCCACATCAGCCTTACAAGCTCCAGTATTTGGGATGAAAGTACAGAATGGCTTTTCACTGTTCATCGTGTCCTTTTCAAACCTGCCAAATATAAAATCATTGTTTTGTTAGTATGCTATGTGGCAAATTTTTCTTTGGGTTTAGTTTAGTTTATTAGTTTAGCTTAGAGCGCAGAAACAGGCGCAGTATCTTCAGCCCACCGAGTCTTCACCGAGCAGCGATCCCTCCACACACTAGAGATAGGCCAGCCATGATTGAACGGCGGTGTAGACTTGATGGGCCGAATGGCCTAATTGCATTCCTATCAAGTATGACCTTATGTCACCTATTCCTTTTCTCCAAAGATGCTATCTGTCCCATTAAGTTATTCCAGCTTTTTGTGTCTATGATGTTCTGCTACATTGGCCACTAATCCATGCATGAAGACGTGATTGTGACATTGTATTTATTTATACCTCAACCCAAGCCTGAGGCAGGCTCCTCTGTTCTCTCTGTAGTTGGGAACCCAGTGCACGGAAACATATTTACTGCTTGTCAATTATCCTATTTTGTTGACTGCACCAAGGATTCCCCCTTTATATCCAGTTCCAGTGTCCAACTTAGTGGAGTTAAGAGAGGGCTCTACCTCCAATATTAACACTTGCTCATTTTAATGCCAGGTGAATATCCAACTGGTCCGGCCAAAGTGTAAGGGGACACTTTTTACACAAGCTCGATTATAATTTCCATTGATCAATGAAATTAATATCAGGCTGCTGATATGATCGTATCAGTTTATTGCCAGATGGATTAGGAATTACTGTGGGGTACAATTGGTTCACATGATGACATAACTGGAAATCTATGGGAATGAAGCCTACTGTTTCTTCTGACTGCAGCAGTTCAATGTAAAAAGAATCTGGTCAGTGTTCAGCGATGGAATAACATTTTACGGATGCTGTTTCAACTCAAAGTTGTTGACCAACTAACACGAACCTAGTTCAGACCATTCTGTGCACAGTTTTGATGAATAACTTCTGTAGATGTAAAATCTTAATGTGAGTTGAATCATTTGATTTTAAGAGGTTATCATGGAATGTTCAGCAGGGAAAGATAACCTGACGTTCTTTCCCCTCCTTGACCTCTCAAACATTACATTTAATAATCTGTGACTGAATGAAAAGAATTCTAAAAATCTCGCTAGGGATAAGAAGCTAGTCAAAACAAGCTCTGATATTATGATGTTTGGCAATTTTTTGACAGCTTCGTCAGTGGTGGGCTTAATCTCTCTTGAGCTGCATACTGTTACAGCCAGGTGGCCACTCTCTGGATACCTGACCTTCCTTCATCTATTCGACACTGCGTCTGGACTGTGTCTTCCTGAAAGCCTTTCTCGTGTTCAGGTAATGTACAATTACGGGAATTACTTTGTTCCTTAGCTTTCTCAAACATTTGGTGATTTTCACATTTACCTCTCCGTGTGATTTTTCTCCCCCTGGATGTTTTATTACGTGCAAATGAATGATATTGTGCTGTTTAACACTTCAAGCTGACTACTATGGGCCTTCTGGGTAAATATTGATATATGAGGTGTTAATGGTTTAATTGTGCAGAATAATTACCGGTGTTGTTTTTTGTAATGCGTTCATACTGCATGCCTCCCATGACTAACATAGCATTGGGGAACCGTCCACCGTTCAACACTTTACCGAGTGCATCTATATCGAATCAATAGAGGTTATTAATTGAATTAATATCACCATGAATTGAATTAATTGAATTAATATCACCATCCAAGAATGTTGTCGTTGTGTAATCTAGAGTTGCAGAGAACTCCATGTATATAACAAAGCTTCATTAACTTTACTTTCATTATTTACTCTTTAACAGATGGGAATATAAACAATGAGTCACCCATTTTACATTCAACATCGGGCAAATGTGCAATTAGCTTAGAGCTAACCATTATATATTTTAAAAAAGCTTTAAAGCACTTAAGAGCTTGAGTTCCGATCCTTAGTATTCATACCAGAGGACACAGGGTTAAGGTGAATTGGGAAAGATTTAATAGGAATCTGAGGGGTAACTTTTTCACACAAGAGGTGGTGGGTGCATGGAACGAGCTGCCAGAGGAGGTAGTTGGGGCTGGGACTATTACAACATTTAAGAAACAGTTAGACAGATAAATGGATAGGACCTCCAGGTTTGGAGGGACATGGGGCAAATGCAGGCAGGTGGGACTAGTGTAGATGGGACATATTGCAAGTTGGGCCAAAGGCCCACTGTTTCAACGTGACTCTAGACTGTTGGAAAAATAAGGTCTTCAGAACAATTATACAATTTCTGCAGAAAGGTTTGGATCTGAAACATTGCCTATCCATATTCTCTAGAGATTCTGCTTGACCTGCTTAAGTAAAGGGCCTGTCCCACCAGCATGCAACTCTATGCGATAAGCGCGACCCAACGTGGTCGCTTGAGCCGTCCGCCGTCGCGGGGCCGGTCCCATTTCGATCGCCGGAGCCGTGCGGAATTGTGCGGAGTTCGTCCTGACATCGCGCGGGGCTCCGAAAAACTGACTATGTTCAAAAATTCTACGTGGCAACGGCTTGTTGGCTCGCAGTCGCCTCGACGCATTACACACCGTCTCGACATCGTGCCTCTGTGACCCTCTCTGTAGGTGCCTCCGTGACCCTCTATGTGTGTGGCTCTGTGGCCCTTTATGTGTGTGCCTCTGTGCCCCTGGCTGTCTGCCCCTCTCTGTCCTGGCAAACTTACCTTTAAGACTTCGCTCCAAGTTCGCCTCACTTTGCGGTGCGTTGCGCCACTCACCTGACCTCCGCGCGGCCCTCGCTGCCGGTTTGGGCACGCTTGCCGCATGCAGGTGCATGCTGGTGGGAACGGCCCTGTACAGGGGATCACCGGACCTCCGCGCGGCCCCCACTTCTAGTTTGATTGCGCTCATCGCATGGAGTCGGATGCTGGTAGGACAGGCCCTTTACTCAAGCACTTTGTCTCATATTTTGGTGAGCCAGCATCTGTAGTACGTTGTGACTACACTTTTCTCAATTGTTACGCAGGTAGTAGTCTGCTGCCATTTATATCACCAAAAGTTAGACAATAAACAGTTATCGCAAACAATCGGAAGAAATGAAGACAAACTATAGAAGGACAAACCATAGAAGAATACCAAGAAAATACTTTTTTGGTGGTTAGTGTGAAGCCCTTGTTTCTGTGCTGTATGAATTACAGAGACCTGTATAGAAACTGCATCTCAGAAATAGGCCATTCACCTCAACCAGTCCATATTACTTCCACATAACAGCAGCATAAATCCTATGAGCCATTGATATTGACTGAATGTACATTACAGAAGGGGGAATATATTTTATCCATGGGCGGTAGTGTATCAGCTATCCAGTTTACACGGCTTCATCTCTGTTTTGAGCTCAGCAGGATGCATGGAATGGAATGGAATGCATCTAGTGAATATTGATTTATCTAATATCAAGTGACTTGCATTCACTTGATGATAGACACAAACTGCTGGAGTAACTCAGTGGGACAGGCAGAATCCCTGGAGAGAAGGAATGGGTGACATTTCAGGTTGAGACCCTTCTTCAAACTGAGTCAGGGGGGAGGGAGATGAGGTATGGAAGGCTAAGGTGTGAAAACGACAGATCAAAGCAGATGTTAATCAAGGAAATGTAGAATGGTTCGTTGTTAACTGAGGGAAGGTGAAAATTAGGCATTTCATCAGTAAAATTATTTAGGAGGATGGTGAAATTTGGAGAACTAGGGAGGGGAAGGGACGGAGAGAGAGTGAAAGCAAGGGTTACTTGAAGTTAGAGAATTCAATGTTCATACTGCTGGGTTGTAAGCTGCCCAAATATCAGGTGCTGTTCCTCCAATTTGGGTAGGGCCTCACTCTGACAGTGGAGGAGGCTCAGGACCAAAAGGTCAGTAAGGTGAATGGTAGAGGGAGTTAAATTGTTTAGCAACTGGGAGATTGCGTAGGTTTGGCTAAGGCGGACTAAGCGGAGATTTTTAGCTAAACTATCCTGCATTTGGTCTCGTTGATATATAGGAGTCCACACCTGGAACAGCGCATACAGTAGATGAGGCACGAGGAGGTACAAGTGAGCCTCTGCCTCACCTGAAAGGGATCGGGTCGAGGAAAGTGTTATCTCCTGTGGTTGCTCTCTCTGTGTCCCTCTCACACTCTAGTCTTCTTGCTAATTTCACCATTTGTATTCCTTGGTTATCACCTCATCCCCAGCCACCAATGGGACATTGTGAGCTCCACCTTTTCTGAGTCCACCTTCCCATACCACCAGTGCCCCCCCCCCCCCCCAACTCCTAGTCTGATGAAGGGGCTCAAACCGAAACGTCACCCATTCATTTTCTCCAGCGATGCTGCCTGACGCGTTGAGTTGCTCCAGCATTTTGTGTCTATATTCAGTGTAAACCAACATTTGCAGTTCCTTCTTACATGATGCATCTAGCTGCTGTTTCGCTGTCACCCATTCCAGGACACAGATGAAGACTGATTTCAGACAAAAAGAGAACGAAAGTTAATCAGGAGAGCCAAATTTTAAGTTAGTAATATTCCTCGTCAAATAATATTTGTGCTGGTGTGAGATAATGTTTGTTCTGTCAGCCATATGCATATATGCGTGGTTGATAGGGCTATCAGAAGGTGGTGCAGCAGCCTATTTATCTGTTCTATGTTTGGAGATCAAACCACTGTTTGGCTAAGTTTACACACCTGAGGTCTGACTGTAAAAGTTCTTATCATGGCTGACCACGAAAACCTCACCTATTTGTTAAAGGCACAAAAGTTAAACAATTCTTTTCCTCTCAGGATTAATTTCGGGAGCACCGATATTTCCCTGTGACATTTATAGAAGTGTTCAAACAAACAATTCAGTTCCAAATAAGCCCAAAGTTGGAATCAGTCATGCCTGACTCAACGCATAATATTATCAACTGGCTGTATGATAACCAGGTATAATCATGGATGCAGGTGTGCACCAAACCAATAGGTTTAGCAACTGAAAGCAAGATTGAAAGAGATTGCAATAGTATCTCAGGTTTCACCTCCAGCTTCGCACACTATCCACATGCATATTTCCACATTTTCACAGATTGTCTAATATTTGGCCAGACAGTGCATCATAGGATCAGGAGTATCAAATCTATTGCAAGTCAAATGCAAAGCCTTCCCTATTGTTTATTGCAGCCAAGGATCCTTAAAGTCAAGGATCGTGCAAATTGAATTTCAGATGTGAAATTGAGTGTCGCCCTCACTAAATCTGCAAATATGCATTCATTTGATGAAATCACATTTTCTTTAAACAAGAAGTAATAAGGTGATCAACATTGAATTTAAAGGGACTGCCCTTCTCTGTGGTTCAAGGTGATATCTTATTGCGAAGATGGACACAAAATGCTGGAGTAACTCAGCATGACGGGCAACATCTCTGGAGAGAAGGAATGGGTGACGTTTTGGGTTGAGACCCTTCTTCGGACTGATATCTTATTGCGTCGGAAGGATATTGCCTTTCTTGACCTGTCTTAGACAGTTCAAATGAATCGAACTTGAAACATTTTGTCTTTTGGACTAAGTGGTGCAGGAATGGTTGTGAAGGACCCTGCTTTCGTTTTATGTCTGGGGTATGGGGCAGTTGCAAACAATAATGGCTGATGGCTTTAAGGACGGTAAACAAGCAGTTGGATAGTACAGTCCACTTTCAGTGCAACAGTTGAACCCAAAGGGGCACATACTTAAATGTTAACTGGCACTGTGGCAGTATTAGTCTAAATGATATTTGTGTCTTCATTTGTCCAAATAATACCCTTCTGATGTAGGAAGAGGGAAAAAAGTGGACCATTGGGGCAGGGTAGAGAGGGACATATACAGTAAAAGATTTTCTTAAACATTAAGTGTTTGTTTCCTCCTCTGAGATGGTAAGTGGTGAGATCACCATGCTGATTGAAGAATGGTACAGTGTGGCGTAACAGTGGTGCAGTGGTAGAGTTGCTGCCTCACAGCGCCAGAGACCCGGTTTCGATCCTGACTATCGGTGCTGTCTGTATGGAGTTTGTACGTTCTCCACATGACCTACGTGGGTTTTCACCAGGTTCTCCAGTTTCCTCCCACTTACCAAAGACATACAGGTTTGTAGGTTAATTGGCTTCGGTAAAAATTGTCCCTAGTGTGTAAGATAGTGCAAGAATACGGGGATCGCTGGTCGGCATAAACGAAACTAACTAAAGTAAAGTAAACTAAACTAAACAAAACTAAACAGAGAAACATAGACATAGAAACCTAGAAAATAGGTGTAGGAGTAGGCCATTCGGCCCTTCGCGCCAGCACCGCCATTCAATATGATCATGGCTGATCATCCAAAATCAGTACCCCATTTATGCTTTTTCCACATATCCCTTGATTCCATTAGCCCTAAGAGCTAAATCTAACTTTCTCTTGAAAACATCCAGTGAATTAGAGTCCACTGCCTTCTGTGGTAGAGAATTCCACAGATTCACAACTCTCTGGGTGAAAACGTTTTTTCTCATCTCAGTCCTAAATGACCTATCCTTTATTCTTAATCTGTGACCCCTGGTTCTGGACTCCACCAACATCGGGAAAAAAAATTCTGAATGTAGCCTGTCCAATTTCTTAAGAATTCCTCTCTCATCCATCTAAATTTCTTAAGAATTCCCCTCTCATCCATCTAAATTCCAGTGAATCCAAGCCCAGTCGACCCATTCTTTCATCATATGTCAGTCCTGCCATCCCGGAAACTAACCTCGTGAACCTACGCTGCACTCCCACAAAAGCAAGAATGTCCTTCCTCAAATTAGGAGACCAAAACTGCACACAATACTCCAGGTGTGGTCTCACCTGGGCCCTGTACAACTGCAGTAGGACCTCCTTGCTTCTCTACTCAAATCCTCTTGCTATGAAGGCCAACAGGCCATTTGCTTTCTTCACTGCCTGCTGTACCTGCATGCTTACTTTCAGTGACTGGTGTACAAGGACACCCAGGTCTCGTAGCAACTCTCTTTTTCCAAACCTGATGATAATCTGCCTTCTTGTTCTTGCCACCAAAGTGGATAATCTCACATGTATCCACATTACACTGCATCTGCCATGCATCTGCCCATTTACCCAACTTATCCCAGTCACCCTGCAGCCTCACAGCATCCTCCTGGCAGCTCACACTGCCACCCAGCTTTGTGTCATCCGCAAACTAAACTAAACTAAACTAAACTAAACTAAACTAAACTAAACTAGTCCAAATAAAACCTTTCTGATGTAGGAAGTGGAAAAAAAGGTGGACCACTGGGGTAGGGTAGAGAGAACCATATTCAGTAAAATACTTTTATTAAACATTGAGCGTTTGTTTCCTCCTCTAAGGTAGTAAGTGGTGAGATCACCATGCTGATTGATGAGTGGCTATGTGAAATCATAGGACATTGGACTGCATTCAGAGACGCAAAAACAGAAGTAAAGCTTATAAATCTGGGGCCTCAAGGCTGTCATCCAGTAGCAGAAACTAGAAGGACTAATGCGCTGTGATTCACCTTGATCCCTCAAAAAGGTACTTCTGGGGTGGTAGCACACTTTATTTGGTTTATCAGGTCAGAGATCATGTTCAAATTGTAAAGCATCCAGTAAGGATACCAAAATATAAGATGAGATGCAATTCGAAGAGACAACTGAAAAGCTACTAGGGGCTCTCAACAGAATAACCATCGGTGAAATTTAATGCAAACAAGAACAAAATGTTAAAAATAGAAAGAAAATCTAATAATGTACGGTGCATTTCCATTATTATGTGAAAAATCAACAAATTTCACCTCATCTTGGACGGGATTTCACAGGCAAATTGGCTCAACTGTGAGTTCAACCTTTTTAGATTAAGATGGAACGTTGCCAGTGGAAGGGCTTTACATGACAAAAGGGCTTTGCATGATGTGATGATGCTAGAGGTTGGAAGGGGGGGGGGGGGGGGGAGGGGAAATACCTGTAGCCAAGAAATAGTGGAAGAAAACTTTGCATCTGGCTCTGCCACATCCTATACCTAGCCTGCTGTCAAATCCTTCAAAAGCATAAACGTTTATTTTGTTGTCCCTTAGGCTATAAAAATCAATAACAGTTATAAGATTTTTAAAAATAGTAAATGGAATTTAAAGCGCTTAAAATGCTTAAATCATTTGAAACAATCAAAAATGTTTAAACTAATCTCAAATAATTTTTAAAAAAGTGAATTACCTAATACTTTTTATTCCTTGCGATAAGATCTTCTCTATTCCAATAACTGGAGATATTTTGCCAGCACCTCTAATGTCACTAGTTGCATTGTCGCTGCTCAGTTTTTTTCTCCATCCATATTTTAATTCTTGTCCAATTACTCTTATTGTCATTTTCGGTTTCATCTCTTTATTCATCAAATCTTCTGCAATTTATCATCCCACTGACTCTCTCTCTTTCTCCGACTTCATTTCCAATTCCTGGTTATTCCTTGTCCTTATACTTGCTTAAAATCATTACATCGCTGACTTTTTTCTTTGAACATAAACTTGTAGAACACCACAGCACATGAGGAAGCCATTCCAACTCCGATGTTGTAACAAAAATAGACTCAAAGCGCTGGCGTAACCCAGCGGGTCATGCAGCATCTCTGGAGAACATGGATAGGCTACGTTCCAGGTTCCAGACCTGGCCAGTCTGAAGAAAGGTCACGAACCAAAACCTTGTCTATCCATGTTCTCCAGGGATGCTGCCTGACCCGTTGAGATACTCCAGCAGTTTGTGTCTATTTTGGTATCTGCAGTTCCATGTGTCTTTGTTGTAATGTCTTTTTTGAAGAACAATCCAATTTTTTTAGATATTTAGTTTTAGAGATAAGGCACGGAAACAGGGCCTTCGGCCCACCAATTCCGCGCCGACCAATGATCCCTGCACACTTACACTATCCTACATGGACTAGGACAATTTACAATTATTCACAATCTTTCCCACTTCCCCACAATGTTCTTCCTTTCTGTATCAAGCATGTCCTTTTTGAAGGCGAGACTGAATATTTATTGAAAAAGCCCAACAGCATGAAACAAATTATCACCCTTGACAGTTGCTGCCTGATGTGCTGAGTATTTGCAGAATTTTTGTTTTGTTCCATGATGCTACATGTGTATGCAGGTGTCAGCCATTTTTACACTTGCTATTTGCACAAGAGCTTACTGGTTTGGAGCGCCCAATGCACGCGAGATTGGTTAGACGTGCTAAAGCATTATCTCCTTTTCAAGATTTGAAGTGTTGTCCAAGTTCATGAGAAGTAACTAAAGCAAAACTAGCCGTTATATGGCAGTGTTTGAATATATTCAGCAGTATCTGAGCAACAGCAGCAATGAAAAGAATAAACACTCCCTCTTGGTAAATTGTCTGCAGGTGAGATTGAGCAACGCAGGAGCAAATATTCCCACTAACATTGCAAAATACATTTTTCAAATTACACTCTAACTATGGACTGAACAGACTAGATTTTAATGAACAAACATTGTTAAGGTACGAACACAATTCAAAAGCACACTGTCACTCACATATGAAAAATGTGTTTGTGAACTTCTACAAATTTGCTTCACGTTAGCCACAATTGACAGAAGTCTTATCAGAGGTGGTATTTAACAGTTACTAAATTAAAAATTCATCATGCACGAAAGCCCTCAGATCCAGATCTTTTAATAATTAATAACATTTTTCTTTGTCTCAATGATTCTGGTTTAAACATGATTTTACCACAACAATATAATCACTGCAGAATGCATTGAGGAGTATAAATGTTTAATAATATTTCAGATTTCCATCATAAAGACCCTGGTATCTTTATACCCACTTCACATAAGCCTGTTGTATGACATTAATGCATGAAAGTTTAATGGCTCTGTATCAAATCTCTCTATCCAGTATTTTAACAAAGGCGCCATGCTATTTATTTTAAGTGGTTTATTGCCTCTCCTAAAAGCAGAGGTGAAGGGATTTGATACAGATGCATTAAGAGTGTGCAGCAAAATATCATGATTGCTTTTTTCCCAATAGATATAGCACCTCCTCAAGGTATTCTCAAGAAGCATAAGCAAAGCACTAAAGATGCTTCACAAGGAAAATATTTCATATGTTGGAATCCATGGAAAATGAGTACCCTATTAATCACGATTTATTGAATAATTTTAGTACAAAAAGGATAAATGGACCCTTATCGGAAGGCATTTATATTTTGAGGACTTTAAGTTTATTGACCATGTTCTAATACAGGTATAAATAGTGATTAAGCTAACAAAATATGACAAAGCAGAAGGAAAAAAATGTGGTAAAAGAGTCTCTCTGCAAAAATATGGATTTGAACAGTAATGCTTTGAATTAGATGATCTACAGTTTTGGGGATGCTGAAATTAATTTATTTGACACAGAACAGATTGAGTTGCAGAGCAGTTATTTTCATTGGGAAATTTTCTGATTGTTTTCTGTGCAAAATGAACAAAATGCAACTATGGAGAAAAAGCGAGATGTTCTTTTGTTGCTTGTTTTTCACTGAAGATCTGAGATTTGAGTGTGAAAGATACATCTTCTAGATGCGCTGGGACACATCCTCAGTGATGTGATCGGGTCATCGGGTGTTTCGGGTCTCACAACATCAGACACCCTCGCCCAGGCGACCCAGCCGGGGTTGATCAAGCCCCGACTTGCGTCCCAGCAGCAACCGCCCACGGATCAGCCCTCTTAATCCAAAGCCACCTAGTGGCTTTCTCTGCGGCTTCACTTGCGGATTGAATGGCCCTCTTCTTTGCCAGCCCCGTAATGCCCAACTGGTTGAGGACTTTGCAGAGTGAGCGTCCTGCAAAGCCTCTACAGCCCACCTCTATCGGCTCATAGTATGTCTTCCAGCCTCTGTCCTGGCACATCTCCACCAGTTCCTGGTACTTTGCGCGCTTCCTCTCATTAGCCTCTTCAATACGCTCTTCCCAGGGCACTGTCAGCTCCAGAATGATCAGCTGTTTTGAGAATTGATTTAAACTGAATATGGAAGTTTACCAAGGGAGCTTGCTCGTAGTGCAAGAAATAGCAATACAAAGCATTTCACTGTACCTAGGTACATGTGGCTATAAATCATTGAATCATTGAAAATACGTGGGTACCACATTGACATGAGCAGATGTAAGTCTTCTATTTAGAGATGATAATATAGTTTTGTTAATCACCAGAAGAATTGTAGACTTTCCATAACCACTGTGAGATTGTTCATAGACGCATTGAAGGTCACATGACAAAAGGAAGCCTTTTGTAATTTCTTGACTGAGTAAAAAAATATATATATTTTGAGGCAACTGCAGCTGCTGCTTTTTGTAGTTTTGCTGAGTTTCTGATAATTCCAGTTTTTAATAGTAAGTACTATATTTGAATTCACAGAGTGAAAAGCGGTGAGATGTGCTACTTTATGCCAATGAAAAATAATTTACGGATTGGGTCTAATTTAAGGGTTTTGGCACATTATAATCAGAACAGCATTTATTAAGATTAGTCAATCATCTCGGCCAGGTGTGGATTTGTGTCCCATTTTAAAAAGGCAATTGTAATCTAATTCGGAACAACAGTGTAGTGCTGTATCACATTGAATGGTGGTGCTGGCTCGAAGGGCCAAATGGCCTACTCCTGCACCTATTGTCTATTGTCTATTTTCTATTGTCTATTACTGGAGGTGATGTCCTTCGGATGAACCATAGGACAAGGTGTCCATCTCCCCTTCCATGTGGAGATAGAGGAGCTCTTGGCACAATCCAAAGAATAGCCAACATATGATAACAATAAAAATATTATTTACCTCATTGTTGCTGCTGTATCACTGCCCATGCAACTGCAGTGAACAGATTATAAAGGTATTTGAACTATGTGGCATTTTAATGTCACAATGGAAATAGAACAGCAGGACATAGTTCAACAAAGCACAGGAATAGAACCTTTGGCCCATAATATCTGTGCCGAACATAAAGCCAAGTTAAACTAATCTCCTCAGTCAGCACGTGATCCATGTCCCTCCATTCCTTGCGTATCCATGTCCCGATCAAATAGCCCTCTTAAACACCACAAACTGGAGGCCTGTGACGGGTGTTGCACCTCAGGGTTTGGTGCTATTTACTGTTGGTCTCCATCAATGAGAGCATACATGACAAAATTAGCAAGTTTGCTAATGAAACAAAAGTGGGTGGTTTTGCAGACAGGGAAGATGGTTGTGAAAAATTGCAGCAGGATCTTGATCGATTGGCCAGGTGGGCTGAGAAATGGTTGGTGGAATTTAATACTGTGAAATGTGAGGTGTTGCATTTTGGAATGTGTAACATGGGCAGGACCAACACAGTGAATGATAGGGCTCGAGGGAGTGTTGTAGGGCATAGGGATCTAGGAGTGCAGGTGTTAAAGAAGGAACTGCAGATGCTGGAGAATCGAGGGTTACACAAAAGGCTGGAGAAACTCAGCGGGTGCAGCAGCATCTAAGGAGCGAAGGAGATAGGCGACGTTTCGGGTCGAGACCCTTCTTCAGACGTGTCGACCCGAAACGTCGCCTATCTCCTTTGCTCCTTAGATGCTGCTGCACCCGCTGAGTTTCTCCAGCCTTTTGTGTAACCTAGGAGTGCAGGTGCATGCTTGCTTAAAGTTGGAGTCACAGGCAGTGGTCAAAAAGACTTTTGGCACTTTGGCCTTCATCAATCAGAGTATGGAAATTGTCAGGTCATGCTGCAGTTGTATATGGTGTTGGTGAGGCCGCGTTTACATTATTGTGTTCAGTTATGGGCACCATGTTATAGGAAATATGTTATCAAGCTGGAAAGGGTACTGAAAAGATTTACAAGGATGTTGCCAGGAGTAGAAGGTCTGAGTTATAGGGAGAGGTTGAGTAGGCTGGGACTCCAGCCCTTGGAGCACAGGAGGATGAATGATGATCTTATAGAGGTGTATACAATCATGAGAGGAAGAGATTGGGCAGATATACGATCTCTTGCCTAGTGCAGGTGAATCGAGGACCAGAGGACATAGGTTGAAAGTGAAGGGGAAAAGATTTAATAGGAACCTGAGGGGTAATCTTTTCACACAAAGGGCGGTGGGTGTATGGAACAAGCTGCCAGAGGAGGTAGTTGAGGCTGAGACTATCCCCATGTTCAAGAATCAAGTGAGTTAAGAGTGTTTTATTGTCATACAGTATGTCCCAGAGAGAACAATGAAATTCTTACTTACAATGTTTAAGAAACAGTTAGGCAGGTACATGGATAGGACCGGTTTGGAGGGATATGGACCAAACGCGGGCAGGTGAGACTGGTGTAGCTGGGACATGTTGGCCGGTGTGGGCAAGTTGGGCTGAGGGACCCGTTTCCATGCTGTATCACTCTTACCACTATTACATCTGTTTCCACCACCATGCCTGGCAGCATGTTCCAGGCACGCTTCACTTCTTGTGGTCACTATTACATCCCATTCTGCGGTGATTGTAGGAGCATTTTTCAGCTTTTCTTGTGAAAACAAGATAATAAAAATACAAGTAATCATTCTCAATTGCCCAAAGTACACGTTTTGTGTTTCCTAAGATACCATCAATCTTTTCGCTATATATGTGTAGAATTCTGGCGACACGTGGCAGCTATTTAACATGGGTTTGTGGAGTTTACTGTGACTGATTGTCTTTTTGCTTTTGTGCTTCATTAGCAATGATTTTAGATAGTCTTCAGATCTTTTAAGTGTTGGCACGGGGTAATTCTCTATCCAAATGGACTTTTTGAAAATTGTACGGGCATGTGATTCACCTGGGGAACTGACACATTAAAAGCTTAGTACCAAAGCACCCATTGTTGGCTGAAGGTTGGATGTCACTAGCTGAGAGATATTTGGAGGGTTTTTCGAGGATTAAAGAGTACTTGGAAGCAGGAAGTCCTTTCTTTTTATTATGCACTGAAGTTCAAACAGGCTTTGCAAACTCTTAATTCAACCGATAAATCATCTACACATGGGTAATTTGAATCTCATAAGTTATAAGACATTATTGGAAAGTGGATAACTGGTTAAATAGTTGGAAATTAAGTAGCAGTAATTTTATATCTGTATTAATAAATCTAAACAAAAGATTGCACAATATCAAATTACAAAATAGTCATTAGTTATTTGTTTCTTGTTCTGGATGGTTAATCTGTTATGTCTGAAAAACTGACAGGAGGAATATTACACAAATATGGAACAAAAAGCTGACCACAGAAATCACAAATTTCCTGACGCTTAAGGCAATGGGATTGACACTTACCCTGAAGGAATATAGAACATAGATCGGCACAGCACAGGAACGGGCCCTTTGGCCCACAATGTTTGTGTCGAACAAGTTAAACTAACATCGTGTCTCCTGTAAGGCGGTAACTCTACCGCTGTGCTACCGTGCTGCCCATGATGAGCCCGTGCCCCGTGATGAGCACATGAGGTAGTGAGGAATTGAAGGTTATATTGCGGGGTGGGATGAAAGTTGATGAAAGGATGCTTTTCTGTCATTACCTGCAGGCAGGAAGAGGTGCTTTGTGTCTGCTGGCTGTGGAATATTGGACCAGTATTGCCTTGCAGGTCTTTGGGATAGAGTAGGTATTTTGGTTGGGTGGAAAGAATCTTGCTCAGACTCCCTGCAAACCTCTACCCCGTACTTAAATCCCATAGTACCTGTTCTTGGTTCTTGGTTCTTGGTTACTTGGTCCTCCAAAATATTCCAACTGGAATTTAAACTGGAGGTGGTGAAGGGAGGGGTTTAGCCAGAGAGGGTTTTTGGGAAGAAAGTGCTACTTTAAATTTAGTTGCATCTGGCTGGGGAACCGTAGTTTGGTGGAGATTATTCCATGTTTTAATAGTGCGTGAGAAGAACGAATTGCTGTACACATCTGTCTTTGTGGCTGGGACCACAAATTGGATCGAATGCTCTCGTCTGCTTCTAATTGGTTTGGGGTTGGTGTAGGTCTTGTGATCTATGTCTAGCTGACCATTTAACATTTTGTAAAAACAGGTCAAACGGTGAGCTTCACGTCTGTCTTGGAGAGGATTCCATCCCGCCCAGAGAATTCAGAAGTTTGATGACACTCGCTTCTATCTCGTAGGTGTTAGTAATAAATCGAGCTGCCTGTCTTTGGACAGGTTTGATGGATGAAATGTTTTTATCTCTATATGGGTCCCAAGCTGCAACTGCGTAGTCCCAATGAGGTCTAACAAGGGTGAAATACAGCTTCTCCTTGACAGAAGCTGAACAATGATGGAAGTTGTGCCTCAGGAAGTTTATGACACCTGTTGCTTTCACTGTTGCATGATTAGTCTGACCATTCCAATGTAGATCATTCTGCAATTTGATGCCAAAATACTTGGTTTGTTTGGATTCTTCAAGGGTGGCACCAAGTATATTGTAAGATGTTTCGCCTAGATTCCTCTTTCTGGTGACACGCATGGTTTCACATTTGGAACGGTTGAACTGCATGCCCCATTGTTGTGACCACTCAACCATAGTATCGAGATCCTTTTGGCGAGCATCTTCATCATCAGCTGACTTAATTGGACGGTACAGCAAACAATCATCAGCGAATAGTCTGGTCGTACTTGCGACTTTTTCATGGATGTTATTGATGTAAAGCAAAAATAGGTGTGGGCCAAGTACTGTGCCCTGGGGTGTACCACTCAACACTGGGTGCCAATTGGAGCTCTTTCCGTTCACACACACGCGCTGAAGACGTTTTGTCAGGAAACTGGAAGCCCATCGTTTCGTGTTGGAACGAATACCGTAGAAGTCAAGCTTCTGAAGCAGTCTCTGGTGTGGGATGACATCAAATGCTTTTGAAAAGTCCAGTACAACTAAATCCATGATGACGTTACTGTCAAGGTGCTCAGGTCATTTGTTGTCAGGATAAGCTGAGACTCGCATGATCTATGCCTCCTAAATGCATGTTGGTTGTCGGCAAGAATATTATGTTTGCTCACTTGACGCATCAGATTACTATCAATGATATGCTCCAGCAATTTACAGCAAGTACTTGTTAGTGAAACAGGACAATAATTCGCTGGGTTGGTGGTTAAACCCTTCTTAAAGAGAGGAGTGATGTTGGCCTTCCTCCAATCCAGTGGTACATCGCCCGAGTCAAGCGATTGTTGAAAAATGAACTGTAAAACTGGAGTCAGTTCTTCGGCTGCGATCTTGAGGGCTTGATTTTGTATCTGATCTGGTCCAATTGCTTTTGTGGTATTAATGTTGAGCAATAAGTTCTTGACACCTTCAACCTCAATTTTAATAGCAGGCATATCAGCATATGGGCTGGGCGGAAGGACTGGAAATGATGAAGGCTCCACATCTTCCCGGGTGATCAGGCAGTTGTTCACTTTTAGCATCTGGACACTAGTGTTGTCTGTCCGTCTGGATTTCACATATCTCCAAAAAGCCTTGGGTTGTTCTCCCCCAAGAACAGAGGAAACATGTTGTCTATGAGCACTCCTAATTGCACGATCGACTTGCTTTCGCACACTAGTAAAATTGTCCAAGTCCAATTTTGTACCCCCTTTCTTGGTACGGATATAATACTTCTCTTTCTTAATGCAGAGACGTTTCAGTTTTGCCGAAAACCAAGGAGGATGCATACGGCCCTTGATTAGTTTTTGAGGAACATGATTTGTGACAATATTATTTAAAGAGTTTTTCAGCCACACCCAGTTGTCTTCTACAGATCTTTTATCTGGTTGCAGGTTGAGGTTAAGCCTTTAAATTCCTCGCTGTTCACTTTTTTCCAGAGGGATATTTTTCGCGGTGGTTTTGAAGGGACGTTAAGCTTTAAGTGCAATTTTGCTTGGATAATATAATGATCAGAATTCCTGCACACGATGAAACTTCCGAAATTAAATCTGGGTGTGAAGTGAACAGTAAATCTAAAGTATTTTCGGTGCCACTTGTCTCATCACGCCTGGTAGGGAAAGAGACATTTTGGGACAGGTGATTTTCCAGAGTAAAGTCAGCTAGGGCTACCGGGAGAGCCCCTTTTGGTTCACTTTGTATGCTATCTGACCAATCTACACCCGGGACATTGAAATCGCCCCCCAGGATGATAAGTGGTGAGCGTGAAGAGGCATTAATTTTGGAGATGTTCAATCCAAGATCTAAACTAGGCTCCGTTTTCGTGTCAGGAGGTCGGTAAAAGCTTCCGATCTGTAACGACTGACCCCCAAGCGTAGCCTGACACCAGATTTGCTCAGAGTCGCTGACCAATTCTTTTCTTTCAAAGCAGGGAATGGTATTGTTAACTCCGATGCAGACACCGCCTCCATGCTTGTTTCATGCCTGGTTAACCTGTATTTATTAACCAGCTATTCTATTAACAATGTTGTACACCTCAGTCTCTTTTGTTCTTAGGAAACCTTACCCAGCCATTTACCAGAACGATAACTAGATCAGAAAGTAATAGCTACAAGGAGAGGTTGGACAGACTTGGATTGGTTTCTCTGGAACGCCAGAGGATGAGACGAGAATAAAAATAAATACAATTCTGAGAGACATAGATAGGATAGACAGTCAGAACCTTTTTAGCAGGGTGGAAATATCAAATATTGGAGGGCATAGCTTTAAGGTGAGAGGAGCAAAGTTTAAAGGTGATGAGCAGGGCACGTTTTTTACACAGAGGGTGGTAAGTGCCTGGAATGCATTGGCAGGAGTGATGGGGGAAACAGATATGATGGTGGCATTTACGAGACTTCTGGAGAGGCACGTGGATATGCAAGAAATTAGGGATATAAAGGATACTTTGACTTTTGACTTTGATATGGATTATGTGCAGGCATAGACCAGATAAGAGTTGGTCTTTGCATCATGCTCGGCATAGACATTTTGGGCTAAAGGGCCTATTCCTATCCTGTACTGTTCCATTCCTTCTCTCCAGAGATGCTACCTGTCCCGCTGACTTACTCCAGCATTTTGTGTCTACCTGTACTGTTCTACATTCCATATGGACTCCTTTCTATCACCTTCTCAATTCAAGTAGGCACACTCTTGGTTTAAGCCACAGAACAATAGCATGAACATTTTTAACTTGTAGAACCGCTGAACCACACAGTGAAAATGACTTTGCTCAAGAAGCGCACGTGTGGTGATTTGTCGTTTGTAGCAAATATTGGCAGTGCTTGCATAACCTTACAGTTACCAGGGGCGGCTTTCCTGTTGATGTGGGTGTGGGCGCTCAGTATTCCTTTGTTCACAGTTTACTCATAGCGTGTTTACTCAGCTGGGTTTTTGTGCCCTGAACTCACCACTTAAATAACTTCCAAGAATCGAGAGGCAAATACAGTTGAGCAGGTATAAAATAAAAGTAAATAACTTTACAACCAGTGGGGATTGAAACAATTAACACCTCTTTTGTATGTGGAATATCGCCACATCAAGTTTCTTGAACCCATCATTTAAAATGAACGTTATTTAAGTTGAGTCATACTAATATTGACATTTATGAATGATGCAATAAATGATCTGTGTATTATGTAAAAGATAAACTCTAAGGCCTGAATGCACTTTATTTGCACACTATTTGGGAAGGGCCATTGGTGCCTTTTCATACATTTTCTAAAGCATTTTCTTGATTGTTCATTGCAGGAGGGATTTTGTTTTGCCTCCTGAACTTTACACTGCTGTAGATCATTCTGATGCCAAATGGGGTGGAGTTACTCATTGTCCCTTTGCTTTCAGACTTAGCCTGGTGGTGGCTAAATAAAATTCATCTGCCTCATGCTGACTTTAATTGTTCTTTATTGAATTGGAATATATTGCCAGAAGGTGGGGTTATCTGGGAGACATCTGGTGCCTGAGAACCCTAATTGAAGAGCAATGATCCACAGTGTGAAAAACCATCAAGGCCTGAAGTGCAGGAGTGAAATAAGAGTGTGGCAAGGGTGGTGTGGTCCTTGATGTTGCTGTCTCCTATAAATCCCTTCAATGTTGGGAAGGTCAGTACTTGTGATGGACTGGGCAGTGTTCATGGGCGGAAAACCCGGGGGGGGGGGGGGGGGGGCAAAGGGGACACGTCCCCTCCATGTTTTGAGAGGTGGGGGACATCCCCCCCCAAGTTTTTGTGATCCTGATTTTAAAGTCTCCGCTTTCCGCGAGACAGTGGAGGTGGGACTGCTGATCGAGGGCGTCGATTGGACGAGAGAGACGTCAGTCAGCAGGCAATGGGGGCGGGACATGATGTGGGTGAGTGTGCGCTTGCGCATGTGTGGGTGAGTGCACGCATGCGTGCGCTGCCACCAAAAATGTGTGTCCCCCGTCCCCTCCATGTTTTTATAGTGAGTTCCGCTCTTGGCAGTGTTCACCACTTTTTGTAATCTCCTTCATTCCTGCGCATTTGAGTGCTGAACCAGGCCATGTTGCACCACTGTCATGATGATAGAGGTGAATTTCCTTAGGAGATTGAAGGAACGTGTCCACATTACATCCAGTACATGGATAGGACAAGTTTGGAGGGATATGGACCAAGCGCAGGCAGGTAGGACTAGTGTAGCTAGGACATGTTAGCCGGTGTGGGCAAGTTGGGCCGAAGGGCCTGTTTCCACACTATGTGACTATGACGCATTTTACCATCAATAACTTCTCCTGGATCACCCATATTGAGGCAACTACCAAGAAAGGACACGCCGCCTCTTCGTCTATAGAAGGCTTATGAATTTCGGCATGTCCCCTACAATTTTCACCAACTTCTACAGGTGCACCATAGAAAGCATTTTATCAAGCTTGGTTTGGGAACAGGTCCATCCAAAACCCGAAGAAATTGCAGTGAATTGTGGGTGCAGCACAGACCATCACACAAACCAACCTCCCTTCCATTGACTTCATTTATATCTCACGCTGCCTCGGCAAGGCCAGCAGCATTATTAAGGATAAGTTGCACCCTGGCCAATCCCTCTTCTCCCCTTTCCCATTAGGCAAAAGGTATGGAAGTGTGAAAACGCACACCTCCAGAGTCAGGGACAGTTCCTTCCCAGCTGTTATCAGGCAACTGAATCATCCTACCCCAACAGTGAGTAGTCGTGAACTACTATACACCTTGTTGCTGACCCTCGGACTATCCTTGATCAGATTTTGCTGGCATTAATTTGCACTAAAAATTATTCCCTTATCATGTATCTGTATACTGTGAATGGCTCGATTGTAATCATGTGTTGTCTTTCCGCTGACTGGTTAGCACACAACAAAAGCTTTTCGCTGTCCCTCGGTACACGTGACAATAAACGAAGTGAAGAAAGCGAATGGCATGTTGGCCTTTATAACACGAGGAATCGAATATAGGAGCAAAGAGGTCCTTCTGCAGTTGTACAGAGCCCTAGTGAGACCACACCTGAAGTATTGTGTGCAGTTTTGGTCCCCTAATTTGAGGAGGGACATTCTTGCTATTGAGGGAGTGCAGCGTAGGTTTACAAGGTTAATGCGCGGGATGGCGGGACTGTCATATGCTGAGAGAATGGAGCGGCTTGTACACTCTGGAGTTTAGAAGGATGAGGGGTGATCTCATTGAAACATATAAGATTGTTAAGGGTTTGGACACGCTAGAGGCAGGAAACATGTTCCTGATGTTGGGGGTGTCCAGAACCAGGGGCCACAGTTTAAGAATAAAGAGTAAGCCATTTAGAATGGAGACTATGAAACACTTTTTCTCACAGAGAGTGGTGAGTCTGTGTAATTCTCTGCCTCAGAGGGCATGTTCTCCGGATGCTTTCAAGAGAGAGCTAGATAGGGCTCTTGAAGATAGCAGAGTCAGGGGATATGGGGAGAAGGCAGGAACGGGATACTGATTGTGGATGATCAGCCATGATCACATTGAATGGCGGTGCAGGCTCAAAGGGACGAAAGGTCTACTCCTGCACCTATTGTCTATTTTCTATTGTCTATTGTCTAAACTGTAAACTGTAAACTGCTAGATGTTGCATGTTGAGGGAGGAGGAGTTGGACAAGACCGTCTTGTGTACACAGCGACATCCACAAAATACATACTCCATTTCCCTTCCGTAAATGTAAAACATGCTATAGAATGTTCAAAAGGCAAAAAGCTTGTTTTGAAGAAGATGGGTCTCGACCTGAAACGCCACCCATTACTTCTCTCCAGAGATGTTGCTTGTCCCACTGAGTTACTCCAGCATTTTGTGTTTATCTTCGATTTATACCAGCATTTGCAGTTCCTTCCTACACAAGCTTGTTTTGAAAGCTTGCGGTGAGGTTCAAAAATAAATTGCAACTCAATTACTGAGATTCTACGACATATTATTCTTTCCTTTCCAACATCATGTTTTCAATTGTGTCATGTACACCATCTAATTTAGAATGAGATAGCACACCAGGTGCCATCATTGTCTTCTCCTTACTTATAATTTAATGGGCTCTAAAGCATGAAAACAAGCAAATAGATGCATATCCGTGTTTATGGTGCACACAATCACCATGCCAGCCTTTCTCTTAAACACCAGCTCCTCACCCTTCAATTTACTTCTCCCGCCCCTGATAGCATATTTGACACTGGATATGTAGTTGTTTAAGAAGGAACTGCAGATGCTGGAAAATCGAAGGTAGACAAAAATGCTGGAGAAACTCAACAGTTGAGGCAGCATCTACGGAGCGAAGGAAATAGGCAACATTTCGGGTCTTGACCCTTCTTCACACCCAACGAAGGGGGGGTCCAGGAGCAGTTGTTGATGATAGTTAAATGCGTCATAGAGTCATAGAGTGATATGGTGTGCAAACAGGCCCTTCGGCCCAACTTGTCCACACCGGCTAACATGTCCTAGCTACGTTAGTCCCACCTGCCTTGGACATGTAGTAGTACATTACAAGCAAAAGAAGAGATAAAGGCTTAATTTGATTTGTAGAAAAAATATTTGAATTAATGAACAAGGGAAGGAATCTTGGCAAGAGAAGAAATCTTCCAACAATCTGATTTACATTGTGGAAGATTTATCCCCACAGTTTTGTTGTGTTCTTGAAGGTGCTAATTCAGAGCTTTTGTGTTTCTAATTGGTTTGTCACCATGTTATCAATGCTGAAACTCTGTCACTAACCTCAATTTCCCTCCGGGGAGGAATAAAGTTGTATCGTATCGTATATTTATTTATGTTGAACAAATAGAGATCTCGGGAGAAAAAGAGACTAATTAATCTACTTTGCATGTCTCCATCTTAAACGAGCTCTGCGTTAACTGCTTTTGTGATTAATTCTGTTAGGCAAGTTTAAGCAATTTTATTGCATTTAAAGACTGGATTATCTGAACAACATTAAAATTACAGTGTTTGCTTCTCCATATCATTGTCAGAAATGTAGACATCTACTAGTGGAACAGTCCTGGAACAAGAAAATTGAATTATCTTGTGGATTAATGTCTTAATCATTGATTCATCTCTTCCCTAAACTGTAGCAATATTGCCAAGTGCTCAATGACGGAATGCCATGGAAATGATTCAAGGCTGTCTCACACTCAAGCTAGCTTCTTTTTTTAATACAATCTCATCCATTCCATTGCCCATTGACTACAGAGAGTGGTAGACACTGCCTGGTCCACCACAGGTACTGATCTCCCCACCATTAAAAAGATCTAGAGGAGGCGTTGCCCCAAAAAGCAGTTGGACAATACCCAAGGAAACATCCTTTCTTTATATTGTCAAATCTTTTCAAATTATTGGAGGTCACTTTAAAACCAAATCTCTGACTAAATAATGCATTAAATTAGTAGAAACAAAGAACTGTCGATGCTGGTTGCTGGATGCAATACATTATCTTTTTTTCAATAAAGAAGAATGCAGGTTATTCCATTTTTGAGAACATAACTGCGATATCAGATCTTCTTCTGAAATGTCCACATTCATAAACAACAAAGGCAGGCTGACTAAATTGCCTCGTCCAGGGAGGTTGAGAGATTTTTGTTTCTATCAATGGCAAAAAGAAAAAATATTTATTATTATTATTATTATAGAAACATAGAAACATAGAAATTAGGTGCAGGAGTAGGCCATTCGGCCCTTCGAGCCTGCACCGCCATTCAATATGATCATGGCTGATCATTCAACTCAGTATCCTGTACCTAATATGGTAATTATCATATGGTTATTATCACTTCTAGCTTTGCTGTGAAGCAAATGAAGCAAGGCTATTACAGTGCCAATATATTGTTTGAATCTGGCCTAAGAGGATTTGGCCAGATTTTACATATTGCAATCTGAGTTCCTATTTCCACAGCGAATGCCACTTTCCACAGAGTCGTGGGTTACCGTGTCAATATATGGTTTGAATCTGGCCTCAAAGGTTGTCCAGAATTGCCCAGAAACCTGGAAAGGAATAACCACAATGAACGACATTAAGTTCAAACAGAATGGATTCTTTATTTTGCTGTTCTTATCCTTTTAATAATTTGATAGCAGCTGTTAGATGAGAGAAAACCACTCCAACTTGTGGGTAATGTGGTAAGGAAGGCACGGCTTCACAGATACACAACCTCGTCTTTTTAATTCAAATAGATTTTGGCAATTTGACAGAGAGAACATACACTACAAATATGTTTTCTCTCTGACCTGTGTCTAGGGCTTGTACTGTACAAAGGTGTGGGAGTCGGCACATTAAGGATTTTTTATGATGCAAACTACTGAATATGTAAAGATCCAAATAGCTGCTTAATGTACCACATTCCAAATATTTAGTTCCAATATTCAATTTAATTCACATTCAATTATTTCTCCCTTTTTTTTGTAAATTTCACTGTCGAGAAAACGATTTAGAAATTATGGCGGTAATGAGAAAATTATTCAGAAAAAAAGTTGCAGTGTGGTTACAGTGACTCTGGAAATGTATGGACTCTTCTCGATGCTTCCAAAGTTTAAATCCAAACCTAGATTGGTATCCAAGCTTGGCATAACCTGCAGCACGAATTTGCCAATGTTAATGCAGTTCCTAAAGAAAGGAAGGCTGACTTCAAGAATCTCAGAATGCTTGCAGCATGGATGGAGGTGAGCTGGAATGGAATGGAATAATTTATGGTCATATGTGACAAGGCACAGTGAAATAGTCGCCACATAAAAGGCGCTGACAAAGTTACAAAGTACGTCGGCTCCCCCTTTGTTTCCATCCCCCCCTCCCCCACAGCGGTCCCCCCACGCCGGGTCCCCATTGTCCATTGTTCTTCCCCCTCGCTCACGCCGGTCCCTCCACACGTTGGTTCCCCCATGCTCTCATTGACCACTGACCTGTGACCTGTCAATTACCACAGGTCGACCTGTGAGGCTTCACCACCACTGCAGCCGCTGCTTCACCACCGAGACTTCACCGCCGCCGAACCCCCACCGCTGCCGAGACCCTTTAAATCTATATTAGCTACTTCTAAGGGCAACCAAACTAGTTTTGCTCCCTATAGCCCACAAATTATTTCATTTCAGATATCTATCAAGGTCCCCTTTGAACATTGAAGGGGCGAATGGTCTAATTCTGCTTCTGGAACTTATTACAATTTAATCTGCCTCCACCACAGTTCTTGGCCCTGGATACCAGACCCTGACCACTTGCTGTGTTTGCTTGAAAGACCATCTTCCCTTTGTATTACTTTTGATTTGTTTTGTTTTTTGCCAATCGCCTTCATCCTATGTTCTTTGGCCCTTGAATCTCTTGACAATGGGAACAGTTCCTCTTTATCTAGTCCACCAGATCTTCTCTATCCTTTCTACATCTGCTTGAAATAAAAACACAAATTTGGAAACTTTCAGCAGATCAGACAACATCTGTGAAAAGAGAAACAAAGTTAACCTTTCATGTTGAAGACTCTTCATCAGCACGGGGAAATATATCTTTGAAGGCTATTACTACCTGTCACTATCATCACCACACGTGTAACTTTCATGCCACCTGCAAATGTGGAAACTATACCCTGTGACTCTCAAATCCAAGTCATTAGTGCATCTTAAGAAAGGCAGTAGTCCATGAACCATCTTCAGGGATACTTTACTATTTTGCCACTTTACAAATAGTGAAAGGCCTGGATAGAGTGGAAGTGGAGAGGATGTTTCCACTAGTGGGAGAGTCTAGGACCAGAGGCCATATCCTCAGGATAAAAGGACGTACCTTTAGAAAGGAGATGAGGAGGAATTTATTTGGTGAATCTGTCAAATCAATGGATATTTTCAAGGTGGAGATTGATAGATTCTTGATTAGTAAAGGTGTCAGGGGTTATGGGGAAAAGGCAGGGGATTGAGGTTGAGAGGGAAAGATTGATCAGCCATGATTAAACCTCGGAGTAGACGTGATGGGCCGAATGGCCTAATTCTGCTCCTATAACTTATGAACTATTTCATTCCAATCTGAAAAACAACCTTTCTCTACCCTTTTCTGCTGTTATTCAGCTGAGTTTCAATCCATGATACTACATATTCCTTTATTCCACAGCCTTCAATCTTGATGACAAGGTTATTTTAGAGCACTTCATCAAATGCCTTTTAGAAGTCCATTTATACCACATCAACCACATTTCCTTCATTGATCATTTTTGTTACTTCATCAAAAAACTCTTCCAACTCTTTCATGATTAAAAAAAAAATCGAATGCTTACTTTCTTTATTCAAGTGACGATGAATTCTGTTCCTGATTGGCGTTTCTAGAAATTGCAGGGTTTTTGGTTACTAGGTTTGCCTCTAACCCCTTTTTGAACAAGAGTATAACAGTTCTTAAAAATCACCTCTTAGTCGACTGACGATCGGAAGATTATGGCCAAAGTATCTATCTTCCTTCTTACTTCTCTCAGCAGCTTCAGATGCGCATGTTATCTGGACCAGGTGATTTATCCACATTAAATGCAGTTAACCTTTCCATTACCTTCTCTTTATCAATGTTTAGCTCGGACAAACCTCAACCATATTTTGTTTGGTGAGACTGCAACAGTATTTTCTTCCTTGGTGAAGACTGACGCAAAATACTACTACAGCCATGTTCCCTACCTTCATAAATTGGTTTCCCTTCAGGTCTTTGAGCAACTAAAACTCTGCCCATACAACCCTTCATCTGTTTGGAAGCTGAAGAATAATTTTCAATTCCCTTTTATGTTGCTGTCAGTCTTTCCTCAAGCTCTTTGTTTGACTCTAATTTGTTTTTATCTCTTCTTCCCTGAACATTATGTACTCAGCCTGGTTCACACTTAAGTACAAGTAGACTAGCATTTATCATGTTCCTTTTCTCCAGATTTATTATACTTTCTAGCATTTTGCTCACCTGGGAAGCTTTGGCTTTACTTCCCCAATCTTTCTCTTTCCAGAGACAAGTCAAGAGTGTTTTATTGTCATATGTCTCAGATAAAACAATTACATTCTTACTTGCAGCAGCACAACAGAATATGTAAACATAGTACACTGCAAAAGATATAACTAACAAGAAAAAAATGTTCAGTGTGTTTATATATACACATACTGACACACACACACACACACACACACACACACACACACACACACACACACACACACACACACACACACACACACACACACACACACACACACACTGACACTGACACACATAAAATGCAAAAATAACAATAATAGTTTATATGGTTCAGAGCATTATAGAGGTTGTAGCCTAATGTTTAATAGCCTAATGGCTGTATGGAAGAAGCTGTTCCTGAACCTGGACAATACAGTTTTCAGGCTCCTGTACCTTCTTCCCGATGGCAGGGGTGAAATCAGAATGTAAGACTGCAGCTGATACATTTCTTCTTTAAGAGCCTCTCATTGTTTAGTTACAGTTTTGCCAACAAACATTGATTCCAGTTTTCCTCGGACGGATCTATTCCCAGCTCTTTGATATTTGTATTTCTCCGGTTGACTATTTTTATCCTGGCATGGTCCGTTTGTTACATCTTCTAACTTCATATCGCCATGAGCAATTCTTCACAGATGTTCTCCCATTGAATCTTGATCCCACTGGTTTGATTCACTTCCCAGAACCAATTCCAGCAATATCTTCCTCTGCATTGGGCCAGAAAGGTATTGATCAAAAATGTTCCCCTGGCCACACTTGCTATCTGGTCTGTATTAAAATAGTTACTTCTCTCTGTAAATCTTCTATAAATTATGTCTTCAATTTATTTCCAATTAGCTGGTGGCCTGTGGCATAGTCCCAGTAGATTAGCTTAGTTTAGTTCAGAGATACTGCACGGAAACAGGCCTTTCGACCCACTGAGTCCGTGCTGACTAGTGAGCACCCCGTACACACTGGGGAAAATATACAATTTGCAGAAGCCAAATTAACCTACAAACTTGTACGTCTTTGGAGTGTGGGAGGAAACCGGGGCACTTGGAGAAAATCCACGAGGTCACAGGGGGAATGTTCAAACTCCGTACATAGAGCACCCATGGTCAGGATCGAACCCGGGTCTCTGGCACTGTAAGGCAGCAACTCTACCGCTGTGCCACCATACCATTAAATTGTATCTCTATTGTTTCTTAACTTTAAACAGCTGGATTTTATCCAGAATGTCCTCTCTTTCTCTCTCTCTCTCTCTCCAGCACAACAATACATTCCTTCACCAGTGCTGCCTTCTCGACCCCAGCTTCTCTCTTAGTGACACAACAGTGTAATTCCATGGACTAATTATGCCTGCAATTCATGAGCATTCTGAATAATACACCCTGGAACCAGAACTACTAAGAGTTAAGGGCCTGTCCCACCAGCATGCAACTCTATGCGATGAACGCGATCAAACTAGAAGCGGGGACCGCGCGGAGGTCGGGTGATCGCCTGTACAGGGCCGTTCCCACCAGCATGCGCCTGCATGCGGCAAGCGCAACCAAACCAGCAGTAGGGGCCGCGTGGAGGTCGGGTGAGTTTCGCAACGCGGCGCAAAGTGAGGCGAACTTGGAGATAGTTAGTTTGGACATAGTCAGTTTTTCGGAGCCCCGTGCGGTGTCGGGACGAACTCCGCACAATTCCGCACGGCTTCCGGCGATCGAAGTGGGACCGGCCCCGCGACGCCGGACGGCTCAAGCGACCACGTTAGGTTGCGCTAATCGCATAGAGTTCCATGCTGGTGGGACAGGCCCTTTACTTTGTAACTTTGTCAGCACCCTTTACCTGGTGACTATTTGCATATCTTGGGTATGTAAGCAAAGAATTTTCACTGTGACTTGTCACATCGAGCAATAAAGTATAACATTCAATTCAATCAATCAATTCAATTCACTTAAATTGTTTTCCTCCATGACTTCAGAAAGGATAAAGGGTGTATTGAACATTAAAATCTCTCACTTTTGAAATGTGGGTAATTTGGGTGGAGTGTTAAAATCAGGACAAATCTTACCTCACCCCCTTTAATCCCCTTGGCTTCTGATATTAACCCATTCTTTGAGCAGTATCTGCAAGAAGGAAGGGAAAAACCCACTGTTAAGATAGTGATTCTAATCTACCGTAGTCTTGATAAAATATTTAGAAATCTTTCATCTTCCAGTGAGAGAAAGGAGCTAGATGCCATTTTTTTAAATTACTACGCTAGCCATGAGTAACATCATGTAGCAATGTTACAAAATTTTGAGATTTTAAAAATCAAGTCTGCAATTTATCCCATCAGATAAAGCATAAAAAGAAGTTTAATTTGACACCTAATTTACTTTCATATCTTCAGTATTAAGAAAGTTATGGCCATTTTCATACTCGGAAATGAGCATCTTGCTTCCCATTGCCTTTCAATTGACTGAACTCAAAAGCTGTGATCTGGAAAAGTTAAAAGTCCGTAACGTTCTTAAAAATTAAGAGAACTCAATGAAATTTTCAGTTATTATAGATTGAAGCATTCTGAAACAAATATTAAACAATCTTACTTGGATGACCTGAAATTAAAGCATATAATTAGTTAGTTATCTAATTGTAGCTAATTACAAAATTCAATGAGTAGATCTAAACATCTATCAATTTCTTAAGAAAAGATAAACTTTTTTAAATTGCCTAAGTGTCCAAATAACATTCACACAATAATCCACAATATAACATAATTTTTAAATTTCATTTTCATGAATTTCTGGGCCAAATGGAAGGAATTTAGTGTTTTATGCCTGTAAATTAATGGCCATTTAAATCAACTAGCGAGTGGGTTTTAGTGGAATGCGGTGGATTGGAACGTTGCGGTTAGCAGTGAAGTCGGGGGGAAAAATATTGGGGGTTCATACATTTTTTGGGGACCCCATTTCGCAACATAAAAATATTATTAATGCCTCCCGAAAAACCAACTTTTAATATAAAAATAAAGTATTTACCTTTTTTTCTCCCCTACGCAAAATGCTTCCGGTTGTCTGCGGTCACGGCTTTTGAAGGTGATTTTTAAATTACTCTAGTTAATAAATAATCTAGAGTAATTTAAAAATACCACCATTCATTAAATGTCGGAGCGATTTTTCTTCAGCAACCAAATCGCCCGACATTCATCGATTATCCAGGCCTGTGGAAAAACGGCACTTTAAGCCCGCCCCCCTCTGCAAGGCGCGAAAGTCGCGCACACGGGGAGCGGCAGAAGTGCAGCGCCGCTAAAGGTAAGTTTTGTAACATACCTACATCATCAATTATTTCAATACGATTTGCAAAATAGTGTTCAACAAATTAGAGAAGTGAACTCACTGTAACGTTAAACAATGATGAAGGAATAACTATTGACCAATGGGAATCAACCAATGTGCATTTGTGAAGCACTGTTGCATATGCCAAAAATCGAAGATTTATTTACAATTGTGCTGATTTGAATGTAAATGTAAGTCTTCTGATTCATAAATTTGCAAGTGACATGGAAATTGGTCGAGTTCAACATAGTAGGCAAAGTTGACAAAGTGTACAGCAAGGTATAGGTCAGGTGGAAATTTGGCCGGAGAAATGGTAGTTGGAGTTTAATCTGGAAAAGCATGAGGTGATGCATTTTGAGAAGTCAAATACAAGAGGAAAGTATACAGTAAATGACAGGAACCCTAACAATGTGTCTGTACAGAGGGATTTAGGGGTGTAAGTCCATAGCTCCCTGAAAGTAGGAACATAAGTGGGTAGGATAATCAAGGTATGAGGCATGCTTGCCTTCATTGGTTGGGACATCAGGTATAAAGATAAGCAAGTCATATTACGGCTATATAAAACTTTGATTGGGCCACATTTGGATATTATGTGTAGTTCTGATCACAATTGCAAGGATGTGGAGGCTTTGAACAGGCTGTGTTTTACCAGGATATTACCTAGATTAGAATGTATTACCTATAACGCTGACCACCAGATTCAGGGACAGTTTCTTCCCAGCTGTTATCAGGCAACTGAATCTTCCTACCACATTGTGCAGTGCTGAACTACTATCTACCTCTGATGACCTGCAGACTATCCTTGATCAGACTTTGCTGGCTTTACCTTGCACTAAATGTTATTCCCTTATCATGTATTTATACACAGTAAATGGATCGATTGTAATTATGTATTGTCTTTCTGTCAACTGGTTAGCACGCAACAAAAGCTTTTCACTTGGTACACATGACAATAATCTAAACTATAAGGAGTGGTTGGATAAACTTTTTCTCTGTATTCTTTGAAGTGTTAAAAGTTGAGGGGAAGTATATAAAATTGGAGAGATGTAGATTGTAGAATCTTTTTCCCCAGGGTGTAACCGTTGAATACAAAATGGCTTTAAGGTGAGAAGAGTACAGTTGAAATGAGATTTGTGAGGCTATATTTTTACATGGAGAAGTGAAGGTGGTTGCCAGGGGAGGTGATGCAAGCAGATACGATAGCAGCATTAAAGAAGGATTTAGACAGAAACATGATTAAGACAGAATGGAGAGAAATGGACCATGTGCAGCCAGTTGCAGTTAGTTAGATTGGCTCCATGGTCAGCATGGACAGTGGACTGAAGGGTATGCTATGTGGTGTCCTATGTTCTATCATTGTGTTTCTCTCTGGCTACTGTTATGGATGGAAACAGAGAAGTGCACCAGTGGAAGAAAGGTTTACCCATTCTGAATCTCTCACAAGAGAAACCATTTTGAATACCAATGGAAGAATGTTTAGATGTTCTCCAGAGTGCATGAATAAACACTGTCTCCATTTGCATGAAATAAATAACCAAACAATAAGAAAATGTTCGGGTTGATTGATTTTTAAACTGAATGTAGCATAATATTTGTTGTTGTTTCCACTCTGATCTCTGCTCTGAGTGACATCAGATAAGAGGATGGTGGTTAAAAACAGAAATCTTTCAAAATAAATGTTTGATTAGATCATCAGCTTTGCTGCTTAGATATAGATAAGTATAGCTTATTTATCTTGGGACAGATGGTTGAGGCTTCCAGCATGTCCCAGCCCGTAGCATTGACTGTTTGTGTTCAGCTAAGAAACTTGCTTCGCTTTAGATGCACAGAGTTAAAGTAGCACAGGGTCAACCTTTGGAAAGGTTTCTAATTCCTTCTGATGATGCCAATAAAGGAAAAATATTATATATCTAAAGGAACTGAGTGAACCCTGTACCATTCCTAATGGGTTTACTGACATCTATTCAAACATTAACCAGACGTTGTGTGGTATTCATCAAAATAATATCAATCCTGACCAAATTGCACGGAATATTCTTCCCTTATATAATCTGGAATTATCCTGACTATATCTGGTGCACTGCACCCACATTGCCAATTTTCTTTAGCCACAGCAAGGTACAATTCCCTTTGTATTGCTCAAGTAGAGAGATTATACTGAATAATATATTTTAAGGCAACAAGGAACAGAAACTTTCTCTTGGTGGACAAAAGTGCTGGAGAAACTCAGCGGGTGCAGCAGCATCTATGGAGCGAAGAAAATAGGCAATGTTTCGGGCCGAAACCCTTCTTCAGACTGATGTGGGGGGGGGGGGGGGGGGGGGGAGAAGAAAAGAGAAAGGAAGAGGAGGAGCCAGAAGGCTGAGGGAGAGCTGAGAAGGCGAGGAGACAGCAAGGGCTACCGGAAATTGGAGGTCAATGTTTATGCCACTAGGGTGCAAGCCCAAGCGGAATATGAGGTGGTGCTCCTCCAATTTCCAGTGGTGCTCACTCTGGCCATGGAGGAGGCTCAGAATGGAAACTGTAGCAACTTCAGCATTTTGAACTATCTCACACGCCAAATACAAACTGCTGGAAGGAACTCAGCAGGTCAGGCAGCATCTGTGGTGGGAAATGGACAGATGGTAGAAGGCCAGCAGAGTGTGTACAAGAGCCAGAGAGGTATTAGAGATGGGAGAAAAAGAAAGAGCCGGGGAGGCGTGGACTCCTTGCCAAGGAAATAAGCGTGGAGGGGGAGGCACTGGAAAAAGTGTTCAACATCATGACGGGCTTGGCATTAATTGAGATGAGATGCAGAGATACAGAGGTAAGGTCTCTGCTGAGAATAGACTGCTCAACATCAGGAAGGAGTAGGTCAGGGAGGATGGTGAAAACATGGTAGAGGTTGGGGTGGGGGCAGAAATGAGATTAGAGGCGGGCAGTGGGGGGGTGGGGGGGGGAGGTGGAGGGAGGGGGGGAGGTGGAGGGAGGGCTTAGGTAAGGGCCTGTCCCACTTTCATGACTTAATCCAAAACCTCTACCTTATTTAAAGGACCTTAACAAAAATTGAGATTTTGGTAATCTACGAACTCCTACGACCTTCCACGAATATGCTCACAAACTGGAATGACAGAGGTCACATGCTGATGTTGACTTAAGCTTTTTTTTCACTCACATTTTGTTCTCTGTCCAGCTGCCGAGCTACGAGTACCCACGAATATCTACGAGCACCCACGACTACCTACGACTACCCTCATGGCCTACTACGGTCTGCCCACGAACTAACTACGAGTAAAAAGTTGCCATTTTTTTCATCCCGACTATTTTTTTACTCGTGGACATTTTTCATCGGTTTGGAAAAAAAGGCCCGACTTACCTGATGCCCCGAGTACCTACTGCTAGCATAACGAGCCGCTACGATATATATATACGAACTCCTACGGCCTCCTACGGACTCGTTACAAACATTCTGTGAGTTTGAATCAGGGGAAAACTCGGGAGAATTGGTGAATTACCTCGTGAAAGTAGTACAGGCTCTGTACTCTGCTGAGTGGAGGGGAGCTCAGAGGAGAGTGAGGGCTAGTGCTATCTCAACATGCTTCATGAGAAAATCGCAAATCAAAATTTATCACGATCCTTTAAAAGATATTTTAAGAAAGGGGTTTGGTAAAGATATATATTTTCATAAATCTAAAAGAAAAAGGGAAAAACAGTGGAGAGGTTTATGGCGTTAAAGTTAAAGGCTGAGCCAGATGAAGGCATGGCTGACAACTAGGTTTGAAAATTATGTTTTATCATTGTTTTTTTTAGTTCTGGCTTGTTCCTGATACATTTCCTGTTTCTATCTGTATCTTTATCAGCTCATGTTTCACTTATATTTCACTTCTGCGGCTCCACACCAATCTGGAGACAGTTTCTCTTCGAAAGGGATTCTATATAAACATTAATTACTAAAACAGACTATCCACCAGAGATCTTGCCTGGGGACTACTCACAGGAGTAATTAAATTTTTAGTTTCTTGACCGATTGCAATAAAATACCCAGCAGTAAAATACTTTAAAAAAGGGAAATTGTTTAAATGGCTAATAAAGTATTTTTATGATTACGATTATGATTATGATTATGAAACACATTTTTAATATATGTGTTATAAATAAAATGTTTGCCAGATTCTTGGTAATGTATGAAGTTCATCAGCCAAAATAGGTGAGTAGCATTTTGTGTGGCGATGAATGAAGTGACTTCTGTTGGAGTAATTGCATTGTTTTTTAAATAAATGAGTTTTGGATCAGGAGATTTATTGTATAGTTTTCTTAAATTATTAAGATTGACTAGAAGTTACCTGAGTTATTCCTTCATTTGGCCTCTCTCGACCAACAGTTATCCACCTTTTTGCCTTCTTTTCTCTTTCTGCCATAGAAACTATTGAACTATTTTTTGCTAGCTGAAGGAACACTTTCTTCAGTAAATAGACAAAAAGGCACAACAGAGGATGTACTTCCTACGGCAGCTGAGGAAGCACAATCTGCCACAGGCAATGATGGTCCAATTCTACACGGCCATCGTAGAGTCTGTTCTCACCTTCTCCATCATGGTCTGGTTTGACTCAGCCACCAAGCACGACACCTGGAGGCTGCAGCGAATTGTCCGATCAGCAGAGAAGGCTATTGGTTGCAACCTTCCCTCCATTGATGAACTGTACACTGCAAGGGCCATGAAGCGAGCGGACAAGATCATCTCTGACCCCTCTCACCCTGGCCACAAACTCTTTGTATCACTTCCCTCTGGAAGGCGACTCCGGATTGTCAAAGCTGCCACAGCCAGATATAAAAGCAGTTTTTATCCACGAGTAGATGCTCTACTCAACAGCCAAAAATCTGTAGCCTCCCTTTGACCTGGTATTTTGTTGGTTCACATGCTTTTTTTTTTGCTTTTTAAAAATAATTTAATTTAAAGAAAAAAATATTTTTTTTTGTTATAAGTACAGTAGTGTGGTACCTAAGTACCTAATGCATACATACACATTTCCATTCTTGTACAACTTTGTGTTTTTAATTTAATAATAAAAGAACAGTGAAAAATGTTATTTTATTATTTTGGTTAATGAACCATTTTGGTTCATTATTCATTTTCTTTTATTCATTTTGGTTAAATGAACCATTTAATTTCTAAGGTTATGTTATGTTGCACCATATGCTTGTAAAAAGTTGATAAAAGGAGACCAAGTCTTTAAGAATTGGTCTACTTTGCCTAGTAGGAGGAATCTCATTTCTTCAAGATGTAGCGTTTCCGACATGCTTGACATCCGCATTTTGAGCGTTGGCGTGGTTGCGTTTTTCCAGAATTTGAGTATAAGTTTTTTTGCTGTTATTAAACCATAATTAAGAAGAGCTTCTTGGAACATAGTTAATGTACTTCCCTCTTCCAAGGATCCAACGATAATCAGTTCTGTATTGGGGTTCAATTTTGTGTTAAATAGTTTTGTAAAAGTTCAAAAAAATTTAATTCCAAAATTTATGCAGTTTTGTACAAGAGACAAAGGAATGTGCTATAGTGGCATTTTGAGTTAGACATTTATCACAAATGGGGGAAACATTTGGAAATATTTTATTCAGTCTGGTTTTCGAGTAATATAATCCATGTAAAATTTTAAATTGAATTAGGTTATGTATTACATTAATCGAACATTTTTGTACATATAATAGATTTTCTTCCCATCTGCCTCTCGAAATTTTTATCAATAACTCTTGTTCCCAGTCCCTTCTAATTGCCTCTGTCATTAGTGTTTCTATATTTAAAATTATATTATATAAATATGATATTAAATTGCTTGATTCTGCCTTTCTATTCATTCCTTCCTCTAATAAATCTGAGGTTAGAGTTTGATGTCCTTGTATATATTTTTTCAAAAAATCTTGAATTTGAAGATATTTAAAATATTGGTTACTTTTCAGATTATATTTTAGTTGTAATTGTTGGAATGATAAAAGTTTTCCCATTTCATACATATCTCCCATTATTTTAATTCCTATTCTTTCCCAATGGATAAACGTTTTATCAATAATAGATGGTTTCAATGAGGGATTATTAGCTATTGGAGAAAGAAGCGATAAATTTCTTAATTTTAAAGTTAATTTTATTTGTTTCCAAATCCGTATTATACTGTGAATAATTTGATTCTTCTTATATATTATATTGTTCAGTTTCATCGGGGAAAGAAGGATCGCTCCTATATTATAAGGGGAACAATCCTCTTTCTCCATTCTTATCCAATCTACTTGTTGGGCAGAACTGTCCAACCAATAGATTATATTTTAATATTCACTGCCCAATAGTAATACAATAAGTTAGGGAGTGTCAGTCCCCCTGATTCTTTAGATTTACACGTGTTTTCTTTGAATTCTGTGTGATTTATAGTCCCATATGAAGTTTGTAATATCAGAATCTAGTTTTTTAAATAATTTTTTTGGTAAGTATACTGGTATTGATTGAAATAGGTACAGTATTTGTGGTAAGAAGATCATTTTTATCGCATTTATTCTGCCTATTAAGGACATTGGCAGTGTTTCCCAGAATTTAATCAACCCATTTAATTTAGTTAATAAAGGCATATAGTTTGCGTTGAGTAATAATTTATATTTCCTAGTAATTTGGATACCCAAATACTTGAATTTTTCTGTTGCAATTCTAAAAGGGAATTTCAACAGATGTGTCGGCTCTTGAGGTTTTATCGGTTCACATGCTTGATCAAGGGTGTTTTATCATTAATGTTTTATTATTATTATTAATGTTTAGTATTTTCTGAGTCATTCGTCACTGTCACAGTATGTCATGTTGTTACTTGTGGGCGGAGCACCAAGGCATATTCCTTGTAGGTGAATACTTGACCAATAAACGTACTTACTAGACACAAAAAGCTGGAGTAACTCAGCGGGACAGGCAGCATCTCTGAATAGAAGGAATGGGTGACGTTTCGGGTTGAGACCCTTCTTCTGAAACCAGCATCTGCAGATGCTTCCTACACAATTTCTCCAGTAACCTCCTTATCAATTTCCTTATTTTTATTTTACATCAATTATGGTGTACACATGCCACAGACCACATTCTCATCTGCAAATAACTTGGACAATCCCCAGTTTTGTCCTTGTTCCATTGTTTTTGTGTGGTCCACCATTTTATAAGATCACGACTGATCTGATTAGAATCACAACTTCACATTCCCACCCTCCTTGCAGTATCCTTACAACCCCTTACTTATCAACAGTCTGCCTTAAAAATATTCAGACTCTGTTCCTAACGCTCTCTGGTCAAGAGAAAACAAAAATCTCCTTATTTCTGTTTCCAGTTGATAAATTCCTTATTTCTAAACATGAACCTGTGGTTTTAGATTCCCTCGCAAAAGGACGCATTATTCTACACTCACCATGTAAAGGCATAGCAGGATCAGGAGTTCCAGGTGGGTCTCTGGAACTCTCTGCCACAGAGAGTAGTTGAGGCCAGTTCATTGGCTATATTTAAGAGGGAGTTAGATGTGGCCCTTGTGGCTAAGGGGATCAGAGGGTATGGAGAGAAGGCAGGTACGGAATACTGAGTTGGATGATCAGCCATGATCATATTGAATGGTGGTGCAGGCTCGAAGGGCCAAATGGCCTACTCCTGCACCTAATTTCTATGTTTCTATGTTACAATTAAGGCCTTTTTCACTCTTCAAATTTCCAGTGAATACATGCCAAACCTCATAAGGTGACTTGCCTTTTCTATGTGTTTGTTGCGTAAACTCTCTCTGGATTGTTTCCCATGCTTTAACATCCTTCCTGAAATTAGGAGACCAATACTCTACATAGTATTTCGGATATAGTCTCACTAATATCATATACATACTCTTTTCACCTTGTGGGGACATATTTTACCATTGTTCTCTGAATTCCTTACATCTTGAATTGAATTGAATTCAATTGAATACCTTTATTGTCATTCAGACCTTTCGGTCTGAACGAAATTTCGTGCCTGCAGTCATACATATATAAAAAATAACAATACAATACCATACAATAAACACAAAATTAACATCCACCACAGTGAGTTCACCAAACACCTCCTCACTGTGGTGGAAGGCAAAAGTCTTAGGGTCTCAGTCTTTTTCTCCCCTCCTTATTCTCCCTCTGCGCTGAGGGGATCCAGGCCGCCGCCACCGCTGACGCCGGAACGCCGGAATACCGCCACAGGGCCCGCCGCCGGAACGTCGCTGGAGCACCGCAGCTCCCGAAAGCCAGGCTGTCGCTGGAGCACCGCAGCTCCCGAAACCCAAGCTGCCGCTGGAGCACCGCAGCTCCCGACATCCAGGCCGTCGCTGGAGCACCGCAGCTCCCGACACCCAAGTTGCCGCTGGAGCACCGCAGCTCCCGACATCCAGGCCGTCGCTGGAGCACCGCAGCTCAGAGGGAGCCAGGCCGCCGCTGGAGCACCGCAGCTCCCGACACCCAGACCACCGCTGGAGCACCGCAGCTCCCGACACCCAGGCCGCCGCTGGAGCACCGCAGCTCAGAGGGAGCCAGGCCGCCGCTGGAGCACCGCAGCTCCCGACACCCAGACCACCGCTGGAGCACCGCAGCTCCCGACACCCAGGCCGCCGCTGGAGCACCGCAGCTCAGAGGGAGCCAGGCCGCCGCTGGAGCACCGCAGCTCCCGAAGCCCAGGTCGCCGCTGAAGCTCTGAAGGCCGTGCCGCCGCCGCTGGAAGCTGGAAGGCCGTCACCAGGGCCTCAGCACAGACGGAGACGATGTCGGGGGACACGACAGGAAAAGTCGCATCCCCCCGAAGGGAGAGACTAAAACCCCGTTTCTCCCACCCTCCCCCCCCCCCCACACACATATACACAACCCGAAAAAACAAAAATAAACACCAAAAACATCTGAGAAAACCTTCAGCAAATTATTCATGTCATGATTTGGGGCAGGTTATCTTTGAAACATCTTCACTGAGAAGATTATAACTAGGTTCAACTACCACAGCTACGTTATCTAATCTGTACAGGGGCTAGGGTTAGTAAAGTTTGAAGTTACCACCTGATTTAACAGTGTTCTGAAGTGGAGATAATGGAAAACCCATTAACTTCCTCAGCAGTAACATTATAGGATTAGGTTCCTGCACCAGAAGCTGCTTTCTTTTTTTATGTCCACGTGCTTGGTAGAATAGGAATCTTATCTGTTCACTTTGTTTGTTTAAAATTGCCCAATTGAAGCTATCATCATTCTCTGCTAGACGGTCTTCACCCTGATGGGCTGACCCTGCTGAAGCACTATGTGCTTTATCTGATCCACTGTCAATGGAAGGTTGGGATGTCTGCTTTTTACCTGATTCTTTCACGGTTCTGCAGCAACCACAGATACTTTGCTCTCTATGATGGTTGGCTCCAACAATAGATGTTCAATGATGATGTAATGTGTTGGTTCATCCATTTCATTATCATCAAACTGAATACAATCCTGGATCTAGATTCTTGAGAAAACCCAAGATCTCACCTCCATTGAAGAGTGGCACACATGTCAGTGAAACTTCACTCCCCGACGAGCTCAATGCGTTTTACGCACGCTTTGATAGGGAGAACACTGATGTGACTTCTCGAGCCCCCATTCGTTGTGATGGTATTTCGGTCACGATCACTGAGGTCGACGTCAGAAAATCCTTCAGAGGGGTGAACCCTCAAAAAGCACCTGGACCTGATGGCATACCTGGCCGTGTTCTAAAAACCTGTGCGGACCAACTGGCTGGTATTTTTACGGACATTTTCAACCTCTCATCCTGAAGTCTGAGGTTCCCACCTGCTTTACAAGGGCATCAATTATACCAGTGCCCGAGAAGAGCAAGGTGACGTGCCTCAATGACTATCAACCTGTGGCAATAACGTCGGTGGTGATGAAATGAATTGAGAGGTTGATCATGGCGCAAATCAACTCCTAACTCGACATAATCCTGGACCCCCTGCAGTTTGTTTACCTTCACAACAGATCAATGGTGAATGCAATCTCACTGGCTCTCTACTCTGCTCTGGACCACTTGGACAACAAAAACACATATGTCAGGCTGTTATTTATTGACTACAGCTCGGCATTTAACAGAATCATCCCCTCCAGGCTGGTTACCAAACTCTCAGAACTGGGTCTCTGTGCATCCCTCTGCAATTGGATCCTCGACTTCCTCATTCACAGACCACAGTCAGTCCGTATTAGTGGAAATGTGTCAGCTTCGATAACAATCAGCACGGGAGCAGCACAAGGCTGCGTGCTCAGCCCCTTGCTGTACTCACTCTATACTCATGACTGCATAGCCAGTCATAGTGCGAACTCAATCATCAAGTTCACTGATGACACCATTGTTGTGGGACATATCACCGATGGAGATGAGTCAGAGTATAGAAGAGAGATCGAGCAACTGTCCATATGGTGCCAGCACAATCACCTGGCCCTCAACACCAGCAAAACCAAGGAACTGATTGTGGACTTTGGAAGGGGAAGGATGGGGACCTATAGTCCCTTTTATATCAATGGGTCAATGGTGGAGAGGGTGAAGAGCTTCAAATTCCTGGGCGTGCATATCTCTGAAGATCTCTCCTGGTCCGAGAACACGGATGTAATTATAAAGAAAGCACATCAGCACATCTACTTCCTGAGAATATTACGGAGAGTCGGTAGGTCAAGGAGGACTCTCTCTAACTTCTACAGGTGCACAGTAGAGAGCATGCAGTAGAGTTGCATCGTGGCTTGGTTCGGCAACTTGAGCGGACAGGAGCGGAAAAGACTACAAAAAGTTGTACACTTTTTGTAGTCTTTTCCAGTCCATCATCGGCCCTGACCTCCCTACCATCGAGATCTACCGCAACCGCTGCCTCAAAAAGGCTGCCAGCATTATCATGGACCCACACCATCCTGGCCACTCACGCATCTCCCCGCTGCCCTTAGGTGGAAGGTACAGGAGCCTGAAATCTGCAACCTCCAGGTTCAGAAATAGCTGCTTCCCCACAGCCATCAGGCTACTAAACTCAACTCATACAAAACTCTGAACATTAATAGCCCATTGCACTTAATCTGTTTATTTGTTTGTGTGTGTGTATATTTATTCAATGGTATATGGACACACGGATCTGTATTCATGCCTACTATATTCTGTTGTGCTGAAGCAAAGCAAGAATTTCATTGTCCTATCTGGGACACATGAAAATAAACTCTCTTGAATCTTGAGTGGTTGTGAACAATTCAAACTTGTTACTTTGAAGAAAGGCACTAGAGTTATCACCCAAGTCCTATCTAATATTTATCTCTAAATATCCATGTCATATTGTTTACTTTAGACTTTAGACTTTAGAGATGCAGCATGGAAACAGGCCCTTCGGCCTACCTGTTCCCCGCCAACCAGCGATCTATAAATTGTCCCTTGTGTGTTATCCCCTTTACACCAGCACTATTTTACCCACTAGGGACAATTTACAAAAGCAAATTAACCGACAAGCCTGTATGACTTTGGAGTGTAGGAGGACCGGAGCACCCAGAGAAAATCCCTGGCGTCACAGGGAGAACGTATAAACTCTGTACATGCAGCACCCATAGTCAGGATCGAACCCGGGTCTCTGGCGCTGTAAGACAGCAACTCTACCACTGTGCCACTGTATAACCCTTTGTGGGAATTTACTGCATGCAAAATGGCGGCTGTATTCCCTGTTATACTGAACTGATTGGTCTTCAAAAGTAGATTATAAACTACTTAATGATCTGCAGCCAGGAAAGGTACCATATAAATTCAAATCTGACCTTGGGTAATATCATGAAGGATGAGTTTACATGATCCTAAGATGGTCGCTTGGTGCTAATGTAAAGCAGTGCTTGGTGCTTGTTCGAAGCTTCCCCCAGTCTAGTTTCAGTCAATAAGATACTGAGTCAAGCACTTGTGCAACTAAACTTTATTTTGGAAAATACAATAACAGTTCCCCTCTACTGTACCTAACCACCGCGGGTTCGGTTCTTGTATCTGCTTGGCCAAGCCCTTCTAACCTTGTGCAAGCACAGACACTCCAAAATGTCACGCAGTCCCAAGCGTTCTTCCAGAAGATCGACATTGGACCTCGTGGGATGTACCTTTTATAGGTCCCTGAACCTTGAGGGGCCGATCCATATGGGGGTGGTCTCTATATAGTCCAATAACAAATATCGATTAACACAGTACATGATAGACATTTCCCTAACCCAATAATACAGTGACTAATACAATGTATCTGGCAAAGTTTCTAGATGCAAGTTAACAAAGATGAATTATGCAACGTGTGTGAATATTCAAGAAATCCAGACAAGGCTGAAAACGTAACCCAATCAACATCTAGCAAAGTAATGCTTTGCACCATTATTTACAATGTGTATGTCTAGTTTGTATTCACCCAATCCATTTCATGCAATTTACACCTAATTGTAAGAATATGCAGATGCCCCATTCTTTCCCTGCAACTCTTATCTGGGCCACAGACAAACTGACACCATTCAGCAGCTTTCCCTAGTTCTGCAAAAGGCACATTTAAATTGACCAAATGGCCTCGCAGCACAGAAGCCTTTACTCAATGTTAGTGTCCTGGCAGCTCCAATTTGGCCAGAATTAACATTCCTTCCTTTTATCATATATGATAAACCATCATTTATGATAACCCAATAATCAGATAATCAGATAACCAGATAGACATATGTGTGACTATTACATTCTCCATCTATTAACAACAAGATGATGATATTTCTTCTCAGAATCTTATCAAGCTTCCCGAGTTTTCGTGGGCGTAGCTTCGCAATTTCCGTCTGATGAGTCTTCATCTCCCAAGTTTTCATGGGCGCGAATTCCCTCCATCTGTGTTGCCCATTCTTCCATCCAGTTGGAATTCACTGTATTCCTATTCTATCACAAATCCTTTTCCATTTCACTATCACTATTCTGAATATACTCTTTAATATCCTAGGATCAACACTAATTAGCCCTCTCCGTATTCACACAATGTTCTTTAATGTATATCTGATGATGGTTTCTCATATAAATTTCAGCAGGGTTCAGTCCAGATTTCCCTACAGGCATGACTCTTATTTAAAGCAAACCTTGAAGAATGTTTCAATTCAATTAAATTAAGTCTCAGCCTTCAAATGACTATTTTAAGTTTCAGGGTCCATCTCATCTCATTCCACAGCTTGTGGTCGATAACAAAATTCCATTCCAATTCACAGCTGTTCAAATTTAATCAATCAAAGCCAATTAAGAATGCCGAATCTAAGGACAATTCTTTCCACCTTGATAATAGAAGCCGCTTTACTATCAAGGGTTAGACAATTTAGATCCACCGGTCAAATACGTCGACTCTGATATCTCAACACCCATTTCCTTATTCCTCCTTTTAATTCAATAGACTTCTCCCCCAATACTTTTTCCTTAGTATGTTGGCTCGGCTCTCAGTCCATAGGGGTTCTTCCTCATAACTAGTTTCCTTTTACCTCTAAGTAACTCTTTCTGGATGGTTAGTATTGACCTTCCGAGTGGAACTCATTACCTAAATTTCCAGTCTACCTCATCCACCTTACGTTTTCCAGGGTATGTTTTAATTTCTGATATCTGCTAGGATCTGTCCCTTTCTTGATAGCCACTAAATAGTCCCATCCTATCTTCGATTATCCTCCTATGGATGAGACAAGAGAAGAATGCCAAATTAACAATCAATTCTCTAGACTATATCCCATGCCCTTTTTAAATCAATTTATTTTTTATAACTAAATTTAGGCGCAAAGTGAGCATTTTGCCCCCGAACCACAGAGGAGTATTAAATTCAATTCTTCAAATTAGAGCTTGCCCCAATAGTCATCACAGGTTGGCTGTATTGTTTGGAAAATGTTGGATGGTGTTATTTTCTTTTTCCCACTGGTGTCAAAAGTTAGATAATGTTAAAGTTGGGTGCTAGTGTGGGTATCTTCTTCTTCTTCTTCCTCGATGTTATTTTCAAAGGAGTAGGGATACTGAGGAGCAGCCTTCCCTATTTGTTGGCCTCTCCCAGATGTATCTTAAGGGGACAGGACAATATCATTTCTTCATTGTTGTTGGTCTTTGTTTCTGGCGAGCTACCTGGATGGAGATAATAACTACTCATCCTACCTGAGCTGTGTCTTCTGCCCGTTCTCAAGGGTCCACATACTCTTTACCTCATTCCCATATAGTAGTATGTTGTAGATTATACTGCCCTGCAGGCACAGCAACTTTGTAACAAATTAGTACAATAGCGCCTTTCCCTACTCCCATACCTCCTGTGCAATAAGTTTGTTTCTTCTCTCCCGAGTGCCAGTTCATTCCCTTTAGTTCTTATTCCCTTTGACACCAACTACTGTGTTCCTTTTCTTACTTTCTTTATTGCCCCTTGATTTCTCTTCCATTCTGCTATATTCTGTCTTCTTGCTGGGCACTCCTTAAGGGCCTGTCCCACCAGCATGCAACTCTATGTGATGAACGCGATCAAACTAGAAGCGGGGGCCGCGCGGAGGTCGGGTGAGTGGCGCAACGCGGCACAAAGTGAGGCGAACGGTGCGAAGTCTAAGGTAAGTTCGCCAGGACAGAGAGGGGCACACAGAGAGGGGCACAGAGGCACACACACACAGAGGGCCACGGAGCCACACACATAGAGGGTCACAGAAGCACTTACAAATAGGTTCACAGAGGCACGATGTCGGGGCGGTGTGTAAATGTCGAGCCGACAAGCCGTTGCCGCGCGGAATTTTTGGACATTGTCAGTTTTTTGGAGCCCCGCGCGGTGTCGGGACGAACTCGGGACGAACTCCGCACAATTCCGCACGGCTCCGACGATCGAAGAGGATATTGCTATATCCTCCAGGATCTCTAATTTCTTCATAACCCTGGAAATCCTTTCTTTGACCCCTCTCTCTCACTCACTCCCTTGTCGGACAGGCTCGACTCCAGTGTCCCATCCCCCCACAAGTGTAACATTGATTAGGTAATATGGTTGGCTTTGTTTTACCCCTTGGTTCCATTGGAATGGGTTCTAAATTGGGAGTATAATTGTAATAATAATCTGAGTAGTCTGTGAATCTAATTTCTCCCATTCCATTCATCGCTAACATTTGGGAATTCCATGGTCCTGAGCCAGAGGTTGGTTCTTCCTTCTTGACTATATGTTTAGTTTCTCATCTAGGTACAGGGTAATTTTCCTGTTTCCTACCATCCTTCCAATAGTGCCTCAAAGCTCTGGCGATTTGACTGGCGCGGTTCTCAGACCAGTCCTTGATATCAGCCTTAATTAAGCGCTACTGTAGTGGGGAAACAATTGAATAAGATGGCACAATATTGTGGGGAACTTACTCCATTTTGATAGTTTGTCACCTGATTGGTCCATGTATAATTTTGAAAATCAGTCTAAAAATTCATCTGCTCCTTCACCCTTTTCTGGTTTTATTTCCAGAATTTGTGTTAGATCACTTGGCTTTTGAAATGTGTTTGCAAGGGCCGTTTAAACAGCCTCTTCTCTTGCACTATCATCCACTAATATGTTTGCCAAAGCTTCATGTGTTGGGTGTCCAAGGGCTACTAGAAATTTGGTGTTTTTAGCTGGAGTAATTATTTGTTGTATGGTCTCCCATAAGTCTCGGGTATCTGCATGATATACACGCATTGTGGTTCTTAAATAATCTATAAAGGCAGCAAGTGACTTCTTTCTATCAGGGATTTTGTTTAGTACTGCCATTATTTCATGGGGCTTCCACGGAGTATGGATGTCTGTGGCACGGGGATTGTTCATACTTACTGCGCTGGTTGAATCAGCTGTACCCAGCCCTTCCCTCACTGGGAACTGCGTATGGGATATCTGTTCAATTTGTAAACTTTTGGTTGGTTATATTGAAATCAATCTCAGTATCTTCAATCACTGTCTCACCCTCAAATGAATCTTCACGTTCGCTAGGGGGTTCCTGATACTGTCCAAATAAATCGTTCCTCTTTCTCACTACCCATATAATCTGTCTAGGTTGTGGCTCACAGAAATACTCTGGCGACTGCAATATATCTATCATACCTTCCTTTTCTTTAAACACCGGAGCTAACCTCTTCATTCTACTCCTGGTGCCATAAGCTATTGGATGATCTGTTAATGGTGGAGTGAATAGAGTCAAAGAATCTGGCACCCCAGTATCTGCTATTGGTAGAATCTGTTCAAATGTAGAATCTGCAGGAGTTGTTATAGGTTCTGCAGACCTAAAATATTTATCACGGACACAAGTCATACAAGGTGCGAGTGAAGCCTGGGGAATGCACGAGGAACATGGTGGGAGCTGTGAACTTCCACTAGCGTTAACATTTGTCCATTCCTCCAAATATTCATCTCCTTCCCCCTCGAAGTCAGCACTACCCATCGGATCCCTAAACTTTAAATTTACAGGGACTAGTTTCCTTCCAGGAGATCTGCCTTTTACCTGTTCCATGTGTTTTCCTTCATCTCTATTCCTGTCCTTCCTACTGCCTGGAGGTGGATCTACTTCACCTTTCAGTTCTATTCCAGGTTTAGTGATTGTTTTCTCGCAACTAGCCATCCTCATAACCTCTTTATTCACCTTTCTTTCCATATAACATTTTCTCCATACTATGCTGCCAAATAATTTGTTCTTTGTATTTTATCCCTTTTACTGTTCTAATGCCCCCCGGCGGCCATAGCTTTTTTCCCAATTTCTTATTTAGCACTCCTGACAAATCTCTTAATTTCTCTGCCTTGTGAGGGAAATCATTGCACATTATTTGCAATAGGCTCCTTTCGTCTTCTGTCATATCTCGGTCTATGCTGTTCCCCATACCTCTGAATAACCGAAACAGAATTCCTAAGTCCTTCACTCCTTTCTTTTAATCCTTAAATGTATCAAGCTCACTCTTGAACAGTGACTAATGGCTCCAAAGCGTCCACAGCCTCGCACTTCTTTACTCCTGTGCTCCGCCAATTCTTCTCCTATCTCCCACAATTTCAACCTTACAATTTCCACAATCCTCAGTCATTCAAAGATCAGAGCACTCCAGGGAACAATCAAACACATTCGAACACATTCAAACACCTTCTCGCAACTCGTTTAATACTTAATCGAAACACATGAAAATGAGCTCCAAACACGCAAGTAACATCGTACACAGACAAGAAATCATGCTGCTTATTATTATCAGGCACAACCACACTCCTACATAAACCACAATCATTCATTTATTATGACAATGAATCACACACTCTAATAAATCCTCCTCGTGGCATACTCGGTCAACAGAACGACTCCTCCCCCGACACAGCGATTGAAAGAATACGAACCCTGATCGGACCACGAATCGGATTCTAACAATACTAACAATCCCGATTTAAATGGATACAAATATTCAATTCAAACGCACTTTACCCCAATTATTTGACACCCAAAAATCCTTAAGCACTCACACAGGCAATACAAGTAGCGGTCCGCGATCTTAATGCACTCTAAATATTTTTACACACTAGCGCATAGTTCCCAAACACTCAATCTCAATGCCGCATCGTGCTGTTATCTATCAGTGACCTCTACCTCTGATACCGAAGATTTTCCCCTTCCTAGGGTACTCTTTGCTGATGGGTACTACTTCTTAAATTGACTACTTTTCTTCCTAAATGTTACTTTCCTCCTGCTAAGAATGGACTTCTATTGGGGGACCTCTATCCCTCCACTCTAAGTTCTACAGAATTAGGGGTACCTCTCACATCCGGGTACTTTTCACCGTAAAACAGGTTCCTGGCTCTCAGTCACTCTTCGCTATCAGGTACTAATTAACAATCGATCAGAGAGTTATTATTCACTGTTGATCAGCAGCTATTTGGAATCAATCTCAAACATGCACAAACTCCGAAGTTTTTTTTACACAGTATTAGAATTCTACAGTACCGGCAGAACTTCAATGTGAAATTCTGTATTTGGAAACTTTGATTCTGCAAATCTAAATTCACTCTCGGCCCAATTAGTTTTGATGCGTACCACTCAACATACGCCGGCTTTTGAATTCAAATTTAATTGCCCAATGAAATCTTGAATGGACTAGAGTATATCCCAGTCAATCTATACTCTAGCCACTGAGCCCAGTGCCTTTCCGAGATTCCTTGTCCATCACTCCAGGGAGGGATTTCCATATCTTCACACAGGCGTGCGTGGCCTTTAACCAACATAGGTTTTACCTCTTCAAAAGGACTTCCTTTACACCTGCTTCGCACCGGGTATCAGCGCCTAGCCTCTTCGCGATGGCAGTCGATGCTGATTTTCGCACCTTTCCAATCAGCGCTCCCAGCAACGACAGGTCAAATGCTTCACCACTTAGCACATAAACCAAACTTGTATATCAATACCCCACCGATTGGATACCACATATGGGAAAGAATGCTCTTGTTAAGCAGCTGCAGTCTGCCAACTACGACCAAGTTTTGGGCCTCTAACCCAGGAAAGAGCCTCTAACCCAACCCCAGCAGGGCCTCTGTCCCCACACTGGTTTTATGGGCCCCTAACCCAAACGAGTGCTATCACCCCCCCCCCCCCCCCCCGTGCTTGCTAGACTCTGTTCTACGATCTTATTGGGACTCTTTCCCAAGCCCGTGAATGGTCGATCTGCTCCGACTAGCAAAGTGCCGAAAATCAATGCGAAAACTGCACAGAGGCGCCAATTTCTGCACTCGCGATCGAGACATCTCAACACCCTTAATCGCAAACTTGTGTTTGGGGGTCCATTGAGATACTGGACAGGCTTCCAATGAAAATAGCTCATTCTAAGCTCCCTCCAGTCTAGTTTCAGTCAATAAAATACTGAGTCAAACACTTGCACAACTAAACTTTATTTTGGAAAAACATAATAACAGTTCCCCACTACTATACCTAACCACCGCAGGTTTGATCTTTGTATCTGCTTGGCCAAGCCCTTCTAGCCTCATGCTAGCAGAGACACTCCAAAAGGTCACACAGTCCTAAGCGTTCTTCCACAAGGTCGACATCGGACCTAGTGGGAGGTACCTTTTATAGGTCCCCGAACCTTGAGGGGCCGAACCATATGGGGGTGGTCTCTATACAGTTCAATAACAAATATCGATTATCACAGTTCATGATAGACATTTCCCTAACCCAATAATACAGTGACTAATACAATTTATCTGACAAAGTTTCTGGATGCAAGTTAACAAAGATGAATTATGCAACATGTGCCTGGATATTCAAGAAACCCAGACAAGGCTCAACACTTAACCCAATCAACATCTAGCAAAGTAAAGCTTTGCAACGTTATTTTCAATGTGTATGTCTGGTTTGCATTCACCCAATCCGTTTCATGCAATTTACACCCAATTGTAAGAATCTGCAGATCTTCATTCTTTCCCTGCAACTCTTATCTGGGCCACAGACAAACTGGCACCATTCAGCAGCTTGTCCCAATTCTGCAAAAGGCACATTTAAATTGCCCAAATGGCCTAGCAGCACAGAAGCCTTTACTCAATTTTAGTGTCCGGGCATCTCCAATTTGGCCAGAATTAACACTAATATGCATCTCCATTGCCACCCCTTCCTGTATAAAGGAATATTCATTTACATTCCTCACGCAATACTCATGTTAACAATTGCGCTCTGAAATGCATTTGTGTGTCCTCTCATACTACAATGCTCAGCTGCAAAAAGTTTGAGTGTCAATGTCACTTTTGATTTAACTACAAGAGAGCAAAATGGAAGAGAGATGGTTGTTTAGAGAGAGAATTAAGTGAATCAGGGCGAGTATTTAGTGAACATATTTCAGCTGTCTTTCTTAAACAGTTTTAATATGTTAATTCAATGTTGCTGTATGGTTTGTTTCCCTTGGTTTGGTGGTCAATAATTAAAAGATGGGTTAAGGGAATGGAAAGAACGATTGGACGGGAATTGTGAAAAGCTTTCTTTAACCAAAGTGGTAAAAATCTGCATTATCAGGGTGAAGGAGATCTCAGTACATTAAAAGAGTATCCAGATGAACCCATTATGGAATATACGTTACATGGTGTGCATGGTGATTCCGATTTAGGAAATGCTGAAATAATGATTCTTTATCAGGTATGGATGTGATTGGCTTAATAGCCCATTCAATCCGTAACTTCTTATGATTCTATGAATGCTTTGCTCTACAGGGGAATAGGATATGATTTTTATTCCAGTTATGAGATGATTGATTCATTTTGTTAGAGTTGGCATTGAGAGAGGTCTTCCATTTGTGATGCCAGGAATAGATAGCAACTGTTCAAGGAGCCATGACAACTGTCCGGTGGATGTTGGGTCCTTTCCCCCACCTTTCCTGATAAAATACCTGCCATTCATCTTCTATCCGTCCCACAGACTCAGACAAAACCTTTAGATGTAACTTTTATAGGCTGCATCAAGAGAGAAATGCATTCCAGTCAATGGGCACTCAGCGTTTGTGGAATGGTATTCTTGCAAGTCCGTACTGTACATAATTGATTCTGGAGAAATCTTCATTGGGCTGCCCATGGATTCATGCTGCTGGCATTTCCAGTTGATGGATAAATCTGGGGGCAGTTACAATGCAATCTATACTGACATAATCCAATCACTTTATAACTGTAGCTGATTCATATTCTCTACCACTATAGAGCATTCATAGTTTAGTTTTGTTTGGTTTAGAGGTACACCACGGAAACGGGCCATTCAGCCCACCTTGTCCGCTCCGACCAGCGATCCCAATGCATTAACACTATCCTACACACACCAGGGACAATAGGAGACCAAAGATCGCAGAGAAAACCCACGCAGGTCAGGGGGAGAATGTACAAACTCCATACAGAGGGCACCCGTAGTCAGGATCAAACCAGGGTCTCCAGCGCTGCAAGTGCTACAAGGCAGCAACTCTACCGCTGTGCCACCGTGCCGCCGTCATAGGTTCGTAGAACAAAACAGAAGGGGCTATTCAGCGCATTGTATCCAAGCCGGGAAAGGAATAATTAATTAGGTGTTTCGCACAGTCCTGACCATAGTCCACGGCGTTTAGATTACAGGGTGATTCATTCAGCTTTGGGGTAACTTTGAATTCACTGTACCTGTGCTACGAACAAAAAAGATGGGAGCGAAGTTAAGGTTGTATAAACATAATTTAATTTATTTGCCACCCGAATTCAAACATTGCTTTGAATACCTCATTAATTTACTTGATATTCACAGAGATGTCACCTTATCTTGCATGGGTGTGAAGGACCAAGTAGTCTTCTGTTTCCCAAATTTCTATCAGTCTGGAACAATATTTTCTAAAAAAGATTAAGTAGATTAATTAAATTCCTGATGTTCTTCAGTCTGAAGAAGGGTCCCGACCCGAAGCGGCGCCTATCCATGTCCTCCTGAGATGCGGCCTGTCCTGTTGAGTTACTCCAGTACTTTGTGTTTTATTCAAGATTTCAGTGCCTGCATTTCTTTATGTCTCCTGATGTTCATAGTCTTGATAGTGACTTGTAAAACGAACTTGCAGCTTAAACAAGGAATAGCATGTCAGAGTCACTTCATGGCAAAAGTACAGATTAAAAACTGAGCCTGCAACTATATGGGATTCCACCAGAGCCAAAACATCACTGCTAAAGACATCATCTGCTCGATACACAGCCGCATGTATTGAAGATAACTGATCCTGGTTTTGAGTGGTTTTCCAGTTGTAGCGCAAGTAGTTTCCATTTTCCAAACAAACTGAAATCTTCCGCTATTATCATGTTTAGCCCACAGCTGTTATGTATCCAGCAGAAAGTTGCTTGGCCAAAATTTGCACATCTTTTGGGAATTTATTTTAATAAGTCATAAAAGAAGAAAAATGAAGCATTTGAAAAGGCCATGTCAAAATGGGAAATATCCAAGGCTTAATGTAATAAACAGACAATTATATAACTGAGCTCAGTAATTTCATCAACAAAGACTTATAAGTAGCATATAAAACTATTGAACTGTAGCAGTAACCAAAGAGGTTGATCTTGCGGGGCGGTATGGTGGCACAGCCTTGCAGCCCCAGAGACCTGGGTTCGATCCTGACTAAGGGTGCTGTCTGTATGAAGTTTGTAAGAAGAGTCTCAACCCGAAACGTCGCCAATTCTCTCCATAGATGCTGCCTCACCCGCTGAGTTTCTCCAGCAGTCTTTGCTCCAAGTACTTTGGAGTTTGTACTTTCTCCCCGGAACCTGCATGGATTTTCTCCGGGAGCTCTGGTTTCCTCCCACACTGCAAAGATGTGCAAGTTTGTAGATTAATTGGCTTGGTAAAATTGTAAATTGTCCCTTGTGTGTGTAGGATAGTGCTAGTGTATGGGGCTCGTTGGTCGGCACGGACTTGGTGGGCCAAAGGCCCTGTTTCGGTGCTGTATCTCTAAGCTAAACGAAACTAATCACAAAGCCGTTGAAGTTGTCTCTGTGGCTTTAGCAAGGCATTCAATACGGTTCTGCATGGTTGGCTTTTCTTGCAGGTTAGTTCACATGGGATAAAGAGAGAGCTAGCAGACAGAGGTTCACCAGATTGATTCCTGGGATGTCAGGACTGTCTTATGAAGAAAGACTGGATAGACTCGGTTTATACTCTCTAGAATTTAGGAGATTGAGAGGGGATCTTATAGAAACTTACAAAATTCTTAAGGGGTTGGACAGGCTAGATGCAGGAAGGTTGTTCCCGATGTTGGGGAGGTCCAGGACAAGGGGTCACAGCTTAAGGATAAAGGGGAAATCCTTCAGAACCGAGATGAGAAGGACTTTTTTCACACAGAGAGTGGTGCGTCTCTGGAACTCTCTGCCACAGAGGTTAGTTGAGGCCAGTTCATTGGCTATATTTAAGAGGGAGTTAGATGTGGCCCTTGTGGCTAAGGGGATCAGAGGGTATGGAGAGAAGGCAAGTATGAGATACTGAGTTGGATGATCAGCAATGATCATAATGAATGGCGGTGCAGGCTCGAAGGGTCGAATGGCCTACTCCTGCACCTAATTTCTATGTTTCTATGTATAGAGAATTGGTTTCATGGATGGAAGCAGAGGTTGATGGTTGAGAGTTATTTTTCGTATACCCACAGCATTATTTATAGTACAACTTCTGGCTACATACTGAGGATGTTATCTAAAGGAAGGCAACTTAATCACAACAACATCTCTTTCCAATGATAAAGCAAATATTCCAAATTGTTATTTGGAGAATAATATATATTTATTACATAATTACACACAAAACCTTTGGATTTTCAAATTGCAGTTCTATTCTTTCCAAACGGTATTAAATCCAAAGCCATATTTTAATACCTGTATTTGTTTCTTAAGCAACTCTATAAATTATAATTATAAGAAGAAACTGCAGGTGCTGCTTTAAACCAAAGATAGATACAAAAAACTGGAGCAACTCAGCGGGACAGGCAGCATCTCTGGAGAGAAGGAATGGGTGATGTTTCGAGACCCTTCTTCAGCATTATAAAATATAATGCCACATGTCACTGTCATTTGAAAATGAATGTCAGAAAAATGAATCTACGTGTATGCTTTTCACGTGTATCCATGTGGATGATCAGTCATGATCACATTGAATGGCTGTGCTGGCTCGAAGGGCTGAATGGCGTACTTCTGCTATTGCCTATTGCCTATTGACTATTTGTCTATTGTCTTTGTTGTCCCAAATATTCTCTCAGGAAATTGGGAAGAATTTCTATGGGACTTATTTCAACCTTGGTTGGAAGTTGGTGAAAACTCAGCGGAAAGGGTTTAACGTTCATTTCTATCCTTTTAGTATGTTGCAACCATGCACTGAGAAGATCCTCTTGGAAGGTTATGGCAGTACAACAGGAGAGCAATGAGTAACTTGTAAATATTTCAGTTTACACTGGAGAGATTAAGCTTTGCGCTGAAACTGGGAGGACATATTTGAAAGCTTTCGGGTCAATTTCTCATGTCTAACTCCTTTAGAGCCACTGCAAATCTGGTAAAAATGAAACTGAAATTCATCTCTCATTTATCGTTAACTATAAATATTTGATTTGTTATATCAACACAAAAAAAGTAGCAGAATTAAATGGAAAATTTAGGCAATGTTCTTGTGATTTCCGCTAACAATGGATTAGCAACAGACCATTCAGTCGCTTGAGCCTGATCTGTTTTACACTAAAGTCACATTTGACCTGTATCTTAATTCCACTCTTCTGCCTTGGCTCAATCTCTTTTAATACTCTTATCTAGCAAATGCCTATTGATCTCAGGTTTCAAATTAACAATTGATCTTGCATCTGTTGCCTTCCACGAGAGAGAATTCCATATTTTGTGATTATATATAGATAGATTGAGTGAGTGGCCAAAAGACTGCCAAAAGGTATTTAAAGTGGGGAATTGTGAAGTCAGGCACTCCAATGAAAGAAATCAGAAGGCTGGTTATTATCCAAGTGGAGAGAGACTGTGATTGAACAAGAGGGATCCATGCGTTTTAATGCTTGAATCACAAAAAGCTGGCAGGCAGAAGAAAATACAACTTTTAGGCTTCCAACGCAAAGGCATTGGAGTTTAAAAATAGGGAGGTTTGTTACAATTATACACTGTCGTGGTCAGGCCTCATCTGGAATACCCCATATAGTTTTAATCCCATACGCTAAAAAAAAACATATCGTAACATTGGAGGTAGTCCAAAGGAGATTGATTAGGCCAATTCCTGGGATGAGAGGTTTGTCCTACTAGGAGAGACAAAATAGTTTGATTCTGTTATCCTTCTGTTTTAAAAGAACGAGGGATGACCTTTTTCAAATATATAAGGTCCTAAAGGGACTTGATAGGGCAAACAATGGGATGTTTCACAGGTGCAAGAGTCTTGAATAATAAGATATAACTACGGGGTCACTCATTTACAATTGAGGCATGTAAACATTTTGGCATGCAAACGATGATGTTTCTCTGGAATTCTCTACCCAGGGTAGTGGTGGGAGCTGTAAGAGGTGAATAAATATTTAATAGGCTAAGGAATAGAGCAGTTTAGAGAAGTCACACAGAAGAGCAGTTGAGGCCAAGATAGATCAGCCATGATCATTTTAAATTGTGGGGCAATCTTTAAGTGCCTCATAGGTTCCTCTTGCTCCTATCCTCTTCTGTTTGTGTTCTTATTTAACTACTATATTTTAGTAAATTATGTTAATGGTTCCAAAAAATCTTCCAAAATCTAGTTTGACTTCCGCCATTAAAGTTATATTTAACGCTAAATCAGATATTTGACAAAACCAGATATGTGTCAGTAGAAAATAATGTAATTAATTTTTCTTCTAGCATTAGGAAATGTCCTAATGCTAGAAGAAAAAAATATTTACATTATTTTCTCCTGACACATATCTGATTTTGTAAGTTGTAACATTCCACTATTACACAAGTTGTTGGGTTTTCCAAGGAACGTTATTGACTCAGAGTGAGGAAAGATGTCCTCCACACACAACCTTTTTTCCTGGACTTCAAGCATATGCTGTTAATACTGAGAAGAAGAAGGGCTTGTGAGGGAAGTTGCTGGGGTTGGAGTAGGAAGTGCTGTGTTTTTTTACAATGAATATCTTTGTGGGTATCAATGAATATCAAAAATGGTATAATTTGATGTTGATCTAAAATTCTTCTGGCTAGTATTTAAATAAATACATCAGCTGAGAGAAATCGATGGATGAACATACTCTGCAAGTATAACTAGTTAGGAAATGTCGTATGAATAATAACTTCATTGTTATTTCCAATGTCCAGTGTTCAATTGATTGAACAACCCTGAAACAAAACAAAATAGAAAGAAAACACCATAGTGCTTTATTTTAAGCAGGATAAATTCTATGAAGAGTGGTCTCAGTCCAATTGGGTCATGGGAATATTAGAAACAAAGAACTTAGAAAATAGGTGCAGGAGTAGTCTATTCGGCCATTCGAGCCATTCAATATGATCATGGCTGATCATCCAACATCAATATCCCGTCCCTGCTTTTTCCCCATACCCTTTGATTCCCTTAGCCCTAAGAGTTATATTTGACTCTCTTTTGAAAACATCCAGTGAATTGGCCTCCACTGCCTTCTGTTGCAGAGCCTTCCGCAGATTCACAACTCTCTGCGTGAAAACGTTTTTCCTTATCTCAGTCCAATATTGCCAGTTCCTATGCTTGAGGTCCTATTTTTATATTGAGCACTATCTGTCCTTTGTAAAGACTGCAGAAACCAAAAGTAAAATAATCTTGAACAAAATGCAATGGTGCTTTTGCCTAATGTCACAGGCTAACTGCATTGCTCACTCTCTTAGACTAATGTCAAGCATTGACACTGGGTAAAGTCATGTGCATTTCCATGTAAATGCTGACAGGCATGGAGGCCTGGATCCTTTTAGATGAGTTGCTGATAAATAGAACAATATTGCCAGCATTTAAGCAGATTCTCTTCATACCAGACATCATGGGCGATAAAAATTCCCTATAAAAAGACTTCTAAAAAAGGAATAAATGCTCTAACTAGCAGCAGCTTTATTGCCACATCAATGAATGTACCAATGATTTGCTACTGTTTGCTTGTGCTGGAGCCAGAGAGTCTGATGAGTAAATCCTAAATAATGATATTCCTATTTTGCATGTCTTTTCCGCATTTACGTTGATTCATGTAGCCAAGAACCCAAGATTGGAGCAAATGCCCTTGAGTTCCCTCAAGATGCTGGATAGACACCAAATGCAAGACCATTTGCTCGAACATGGTCCCAGAAAGTCAGAAAAACGGACGTAGTTACGAACCCAATAAAACGAAAGGGCAAACTGAAAATGTCTCTGCTGAACATGGTCACGTGCATTTGTGAAAGAGCTCCTGCTAGGTAGGAATTTTATGATGTTATTTAATTAAACTGGAAAATGTCAGCAAATGGAGTATTAAGAATTCAGAGAAAAAGGAAAATACTTATCAGGACTTCCTCTTTTGCTTTATCGGGTTCTATTTTTAGGAGATTTTGTACTTTCCACGCAACTTTGCAATGGTTTAATGGCATTGGACTTGATTTACAAATAAGAGCCAAGACACTCAATCAATTAGTGTCCAACTTTTAGGTGTGAATTGCACAAAAATCGAGTTCATTCCAAGAGCTCTCCCGAGTTTGCCCTGATTCGAACTCGGAGATTTACGATAATGGCCGCTCGTCGGTACTCGGGGCTCTCGTGAAGATTTTTCAACATGTTGAAAAATCTTCACGAGTCTTCTCGAGCTTACCTGCCGTTAGTGAGTCTTCCCAAGTACCTGCCGTTAACGTTACGAGCCGCTAAGAGACGTCCCCGAGCTCCGACATTCCCACTACGTTCATTCTCGGTGCTTACCACGAGTTCGATTTTTTTTAACTCGGGAGAGCTCTTGGAATGAATTCGTACCGTGGGACAGGGCCATTACTGTGGTTTTTCTCGTCATTTGGAGGGTCACCCTGCAAATGTTGGGAGAACTGAATCGGCAGCATCAAACCCAACTGCAGGATTTAGGTAAATGAGTACTTTTCATCTGCATTCACAGAGGAGAAGAACTTAGGAGGACAGCAAGATGAGTGTGGATAATACGACTACGCTAGGGCAGTTTGAGATCAAGAAGGTGGTAGTGCTGAGGCTCTTGAATATTGCGAGGGTCTTGTCGAGGATCTTCGTGTCGTCTCAAGCCACAGGCGAGGTTTCAGAGGACTGGAGAGTGGCCAATGTTGTTCCTTTGTTTAAGAGAAGTTGCGAGAATTCAGGAAACTATAGGCTGAGGTGAGCCTCATGTCAGTCGTGGAGAAACCATTGGAGATAATTCTTCAAGATAGGATTTACTCCCATTTGGAAGAGAATGGGCCAGAGATAGCCAGCACCACTTTGGATGCGGCAGGTCGAGTCTTACTAACTTGATTGAGCTTTTGAGAAGGTGACAAATGAGAATGATGAAGGTAGGGTGGTGGATGTTGTATGCATGGATTCTACTAACGGTTTTGACAAAATCCCTCGTTGTAGGCTGATGCAGAAGATTAAGATTCACGGGACTAATGGTGACTTGGTTGATAGATTCAGAAATGGCTTATTCATCGAAGAAAGAGGGTTGTGGTGGAAGGAAGATACTGTGGCTGGACGTCAGTGACCAGTGGAGTTCCGCAGGGATTTCTGCTGGGATCCCTGTTGTTTGTGTTATATATTAAAGACTTGGACGTAAATGTAGATGGGTTGGTGACAGAGTCTGCTGATTACACCAAAATTGGAGCAGTTGCAGACTGTGAGGGAGACTGCGAGAAGATACATCGAGATAGATCAGCTGCAGAAGTGGGTGGAGAAATAGCAGATGGAATTTAATCTGAGCAAGTGTGAGTTTTTGCACTTTGGGAAGTTGAATGTAAGGTGAGAGTATCCAGGTAATCGAAAAACCTCTAACAGCATTGATTTGTAGGGGGATCTCGGAGTCAAGTTCAAAGTTCACTGAAGGTGGAAGCACAAGTAGATTGAGAGGTAAAGAAGGCGTTGGGTATGCTTGCCTTTATTGCTGAGGACATTGAGTATAAGAGGCAAGGAGTTATGATGCAGCTCTATAAGATGTTGGTTAGGTCATATTGGGAGTAATGCATGTAGTTCTGGTCACCCTATTCCAGGAATGATTGGAGAGGGTGCAGAGGAGGTTTACCAGAATGCTGCCTGGGTTAGCAGGTTTCAGCTACAAGGAGAGGTTAGACAAACTTGCATTGTTTTCTCTGGAAGGTTGAGGGGAGACTTTTTTGAAGTATATAAAATAATGAGAGGCATAGATTGGGTAGAGAGTCAGAACTATTTTTCATAGGTTGGAAATGTCCTACACTAGAGGATATTGCTGTAAGGTGAGAAGGGAATAATGGAGGTGTGTGGGACAAGTTTTTTATACAGAGTGGTGGGGGGGCCTGGAACGCATTGTCAGGTGTGGTGGTGGAGGCAGATACAATAGTGCCATTTAAGAGGCTTTTAGATAGGCATGTGGAAGCACAAGTAACAGAGGAATATGGATCATGTACAGGCCGATGAGATCAGTTTATCTTGGCATCATGTTCGGTGCAAACATTGTGGGCCGAAAGACCTATTTCTGTGCTCTGACAAACATAGTCACTATTCAGATCAGCTGGAAAGGGTGCAGACGACATATATTTGAGGGGCTGAACTATAATGAGAGGCTGAGCAACCTTGGACCTTATTCCTCGGAGAACAGGAGGATGAGGGATGATCTTATAAAAGTGTACAAAATCATGAGAGGAATAGATCGGGTAAACGCACAGAGTCTATGCCCAGAGTAGAGGAATTGTAAACCGGAGGACATAGGCTTATGTTGAGGGGGAAAGATTTAATAGGAACCGGGGGGTGGGTGTATGGAACGAGCTGCCAGTGGAGGTCGTTGAGACAGATACTATTGCAATGTTTAATTAACATTTAGACAGGTACATGGATAGGATAGCTTTAAAGGAATATGGACCAAATGCACCAAAATGGACATAGAGGGAGTACAGAGAAGGTTCACCAGACTGATTCCTGGGATGTCAGGACTTTCATATGAAGAAAGACTGGATAGACTCGGATTGTACTCACTAGAATTTAGAAGATTGAGGGGGGATCTTATAGAAACTTACAAAATTCTTAAGGGGTTGGACAGGCTAGATGCAGGAAGATTGTTCCCGATGTTGGGGAAGTCCAGGACAAGGGATCACAGTTTAAGGATAAGGGGGAAATCTTTTAGGACCGAGATGAGAAAACATTTTTCACACAGAGAGTGGTGAATCTGTGGAATTCTCTGCCACAGAAGGTAGTTGAGGCCAGTTCATTGGCTATATTTAAGAGGGAATTAGATGTGGCCCTTGTTGCTAAAGGGATCAGGGGGTATGAAGAGAAGGCAGGTACGGGATACTGAGTTGGATGATCAGCCATGATCATATTGAATGCAGGCTCGAAGGGCTGAATGGCCAACTCCAGCACCTATTTTCTATGTTTCTATGTTTCTATGACATGTTGGCCAGTGTGGGCATGTTAGCCTTGAGGGCCTGTTTCCACGCTGTATGACTCTATGAGTATAACGTCCACTCAAAAAGCAACAATATTAGAATGGCCAGATAGTCTGTTTTGGCAATGTTGGTACAAGTAGTGTAGGATCCATTGGTTGTACATTCTTTTTTACACAGAGGGTGGTGAATACTTGGAACACTCTCTCGGGAGTGGCAGTGGAGGTAGATAGTGGCATTTAAGCTTTTGGATAGGCACACGGATATACAAGGAATGGAAGGATATGGATTGTCCGCAGACAAGAAGAGTTTGTCTTGGAATCATGTTTGGCCCAGACATTGTGAGCAAAAGGCCTGTTCCTGTGCTTCTCAGTGGAAATGGGTGACTGTGCTGTCATTCGTGTAGGCCCATGCTGGCCTGTGAGGTTGTCAAACGACACCACCTGAGAGAAACTGAAGAAGAGAAGATAATTAAGCAGAACAGAGTCTCTCTGCCTGAAACTTTTGATGGTATATTCCTCTTCTGTCCAGGAATCTATTGCCTCTGAAATTGTTCAACTATGCTATGCGCAGGTTGCAGGTGTCACTTTTTCTCCCTTCCTCCTTGTCACTGTTCTGTGTTGTGGATTCAGCTGAGATTAGAAACCACTACACAAATTGGTAAGGAAATCCAATGACCTGTGCTTTGAAAGAACGTATTGACTGATCGTCCACAGCCCTCTGAGGTAGAGAATTCCAAAATTAGACCATCCTTTGAATGGAGAAGCTACTCTTCAGGTCACTGCTAAACGGTAGACCCCTCTGAAATTACAGTATGTAGTGTTACACTCCTTAGCCAGAGGAATCGTCTTCCTTGTATCTATTCCCTTAAGCCCTTTGAGAATTTTAAGCATTTCAATGTCATTCAAGATTCAAGATTCAAGAGGGTTTATTGTCATGTGTCCCTGATAGGAAAATTAAATTCTTGCTTTGCTTCAGCACAACAGAACATAGCAGGCATGACTACAGAACAGACCAGTGTGTCCATATACCATTATATAAATATATACACACATGAATAAATAAACTGATAAAGTGCAAATAAACAGATAATGGGCTATTAATGTTCAGAGTTTTGTTCGAGCCAAGATTATTAGCCTGATGGCTGTGGGGAAGTAGCTATTCTTGAACCTGGTCATTGCAGTCTTCAGGCTCCTGTACCTTCTGCCATCTATCATTCTTGGGGAGCATGGACCTCGTCCACCCCAATCTCTCCTCATGTGGAAGATTTGCCACGTTTGGAACATATCTGTAATTCTTTGCGGCGGTCCCTCTGTCGCAAGTAAGGAGACGACCATTGGTCATTAGCACATTACTAGTTGCAGCAGCTTGCAATAGATAAACAGCCTAAAAGATTTACTATAAAAGCTACTACAGTTCATAAGTAAACCATTGGTTGTAAAGTCCTTCGGGACTCACTGAATGGGATCCAATGCAGACGGCATAAATTCAATTATTTCCTTTATAGAGAAAGTTCAAGTCTTAATGACCAACTGTTGCCTCTAAAGGTTCCACTTTTAATCTTCATGTCTATACTCAACACAAATAACAAGGTTAGAAAACTTGGCATTTTCTTCCCTTCTCCCACCTCCTCCCTTGAAATCTCCTGTCTCTGTAGTGCAGCCCATCAATGTGTGCTGCCGCCAGAGAGACTGTCAGTTGGGGTGGTAGAGGGAGCGGTAAGGGTGACGGCTGGGAAGGAGAATCTCAGACCTAACTCTCAGCCATTTAAGCAGGTCTGTTGAAGGTCCGTGTAGGAAACCAAAGTTAGACACAAAAAGCTTGAGTAACTCAGCGGGACAAGCAGCATCTCTGGAGAAATGGAATGGGTGATGTTTCAGGTCAAATGGTCTCGACCCGAAATGTCACCCATTCCTTCTCTCCAGTGATGTTGCCTGTCCCGCTGAGTTACTCCAGCTTTCTGTGTCTTTCTATGAATCCTCAGCTGCTTCCAGTTGCACTGTTTTTATTGATAATTGTATAGCCTCACCTTAGAATCATACAATTGTTAGCATAATTTGGTCTGCTAACCTTTCCCATTCAATCCCATTCCTCTAATTGTTTCCTTGTCCTGCAAATTACTTTCTATTATCTATCTAGTTCCCTTTTGTGTGCATATAACACTCCTACAGGCAGTGACTTCTAGATCACAACTACTCTCATTGTAAATAAGATGATCCTCACATCCCTCCCGTCTCTTTTGCCCCTGATTTTAGATGTGTTTCTTTGGTCTCTGAACAACATTTTCCTATTAACCCTCTCTAATCCAGTCGCAATCTTGGCCACCTCAATGTTGCCGTTGATTTATCCTTGTGCATATCTTTCATTAATTTGTTCTATGTACCTTTTCATACCTCTCGTACCTTTTCATATATCTCATTTCCCTCTACTTTGGCTCTCAGTCTGAAGGAGGTTCTCAACCCGAAACGTCACCTATTCTTTTTCTCCAGAGAGGCTGCCTGACCCACCGAGTTACTCCAGAGTTACTCCAGAGTTTTTGTGTCTATATTCGGTGTAAACCAGCACCTGCAAAGGCATTGCTTCTCTGTCAACTTTCACAAGAACAGTTGCGGCTTCTCCTATCTGACTTGCAGCTGGAATCCCTCATCCTTTCTGAATCTTCTCCAGACCTTCACCTCAAAGGCTTTGAAATGCTGTGCATTTGGGTCCAAAGGCTCCACTGAAGGTCTACCATGATCATGTTCTTAGCATTCATGATATAAAACGCACCATATAAAATTCATGATACAAGATGCTGCCACTTGCCCACACCAAGTGAGCTCCACCCCAGGTTTCGTGCCTTTGGAAGAGCTTGGAGGGCTTCTTTCTGTGTGTTCAGCATTCTGACCTGTTCTCGGCAGCCCCTCTTTAGGTAGCACATGGGGAAAACTCACCCTTGATGTGTCTTTTCAAGTCACTCTGATGTCAGCAAACCAATATCTCAATGTTTTTTTACTAAAAACGTGATTTATTCGGTGAGTTACTCAAAAGTTGCCTTTCTAAATCACTTTACAATCTCCGTGGCTGTTGAAATAATGGCTAGTTTAGGCCCATGTTAATGGTCACCATTGCAATTAGCAGGAGAGCTGTAAGAGAAAATATAAGTTTGTGATCTCTGTAGTAAAGAGCTAGATGGAAAACTAATCAGTGCAATGATCATATAAAATGGTTACACAAAGGCTGTGTTTTAAACACTCCTCTAAAGAGTCTTTGATGTACTCAATGAGTCCTTTGGGGGATTTCATTTCCTCAGCACATTTATGTTAAATTCATGTCTCCGCTCTTCTAAAATAAAGATGTTAATGATTGCGTTAAAATAGCTTAGACAGGAAGTTAATGTGAACACATTATCAGTGTGTTAAAATTAGAACACAGAGGAAATTAAACCCATTGCTTTACAAGCATTCAGTAGTTGCAAGTCAGATACTTGGCAAGCGGGAAAGGAAAGTTTCCAGTCGCATGCTCGTGCTGTGGGATGGATGGGCTGCTGTGAGCTATGCACTTGCGATCTATTAGGAACAGCTGATCCCCCCTCGTTCTTCCTGGCACCAGCTCACGCTTTCAATGCAAACACCGGGTTTTTTTCGCTTGGGCTTCTCCCTGGCTGAGGGCAGGAAATCCAACGCAGCTGTATGATCCTCAAAGGGGCGAGCTTGGTATTCCTCGCCGAGCAAAAATGAGAAAGGGAACGATCATTGGGCCTGCCTACCAAGATTCAGATGTGGACTGCACCTCCAGGAGCTGGGTGAAGGAGGGTGTCAGGGGGGAGAGCTCCCTGCAAGGGGAAGGGGCGGCACAAGGTTTCAATTAAACTACGGAACAAGCCTGAGGGGCTGAATGGTCTGCTCCCAAGTTCCTGTGCTCCTGCACCGTAGCAGGCTAAACTTCCCAAACCACAATTTGAAACTATTCTTTGTTTTGGCACGTGTAAAGATGAGACCACAAAGTCCGACTGCCTGTTGAGTGTTTGTTCCCTGGTGCACAGTGTGATACAGGGCTGGGTGTGTAATTTTGAACTTCCAGAATCTCAGCGTTAATATTCAGCTCACTGGGGAAGGCAGCAGAGTACAGTAAATCTGAACAGGCAACGACAATTACTTTAACACCATTAGCCCTTTTGAAGGGGCAAATACGCAAATCATGGGGTCCAAATAAATGAAGATAAAGACAAAGTCCTCCTTCAAGCCTCGAGATGTTATCATTCATTTCGCTTGGTGCTCTTTTTGAAAACTCACTCACTCACTCATTCATTCTCACTCACACTCACTCACACTCACTCACGTTCATCCACTCATTCACTCACTCACTCACTCACTCACTCACTCACTCACTCACTCACTCACTCACTCACTCACTCACTCACTCACTCACTCACTCACTCACTCACTCTGCACACTAGAATGTCACCATGGCACAAACTAACAATAGACATTGGTAACTTGCCTCTTGTCCAGGGGATGTTCAAAAGCAATTTACAATTGTGAATGCATGTAAATAATGGAGGCATTGTGCCATGTCATCATTGTGTTCACAGTGAGGCACCACGAATAGCAACAAATAAGATTTAGATTCAGTTTTAAATTTGGTTTACTTTATTTTCAAATACACAAAGTTGCAATTAAATTTATTTCAGTGAAGCTCATAGAGTAAATAGGGGAGGGCGGCACGGTGGCATAATGGTGGAGCTACTGCCTTACAGCAACAGAGAGAGACCTGTGTTCGATCCTGACTATGGGTGCTAGTCTGTACGGAGTTTGTACGTGCTCCCTGTGACAGTATTATAATCCTCCCAATAGACAGCATGAATTAGAAGAACAGATTTAGTTTTAGTTTTTAGTTTAAGAGATACAGCACGGACACAGGCCTTTTCGGCCCACCTTGTCTGTGCCAACCAGCGATCCCCGCACATTAACGCTGTAGAGAGATTGCTGGCAGCTGTATAAATAATAGGGTAGTATTAGCGGGAGATTTCAACTTCTCTTACATTGACTAGGTTATCCATACAGTTAAGGAAAGGGACAGGGTGGAATTTGTGAAATGTGCCCAAGAAAGCTTCCTTGGTCACTATAGAGAGGGCCAGATTAGAAGAATTCCTCTGTCAGAACGAGGTACGGCAAGTGACTGAAGTGTCAGTGAGGGAGCACTTTGGGACCAGTGAACATAATTCTATCAGTTTTGAAGTAGTTATGGAGAAGGATAGGACAGTTTCATAAGTTAAAGGGCAAAATTTGGGCAAGGTCATATTTGAAGGCATCTTCAATAGAATCTCTATTTGAATCTATCATCCAGAATCAGTTTTGACGTCTCAACATTGCAGGGCCAGAGGTGTGGGTTACTATGGGTGTTGTGACAGCAGCCTTTCTTCCTGATGCTAAACTGATGCTAAGGTGTGCCAAGTACCATTCACTCATCACTGTTGAACTTCCTGATCATTGGGCGGCACAGTGGTGCAGCGGTAGAGTTGCTGCCTTGCAGCACCAGAGACCCAGGTTCAATCCTGACTACGGGCGCTGTCTGTGCGGAGTTTGTACGTGCTCCCTTTGACCACATGGGTTTTCTCCGGGTGCTCTGGTTTCCTCCCACACTCCAAAGTGTAGCTTAATTGGCTTTGGTAAAAAAATGTCAATTGTCCCTAATGTGTCGGATAGTGTTAGTGTACGGGATGTTTGCTGGTCGGTGCAGACTCAACGGGCCGAATCGCCTGTTTTCATGATGTATCTCTGAGGTCTAAAGTAAAAATGACCAATTCCCAGATTGACATCATCTTGATTTTAAGATTCTTAGTTCACATCAAGCCATGAATTTGCTCTCCATTTTACCGCTTGACTACATCCCTTTGCAATCTCGGTGGTCCTCCAGTCTCGGGCACCTGTGTGTCTCCCCTTTGATGTTCATATTTCAGCTGCTATAGTTTCTCTCTGAACTCATTTTCCTCTCTCGTCCTCTGTATTATTTACCATAAGCATTACTTTTTTTTAATCAATCTTTTGGTCACCTGGTTTTGCTACCAGATTTTATTTGATAATACTCCTGTTAAGTGCCTTCTTTTTGACAAGTGCAATTGTGTGCGGCACAATGGCACAGCTTGTAAAGCCGCTGTCCCACAGCGCTGGAGACCTGGGGTCAATCCTGACCTTGGGTACTGTTTGTATGGAATTTGCACATTTGCCCTGTGACCGTGTTTGTTTCCTATGGATGCTTTGGTTTCATTAGGTCATAAGGTCATAAGTGATAGGAGTAGAATTAATCCATTCGGTCCATCAAGTCTACTCTGCCATTCAATCATGGCTGATCTAACTCTCCCTCCTAACCCCATTCTCCTGCCTTCTCCCCATAACCTCTGACACATGTACTAATCACAAATCTATCTATCTCTGCCTTAAACATATCCACTGACTTGGCCTCCACAGCCTTCTGTGGCAGAGAATTCCACGGATTCACCACCCTCTGACTAAACAAATTCCTCCTCATCACCTTCCAAAAAGAATGTCCTTTAATTCTGAGGCTATGACCTCTAGTCCTAGACTCTCCCACCAGTGGAAACATCCTCTCCACATCCACTCTACCCAAGCCTTTCACTATTCTGTATGTTTCTATGAGGTCCTCCCTCATTCTTCCAAACTCCAGCGAGTGCAGGCCCAGTGCTGACAAACGCTCATCATAGGTTATCCTACTCACTTTGCCCCACATCCCAAAGACATGCGGGTTAGTGGATTAAATTGGTTGCTGTAAATAAACCCTTGTGCTGGAATCTGGGGAGAGATATTGATAACAATATGGAAAGAATAAAGGTGGATTACATGGATAAGAAAGGTTTAGAGGGATTTGGGCCAAACAAGGGCAGGTGGGATTAAGGTCAATGGGGCATCTTGGTTGGCTTGGACAAGTTGGGCTGAAGGGCCTGTTTCTGTGAGTATGAGTTCTGTGTTGTATGAGTCTACCACTCTATGGCACAATAGAGAGCTTGCTGACCGGTTGCATCGTGGCTTGGTTCGGCAACTTGAGCGCCCTGGAGAGGAAAAGACTACAAAAAGTAGTAAACACTTCCCAGTCCATCATTGGCTCTGACCTTCCTTCCATCGAGGGGATCTATCACAGTCGCTGCCTCAAAAAGGCTGGCAGCATCATCAAGGACCCGCACCATCCTGAACATTAATACCCCTTTATCTGTTATTTGCACTTTATCAATTTATTTATTCATGTGTGTATTTACGTATATAATGGTATATGGACGCACTGATCTGTTTTGTAGTCAATGCCTACTATGTTCTGTTGTGCTAAGCAAAGAAAGAATTTCATTGTCCTGTCAGCGACACATGACAATAAACTCTTTTGACTTTGACTTTGAGATTAATGTTGGATTAGTGTAAATGGTGGAATGATGGGCATGGACTAGTTGGGCCAAAGGGCTTGTTTCCACGTGGTATCACTCTCTCCAATAAATGTAAACAGTAGTTGTTTTCTTCTTTTTCCATCTCCTTTGTCTTTTTTTCTTCTTCTTAGGAAGTCTCTTGGGATTGAGGATGATTTGCTTCTGTCCTAGCTTTGTGAATTCTGAGGTGCGTTCTGAGATCTAGTTGGACACACACACTCATTCACAGATGGACAGAAGGTGACTGAGTGGTCAGGCTACGGCGAGTTGGTGGGGTGGTGCGATCATTCCCCTTTTATGCAGGGCTTCTGTATGCACCCCAATGACTGGACTCAAGCTTCTCAATACATCCTGCATTCTCCGTTTGCACTCAGATGTTTCAGATGTTTCCAGGAGTTGGTGGGGGTGCTGTGTGTCTTCAGGAAGCTTTGGGCACATCTTGAATCTTTTTCTCTGTCTGCTTGCTAATCTCGCTCCCTGACAGGCATTGGAATCTGGTTTCGGGCATGGTCTGGAATCATAGAGATAATCATAAAGCTATAGAATTATGCTGCACAGAAACAGGCACTTTGCCTGACTTGTCCATGCCGACCACGATATCCCATCTAACCTAGTCCCATTTTCCCTTAATGGGCCCATATCCCCTAAATATCTCCTTTCCAATGTATTTTTAATGTTGTTACTGTACCTGCCTCAACTACCTCCTTTCACAGCTGGTTCCATATAGTAATGACCTTATGTGTGAAATCGTTGCCCCTCAATTCCTATTAAATCTTTCCCCTTTCACCTTTAAGCCTATGCGCTCTGGTTTCTGATTCCCCTACCCTGGAAAAAAAGACTGTGCATTCACCCGATCTATTCCCTTCATGATTTTATACACCTCTTTAAGATCATCCCTCAGACTCCTGTGCTCCCAGCCCACCAAACCTCTCCCTATAGCTCACGCCCTCATGTCCTGGCAACATTCTTGCAAATGTTCATAGTTTAGATCAGTTTAGTTTATTATGTCACATGTACCAAGGTACAATTAAAAGCTTTTTTGCTGCATGCTATCCATTCAGCGAAAAGACTATACATGATTACAATCAAGCCGTCCACAGTGTACAGATACAGGATAAAGTGCAAAATAATGTCCAGTAAAATTGTATTAAAGATAGATTGAAGGTTTCCAATGAGGTAGATGGGTGGCCAGGTCCACTCTCTAGCGGCTGAGAGGACGGTTCAGTTGGGAAGAAATCGTCCCTGAATCTGGAGTTTGCATTTTCAAATTTCTGTACCTCTTGCCTAATGGGAGTGGGGAGGAGATTGAGTTACCGGGCTGAGTCTGGTCCTTGATTATGCTGGTGGCTCTGCTGATGCAGCATGAAGTGTTGATGGAGTCAATGGAAGGGAGATTGGTTTGTGTGATGGTCAGGGCTGCAATCTGCCTTGCAGTCTTGGATGGAGCTGTTTCCAAACCATGCTATGATGCATCCCGATAAATGTTTTCTACAGCACAGCTGTAAATGTTGGTGAGGGTTGTTTGGGCCAGACCAAACTTACTGAACCTTCCAAGGAAGTAGAGGCATGGTGTGCTTTTTTGGCCATTGCTTCGATGTGACTGGTCCAGGCCAAATTGCTGGTAATATATATCCCTCAGAACTTGGACGTTTTCAACCAACTCTACTTCGGCGCAGTCAATGGGGTATGTTTGCCATTTCGTTCCTGAAGTCAGTTACAATCTCCTTTGTCTCGCTGACTTAAAAAAAAAAATTTTATAATGTTTTTTTATTTTTTTTATTTTTTTGTTTTCAGTATTTTCAAAAGAAATAAAGGACAAAGAAGAGAAGCTGAAAAGATTGAAATAGAAGGAGAAAGTAAAGAAAAGAGAGATTAGGAGAGATCTACCTATTTCATATTTTTGCCCATCCGTCACCCAGTTCTAAACCATTTAATTTCTGAGGTTATGTTATGTTGCACCATATGCTTGCAAAAAATTGATAAAAGGAGACCAAGTCTTTGAGAATTGGTCTACTTTGCCTAGTAGGAGAAATCTCATTTCTTCAAGATGAAGCGTTTCAGACATATTTGAAATCCACATTTTGAATGTTGGCGTGATTGCGTTTTGCCAAAATTTGAGTATAAGTTTTTTTGCTGTTATTAAACCGTAATTAAGAAAAGCTTCTTGGAATATAGTTAGTTTACTTCCTTCTTCCATTGATCCAAAGATAATCAGTTCTGTATTGGGGTTCAATTTTGTGTTAAATAGTTTTGTAAAAATTCCAAAAATTTCATTCCAAAATTTATACAGTTTTATACACGAGACAAAGGAATGTGCTATAGTGGCATTTTGAGTAAGACATTTGTCACAGATGGGGGAAACATTTGGGAATATTTTATTCAGTCTAGTCTCGCGGACATTGAGGGAGAGGTTGTTGTCTTGGCACAAGGTTACAAAGTTCTCAATCTCCTCCCTGTACTACGTCTCATCACTATTTCACATCCAGCCCACGATGGTGGTGTCCTCTGCGAATTTGTAAATTGTGTTGAATTGGTATTTGGCTGCACAGTCTTGAATGTATAAGGAGTCTAGAAGGGGGCTAAAAATGCATCCCTGCAGGGCATCTGTGTTGAGGATTATCGTAGAGGATAATTTTTCACATATCCTCACTGATTGGGGTCTGTTGTTTAGGAAGTCGAAAAGCCAGTTGCAGAGTCCAGAGCTGACTCTAAGTTTGGAGATGAGCTTGGATGGGTGAAAGCAGAGCTGCAGTCTATGAATAGGCGCCTGGCGTAGGTGTCTTTCTTATCCAGGTGTTCCAGCGATGAGTATAGAGCCAGGGAGATGGAAACAGCCATGGACCTGTTGTGACGGTAGGCAAATTGCAATGGATCAAGGATGCTTGGTAGGCCGGTAGGCTCATTAACTCTCTCTAGTTTAACGGCATCTTTCCTACAACAGGGTGACCAAAATGGAGTACAATACTCTAAGCACGACCTCACCAACATCTTGTACAATGGTAACATAACAATGCAACTTCTATACTCAGTACCCTGACTGACGAAGGCTGGCATGTCAAAAGCATTGTTCACCACCCTATCTATCTGCAATGCCAGTTTCAGGGAACTATGGACTTGCATTCAGCACAGAAACAGCCTCTTGGCCCAACTCATCTAGATAGACCAACCAAGATGTTTATCTGAGGTAGGCCCATTTGCCTGCATTTAGCCCATATCCCTCTAAACCTTTTCTATCTATGTACCTGTTCAAATTCTTTTAGAAATTGGAATTGTACTCGTCTCTACAGCTTCCTCTGGCAGGTCATTCCATATACGTACCACCCTTGTGTGAAACTATTGTCCCACAGTCTCTTTTGAACTTTACCCTTTCCTTTTCTCTTACCCTTCCCTTTTCCTCTACCCTAGGTCGGCACAGTGGTGTAGCTGTCTGTATGTACATTGTCCCTGTGACCATGTGGGTTTACTCCAGGTGCCCTGATTTCCTCCCACACTCCAGAGACGTACACGTTTGTAGGTTAATTGGCTTCGGTAAAATTGGAAACTGTCCCTAGTGTAGCGATGTTACTAAACCTACGTTCGGCGGCGCTGCAGTTCTGCCACTGGCCATGTGCGTGACTTTGGCGCCTTTGAGGGGGGCGGGATTAAAATGCAGGTTTGTATCGCTTGTCGTGAGGGATTTCCTTGGGCTGCTAGTCGATGAAGAAAAATCTATCGGACTTCCGTTCCCGGTTTTACTAATTAAAAAATCACTGGACAATTTAATAGTTGGATTAAAGTAAAAAGCGACTTCGAACGCCCTCAACGCCTGCAACGTGACGGATGGTAATATCAGGACAAAACAAAATGTAAGTCGTTTATTTCACGTGTAATCTTACTTCTTGGGGTGGCTTTAATCTAATTTTATGACTCAAAAATATTATTTGGGCCCCATACGAACTGGCAGTGTCTTTGCCTGCCGACATGGGGTTTAAATCCACGGCAACGGCAACGTTCCAATCGATCGCATTCCAGAAACACCCACTCGCAAGATGATTTAAATCCTCATTTTTTTTGGACAATCATGTCATAAGAGGATCTAAATCGTCTATATTTTGTGCTATTGTCTATCCATAATCAATATTTTTATACTAAATATCCACAACAGTTTTAGCCACATGTATTGTGCAAAAAATAATAATTTTGATTATATTTTACATCCAGTGGATGTTTCTAGATTAATTTATGGGATTTAAACGTTAAATTCCTTCCATCTGGCATATACGTTCATGACAGTGAGATTTAAAAATCATGTTATGTTGTGAATTCTTGTGTGAATGGGATTAGTTTGTTATTTGGATACTCAGGCTATTAAAAAAAAAAATCATTTTCTTAAGAAATGGAGAGATGTTTAGATCTAGTAATTGAATTTGGATGAAACTGATGAATATGAATTTGAAATGCAAAATTGTCAACCCAAATGCCCAGCAAAAGAGACTGATTTAGATAGCATTCGCAGAGATTATCCGAATTTGGGCTACTCCAAATGTGATGATCTACCGGACATTCTTAATGGGAAAGTATTGGGCAGAAAGGCACATCATGCGTGGTTTGAAGAGCAAAAACTTGTAGTTTACAATGCCACAATTGAAAAGTTGAGGAAAAACAAGGTGTGCAGAGTTGCTTATTGGTTACAATCTGAGCAGTATGATGATGCTACTGATTATGATATGCCAATGTACCAGCTAGCAACTGATCTTCTCCATAAAGGCTTGGTCCATTGCTAGAAATTGTAATTTATTTACCTATCTGTTACGGACTTACAACATATAATACAATAATATTAAAGTTCTGATCTTGAGAATATCATATTTTTTAATTTACAAGGCAGTCTGGGTGTTTATTACTATTTCCGTCACAACGGTCAATTTTGTAATTAGCTACAATTAGGTAACTAACTAATTATATGCTTTAATTTCAGGTCATCCAAGTAAGATGTTTTATATTTGTTTCAGAATGCTTCAATCTATAATAACTAAAATTTTCATTCAGTTCTCTTAATTTTTAAGAAAGTTATGGGCTTTTGACTTTCCTCGATCACAGCTTTTGAATTAAGTCAATGGAAAAGCAATAGGGAACAAGATGCCAATTTCTGAGTATGAAAATTGCCATAACTTTTTTAATACTGGAGATATGAAAATGAATTAGGTGTCAAATTAAACTTATTTTTATGCTTTATCTGATGAGATAAATTGCAGACTTGATTTTTTAAATCTCAAAATTTTGTTACATTGCTCCTTCCAAAGGGCCTGTTTCTGTGCTGTATCTCTAAGTTCTAAAGTCTATCACCTTAATTCTATAACTTCTAACTTTAAGCTGCGCTACTCAGCAAACCTGAGAAACAAAAACTATGACCATCTTTGCCCCTCATCAACATACGGTCTGTTCAACATAGTTGACTAACTGGGACATCAGTGCTGGAAATGATGATCAAGAGAGTCAAGAGTGTTTTATTGTCACATGTCCCAGGTAGAACAATTAAATTCTCACTTGCTGGGAGAGTGCACTGATATTGGTTTGCTTATCCTTTCAGTGAATTTGGAGATCTTATTTATTGCAGTCTAACAGTTTGGAATGGCTGATGTCATCTGCCCAAAATCTGCTTGGAAGGAAAATGCACCTGGATTTCCTGACTACACTGGGAGTTACTGGTTTGCTCATGGAATACAATATTCCAAGTTCAGCCTCTGTAACATCTTGTACAACTGTAACATAACAATGCAACTTCTGTACACAGTTCCCTGACTGATGAAGTATAGCATGTCAAAAGCATTCTTCACCACCCTATCTACCTGCAATGATAGTGATATCTACCTCCATTGATGGTGTTAGCATGGGCGATAGCAATCCAGCAATCCAAATAGTATTGTAGTGTGTGATCGCACTAAAACGAGACAGGAATTTTAAAAATAAGTTTAAGCTGGAGTCAATTTCTTCCCCACTCGAGAATGATCAACTGATTAACCTAGAAATTCATGTTCACAACTCCTGAAAAACTGGCATCAAAACAGAAAGAAATGTGTTGGCGCTGCTTTAATGATCTTGTGTAATTTTTTTGATGAGTTGAAGTCAGTCAAGTGCAATCAAGTGTAATTTGTCAGCAGATTTCACGTCCCGCTCCTGGTTTTACTACATGTTTAAATGATTGATGCTGGTTTATTATTGTCATGTGCACAGATACAGGGAAATCCTTTGTTTTGCGTGCCATCCAGGCAGACCATACGTGAGAACATTCATATCATACATGAGTACAAGTCAGTGGCTGTGCACCAAATAAAAGGACAGTGGGCACTGTTCTCACCCTATATGGGTGGCACGTTGATGCAGCAGTAGAGTTGCTGCCTTACAGCGCCTACAGCACCAGAGACCAGGGTTCGATCCCGACTACGGGTACTGTCTGTACGTTCTCTCCGTGACTGCGTGGGTTTTCTCCGAGACCTTCGGTTTCCTCCCACATTCCAGAGACGTGCAGGTGTGTAGGTTAATTGGCTTTGTATAAATGTAAATTGTCCTGAGTGTGTGTTGGATAGTGTTAATATGCGGGGATTGCTGGTCGGCGTGGACTCGGTGGGCCGAAGGGGCCTGTTTCCGCGCTGTATCTGTAAACCAAACCAAATTTAACTAAATAACATGAGAGGGATACAGTACACAAACAAATATGAGACTAGCACGGTGACAGAGTAACTAACCAGAGTAAAGGGCCTGTCCTACAAGCATGCAACTCTATGCGATTAACGCAACCTAACGTGGTCGCTTGAGCCGTCTGGCATCGCAGGGCCGGTCCCACTTTGATCGCCGGAGCCGTGCGGAATTGTGCGGAGTTCATCCCGACATCGCGCGGGGCTCCGAAAAACTGACTATGTTCAAAAATTCCGTGCAGCAACGGCTTGTTGGCTCGCAGTCACCTCGACGCATTACACACCGCCCCGACATCGTGCCTCTGTGAACCTATCTGTATGTGCCTCTGTGACCCTCTATGTGTGTGGCTCCGTGGCCCTCTGTGTGTGTGCCTCTGTGCCCCTCTTTGTGTGCCCCTCTCTGTCCTGGCGAACTTACCTTAGATTTCGCTCCAAGTTCGACTCACTTTGCGCCGCGGTGCGCCACTCACCCGACCTCCGCGCGCCCCCTGCTGCCGATTTGGTCGCGCTTACCGCATGCAGGCGCATGCTGGTGGGAACGGCCCTGTACAGGGGATCACCCGACCTCCGCGCGGCCCCCGCTTCTGGTTTGATCGCGCTCATCGCATGGAGTCGGATGCTGGTAGGACAGGCCCATAAGTAACTAACGCCACTGTCTTCTCAATTCTGGGATCCAGCTTTGATCCTGACCTTTGTTGCTTTCTGAATGGAATTTGCATGCTCTCCCCATGACTGTGAGTTTCATTCCGGTACTCTAGTTGCCTGCCACATCCTACTGAGATGTTGGATGGTGATTTGGTTATTGTAATTTAACGCTTTGTGAATGCAGATGATGAAACAATCAAAGAGAGCAGGACAAGGTGCATGTAGCGCTGGAGGAGAGGAGAGAGGATGGTGGATATATGGGACGAGCTGTCAGAGGAGGTTGTTGAGACAGATAGTATAGCAGTCTTTAAAGGTACCCGAACGTGGCGCCGACAGACAAAAAGCTGAAGCAAAGAAGTCAAAGCCAAAGAACCGAATGGAAAGGAGACCGAAACGCCAATAAACGGAAAGAGTCCGAAGACAAAACGCCTACTAAATGCAAACTAACCAAAAGGTCGGGATGACTGAAAGCCAACGAACCGAAAAGCTGCGTAGCCTAAAAGCAAACTTACCAATGGCCGCTGGAACACTGTGTGACAGCAGTCTCACCGGCTGGGTCGCTGTGTGTCAGCAGCCTCACCGGGCAGCATCTCTGGAGAGAAGGAATGGGTGGCGTTTTGTGTCGAGACCTTTCAGATGCACTCTGAAGAATGATCTCGGCACAAAACCTCACCCATTCCTTCTCTCCAGAGATGCTGCCTGTTTTGTGCGTGGGAGCTTGGGTGCGTTCCGCAAACGTCTGTCCCCGCGGCCGGGGTGAATCACCCGTTGTGGGTTTCAAAGTCCGGGGATCGGCGGGGGGGAATCACCCTGGTGTGGGGGTTGGGGTCTAATGGCGGTGCAACGCGGTCAGTGACTATGGGACGCTCCTGCGGGTGGAGAGAGAGAAGGGGGAGAGAAGGAGAGAGAGAGAAGGGAGAGGGGGGGAGAAGGGGGAGAGAGAGAAGGGGAAGAGAAGGAGAGAGAGAGAAGGGAGAGGGGGGGAGAAGGGGGAGAGAGAGAAGGGAGGGAGAGAGAAGGGAGGGAGAGAGAAGGGAGAGGGGGGGAGAGGAGGGGAAGAGAAAGGAGGAGATTGAGACAAATGGAGAGAGAGGAGGAGAAAGAGAAGAGGGGAGAGAGAGGAGGGGAGAGAGAGGAGGAGAGAGAGAGGAGGGGAGAGAGAGAAGGGAGAGAGAGAGGGGGAGAGAGAAGATGGGAGAGAGAGAAGGGAGAGAGAGAGGGGGAGAGAGAGAAGAGGGGAGAGAAAAAGGGAGACGGGAGCGTGGGGTTCATTTTCCCACACAAGCCATAGGTGACTGGGCAATCTGAACCCAAGCACCAAGTTGAAAGCGGCCGAAGGTGGGCATCGCTCGGGACAGCCCCCACTCTCCCATGGCCACCCTCTGTGGGCTGCGGGTCGGGTGGAGCGGAGGTGTGGGACAATGTTCATGCCTTCACAGTGACGTGATGGACGCGGGGGTCTGGACCAATCGCTGACAAGTCCCGCCCCCCGGCAACGTCATGTCCGTTATTGGACGTTTCTGTTGACCGGCAGTCGGTTCGTTGGCCTGTAGGCGACGCTGCCTTTTGGGTAGGTAGCGTTACGACAGAGCGGCCATTGGTAAGTTTGCTTTTAGGATACGCAGCTTTTTGGTTTGTTGGCTTTCAGGTGCCCCGCCCTTTCGGTTAGTTTGCATTTAGGCATCCCATCCTTTCAATTAGTAGGTGTTTCGTCTTCGGACTCTTTCAGTTTATTGGCGTTTCGGCCTCGTTTCCATTCGGTTCTTTGGCTTCGACTTCTTTGCTTCGGCCTCTCGTCCGTCGGCGCCACGTCTGCACACGGTCTTTAAAAGACACTTGGATAGATACATGGAGAGGAAAGTTTTAGAGAGATACAGTATGGACGAAATGTTAGCAAAAGTAACTGGCTTAGATGGGGCATCTGGGTTGGCATGGACGGGTTTGGCCAGTGCAGACCTGAGGGACCATATGACCTCCTTCTATGTCGTAGCAGTAGGTAACTTTGGTTCTAATGAGCTTTTCATCACATTGGTCTAAATCATGTCTTATACCATTCATTCTTTTCACACAGAGAGTGGTGAATCTCTGGAATTCTCTGCCACAGATGGTAGTTGAGGCCAGTTTATTGGCTCTATTTAAGAGGGAGTTAGATGTGGCCCTTGTTACTAAAGGGATCAGGGGGTATGGAGAGAAGCCAGGTAAGGGATACCGAGTTGGATGATTAGCCATGATCATATTGAATGGCGGCGCAGGCTCGAAGGGCGGAATGGCCTACTCCTGCACCTATTTTCTATGTTTCTATGTTTCATTCATTTTAATAACGCTGAATAGACAATAGGTGCAGGAATACGCCATTTGGCCCTTCAAGCCAGGCTTGCCATTCATTGTGATCATGGCTGATCATCCACAATCAGTACCCCGTTCCTGCCTTCTCTTGAAAGCATCCAGAGAATTGGCCTCCACTGCCTTCTGAGGCAGAGAATTCCATAGATTCGCAACTCTCTGGGTGAAAAAGTTTTTCCTCATCTCCGTTCTAAATGGCTTGCCCCTTATTCTTAATCTGTGGCTTCTGGATTCAAGGCTTGGATTATTTATACTCAGACACATCTCTCCTTGCCATAATATAGTACAACTCTCTGCTAAAATATCTTCAAGTAGACTGATGCAGGTTGGAACCCCATTCATCATACCTCATTAAAAAATAGAAGTGGTTACATGATCATCAGATCAGAAATGACCGAGGAAGGTGGATAGCGATAACATTCATGGAAGAACATTGCCAGGCATGTAAAGTTCTATGTGACCACCTTGAATGTAATAACATGGAGCTGCAGATGCTGGTTTACCAAAGGAAGACACAAGGTGCTGGAGTAACTTAACAGGTCAGGTAGCATAATTTCATAAGTTCTAAGAGCAGAATAAGGCCATTCAGCCCATCAAGTTTAATCTGCCATTCAATCATGGCTGATCGATCTTTCCCTCACAATCCCATTCTTCTGCCTTCTCCCCATAACTCCTGACGCCTTTACTAATCAAAAATCTGTCAATCTCCGCCTTAAAAATATCCATATTTACAGAACTTTTTTTCAGTTTCTTACCTTGCCGGAGATGCAATTATTTTCCGGATCGCATTCTCTGGTTGCTCCTCGGCCTAACATTGATGGAGCTGGAGGCCTCCTCGAACTGACTTTGTGCGTGGAGTTAACATCGGAGTCGATCCCTTGCCTGGGAGCACTCCAACAGCGGCCTGCGGACTTACCATCAAGGGCTCAGAGTCTCGGGAGAGGCTAGTCGGGAGCTCCGAAGGTGCAGAGGCTCGACCAGCCCCAACGCGGGGTTCGATCGGCTGACATCCCCCCCTGATGCAGGAGCTGATCGCCTCGATGCGGAGGGCCCGGTCGCCAGCTATGGGAGTCAAGATGGTCCCCTCAGCGGAAGGCTCAAGGCCCCCGACCACGGCAGAACTTTTTTGCCTTCCATCACAGTGGGGAATGTGGTGGAGTCACTGTGGTGGATGTTTATGTTAAAATGTATTTAGTGTGTTCTGTTGCTTTTTATTTGCATGAGTGACTTGGCAAATGAAATTCCTCGTATGTTGCAAAACATACTTGGCTAATAAAGTATTATTGTGATTGTGATTGTGACATTGTTCTTCTGAGCCAAAGCAGGTTGCTGTGGACATCTGGAAGAAGTCTGCAGTCCTCAATCCCTGCTCTGTACAGGCACTTATTCCTTGCCTGCACTCTCTAGTGACGGAAAAACTGATGGTTGTTTTGCTCGCTTTCCTTTGAGGGGCTAACTTTCTGAAGGCAGAACTGTGAGGAAAAGGTGTCTTTAATACACAGCTGCAGAGCGGCACAGTGGAGCAGCGGTAGAGCTGCTGCCTCACAGGGCCAGAGACAAGGGTTCAATCCTGACTATGGTTGTTGTCTGTATGGAGTTTGTATATTCTCCCTGTGACCGCGTGGGTTTTCTCTGGGTGCTCTGGTTTCCTCCCACACTCCAAAGACATATAGGTTTGTAGGTTAATTGGCTTCTGTCACAATTTCCTCTAGTGTGCTGGATGGATGTAATATACGAATCATCAATGGTTGGCATGGATTCAGTCAGCCGAAGGGCCTGTTTCTGCATCTCTAGAATCTATACTAAACCAAACTAAATACAGGATGTTTAATACTTAAGCCTGCCATTCCTGAAACAGATGGTGTTATATGAATGAGCCCACCGGCCCTGCTTTGGAACTGGCAGTAACTAATTTAACGATTTTAGTGTTAGAGATCATTGATAACGATTTAATGCCAGAATAATGGTGCAGATGAATTTCTGTGCCATCGTCTCCTGCTTGGTGCTCAGAATCAGAGTCTAGCTGCTGTGAATGTACTATAAATTGTGATTGATGGAATGAATGAGCGTGGCACTTTTAACTGATTAGTTAAAAAATGCGCCGTGGAAAGCATTTTATCGGGATGCATCACAGCATGGTTTGGGAACAGCTCCTTCCAAGACCGCAAGAAGTTGAGGAGAATTGTGGACGCAGCCCACAATTCTCAGCCAAACCAACCTCCCTTCCATTAATTCCATCTACACGTTACACTTGGCAAGGCCACCAGCATAATCAAGGACGAGTCTCATGCCAGTCACTCTCACTTCTACCATCCAGCAAGAGGTACAGAAGTGTGAAACCGCATACCTCCAGATTCAGGGACAGTTTCTTCCCAGCTGTTATCAGGCAACTGAACCATCCTACCAACAATTAGAGAGCAGTCCTGAGACACTAACTACCTAATGGAAGACCCTCGGGCTATCTTCAATCGTACTTTACTGGACTTTATCTTACACTAAATGTTATACCGTTTATCCCGTATCTGTATACTGTGGACGGCTCGATTGTAATCATGTATTTCAGCTGACTGGATAGTACGCAGTAAAAAGCTTTTCACTCTACCTTGGTACACTTGTCAAATAAACTAAACTAAACTACAACTAAACTAAAAATGGAGCTTGAGCTTGTCATTTACCACGGCACGAAGAATTGTCCCACAAAAAACTGCAGATTTCGGTAAGTTCAAATTTCATGGTGTAGGCGTCGGTTATCCTTGTTTCCATTTTAATCTTGATCTTGGATTTGTTGAAAGAAACAAATATCCTGCGTGCCATCGGAGATCGAAAAATTCCATTCTCTACCTACCCTGAGGAAGGGTTAGGCAGGAACCTCTGCTAAAAACAAACCAGCATGTTTACCCCTCCAGCTCTAATCTTCCATGGTTTCTCTACCTTCCCTCCACACCTAATGCTTTGTGGCTGTTACAGTTCCCCCACCTACTTCACTGACTAGCTCTTTTGTCGAATCCAAAGATTTGCTTTATTTTGTTTTCGAGGATTAATTGGCTCGGCTTCACATAGCAGTCGGTAGGAAGTGTCTAGTCATTTTCAGGATGCAGTGTGACTGCCTGTTTCAACTTCATTGCAACGTGAATGCGAAAGAGTAATCCCAGACTAGAGTCTGACCTGAATCGAGAGGAAAGAAGTGGTAGGCCCCTGGAGGAAACCATTTTGCATTGCTTGAGTTTGATATACCATATGGAGTATAATTCTTTACTGTGAAACCTAATTAGGATTGTGCTCAGAGGGTTTTTTTGACCCTTTGGATGCCTTAAAGAGCTTGTATCATGAAGAATATTCACCCCTGCTTCTGCTCCCATGGACGTTAGGTTTGGCAGCGGAGAGCAAAGTGCTGAGCCCATGTGCAAACATGTTCACACTCAGAACCATTTCCTCGTTTGAGGAATACAATTCCCAGCCAGACAGCATTCACAAGAAACTTGCTGGAAATCAGACTGAGGTTGGTAACTATAGTGTGATTACAATTTATGAGAGTTTTTAAAAAAAATGCAAATAACAAGAGAGATTAAACATTTCAAGTGCGTAGGGAGGAACTGCAGATGCTGGTTTAAACTGAAAATAGACACAAAATGCTGGAGTAACATCTCTGAAGAGAAGGAATGGGTGACATTTCGGGTCAAGACCCTTCTTCAGACTGGTGTCATTTTAAGTTTTTGATTCATTTTCTCTTTCAACTTGTTTCGGAAAGATGGTATGTGAGGGATTGTTTCAAATTTTTATTGAGATTTTGTCCAGCATGTTCCCTCAGAGTTAGGAGTTGACCAGGTTGTCTTTGGCTATGCTGATGCATCAGAAGAATTGGTGCATTGTGTAAAGTGACACCCTTCTTTGTGTTGAACACCAACACAAAAAAAACAGAAGATGCTAGAAATCTGGAATAAAAACAGAAAATGGTGGAAACACTCAGCAGGTCAGACACTGCCTGTGGAAAGCATGATGCTGTGAAAACTGGCAAAGGGTCTTCAAGTTCAACTGTGGACTGTTCCTCTTTCCACAGATGCTACATGGCATGCTGAGTGCTCCTACATATTTTTAGTTTAAATTGCCTCTATATGATTTTATACAGTGACTGTTCAAATATGGGCGTTTCTGTAAATACAGCACTCAGTCATGAAACTGTAGGTCTCCATAACGTCCAGGTTATTTTCCTGTTTTTTTATTTAATATTCCCATTGTTTCATATCCTGTATTTTAAGTAGTATAGATCGTGGTGTATAGCCAAATTAATGAGATGAAGCAAAAATAAATAAATGTGTTTTTAAAACGAAAAATATCAGGTATGTGTTTTCTTGCCTTTTTTTTGTGACAATTTTCAAGCAGGATTTCATCAATTCCTTGGGCTAATTTATACCAGAAAGATTACATTCATTTTGCAGTTAAATAACTATATGCCAAATTCTGATTACGCTTATGATTTTTATCATTTATCACCCGATTAGATAGTTTTCTGATGCCTCAAGTTTTTGAAGCACAACATGAATAGCAATGTCCATTTGGTCACGGATGAAATGTGTGAATTGCAAGCAGAGTAACCGTTTTTATAATTTTTGTTTCTTTTTTTATTGTTTATATTTTGTATTTAAGCTTTCCATTGAAATATTTAATAAATGAATAGAACTTAAACTCATGAAATAAAAATCTACTATTTGCTCACTTATTCCTGGCGGGACTGTCATTTGCTGAGAGAATGGAGCAGCTGGGCTTGTACACTCTGGAGTTTAGAAGGATGAGAGGGGATCTCATTGAAACATACAAGATTGTTAAGGGTTTGGACACGCTAGAGGCAGGAAACATGTTCCCGATGTTGGGGGTGTCCAGAACTTTAAGAATAAAGAGTAAGCCATTTAGAATGGAGACTATGAAACACTTTTTCTCCCAGAGAGTGGTGAGTCTGTGTAATTCTCTGCCTCAAAAGGCGGTGGAGGCGGGTTCTGTGGATGCTTTCAAGAGAGAGCTAGATAGGGCTCTTAAAAATAGCGGAGTCATGGGATATGGAGAGAAGGCAGGAACGGGGCACTGATTGGGGATGATCAGCCATGATCACATTGAATGGCGGTGCTGGTTCGAAGGGCCGAATGGCCTAGTCCTGCACCTATTGTCTATTGTCTATTATCTATTGACCAGCTCCTTTGACCCACGAGGCTCCTCCTCCTCGGCTTCCCCAGTGGCCTTCTGGGAGGCTGAAAATAATAGACTCCTTTTATATTTTAAATCGTCCTCCTTGTGTTGTCCCCCCCCCCCCCATATTTTTGAAAGAAATTAGGTAAAATAGTTAAACTTAATTCCAGTTTGAATTGAATTTGCAATCTCAGTGCCGAACCAAGTTGCGACGGTTTCAACAGCAAGCGATGCAAGTGATCAGCCAGGGTTGCAGTTTCACCAGTAGGTGTCACTAGTTACCTTTCTGTGAGAGGATACCAATGTCCGGGTGAGAGTGGTGATATTAATGATATTCTGCTGCGTTAATTGATCTGAAATGTTTGAAGAAGTTAACTCCTCCATTGCATCAGTCATCTCTGTGAATAAAGCTGCACAGAACCAACACAAAACAGTTTCTCCTTCAGGATATTCTTACCACATCTCTGGCAGCTCTTTCCTCTCAAGTTTATTTCCTTGTGTACATTTACCTCCATAATCTTTCAATTTGATTTCATTACAGGAATTGTATGTGATGTTTGTATTTCGCTGCTTTGCTTTGCATGATTCTGTATATAAATGTAATTTCTAGTGTTCAATTCAGAGTCATTGAGTCATCGTTGCCAGCTCTGATTTGTTCTGTACCCTTTCACACTTCTAGTTTCCCTCTCCCCTGACTGTCAGTCTGAAGAAGGGTCCACCTGAAACATCACCTGTTCATAGAAACATAGAAATTAGGTGCAGGAGTAGGCCATTCGGCCCTTCGAGCCTGCACCGCCGTTCAATGTGATCATGGCTGATCATCCAACTCAGTATCCCGTACCTGCCTTCTCTCCATACCCCCTGATCCATTTAGCCACAAGTGCCACATCTAACGCCCTCTTAAATATAGCCAATGAACTGGCCTCAACTACCTTCTGTGGCAGAGAATTCCAGAGACTCACCACTCTCTGTGTAAAGAATGTTTTCCTCATTTCGGTCCTAAAGGAATTCCCCCTTATCCTTAGAATGTGACCCCTTGTTCTGGACTCCCCCAACATCGGGAACAATCTTCCAGCATCTAGCTTGTCCAACCCCTTAAGAATTTTGTAAGTTTCAATAAGATCCCCCATCAATCTTCTAAATTCCAGCGAGTACAAGCCGAGTCTATCCAATCTTTCCTCATATGAAAGTCCTGACATCCCAGGAATCAGTCTGGTGAATCTTCTCTGTACCCCCTCTATGGCAAGGATGTCTTTCCTCAGATTTGGTTCGTTTTCTCCAGAGATGCTACCTGACCAGCTGAGTTACTCTAGCATTTTGTGTCTATCAAAAGTCTTTAACTTTATCATGTGAATGATACCAGTGTTTGCAAATAACACACAGTTATTTGGGTGGCACGGTGGCCCAGTGGCAGAGCTATTACCTTACAGCGCCAGAGACCCGGGTTGGACCCACTAGCAGTGCTGTCTGTACGGAGTTTGTACATTCTCCTCGTGACCGGCATGGGTTTTCTCTGAGATCTTTAGTTTCCCCCCACACTCCAAAGACGTATATGTTTGTAGGTTAATTGGCTTGTTATAGCTATATAACAATTACAGCACGGAAACAGGCCTTCTCGGCCCTTCCAGTCCGTGCCGACCATTTATTTTCCCCTAGTCCCATCTACCTGCACTCAGACTATACCCCTCCATTCCCTTCCCGTCCATATATCTATCCACTTTACTTTTAAATGTTAAAATCGATCCTGCCTCCACCACTTCTGCTGGAAGATCATTCCACACAGCCACCACTCTCTGAGTAAAGAAGTTCCCCCTCATGTTACCCCTAAACTTCTGTCCCTTAGTTCTCATGTCATGCCTTCTTGTTTGAATCTTCCCTACCCTCAATGGGAAAAGCTATCCACGTCAACTCTGTCTATCCCTAACTGTAATGTTTTCCCTAGTGTGTGTAGGATAGTGTAAGTGTGCATGGATTGCTGATCGGCACGGACTCAGTGGGCCAAAGGGCCTGTTTCCACGCTGTATATCTAAACTAAACTAAATTAAACAATCTGATGGTGCCTGTCACTGGTAAACTAAACTGTCCCTTTAGGAACTGATGCTGGCCAATTTCAGACCCCATTTGATAAACCCACAGCTTTGCCTGCTTTGATATTTTCAGTAAACGTCATCCACTGCAGAGTACCCTGTTAACCAACGCTCCAATAAATCCATTATCATCCAACAGAAAACTCATTTGTATACTTAATCTGTAATCGGCTTAATATATCTTCACAAGGTGTTAGAATCGGTGGACAAAAGCCTGGATGTTTTTAAAATAAAGGCGAATGAGATACTGAGCCGGCAAGATTTAAGGGGAGCAGTTGAGAGCTTGGGGTCTTTAAACTTGGCAAAGCAGCAAATGGAATGATGGATATCTGGGTCAGAAGTGGAGCAGTACAGTCCTCTGTGAAACTGGAGCAGGAAAAGTATTGCTTTTGAACATGTTTAAAAAAGATTCAACCAATCATTCCTTCTCCAAGAGTACACATCTTAAACAATCACTTCATTTTCAATGGTTCAATGGTACTTTATTTGTCACATGTACCGAAGTAAACACATTTTTGTGTACAGTTCAGTACATAGAAAAACATAGAAACATAGAAAAAGAAAATAGGTGCAGGAGTAGGCCATTCGGCCCTTCGAGCCTGCACCGCCATTCAATGTGATCATGGCTGATCATCCAACTCAGTATCCCGTACCTGCCTTCTCTCCATACCCCCTGATCCCTTTAGCCACAAGTGCCACATCCAATGCCCTCTTAAATATAGCCAATGAACTGGCCTCAACTACCTCCAGAGACTCACCACTCTCTGTGTAAAGAATGTTTTCCTCATTTCGGTCCTAAAGGAATTCCCCCTTATCCTTAGACTGTGACCCCTTGTTCTGGACTCCCCCAACATCGGGAACAATCTTCCAGCATCTAGCTTGTCCAACCCCTTAAGAATTTTGTAAGTTTCTATAAGATCCCCCCTCAATCTTCTAAATTCCAGCGAGTACAAGCCGAGTCTATCCAATCTTTCCTCATATGAAAGTCCTGACATCCCAGGAATCAGTCTGGTGAATCTTCTCTGTACCCCCTCTATGGCAAGGATGTCTTTCCTTCTGTCTCTATAGTACATGTCTCTATAAATAACAGATATGAGATACTGCCTTACAGCACCAAAAACCCGGGTTCGATCCTGACCATGGATGCTGGAGTTTGGACGTTCTTCCTGTGACCTGTGTGGGTTTTCTCCGGGTGATCCAGTTTCCTCCCACATTCCAAAGACAATACAGGTTTGTGGGTTAATTGGAATGGTAAAATTGTAAATTTTTCCTAGTTTGTGTAGGATAGTGTTAGTGTGCGGGGATTGCTGGTTGGTGTGGGCTCGGTGGAACGAAGGGCCTGTTTCTGCGCTATTTCTCCAAAACTCAACTAAAATAAGTAGGAAGGAACTACAGATGCTGGTTATACCCAGAAGTTAGACACAAGATGCTGGTTGATGTTTCTGGTCTAAGATCTGAAGAAGGGTCCCGACCCGAAACGTCCCCCATTCCTTCTCTCCAGAGATGATGCCTGCCCCGCTGAGTTACTCCAGCATTTTCTGACTAAATTTTCTGGTAAACTAAAATAAATATTGAGATACATCTTAGATAAGCATCTCAGATACAGTACAAACGTATAGCAGTAGTACACTGAGGCACTATACAGAGTCGCCAAAGATAGGAACTCGGCTGGAGTAACTCGGCTGGGCAGGTAACATCTCTGGAGAGAAGGAATGGGTGACGTTTCGGGTCGAGACCCTTCTTCAGACCACAGAATCGCCAGTTTAGCGCCGTTTTCAAATCCCAGTTGCACGTTCTGCCTCCATTGAATATCATTTGGTTGTAACAGCCATGCCCGGCATCACAACATTGAGGCTGAAGATTAAGCTGGACCTGGAAGATATCAGGCAGCCTTCAAAAAGCCTTGGGTGTTTTTTCTATTTAACAGGTGGAATTAGCGAGGCAGCTGTGTGATCAAAGGTAAGTAAGGGAATCTGCCATTTGCAGCTTGTGTTGACGTGGAAGCACTTTCAGCCTTTCATCAACACAAACAAATTGATGTAATTCTGGCAAAAAAGTTAGTCAAAGTTCATTAATGGAAGAGATCTTAAACGTCCTCCCATGCTGCGGGACTTTCCTCAAGGCACAGTGTAATTACAGTCTGATGTGATGCCAATTTTTGTAATGTTCCCAGATAGTGTGAGTGATTACATTTCATTTTCAATATTGTTAATCCTGAGTGACGGCTAACATTGGCCAACATCAGATTGTGTCTACTCTTTCAGTTCGATGAATAAATGATCTGGCTGCACAACTCTGCTTTGTTTTCAAGTGCCATCCAACAGTACCAAACTAAGTTCACAATATTTGATAACAATTTATGGTTATCTCAGGAATTCCTGGCAGGTTTTAATAACTTTGTGAACCCTCTGTGAAAAGTGGGAGAAGGATGAGAGCAGACCAGATTATTTATCTGTAATCAGAAACGTCTACATGAAATACTCCCTCAGTCAGCACCAATGCCTCTTGTGTCATTCAGTCTGTCTTGGTCTCCATCCTATTATAGATATTCCCTAGGTTCTCTTGACTTAAAACAAACATGGGCGGCACGGTGCTGCAGCGGTAGAGTTGCTGCCTTACAGCGCCAGAGACCCGGGTTGGATCCCGACGACGGGTACTGTCTGTACGGAGTTTGTACATTCTCCCTGTGGCCATGTGGGTTTTCTATGAGAACTTCGGATTCGTCTCACATTCCAAACACGTACAGGTTTGTAGGTTAATTGGCTCCGTATAAGTGTAAATTGTCCCGCGTGTGTGGGATCGCTGGTCGGCGCGGACTCGGTAGGCCGAAGGGTCTGTTTCCGCTCTGTATCTCTAAACTAAACTAAACTAGTTTACAAACCTTTACTTCTAAAGGAAAACCACCATTCTTGAACAATAACGCTATTTCTCTCTCCATGGATGCTGCCTGACCTGCTGAGTATTTATTGCATGTTCTGATCAGATTTACTGCATCTGTAGTTTCTTTGCATTTGAGCCGAGTATTGCATTTAATTTCTTCGCATACTGTATAACAATGTTGAACCAGTGCTAGAATCTAGCATTCAAAGCCATTGATCACGACATACAGGCTTTAAAATTTATCAAATATAAAAGTTACCAAATTTAAACTTCAGCAAATTCTAAATGCCAATTTGAATTACTAGAATGGAAGCCCTCCCAAAATATTAGCGAGAGGCTTTCCATTCTAGTAATTCAATTTGGTATAAACATTTAATATCAGTGGTGTTAATTGTGGGCAGTGGCCAGGTGCTATAGACCTGCACGGGATTGTAGACGCTCCCGCCCCCACAAGTCTCGGGCAGATGGGGCTCGTCAGCCTGGGAAGGCAGTCCATCTAGGAGAGGGAAAACTCTGATTTCAAACCTCCACTGCCTTGTGGCCATATCCAGTCATGGAAAGGCTCCAGGAGTGAACCTCAAGAAAATCCAGCGTCGGAGCCCTTAAGGCAGTTCGTTATTGTCTACAACCTTGCTCTGGCAGCTCCTGCAATGGCGCTGGTGCCAAACTGTAATGGCCTGCTGTTCCTTTCGATCTATACACGGTGTGGAGAGGGGGGACGTGCTGCATGGGCAACAGCCTGTCATCCATATGACATCGCCCAGGCTTGCATCCGACCAGGATGCATCACCCATGGTCAGTCAAGACCAAGAGGGGCCTACGATAACTGTGAAGCTAATAGAATGTTTTAAAAACTTATCTGGTTGATCACATGAGACTGCAGATGCTGGAATCTGGTGTCAGAGGCTATGGGGAGAAGGCAGGAGAATGGGGTTAGGAGGGAGAGATAGATCAGCTATGATTAAATGGCGGAGTAGACTTGATGGGCTGAATGGCCTAATTCTATTCCTATTCCTTATGACCTTATGAATCTGAAGCAACAATCTGCTGGAGGAACTCAACAGGTCAAGCAACATTTAATGAGGGAAATGGACAGATAGTGCTTCAGGTCAGAATCTTTCATCTGGGCTGGTTTAATTGGCTTCCTAATTTGAGGAAAATTTGAATAGACATAAAAGGCCAGACTTGCCAGTGAAGTTGATGTCCTGTGAATGAATAAACAAAATTACAATGATTAATGCCACCCAGGTAAGTCCACAGCATTTTATGAAATAAAAGCATTGTTATTAGTTGAGCAATTAGAGTTCACATATTTATGCACACTTTCTGTAGATTGTGTCCCACCTGAAAATGATTTATAGAATGTGATACATTGTTCTGTAGACCACACTAAAGGGCCTGTCCCAGTGTTCGAGGTAATTCAAGAGTTCTCGCGAGTATCCCCTGATTTGAACTCGGAAAATTACGGCAATAGCCGCTCGTAGGTACTCGGGGCTCTCGTGGACATTTTTCAACATGGTCAAATAAACTTCACGAGCTTACCGTGTTTCCCGAATACCTGCCGTTAGCGTTATGAGCCGCTTAGAGACGTCCCGAGCTCCGATGTATCCGCTACGTACATTCTACGTACTTGCCACGAAGTTGAATTTTTTAAAACTCTTGGGAGACCTCTTGGGTAAACTCGTATAGTGGGACAGGCCCTTAACAAATGGGTTTCAAAGTGTTGTGTCAAGTTGCAGATAGGTTTCAAGGTAAAAGGCACAAAATTGTTTTCTTTCTAGCTTCTGAGCTAGCTGCCGCAAAATCTTAACTCTATCTCATTTGGTTATTCTGTATTTGTGGAATCGAGAACCAAAGGGCATAAATTGAAGGTGAAGGGGGAAAGATTTTATAGGAATCTGAGGGGTAACTTTTGCACACAAAGGGTGTTGGGAATGTAGACAAAAACAATAAACAAAATTCATCATTTCCTCTTTGTTTTTCCATGTGCTGTCAATGTGCCACTAAGATCACAATTATTCATTATTGTATGGAGCCACGTGATTTTTAAAGCTCATGATTTACATGAGAAATGTAAATGCAACAACCTGTGTATGTAGATTTCTGCATAAATGTAAACATCAAATGCTTCTTTGAATTGCAAATGTTAACAATGCTGGATGTATGGTTACCAATGAATTGGCTATATTTCAATGATGACAGTGGAAAATTGATGCTATAGCCTTTGATATCTAATGGTCATATGCAATAACTACTGTTGGAGAATCCGCATAGCATGAAGACCTGCTAAGAGGGAAATATGGCGGATGTTTTCCAAGCTACCACTTCTAATGAACCCCACCCTACAATTTCAAGTAGGTCATCTACTCTATATATTTAAAGTTGGCCATTGCGGCAACTGGAACACTGCCACTTTCTCCCTCTCTCTCACACACACACACACTCTGTAAAAGGGTCTCAACCCAAAATGTCACCTATACCTTTTCTCCAGTGTTGCTGTCTGACCCGCTGAGTTACCCCAGCCTTTTGTGTCTATTTCCGGTTTAAAGCAGCATCAGCCATTTTTTCCTACACACTCTCTTACACATGCACGCTCTCTCTCACACACAGACACTCTCTCTTACACGCTCAATGCATCTCATCACACTTTCCCACACACCCAAGACTCTCTCACATGCATGCTCTCTATCACACAGACACTCATACACACACTCTCTTACACACCCACTCCATCTCACACACACTTTCTCACAGTCACCCTCTCTCCCACACTTACATAATCTCACCTACACTCTCTCGTGCACACTCGCTCACTTTTACACACACTTTCTCACACACTCATATGCACAATTTCCCACACACCGTCTCTTCCACTTTCTCACATACTCACTCCCTAGCGCACTCGCACTCTCGCTCTTACACACACTTGCTGTCCTCGCTTAAACTCCCACTTTCCCCCTTGCTCTCTCTCTCTCTCTCCCATTTTACGCTCTCAATATTTTTTATTTGCGCCTCTCTCACATTTTCCATTTTCTCACTCACTCTCTTACTCCGTCTTCTCCTTCTCACCACTCCCCTCGCTTTCTATCATTCCCTCCATCCCCACTTTCTGTTTCAGTCACTCTCTTTTTATCTCTATCTCTTTCATACAATCCCTCTCCCTCTTTAACATTGACCCACGGGGTAGATTTTGATTTGCTTCCATTCCAGTTCTGTGCGTTCTAAGTTGGCCGATGAGACTAATGTGAGATCTCCGGATTCTGCCATTGAGGGGCAGGGTACACTTGATGGAGTGGCCGGATGGGTAGGACGAGAGGCGGCTTAGTCTTTCTACCATATTGGCCAAGCTCCGTATTCTCCTGCTAAAGAAAGCGATCTTGTGGAACCATAGTATGCACGTCACCACTTTCACAAGGTGGTGGGAATATTACTGAGCAAATTCAATGTTCAACCTGTTTCACATAACAAAAGAAACTTTGTCTCCAAATATGCAAATACGACAACCTTTTCAGGTCCAATGTTTTGTCATGATCTCAAAAAAAAACAGTTGGCACACCCAAATGCAAAAAGGTGAAAGTTTACTTTTTTGATGTATGGATTTAGCAGAAAGGAATGTGAATATTGTTTCTTGCCTAACGTATTGAATGGTATGCCTTTGTGATTATTTGGCTTTCTTGAATGAATTCTATGTGCCTAATTGCTAATATCTATCAGAATTCTGCATGGTAGCTTCAAGTCTCATACGCAGATGAGAATCATTAGTGTTATTTTAGAAATGTGATCCATTTGATATCCTGCTCTTTGTATGATCACAAATGCCGCTCCTAAATTATCTTCAAGGTTGACTGCTTCCTACTCGGTTATATTTGGCTTACAGGTTTGTTGCTAAAGACATCAATAACAGTATTTAATACTGTTTGAATTACCTTAACAATGGAAGGGTGTGGGCAAATTTTATAAACTGCATAGCTAATCTTTGAGAGATAGATGCACCGCTTGACATTTTGAAAAATTTCCAAACACAATATCTATCAGGATCCAACGACACATCATCCAGGATTGGAATTTTCATTATTAATGAACCAGGTTCATTTGCCTCACAGTAAGACGTTGATTAATAAGGTTTTCATTATATCCATTGGGATTGCATCCAATACCTTCAGTGAAATGCTGTGTCTATACATCACTCCTGTGTACAGGTCATAGTACTGGCATCAAATGCACTACAGTCTGGCAAAATGCAACCATGGTGACTCGGCACGTTAAGATGACAATACATTTATTTCCTCTATCTGTGGAATTTCGTATTCTTAAAGAAAGTTCTATTTTGCAGCCCTGACTAAAGCTGTAGTTTATCTGTAGAGGTGCTGAAAGATGGGGTGGATGAGGGTAGTAGTGGTCTGGGGGGAAATGGTGAGACTTCTGAATGAAGCAACATGGCTGTCCGCCAGCGATTAGTTTATCGCAGTTATTTTCCAGTGTTGATCACAAAGGAAAATGTAAGGAGTTTTGCATGTTTTAACAGGCTGACTGTTAGAAGACAATCTGAAGTAGAGTTTCTAAGCCTTACAGCACCAGAGAATCAGGTTTGATCCTGATTACAGGTGCTGTCGGTATTGAGTTTGTACATTCTCCCTGTGACCACGTGGGTTTTCTCTGGGAGCTCCGGTTTTGTCCCGCACTCCAAAGATATGCAGGTTTGTAGGTTAATTTGGCTTCAGTAATTGTAAATTGTCCCTAGTCTGCAGGATAGTGCTAGTGTATGAGGATCGTTGGTCGGTGTGGACTCGGTGGGCCGAAGGGCCTGTTTCCACGCTGTATCTCTAAACTGAACTAAACTAAACAGAAGTTAATTTTCAGCTATTTCCAGATTCGTTTGTTGAAGGTGGAGACACCAGAGATTGCAGATGCTGGAACATTTGAGTGAAAAGCAAATTGCAGGCGAAACTCAGCGGGTCAGGCAGCATCCATATTGTCTATTCATATCCCTTCACAGATGCTACCTGAGCTGCTAAGTTTCTCTGGCAGTTTTTTTTAAAGTTTATTTCAGAGTTCTATCCTTATTCAACCAAATGTGGAAGTACAAAATAACCTGGGAGGAACATTCAAAATGTCCACTCCATTGCTGGACTCACCACTTCTTCTTCCTCCTATCTGGCCATCTTCCACATCATGTCCTTCTGGTTGGCCAGTGATGGTTGACGGTCGGTGATTGCAGAATTGGCTACTTCAGTCAGTCACTGTGGTACAGTTTCTGTCGTCAGCATTGCCCGGGATGCGCCACGTGGAGGCTTCTGCTTGCATCCCGACTCACCACTGACCAGGTGCACTTCACATCTGGCCCCTCAGGGATCGGCATATGAACTGCAACCTCATTCATTTGACTGGGGTTACCAGTACTTGAATTATTTATTTTGTTATTTTGTGGTAATGATTGTGATTATTTCTCAGTATTTCATACTGGTTTAACACAATAGTAAGCCTGGTTAAACCTAATGACAAAATAAATAGCTAAATGCAATGTACAAAGGACCTAAAAGCTCGCTGAGCATCTGGAATACACTGCCGTAGATGGTGGTGGAGGCAGATACAATAGTGGTGTTTTTAGGTAGACACATAGATAGACAGGCAATGGAGGGATTTGGATCATTAGGCCGAGGAGATTAGTTTAACTTGGCATCATGTTCAGCACGGACATTGTGGGCTGAAGGGCCTGTTCCTGTAGGTCTATTGTTCAATGTTCTAAATTCTAAATTTAAGGCCAAAGGCGTTTGGTCACGATCGATTAAACAGTTTAAATAGAATTCGGTCTGCTCGGTCTGCCGAGGCCTACTGAATCCCCCGGTTGCCAACAATTTCAACTCCCCCTCCCATTCCCACACTGACCCTTCGGTCTTGGGCTTCCTACTTTGCCAGAGTGGGGCCACACACAAATTGGAGGTACAGCACTTCATATTTTGCTTGGGTAGCTTGCAACCCAGTGTCATGAACGTTGAATTCTCTAATTTTAAGTAACTTCTACTAACACTCCCCTCCACTCCCCCCCTTGTCCCCTTCCTCCACCCTAGTCATTTAACCAGTTCCATAGTTCACCACGTTGTATCCCTCTTGAGATCACACCTTCCCTAGCCACCAATAGGGCCTTCCAGGCCACCCCTCCCTGCCTGAGGCCTTTTTTTTACCGGCTCTGTTTGCCCCTGGTCTTTTCTTCCCTCCAGCTCTTCAACCAGTCCCTACTTCCAGTCTGAAGAAGAGTCCCGACCCAAAATGTTACCTATCCTTTTGCTCCAGAGATACTGCGTAACCCACTGAATCACTCCAGCAATTTGTGTCTATCTTTGGTATAAACCGGCATTATAGAATTCCTTCTGGGCAAAGCTCTTCACATGGGATGCTTTTTCATAGTATTCAGCGCAATCAACATCACAACTGAGTACAGGTGGATACACTCAAGTCGTTATAAACTAATAATAATATTACATTTATTTCCCAGTCATATCTCAAAAACAATACTCAGTTAATTGATAAAGGAAGGAACTGCAGGAGTTGGTTTACACTGTATGTTGACACAAAATGCTGGAGTGAATCAGCGGGTCTGCCAGCAGCTCTGGAGAGAAGGAATGGGTGACCCTTCTTCAGACTGACATTTTGATTGTTCTTCAGTCTGTTCATTTGATGAACTGAGTATTGCTTTTGAGATACGACTGGGAAAAAGGATGCCGTATTATTATTATTACATTGCTACACACGCAGGCACCAGATTTGTTCTTCCTGCTGCAGCCTCATAGTGATGAGGACAAAAGTTCAGCAGCTACAGAAGCAAAACACTGGTGGTTTTCCACCTGGTTGGTGCACCATCTTTAAAGCATAAAATCAAAATGTGCAGGAATTACCACAGTCCTGTCTCGGATTAAGATAGAGCACATAACATTCTGTCTGAGGCCAGGCAGCATCATCCAAAAGTCAGGTGGTATTGATAATGCACGGCAGAAAACCTTTCCCATTGTTCTAACTATGCAGAATGCAGGCCCGATATTTCCTGACAGGAAACTACAAGCTACATCTTTGTATTATTTTCATCTGAGTCATGACATACGAGAGTAACATTTACAATCAGCACAAATCCAACACGGATTTGAGTTTTTCTTTCTATTATTTTAATAATGCGGACAGAAATCTGGTGCAAAGATGTTTGGTGTTAATGTGGGAATAATATTGAACTGTTAAAAAGTGGCACATTTCTTAAGCTTTGGAAACATCCATAACAGATCCAAACCTTGTCTTACGGTTTGCAAGCTTGGATAGAGTGGATGTGGAGAGTATGCTTCCACTAGTGGGAGAATCTAGGACTAGAGGTCATAGTCTCAGAATTAAAGGACTTTTTTTAGGAAGGTGATGAGGAGGAATTCCGTGAGTCAGAGGGTGGTGAATTTGTGGAATTCTTTGCCACAGAAGTCTGTGGAGGCCGTCAGCGGATATATTTAAGGCAGAGATAGATAGATTCTTGATTAGCACGGGGGTCAGAGGTTATGGGGAGAAGGCAGGAGAATGGGGTTAGGAGGGAGAGATAGATCAGCCATGAATGAATGGTGGAGTAGACTTGATGGACCGAATGGCCTAATTCTGCTCCTATCACTTATGATCTTATGATCTGTGTGTGCGTGTCTTCCTCACACATTTTGTACTGGTGAGTGTACCGGCCAGTGCTGATAGTCATTTATCCAGAGTGCACTTTGTGAATCCATTTCCAGAAATGCAACAACAAAGCAAAGGGAAGGCATTGTGAAATTCTGGAATTTACACATAGGGGACTTAACCCATGCCAAAGATTGTACGATAGATCCCTTTCTCTCAGAAGTTTGTGACACGATCTTCGGGTCTGTTAGCTGGATATGTGGACTCAAATCCAGAGTTGGAAAGGGACCTAGTTGATTTATTGGCTGGATATGGATTCACGTGCGCAGTATGCTGATTGATCACTAGCCCGGGCAGCTTTTCTGAATTACTATTACTTTTAGGATGTCAGCTTGCATCAAAACAGGCAGAAAATAGATAAACTACATGGATCTATTGGACATTGAAATTCAGTAAATAAACTGCAAGGAGAATGAATAAAGTGCCACAAATGCACCAGTGTCAAATGTAGCAAATCTTTTAGGGCCAGATTAGCCGCCAGAAATAAATAGCGGGATGTTCTCTGCATAATCACAAACTGCGCTCAATTCCACCTCACCTGTTAATTTTAATGTTAAAAAAAATTAAGGACCGGCCAGTTATAGTTCACAATGGGTAAATATTATTAAAAAATTTAAGTATTGATAATTCAAAGATGCTTCACAACACTGCACAGGAAAACAAGATCTGTTGACATTACAATTTAGTAGCTTTTTAAAAAATTCACAGAATTAGGTTGAGTATGAAATTATCTGAATTCCTTGCTGATTGTTTTCTTAGAAATTTGATTCATTTTTCCTAAAGTGCTGAATCAATGTTGTGTAGTGTGAGCAGCAAACTGTGTCTCTCAAAAAACAAACTGTTGTGAAATTGGTTTCCATTCAGATATATGTTGCGGTCTGTTTGGCACTTTCAGTTTATTGCAGTTCTGCTGCGTTGTTGTACAGCAATCAGAGAATAACACCTGCTCTTAAAAGCACATTCCCATGGCAGCCACACATGGAGGAAAGAGAGACACAAAATGCTGGAGTAACTCAGCAGGACAGGCAGCATCTCTGGAGTAAAGGAATAGGTGATGTTTCGGGTCGTAATCCTTCTTCAGACTCTTCAGGGTCTGAAGAAGGGTTCCAACCAGAAACGTTACTTAAATATTTTTTAATGCTGCCTGACCCGCTGAGTAACTCCAGCTTTTTATGTCTATTTTTGGTATAACCCGGCATCACCAGTTCCTTCTTACACATGGAAGAAAGATAGGCTGGAGATGGCAGGGTGATAACACCAAGTTTCTCTGAAAGATTGATGTGGTCATGAATGCCATACTTGGTAAGAGAGAGAACTAATGTAATGGAACCAACATTGTCACAGCTGGATTTGTCATGGTGATTTCTACAGCACTCTAATTCTTCACACTGGTCACTTATTTATGCATACAGTATGTGTAGGTATTCCACACACATACAAACGTGCACAGACGCACACACACATGCACCCACCAAGACCATCCCTTCCAACCCCTCCAGCATGTTACCATTTTCTCACACTCCCCTTCTCATCTAGACAGTTTTGCTTCACACCGAGCAGGTGACATGATGGCGCAGCGGTAGTGTTGCTGCCTTACAGCACTTGCAGTGCCAGAGACCTGGGTTCGATCCTGACTATGGGTGCTGTCTATACGGAGTTTGTACATTCTCCTCTTGGGTTTTCTTCGAGATTTAAGGTTTCCTCTCGCACGCCAAAGACATACAGGTTTTAGGTTAATTGGCTTGGTACAAGTGTAAATTGGCCCTAGTGCATGTAGGATAGTGTTAATGTGCAGGGATCGCTGGTCTGTCCAAACTCGGTGGGCTCAAGGGCCTGTTTCTAAAACAAAAAACAAAACATTATTTTGCACCATGGATCAATTCTCTATGTGATAAATTAGAAAGGCCTTTGGGCAGCACAGTGGTGCAGTGATGGAGTTGCTGCCTCACAGAGCCCGAGACTTGGGATTGATCCTGGCCTCGAGTGCTGTCTGTGTGGAGTTTGCATGTTTTCCCAGTGACAGTATGGGTTTCCTCGCGGTGTTCCGGTTTCTTTCCACATTTCAAAGGCATGCAGGTTTGCGGGTTTCACCTGAAATGCCTAGATCCGCTTTAACACTAAGAGGTATATCTACTCCTTAAATGTATTTAATGACTTCTCCCATACAATGGCATCTCCCATACTCTGCTGGTTCTGGACCCTCCAACCACTGGAACATTGTCCGTTTCACTGTTGATGTAATTTCATATAGAAATTATTGATAATCCAATTTGCTCTGGGCTACATTAGTTTCATTTCTGCACTGCTGATAAAACTAGGGCATATACAATCCAATTTTTAGGCTTTAAGACTTTTTTTTAAACTTTCAACTTGGATTTACATCAAGTGTGTTAAAAATATCTGAGATACTCATGCTGAATTACTTTCCGTTAGACTAATCGACACGAAAGCCAATCCTCCAGCCATTTTTCTTCAATGGAATGACAGATATTAAGCGGCACAGTGGTGCAGTAGAGTTGCTGCCTCGCAACGCCTGAGACCCAGGTTCAATCCTGGCTATGGGTGCTGTCTGTACGGAGTTTGCATGTTCTCCCTGTGACTGCATGGGTTCTCACTGGGTGCTCTGGTTCTCTTCCCACACTCCAAAGTGGGTTTGTAGGTTCATTGGGTTCGGTAAATTGTAAGATAGTCCCGAGTGAGTGTAGGTTAGTGTACAGGGTGATCGCTAGAACCATTCTTCAGACTGAAAGATAGAGAAGGCCAGAACAAAAGAGGGCAGGCAACAAATGACCTCAGAAAGGGTGGAGCCAACAATGGCACATTGTTGAAAGTCAGAGTCACTTCTCTGACGAGTCAGAGTATAGAAGTGAGATCGACCGATTGACCAAATGGTGCCAGCACAATAACCTGGCCCTCAACACCAGAAAAACCAAGGAACTGATTGTGGACTTTGGAAGGGGTAGGATGGGGACCCACAGTCCCGTTTATATTAATGGGTCGGTGGTGGAAATGGTCAAGAACTTCAAATTCCTGGACATGCATATTTCCGAAGATCTCTCCTGGTCCCAGAACACTGATGCTATTATAAAGAAAGCACATCAGCGCCTCTACTTCCTGAGAAGATTATGGAATGTCACTATGTCAAGGAGGACTCTCTCGAACTTCTACAGGTGCACAGTAGAGAGCAGGCTGACCGGCTGCATCGTGGCTTGGTTCGGCATCTTGAGTGTCCAGGAGCGGAAAAGGCTGCAAAAAGTTGTAAACACTGCCCATCATTGGCTCTGACCTCCCATCCATCAAGGGGATCTATCGCAGTCGCTGCCTCAAGGACCCACACCATCCTGTAGCAATGTTACAAAATTTTGAGATTTAAAAAATCAAGTCTGCAATTTATCCCATCAGATAAAGCATAAAAATAAGTTTAATTTGACACCTAATTCACTTTCATATCTTCCGTATTAAAAAGGTTATGGCCATTTTCATACTCAGCAATTAGCATCTTGTTCCCTATTGCTTTTCCATTGACATAACACAAAAGCTGTGATCAAGGACAGTCAAAAGCCCATAACTTTCTTAAAAATTAAGAGAACTGAATGAAATGTTCAGTTTTATAGATTGAAGTATTCTGAAACAAATATGAAACAATCTCACTTGGATGACCTGAAATTAAAGCATATAATTAGTTAGTTACTTAATTGTAGCTAATTACATAATTCAATTACTATATCTAAACATCTATCCATTTCTTAAGAAAAGGTTAACATTTAAAAAAAACCTAAGTGTCCAAATAACATTCACACAAGAATTCACAATATAACATGATTTTTAAATCTCATTGTCATGAATTTATAGGCCAAATGGAAGGAATTTAGTGTTTAATTCCCGTAAATTAATGGCCATTTAAATCAACTTGCGAGTGGATTTTTGTGGAACGCGATCGTTTGGAACGTTGCGGTTTGAGGTGAATTTAACCCCCATAACGGCAGGAAAAATACTGCCGGTTTGTATATTTTTTAGTCACCTTTTCGCAACATGAAATTTTGATTAAAGGCTTCCTAAGAAGCACGTTTTTATGTAAAAATAAACTGTGTACCTTCTTTTGTCCCCTACGTAAGATCCGTTCCGTTGTCGGCGTTCATGGCTTTAGAAGATGATTTTTAAATTACTTATTTAAGTTATTCAACGTAGTTTAAAAATACCTGCATAAAACAAATGTCGGAACGATTTCTCTTCAGCAACTAAATCCCCTGAGATTAATTGATTTGAATGGTCTGGAGAAAAACGGCATTTTAAACCCCCCCCCCCCCCTCTCAAAGGCGCCAAAGTCATGCACACGGGCAGTGGCAAAACTGCAGCGCCGCTAAAGGTAAGTTTTGTAACATACCTACATCCTGGCCACATACTCATCTCTACACTGCCTTCAGGTAGAAGATACAGGAGCCTGAAATCTGTAACATCTAGGTTCAGAAACAGTTTCTTCCCCACAGCCATCAGACTATTAAACACAACTGCAAACAAACACTGAACTATAACAGCCTATTGCACTTTATCTGTTTATTCATGTGTGTATATATATTCTATGATATATATGTGTAAATTGCTTATTTCTAAGCTTCCCCCCAGTCTAGTTTCAGTAAAAACACTGAATCAAGCACTTGAAACAACTAAATTTTATTTTAACAATAGCGCATTACCGTTCACCTACTGTTTCTATCCCACCGCGGGTTCGATCCTCGTATCTGCCTGTTCAAGCCCTCTAGGCTCAGACAGAGACACTCCAGAAGTTCACGCAGTCCCAAACACTCTCCCAGAAGATCGACCCTGGACCTCGTGGTAGCGGACTTTTATATGTCCTGGGACCTCAAGGGGCCGAACCACATGGGGTGGTCTCTTAATAATCCAATTACAGATATTAATTAACCCCATACATAACAGACATTTCCCTAACCCAATAATACCGCAGCATAATACATTGTATAAGAAAGAAAGCTCTCGAAGGAAGCTAACAAGAACAAAGATTGAAACATGTGCCCTGAGATACAGTTTCTCCAAGGCTCAACAGTTCGACCAATCATCAATTAACAGGATGACCGTCTTGCAACATTATTTTATACTATTTACAATGCTTTTGCAGCGATCCAATAGAAATGATGCATTTAAGGTTAGTTTGCAAAACTGCTGTACATGTTACCAATTTAAGAGAAACAGGGAGAACACCTGGACCCCTTACCATCCTGCATATCAGTCTGAGCCTAGACTGGCCTCCATTTTACAGTGTGTTTAATTTAGCCAATATTAACATATGGACACACTGATCTGTTCTGTATTGATGCCTACAATATTCTGTTGTGATGCAGCAAGCAAAGATATCACTGTGCTATCTGGGACACATGACAATAAACTCTCTTGGCTTGACTTGGCTATGGAAGAGATGCTGATGACAATGACCCAAGATTGCAAAAAGTGGCATTAGAAGAACGATTAGGGCGGGGGTTGGTGGAGAGAGGGGTGGGGGGAAGGAATGCAGGAGTTGCTTGATATTGGAGACAAATCAAAGTTCATACTGCTAGGTTGCAAGTTGCCCCAGTGAAATATGAGGGGCTGTTCCCCCAATTTGCATGTGGCCTCACTCTGACAATGGAGGAAGCCCAGGACAGAAAGGCTTGACATGTTACCTCTCCACAGATGCTGAATGTCACTGACATTTGCAGCTTTTACCATTGAAAGCGCAATAACCGTTGAACAAACTCTCTTGCTCTAATGAAACTAATATTATATATGAGCATTCCTCAGGTTCCTCAGCTAACCTCTACAAAACTGTACACATTCAAAAATAGTAAAAGCCCAAATTTGCTCAATTTTGCCAACCATTCTCCATGGAACAGCTGTTATTTCTCATTTTGAGGATTTCAACTTTGGACTGCAACACAGTATATTGTGTTTCTGAATGTACTGGCAAAGCTTTGCTGGTGATTCCCCAGCTAAGTCCCCTTGCTGTGTTCAACATGAGCTTGCAGGAATTTTACACAGGGGAATCTGGTTCTGCATGAATGGAGACTTTATGGAGTTTACAAGGATCTTTTGCACAAAACAAATTTCCTTTTAAAATGGCAGTTAGCTGGAAAAATAATCTTAGATTAGCATTTGAATGTTTTATAAAAATTAATGGCTTTTAGCTGGTGAGCTTTACATTCTAATGAACTGGGACCTCAAATTGGCTGCACTCAGGTCACTCGATCCTACCACTTAAGGGTAACTTTAGGGACTATACAGAAGTATAGAGAATGTTCACAGGGAAATATGCCCAGTTACACAAGGCTTTTGGGAATGTATTTTGTAAATCATAGTCTATGATGCATTTGGCTTTGGATCTATCTATTTTGTGTATGAAATTTATGGAATAAGCATAAAACTCTTTTTGAAATTCAGTAACGTCACTGGGCAATTACTCACTAAACATGAAAGCAACTTTTGTATATGAAGTCCTCTCACTGAAATGTGGGGCGGAAGTTGATCACTATGTTTTACTAATCCAGAGAACATTAAATAATCAGCAGTACATTGTGTTTACAGCCATTAATCTCATCCAAGCGTAGATATCATTTCTAAGTGATATAAATTTAAAGGGCTTCAGTTAGTGATTAAAAACAGCAGTACATCAGAAATCATTTTTTATGCTTGTCGATTTCGAACATGCCAGTGTCGGGGCCTCTGCTGTACGCTAAACAAATCAAAGTGTTGTTACAAGAATCAAACATGATTTAATTCTCATTTGTGTTTTCTCAGGAAATCAGCAATTTAAAAGAAGAGCTCTGAATTGAGTCTATATATTTTTCCTTGACTTCATTAGCCCTTAACCGGAGGACAAATTAACTATTAAAGTAGATCAGGCTGTAAATTCATTAACATTAATTTGTGTGGTGATAGAGGGGGGTTATTTTTTTTACCTCACAGGGCAATTTGATTATGGTGAAGGAAGGTGAAGAAAAGCCATTTCAGTCCTTATGTTACACACAAAGTGCTGGAGTAACTCAGTGGGTCAGGCGGCACCTCTGGAGAGAAAGGATGGGTGACGTTTCAGGTCAGCATCCTTCTTCAGACTCTTCTTCGGTTCTCATGATCTTTTCCGGAAAGCACAAATCTTGCTGGGGCGAAAAACCTTCAGGATCTTGCCCAGAATTATTTTTTAATAAAAAACTGTTTTTTGGATTTCCCAATGTTAATTTTGCTGTGATATCAGTTATTGGGGTCCTCTATACTACTGAAGGCTTGAATTCCAGAACAAACTAGTCAGGTCATTCTTTAATAACAAGGAACTGCAGATGCTGCTTCATACAAAAGATAGAATCAAAATGCTGTGTAACTTAGTGGGTCTGGCAGCATCCCTGGAGAGCATGGATAGGCAATGTTTCGGGTCAGAACCCTCTTCAGACTGAACCTTTTTGAGTTTTTTGACAGTTCTTGAGTCTGACGAAATGGTTCGAACCTGAAATGTTGCCTATCCACATTCTCCAGAGATACTGCCTGACTCGCTGAGATACTCCAGCATTTTATAGTCGGTTTATTCTAGTTCAGTTCCAACACTGGTATTTACATAATAACTTCTCAGATTTGTCCTGACTAATTAAAGAAGGATGGATCCAACCCAGATCATCATTGGCTGAAGATCTACTTCCATCATAAGCATGGAAGATGTTATCATTCGTCTTTCAAGCATCCCATTGATGCTAGGTTTACGTTTCACCAGCAGAACACACACTCATTATAGTCTTGATTTAATCATCAGTGACAGCATCGAGGTACAGATGACAGAGCTACAACCTCACAGTGCCCGTAACTTGGATTCAATCCTGTCCTCTGGTCCTGTCTGTGCAGAGTTTTCATATTTTGCCTGTGACCACTATTTTCCCTCCAGAGATGCTGCCTGACCCACTGAGTTACGCCAGCATTTTGTGTCTATCTTGCCACAGATACCGTGTGTTTTACACAACTTCTATTCGCCTTTAGCTGCAGCAGAGAGGTTGGTTTTATACAAGTCAAATAATTGATGGCAGTTTTAACAGTGGCTGTCATATCTTCCAATATCAACCAGTAGAATATTACATATTGATGGGTTTTTTTCGAATCTGCCACTGACAGGAAACTGCTAAGGAAGTTTCTTGCCAAATTTTTCTTAATCTTCAGTCTGAAAAAAGCAATTGTGTCTGCAACCTATTAGTAATTTGCATTTAAGTAACCGAGGCAGAAATCTGTTCCTAGAATATATTAGCCAAGTAATACATTAAAAAAAGGAAATAACGTTGTTATCCAAACTACTGTAAAACATTGATAGTCTGGCACAGTTGGATATTTGATGGTGTTGGAATGACTGATTTTCTGGACTATTGAATGTTTCCCCCCTAATCATACCATGAATTCGCAGTTTTTTAAAATGTTACACAATTTTACAATCAATTGTCTAGTGATGCCAGTAAGCTCAGACAACTGTGAAATGGGACTGCTGATGAGTTTAAGGTGAAATTGGGAAAAATAACAAGTTAGCACTTTTTCTCTGTGACCACTACAGTTTCCTCCCGCGTCCCAAAGACATGTGGGCTTGTCGGCTAATTGGCCTCTGTTAAATTGCCACTAATGTGTTAGGGATCAGATGAGAAAGTGGGATAAGATAGAACTAGTGTGAATGGTGATCGATGGTCAGCGTGGTGGTCTCAGTGGGCCGAAGGAGCCTGTTCCTTGCTGTATCGTTAAACTTAACTAAATAGATTATTGGAGTTTTACAGTACTGAACATTGATCCTTCATTGAAACTTCTGCTTCATTCACAATGCTGCCGATTTAGCCTAGGCCAGCATTTATTTTCCAGACCAACCTCTCCTTGTCATTTCCCATCAAAATGTATTAGGGTAACTTCTATTCCCTTCTCTACCATAAATGTCTGAATTCCCCTAAAAATGTATTCCCACTAACCACAAAATCTTTTCTGAAAAAGATGCAAGTACAGTGATTTAGGTTGCATAAGTAAAGGAATGTTGTGAACGATGGTGAGATTATGATGAAGCTATTTCCTGCCTTTTGTGGGACACAAATCCTCACAAATTCACAGCAGGTGGTGTTTCCCAAAGATGATTGAGTCATGGTTGACTGTTGCCAGTCTCTTCCAAAGTGAAATTCATCACTTGTGACGGAAGCTCACTGAAGTGAGAAATGAACCCTAACTCTCTCCCCTCAGGCAAGCCTTGACTGCTGAGTATTTCCAACATTTTCAGTTTTCCTTTCTGATTTCTTGCATCTGCAGGTTTTTTTCTTCAATTTAGTTTAGCTTGGAGATACAAAAGGTCTTTATTCTTTGGAGCGCAGAAGGTTAAGGGGGGACTTGATTGAGGTCTTTACAATGATGAAAGGGATAGACAGAGTTGATGTGGATAAGCTTTTCCCATTGAGGGTAGGGATGATTCAAACAAGAGGGCATGACATGAGAATTAAGGGACATAAGTTTAGGGGTAACATGAGGGGGAACTTCTTTACTCAGAGAGTGGTGGCTGTGTGGAATGATCTTCCAGCAGAAGTGGTGGAGGCAGGATCGATTTTAACATTTAAATGTAAAGTGGATAGGTATATGGACGGGAAGGGAATGGTGGGGTATGGTCTGAGTGCAGGTAGATGGGACTAGGGGAAAATAAATGGTCGGCACGGACTGGAAGGGCAGAGAAGGCCTGTTTCCGTGCTGTAATTGTTATATGGTTATATGGTTATACAGCATAGAAACAGGGCTTTCGGCCACTGAGTCATCACTCAGTCGGCCATCAACCATCGATCACTCACACACACTAGCACTCCTACGAGTGATAATCCTAGATTAGAGGTACAGCATGGGAAAAGGTCCACCGTGTCTACACCGACCATTAATCACCCATACACTAGTTCTATGTCCTGCACACTGAGGGAAATTTACAGATGCCAATTAACCAACAAACCTACTCATATTTAGAATGTGGGAGGAAACCGGAGCACTCAAGAAAACGCACATGGTCACAGGGAGAACGTGCCAACTCCACACAGACAGTGCTCATAGTCAGGATCGAACCCGGATCGCTGGCGCTGTGAGGCAGCAACTCTACCGCTGCGCCACTGTGCCGTCTTACTAGACATCCTTGCCATAGGAAAGACATCCTTGCCATAGGAAAGACATCCTTGCCATAGAGGGGGTACAGAGAAGATTCACCAGACTGATTCCTGGGATGTCAGGACTTTCATATGAGGAAAGATTGGATAGACTCGGTTTGTACTCGATGGAATTTAGAAGATTGAGGGGGGATCTTATAGAAACCTACAGAATTCTTAAGGGGTTGGACAAGCTAGATGCTGGAAGATTGTTCCCGATGTTGGGGGAGTCCAGAACAAGGGGTCACAGTCTAAGGATAAGGGGGAATTCCTTTAGGACCGAAATGAGGAAAACATTCTTTACACAGAGAGTGGTGAGTCTCTGGAATTCTCTGCCACAGAAGGTAGTTGAGGCCAGTTCATTGGCTATATTTAAGAGGGCGTTAGATGTGGCACTTGTGGCTAAAGGGATCAGGGGGTATGGAGAGAAGGCAGGTACGGGATACTGAGATGGATGATCAGCCATGATCACATTGAACGGCGGTGCAGGCTCGAAGGGCCGAATGGCCTACTCCTGCACCTATTTTTCTATGTTTCTATGTTTCTAATACTTCTGCATTTGCTGTGTTGACTTAAACAATTCCAGAGACTGAACAATAACGACTGGTTCGCAAAATAAATGCTGTTTAATGAAAGAAGAAGCCGCCGAACTGTAAAGTGAGGAGTATTCAAAATTCATGGCACTGCCTCTTCATTAGGTTTTAAATTGGAAATCAGGAGATGGTCAATATGCTGGAAATGGAGAAATATCTTAGGTTCAGAGATCAATTAGGCTAGCAACATTGATTGATGGCAATGCTGGTTTGAAATGTTAATTTATATATTTTGACAGATGAAGTTTTAATTTCTGGTTAAGCTTCGATATGAACATCAGTCTCAAGAAAATGATCAGTGTTTTTAAACCATTATTCCTTCATCTTCCAAATTGGGAAAAAATCTCAAAAATCAAAAGTATTTTGATTGCTCAGTAACTACGTTTATTTTATTCCAATGAAAGAAAATAGCCTTATACCTTATACCTGAGAAAGCCTTAAAGGGAATTGAGGAATGCTGTGGAACAGAGGGATCTAGGAGTAACTGTGCATAGTTCGCTGAAGGTGGAATCGCATGTAGATAGGGTGGTAAAGAAAGCTTTTGGTGTGCTGGCCTTTATAAATCAGAGCATTGAATATAGGAGTAGGGAAGTAATGTTAAAATTGCACAAGGCATTGGTAAGACCAATTCTGGAGTATGGTGTACAATTTTGGTTGCCTAATTATAGGAAGGATGTCAACAAAATAGAGAGAGTACAGAGGAGATTTACTAGAATGTTGCCTGGGTTCCAGCAACTAAGTTACAGAGAAAGGTTGAACAAGTTAGGTCTTTATTCTTTGGAGCGCAGAAGGTTAAGGGGGGACTTGATTGAGGTCTTTAAAATGATGAAAGGGATAGACAGAGTTGACGTGGATAAGCTTATCCCATTGAGGGTAGGGAAGATTCAAACAAGAGGGCATGACATGAGAATTAAGGGACAGAAGTTTAGGGGTAACATGAGGGGGAACTTCTTTACTCAGAGAGTGGTGGCTGTGTGGAATGATCTTCCAGCAGAAGTGGTGGAGGCAGGATCGATTTTAACATTTAAAAGTAAAGTGGATAGGTATATGGACGGGAAGGGAATGGAGGGGTATGGTCTGAGTGCAGGTAGATGGGACTAGGGGAAAATAAATGTTCGGCATGGACTGGAAGGGCAGAGAAGGCCTGTTTCCGTGCTGTAATTGTTATATGGTTATACCACAGATCCCTATTCATTTCCCATATCCCCTCTACACATATACAACCCATTACGCAACAAAATCAAATGTTGGAGAAATTAGTGACCCTTGGACTATCTTTGATCAGATTTTTACCAGCTTTACCTTGCACTAAACTTTATACCCTTATCATGTATCTATACACTGTAAATGGCTCGATCGTGTTCATACATTGTCTTTCCGCTGACTGGTGAGCATGCAACTTTTCATTGTACACCAGTACACGTGACAATAAACTAAACTGAAATTGAACGGGTCAGGCAGCATCTGGGAAGGGAATGGACAGATGGTGGTTTGGGTTGGAACCCTTCCTCAGGCTGACCCCCAGAGTAGGGGGCAGGATGCTGGAGAAGAGAGGTGGGGGTGGGACAAAGCCTTGCAAGTGATATTTGGACGCAGGTGAATGGAGGGGTGGGGGAGGGTGGTTGACAGATGGGTGGAGTTAGTAACAGACATTAGAGGTGAAAAGGAGACAAAAGGGTGCCAGATATGGAAAGTGGAGTGAAATGTTAAATTGGAGCGAGGGAAATGGGTGGACTGGGATAAAATAAATCTGGAACTCAGGGCTATAGACTTCAGACTTTAGATGCACAGAGTAGACACAGGCCCTTCAGACTACCAAGCTCGCGCTGACTAGCGATCGCCCTGTATACTAACATTATCCTACATACTAGGGACAATTTTACAAGTTACCGAAGCCAATAAACCTACAAACCTGAACGTCCTTGGAACGTGGGAGGAAACCGGAGCACCCGGAGGAACCCCACGTGGTCTCTGGGAGAACATACAACTCCTTACAGATAGCACCCACAGACAGGATCGAACCTGGGTCCAAGGAGGCCAAGGACAGAAAGGTTGGTACGAGAATGGGAAAATCAGAAGGTCTCAGTGGTCGAAGCGCAGGTCTCTGCATGAAGTGAGAGATGAGGAAAGGGACAGCTGTTACAGCCCCTGTAGTTGCAGGCAAATTCTCCAAGTTCAAGTAATATCCCCCTTACCCCTTTCTCTTTCTTCTTTCCCCCACTCCCCACACGCATTATTTCTCTCACCATCTCTCACCACCCTAATCACCCTGCTCCTTTCCAATCCTTGGAATGCTCATCTCCCATCCCTGCATCCCAGATCTCCTCTTTCCTCTCCCCATGTCCTCCTTCCACACATATCACTCCCTCCAGTTTTACATCTCACTGCTATTCTTCATTCCTTACGTCAGGCTGTTGTTTATAGACTACAGCTTGGCGTTTAATACCATCATCCCTTCCAAGCTGGTTATGAAGCTCATGGAACTGGGCCTCTGCGCATCGCTCTGCAATTGGATCCTCGACTTCCTCATCCACAGACCACAGTCTGTTCGATTTGGAGGAACCAGTTCATCCTCAGTAACAATTAGCATGGGAACACCTCAAGGCTCAGCCTCCTGCTGTACTCACTCTATACCTATGACTGCGTAGCCGGACATAGTGCGAACTCCATCATCAAGTTCACCGACGACACCACTGTGGTTGGACAAATCACAGATGGGGACGAGTCAGAGTATAGAAGTGAGATCGACCGACTGACCAAATGGTGCCAGCACAACAACCTGGCTCTCAAAGGAACTGATTGTGTCTTTGGTAGGGGAAGGAGGAGGACCCACAATCCTGTTCATATCAATGGGACGATGGTGGAGAGGGTCAATAACTTCAAATTCACGGGCATGCATATTTCTGAAGATCTTTCCTGGACCCAGCACACCAATGCAATTATAAAGAAGGCACATCAGCGATTTTACTTCCTGAGAAGATTACGGAGCTTCGGCATGTCGAAGAGGATTCTCCTAAATTTCTACAGGTGCATGGTAGAGAGCATTCTGACTGGTTGCATTGTGGCCTGGTTCGACAACTTGAACGTCCAGGAGCGAAAAAGCCTGCAATGAGTTGTGACTACTGCCCAATACATCACCGCCTTTGACCTCCCCACTGTCGAAGGGATCTATCGTAGTTGCTGCCTCAAAAAGGCAGCCAAAATCATCAGGGACCCACACCATCCTGGCCACACACTCATCTTACCATTGCCATCATGAAGAAGGTATAGGAGCCTGAAAACTGTAACATCCAGGTTCAGGAACGGCTTCTTCCCTACAACCATCAGGCTATTAAACACAACAATGAATAAGCTCTGAGCTCTGAACTGCAAAATACTATATTATTATTGCACCATATTTGTTATTTATTGAACTTTTTCATTTTTTTCTCTTCCCACGTTATGTACTATGTTTACATATTCACATATTCTGTTGTGCTGCAGCAAGTAAGAATTTAATTGTACCATTCGGGACATCTATATAATTAAAAGTCTCATATGCACTGTATATTGATTTTATTAAAAAAATGCTTGCCTATATCGCTGTGATATTTGGCCATCTTACTCAAAGTCCTCCTCCGTTGAGGCAGCCCCGAGGTTTTTTTCCGATCGATGAAAAATAAAAATGTTATGAGTGTTTAAAAAATCTTGAGATCAGCTGATTGGTCCTCTCACCTGTTAATCACCATGATGAAGGTAATGCCCCTACCAGGGGGAGGGCAGGACTATAAAACCCAGGATGCTTGGACATGAGTCAGTCACTCTGAAAGATCGCGAGGAAGAGGCCACAACTCTGATTCTGCTGTGTGTCTACTGAACTGTGAGTCTACTGAACTGTGAGTCTACCCTTTATGTGGTTTATGTGCTTTATGTGGTTATGTGCTTTATGTGGTTATGTACTTTATGTGGTTAACCCTTTATGTGCTTGCAATAAATGATTTGTTAACCCTTAATGTGCTTACAATAAATGATTTGTTAGCCAGCAATGTGCTTGCAATGAATGATGATTTGTTAACTCTTAATGTTCTTGCAATAAATGATTTGATAGCCAGCAATATGTTTGCAATGAATGATGGTTTGTTAACCCTTAGTGTGCTTGCAATAAATGATTTGTTAGCCAGCAATGTGCTTACAATGAATGATGATTTGTTAACCCTTAATGTGCTTGCAACGATGATTTGTTAGCCCTTAATGAAATGAAATGAGTTGTTTAGCCTGCCCTGTGCTTTTGTCTTTTGCTTTGCCTTTGCTTTGCTTGAGCTCACCTGTAATGAAAGCAAATGGATTGTATTGTTGGCTGGCCCCACCTGCCCTGTGCTTGACTTGACTTGAAATGGATTAACTTGACATGAAATGGATTTAAGTGGATTCTCGGCCCTGCACTCACTGTGCTTGACTTGACTTTACCTACAACACCCATGCTAGCTCTCACCATCGGGTCCCACTCAGTCTAGTATGACAATAAAACACTCTTGACTCTTGACATCCTTTTGGCTCCTTTTCACCTCTAGACTTTGTCACTGCCTCCACCCATCTGCCTGTCACCCTAAACCCTGTATCCACCTATTACTTGACTGGCTTTGCCCCATCCCAACTTCCTTTTCCAGCTTTCTCCCCTCCCCCACTCCATATGTCTGAAGAAAGGTACTGAACCAAAATGTTCTGATGTTGCCTGACCCACGGAGTTTCTCCAGCACTTTGTTTTTTTGTTCAAGATACCAGCATTTGCAGTTTCCTGTGTCTCTACTCATAATCCATTCTTGAGGTTTCAACTTGCTATTCATTTGGGCTGCGCAATCAAATTGGAAGGATTTTGGATATGAGATTGAAAATGGAAATGCAGGCTATAATCATGTAAATATTTTGAAATTGGTTATGATAATAAAGGAGAGCATTCTTAGGGATACAAATTACTATCACCCGCAAACGTATGGATTTATGAGTGATAGTAAGCCTGGCTTTGTTTGGTGGAGGTCATGTCTCAGAAACTTACCAATTGAGGAAGAGATTGTTTTATATCTGATAGACCTAGAAAAGATTCCTTGGAAGTGGACTGCTTACATACAATCCATTTTCTATCACTACCCAATTACCCCTCTCTCTCACTTGCCTTCATTAATAATAGACGGGGTGGAAGATTGAAATCTTCACCTGGTCCGCCCTGTTTCGACTAATGCAGTCAACTCGACGTGCACAAACAGAAGATCAAATAGAACAAGTTGTCCCACAACTTTAGGCTGTGCATGCCACACGAAAGAAGAAGAATTAATAATAGACCAAGGGAGGGGAGTAGGAAGCTTGAGGTTATGCTAAGGTTTTTTTAAAACACCCCACCTATCTTATAGGAGTTAATTCATTTCCTTTGTAGAGAAGTTATTTCACTTCCTTTGTCCCCAATAAATATTTTAAGAAGTTGTATTCTGAGCTTAATTAGTTACATGAAAATACAAGGGAAAAATTACATCTAGTTGCTCATTGAGAATTAAGGTGGAAGAAGTTAATGATATCTCCTCCATGCTCATCCTGATTTTTTTTCCTACGTACTCTTAAGACGTCCAACAGAACAAATGTTGCTTCAGAACATCTTCTCCCTGTTTATAATTTGATCACAGCAATCAAACGGGCATAATAGGGGAAGAACATAGACATTGATGAAAAGGTTAGATCTCTTTTGAAAAGGTTAACTCCGTGCTATGATTGTTTGATAGCCTGAAATTGTAGCCTCTGTTGGCTGAGGTTAAAGACACATCACATCTTTGAAACAAAACCCCATTATTTTTATTCTTTGCTACAGTCACCTGTGTCAGGGATGCTGGCAAAACTGATAACTCCCAGAGGCAACAACAAGGTTAGATTTGTAATATGACGAAAAGCTAGCAGATATGCGGCTAAGATTACATGCGATATAATAATTGTTTTCATTTTGAAATTCTTTGAAGCAGTTCAGTGCTGACTGAATAACCTTACAAAATACAAATCAAGGGTGTCAAGCCACATAAATCTGTCTGGCTGCCTAGTTCTTGGCTTGGTGAAGCAGAGCCTAGAGGAGAACCTGTCCTATCTATTACAGATGCCCAGTACCAAAGTACGTGAATGAAACTTGTCTGTCAACTTTTAAATACTTCAGATCTACGAGATCAAAGCAAATGCATTGTTAACACAAGATGAGTATGAAATTAAAGTAAATGATGAAAGTGACATTAGCTTTGAGCATTTCTATTAACTTGAAAACAAGGGGAAAGTAAGAGTTACGTGCGAACACTGTTGGTATAAAAATGATTAGAGAAGTGTAAGGGTGTGGCAATGAATATGATGATTTCTGTCAATGTCCTTTTGAGCTGCAGCAAATCTCTTGATTTTCTCTGCTCTGCACACAATGTTGTCCCAGTCCCATTCATGTGTACGATTCTTCATCCCCTTGTTATGCAACCTATCTCAGCCTGAATCAGCACCTTCTCAAAGTAATGGACAATCCTGGCTATAAAACTCACATACTGGAAAAAATGAATCGAAAACAACTGTCAACCAAGAAATCATAGCGTGGTGCAGTAGCCATAATTCACCAGTGCACGAGGGTATTTTGTGCTATACCTGTACCCTACATCTGACTTTACTCAGGCACATACACAAAGTAAAACAGCTCGTAAATCAGTAGCGAGTCTGTGAAACAAGTCGGTTTATTGAAGGCCTTATCAATGCGGTAAAACAGTCAACCAAGTATCTCATTCCTTCTTTGAAACTGTTTTGTGCTGACTAAATAACCCTACAATATGCAAATCAAGGGTGTCAAGCCGCATAAATCTTGCTCACCTCTTCCTTGACATAAAAGTTCACAGCCCACTTGAATTATAGTTCATTGTATAAAATTCAACAATGCTTTTCTCTTGATGTGTAGATTAATGCTTTGGTGTTCCATGAGAGCTGGGAGGGAAGGAGATGTGGAAGGGTGTGGCGCTGGCAGACTGTGTGGTTGTTAGATTCAGTGAAGGCATGGGTGAAGGTCTAGTGCAGATCTCCATAAATAAAGAGAAAGTACTCAATGCTTTCGAGGGCTACAGGGTGGATAAGTCTCCAGGACCAGACATGATACATCCCAGGCTGTTACACGGGATAAGGGGAGACATTTCTGGTGCTGCGGCTAAGATTTCTAACTCATCACTGGACATAAGAGAGGTACCTAGATGACCAGAGGACAGCAAATGTGGTTCCCCTTTTTTGAGAAAGCAGCAACCAAAAGCCTGGCAGCTGTAGGCTTGTGAGTGGATGAGGGAAAACCAGTGGATGTGTTATATCTGGACTTTCAGAAGGTCCCACATAAGATATTAGTATACAAACTTAAAGCACACGGTATTGGGGGTTCAGTATTGATGTGGATAGAGAACTGGCTGGCAGACAGGAAGCAAAGAGTAGGAGTAAACGGGTCCTTTTCAGAATGGCAGGCAGTGACTAGTGGGGTACCGCAAGGCTCAGTGCTGGGACCCCAGCTATTTACAATATTTATTAATGATTTGGATGAGGGAATTGAATGCAACATCTCCAAGTTTGCGGACGACACGAAGCTGGGGGGCAGTGTTAGCTGTGAGGAGGATGCTAGGAGGCTGCAAGGTGACTTGGATAGGCTGGGTGAGTGGGCAAATGCATGGCAGATGCAGTATAATGTGGATAAATGTGAGGTTATCCACTTTGGTGGCAAAAACAGGAAAGTAGACTATTATCTGAATGGTGGCCGATTAGGAAAAGGGGAGATGCAACGAGACCTGGGTGTCATGGTACATCAGACATTGAAAGTAAGCATGCAGGTGCAGCAGGCAGTGAAGAAAGCAAATGGTATGTTAGCATTCATAGCAAAAGGATTTGAGTATCGGAACAGGGAGGTTCTGCTGCAGTTGTACAGGGTCTTGGTGAGACCACACCTGGAGTATTGCATACAGATTTGGTCTCCAAATCTGAGGAAAGACATTCTTGCCATAGAGGGAGTACAGAGAAGGTTCACCAGACTGATTCCTGGGATGTCAGGACTTTCATATGAAGAAAGACTGGATAGACTCGGCTTGTACTCGCTACAATTTAGAAGATTGAGGGGGGATCTTATAGAAACTTACAAAATTCTTAAGGGGTTGGACAGGCTAGATGCAGGAAGATTGTTCCCGATGTTGGGGAAGTCCAGAACAAGGGGTCACAGTTTAAGGATAAGGGGGATATCTTTTAGGACCGAGATGAGAAAAACATTTTTCACACAGAGAGTGGTGAATCTGTGGAATTCTCTGCCACACAAGGTAGTTGAGGCCAGTCCATTGGCTATATTTAAGAGGGAGTTAGATGTGGCCCTTGTGGCTAGAGGGATCAGGGGGTATGGAGAGAAGGCAGGTACAGGATACTGAGTTGTATGATCAGCCATGATCATATTGAATGGTGGTGCCGGCTTGAAGGGCCGAATGGCCTATTCCTGCACCTATCTTCTATGTTTAAATCAGTGTTGGGGAAGATACTGGAAAATCTCTAAGGGAGAGGATCGATAGACACTTGCAAAGGCTGGGACTAATCAGAGACGTCCAAAATTGTTTTGTCAAGGACATATAGTTGACGAAAAGTAGCTGTTCCTTCATTAGCGGGGACATTGAACACAGAATTAGGAAAGAGGGGGAGGGAGAACAAATCTGGACCTGATAAATATACTTTGTAACTTTCTCAGCACCCTTTACGTGGTGACTGTTTGCATACCTTGGGTATGCAGGCAAAGAAATGTCACTGTGACTTGTCACATGTGACAATAAAGTATTCCATAAAGTATTCAATTCGAGTGAAACGTGACAAGATTCAACAGAGAAGCCAGAGGGCATCCTGGTAAGTAATTATGAATATTCATCGGGCCTCTTCAAAGAACAAGTCCTTACATTTTCCCTGCCCCTTTCAGGTTCTCCGGGTTCTCTGCAGCTGTGGGAATCCCACAAACAATCTCCCCCAAGGTGTAAAAAGGTAATCTGCAGCATGCAGATGAACATTCTCACAACTATGTTTTGCAAAGGGAGCTCATTCCGACCTCAGGGTCTATCACTTGGTTAAGATTTTACAAACTGTGCCACAACATATTTCCACTCTGCTACGCTGATGCACAACAGGATCTTGCAGCAGGAACTCAAGCTGATGATGACCTAGAAAACACTTTGTTCCTTTTGACTGATTTAAAAAAAAAATGGCAAGCAATAAGTACGATGAAATAAAAAACACATATAAAATTTTAAAAAGGCAAATGCACACATTTAAATTTAGATAACCTGGTATTTTATGGATTATATACCATGGACAAAATGTGTAGACAGGAACTGCACATGCTGGTACTGTATATACTGAAGATAGACACAAGGTGCTGGAGCAAATCAATGGGTTAGGCAGCATCTCTACACCCATTCTTTTTTTCCAGAGAAACTACCTGATCCACGGAGTTACTCCAGCACTTAGTGTGTACATACTGTGGACACATAGTTTAAGATTTCTTCTCCCTACAAGGTAAGGCCTGTATTGTAATTCCAGTTTATTCCAGTTTGGGCTTTCTACAAATGCCTTGTCCATAGCAAAGGAGACAGGTCCCATTAAGAGCCAACTCTTCAATAAATGACCGGTCAAGTGGATCTTGATGTGTGGTTTGAGTATTGGAGCTGTGCTTAACCAGGCACTACTAGAGTATTCCTTCACACACCTGATGTGCCTTGTGATGATCATGGCCATAGAGTCATACAGTGTGAAAACAGGCTCTTTGGCCCAATGTGCCCAAGCCGACCAACATGCCCCATCTACACTAGTCCCACCTAACTGCTTTTGGCCCATATACCTGTAAACATATCCTATCCATGTGCCGGTCTAAATGTTTCTTTAACATTGTGATAGTGCCTGCATCAACTACTTCCTCCGGCTGCTTATTTCATACACCTGCCATCCTTTGTGTCTAATAGTTACTCCTCAGGTTCCCATTAAATACCCCCCCCCCCCCCCCCCCCTAACCTTAAACCTACGTCCTCTAGTCCTTAGATTCCCCTACTCTGGGCAAAAAACTTGATCTATTCCTCTCATGATTTTGTACACCTCTATCAGGTCACCCCTCATCCTCCTGCGCTCCATGGAATAGAGTCCTAGCCTGTTCAACCTCTTCCTAAAGCTCAATCCCTCGAGTTAAGGGTTTAAGAGTGTCTGCAAATGAGTCGCCTACTGTTGAATATTCAGCCTCCGATTTGCTTTATGGTAAAAATGTATTTGATAGCACCTCTAAAACGGGAACACCAGTGCCTTCTGGAAGGGCATGGATAGCAGTTGTATAGTAGTGTAATTACTTTTGAAGTCACACAGCATCCCGAGGTACAAATATATCACTGTTCTTTCATTGTTGGTGAGACTAAAATTGAACTCCTTGAATGATAGTACTTTGGAGTACTTTCACCCTGCTTACAGGTGGTTCAATGCTACTGGCTGCAAGGTACTTTGGGAGGAATAGTGAATGCTGGCTCAGACAGTAGAATCCACATCCCATAAATAATAAAATAAGCATTTAGCCCAGTAATATATTTCTCGTCTTAGTCCGAGAATGTTACGGGTAAGGGAACCAATGTTAATGTTAATATCACTGACCATCATGGTGGTATGATCATTTCCACGCACTCCCTGTATGCATATCCGAGGAGTTCAAAAGCCTTTTCTGCTTGTGCAAACTTTGTATAGACCATCTCTGTGGAATTTGCTACAGAGGGCTGTGGAGGCTGTCCATGGGTATTTTTAAGGCAGAGATCGATAGGTTCTTGATTAGTATGGGTGTCAGGAATTATGGGGAGAAGGCAGGAGAATGGGGTTAGGAGGGAGAGATAGATCAGCTATGATTGAATGGCAGAGCAGACTTGATGGGCCGAAAGGCCTCATTCTGCTCCTATCATTTATGACGTTATGACCTTGTGCAAATGTTGCAGGAACTATGTCTGGAATATCTATGGACAGATTAAATGAATGAGGTCCGGAAGAAAGTTTTGGGCCAAGAATGTCTGATTTTACAATAATTATTAATCTTTTGTTTGGGATACAAATAGTATTGTCACCGAAAAATAGCATTCTGCATTATGTCTGCTAAACCACATCCATATTCCATTCCCCAGTCACTAGAATCTGCCTGTCTTGCACGACTTGTGAATCTCATCACTCTGGACCCTCAAGATTCATATTTTGGAAGAAGGGCTGATTCTTGTACATTTGAATGATATGAATCTTTTTCTCATAACCAAGTGTTTTAGATGTTTCTTGCTATTCTTTTTTTTCTCGATGCACCAGCTGTAAAGAGAGGTGGTCCTTTTCAATCAAGGTATGCACAATTGGATAGATTATTTTTAAAACTTCTTGAAGCTGTAATGAGTATAAGCTGTAATACTGTTGGAAATTCAGAAATAAAATAGACACTCCTGATGATAATGATCCTTCCATAAGCTAGTGTCCTGTTCGATTCACCTCTACCTATTGCAGACATTGCAAACTGTTTCTGGATCTGACACGCTATAATGTTGAGAACTATATTCTGCACTCTGTATATTCTGCACCCTTTGCTCTCTCTATCTATTTGAACTGAGTGTATCTATGTACAGTAGACTTGAACTGTTTGGATAGCTTGCAAAGCAAAGCTTTCACTGTACCTTGGTACATGGGACAAAAATAAACCTAAAGGGCCTGTCCCACCAGCATGCAACTCTATGCGATGAGCGTGACCTAACGTGGTCGCTTGAGCCGTCTGGCGTCGCGGGGCCGGTCCCACTTCGATCGCCGGAGCCGTGCGGAATTGTGCGGAGTTTGTCCCGACATCGCGTGGGGCTCCGAAAAACCGACCATGTTCAAAAATTCCGCGCGGCAACGGCTTGTCGGCTCGCAGTCGCCTCGATGCATTACACACCACCTCGACGTCGTGCCTCCGTGACCCTCTATGTAGGTGCCTCCATGACCCTCTCTGTGTGTGGCTCCGTGGCCCTCTGTGTGTGCCTCTGTGCCCCTCTCTGTGTGCCCCTCTCTGTCCTGGCGAACTTACCTTTAAGACTTCGCTCCAAGTTCACCTCACTTTGCGCCGCGTTGCGCCACTCACCCGACCTCCGCGCGGCCCTTGCTGCCAGTTTGGTCACGCTTGCTGCATGCAGGCGCATGCTGTTGGGAATGGCCCTGTACAGGGATCACCCGACCTCCGCGCGGCCCCCGCTTCTAGTTTGATCACGCTCATGGCATGGAGTCGGATGCTGGTAGGACAGGCCCTTAAAGCTACAGCTAAAACTAAACCATCTTAAATGTTATTAATGAATTTTCCAGTCTCAAGACCATTCCAGGTACCTCTAGATTTTCTCAGCCAGCTTTCACACTTCTGTCATGTGGTCTATCTTTAAGCAGGGATCTCCCATTCTCGGTGTATTATTGTGCGCCGTCTGGGAAAATCATGGAAAACGTATGAGGCAATATCCGTGCTGTTTGATAAACAGCAGCTTATCTTGATTCTGTGTTCCAACAACAGGTCCAAAACATTCCAGCTCACAGAACATCAAGTACACATCCTCTGGGAATCAACAACCGGAGGGAGGGAAGGTTTAATAGGAACCCGAGGGGCATTTTTTCCCACAAAAGTGGTAGGTATATGTAGGTATGTTACAAAACTTACCTTCAGTGGCGCTGTAGTTCTGCCACTGGCCGTGTGCGCGACTTTGGCGCCTTTGGGAGGGGGGGGGGGGCGGGGTTAAAATGCGGTGTTTCTCCTACCTATCCTAATTATTTTTTACTCTGAGTGCAAGCTTTTGCTGAAGAATTGTTCCGACTGCCATTCCGTGAAAAACAATTTTTTAATCACCTGACAAGTTCAGCGCTGTAGTAATTTAAAAGTCAGTTTCTAAAGCCGTCAATGCCGACAACGGGGACGGATTTCATGTACGGGACAGCTAAAGGAAACCGTTTATTTTATGTATAAAAGTGCTTTTTAAGATGCCTTTAATCCACATATTATGTTGAGAAAACTTATTTTTATGCTTTATCTGAAGGGATAAATTACAGACTTGATTTTTAAAATCTCAAAATTTTGTAACATTGCTAGTTTATGGACCAAGCTGCTGGATGAGGTAGTTGAGGCAGGTACTATCACCATGTTTAAAAAACATTTGGACAGGGACATGGATTGGGTAGGTTTAGAAGGATATGTGCCAAATGCAGGCAGATGGGACTAGTGTAGATGGGACATGTTGGTCAGCTTGGGCAGGTCGGGTCGAAGTGCCTGTTTCCATGTTGTGTGGCTCCATGACTCTTTGACATCCAGCTCACTCTTTAAATGATGCTTTCTGCTCCAGTGCCATTTCACAAAGGGAGACCCCCACCATCCTCTGGATGAAAGAGGTTTTCTCATCTTTCTTCCAATCTTTCTTCTAACTTATTTAAACACACACTCCCTGGTTCCCCAGGATTAGGACATTATTTACTCTCCTCTACAGTTTGAATTACAATCCATATTACTAAAAGTCGGGGGTTTGTTAAAGCAAACTGTGTTGTAGGTATGTTACAAAACTTACCTTTAGCGGCGCTGCACTTCTGCCGCTCCCCGTGTGCGCGACTTTAGCGCCTGTCAGAGGGGGGCGGGCTTAAAGTGCCGATTTTCACCAGACCAGGATAATCGATGAATGTCGGGCGATTTAATTGCGGAAGAAAAATCGCTCCGACATTTCATCCATTAAGGTATTTTTTAAATTACTCTAAGTTATTTGTTAACTAGAGTAATTTAAAAATCACCTTCAAAAGCCGTGACCGCAGACCACCGGAAGCATTTTCCGTAGGGGAGAAAAAAAGGTAAATACTTTATTTTTTTATTAAAAGTTGGTTTTTTGGGAGGCATAAATACTATTTTAATGTTGCGAAATGGGTTCCCCAAAAAATGTATGAACCCCCAGTATTTTCCCCCCCTACTTCACCGCTAACCGCAACGTTCCAATCCACCGCATTCCGCTAAAACCCACTCGCTAGTTGATTTAAATGGCCATTTATTTACAGGCAGTAAACACTAAATTCCTTCCATTTGGCCCAGAAATTCATGAAAATGAGATTTAAAAATTATGTTATATTGTGGATTATTGTGTGAATGTTATTTGGACACTTAGGCAATTAAAAAAAAGTTTATCTTTTCTTAAGAAATTGATAGATGTTTAGATCTACTCATTGAATTTTGTAATTAGCTACAATTAGATAACTAACTAATTATATACTTTAATTTCAGGTAATCCAAGTAAGATTGTTTAATATTTGTTTCAGAATGCTTCAATCTATAATGACTGAAAATTTCATTGAGTTCTCTTAATTTTTAATAAAGTTATGGGCTTTTAATTTTTCCAGATCACAGCTTTTGAGTTAAGTCAATTGAAAGGCAATGGGAAGCAAGATACTCATTTCCGAGCATGAAAATGGCCATAACTTTCTTAATACTGAAGATATGAAAGTAAATTAGGTGTCAAATTAAACTTCTTGTTATGCTTTACCTGATGGGATAAATTGCAGACTTGATTTTTAAAATCTCAAAATTTTGTAACATTGCTATGTGTTGCCTTTGGTTTTGAAAGTACTAAAAGTCTGATCTTGACCACTTCCTGTTGTTCTGTATATTGATTTTAGAAAAAATGCTGCCACTTATGGCTGTGATTTTTGGTCATGTTATTCAGAGTCTCCCTCCGCTGCACAGGACAAGAGGATTTTTCCCATCGATTAAAAATAAAAGTTATTAGTGTTTAAAAAATGTTGAGATTGTCTCTCCTGAAGGCGACGCCCCTTCCGGAGGGACTATAAAACCTGGAGAATGTGGAGATGCCTCAGTTCTCTGCAAGATGGGGGAGCGAGAGGTCGCAATTCTCAGTCTGAGCTGTGAATAATACTGAACACATGTCTACTAAACTGTAAGAGGTTTTACTGACCTGTGAGTAACGTGGTTTGAAAATATAGTTTGAAAATGCAAAAGTGTGTTTTGGTTTGAAAGTGCTAAAGCTGTGTTGCCTTTGGGTTTGAAAGTGCTAAAGCAAGCTGTGTTGCCTTTGGTTTTGAAAGTGCTAAAGCAAGCTGTGTTGCCTTTGGTTTTGAAAATGCTAAAGCAAGCTGTGTTGCCTTTGGTTTTGAAAGTGCTGAAGCAAGCAGTGTTGCCTTTGATTTTGAAAGTGCTAAAGCAACCAGTGTTGCCTTTGGTTTTGAAAGTGCTAAAGCAAGCTGTGTTGCCTTTGGTTTTGAAAGTGCTAAAGCAAGCTGTGTTGCCTTTGGTTTTGAAAGTGTTAAAGCAAGCTGTGTTGCCTTTGGTTTTGAAAGTGCTAAAGCAAGCTGCCTTGCCCAATTAGAACTGCCTTGCCTAATTAGAACTGCCTTGCCTAATTAGAACTGCCTTGCCTAATTAGAGCTGCCTTGCCTAATTAGAGCTGCCTTGCCTAATTAGAGCTGCCTTGCCTTCTATATAATTAAAAGTCTAATCTTGACCACTTCCTGTTTGCACTTTATATTGATTTTAGAAATAATGCTACCACGTACGGCTGTGATTTTTGGACACCTTACTCAGTCCCCCTCCGCTCATCAGGTGGTGAGGATTTTTCCCATCGATGAAAAATAAAAGAGTTATTAGTGTTTAAAAAATGTTGAGATTCTCTCTCCTGTCAATCACGCCATGAAAGCCAAGCCCCTTCAGGTGGAGGGGGGAGGGACTATAAAACTCAGAAGTGTGGGCATGGCTCAGTCTCTGCAAGATGGGGGAGGGAGAGGTCATGACTCGCTGTCTTTAGTGGCCTTGCATCCTGCTTGAAATGGTATGAAACTGCACTTGAATTTGGTGCCCTTGCACCCTGCTTGAAATGGAATTTCAAGGAATAGTTGTGACTCAACTGCGAGCCCACCAGCCATGAGTGAGTGAGCTGCCAACACAACAGGCTTGAGTGACTGAGCCGCCAGAACATTGGAATTGGTGGAGATGTGGAATATTTTGTTGGGGGACCAGCCCTTCCCTGTGATGCTGGGGCATCTATAATGGAACATTGCACTTTAAACAAAGTTTTGTTGTGGTCTAAACTTGCGAAAAATGACTCCTCGGTACAGTCCAGAAATCTCAAAGTTCCCACAAACAGCAATAGTGCTGATCATCACAGTGATTAACCAGCATGCTTTTCATGACAGTTGATTAGGGGTTAAATATTGGCAACTATATCATGGAAAATTGTGTAACCATCAGTTTTCTTGCATTCACCTATTATGGGGTGGCATGGTGGCCAAGCGTTAGAGCAGTAGCCTTGCAGAGGCAGAGAGCCATGTTCAATCCTGACTATAGGTTCTGTCTGTACTTTGTACTTGTATTGTACTTTGTAGAAGTAGAATTTGTACTTTCTTCCCGCGACCGCATGGATTTTCTCAGAGATCTTCGGTTTCCTCCCACAATCCAAAGATGTACAGGTTTGTAGGTTTATTGGCTTGGTATAAATGTAAATTGTCCCTAGTGCATGTAGGATAGTGTTAGTGTGCAGTATCGCTGGTCGGTACGGACTTCTGCACTGTATTTCTAAACTAAACTAAACCTAATGGAGTGGACAGGTAGTTCGTTTAATGATAACACAGTTTGACAATCCCTTCCTCAGCACCGCACTCAAATGATTTTTGTACTTGAGGCACTAAAGTGGGATGAAACCCATACCCGCAAATAAAGAGATAAATGGAAGAGCTGATAACCGAGCCAACGTTCATGGGAGTAGGGAATATGTTGCATTTCAACTGTGCAAAGGCTGATTGTCTATGAACTACATGCTTTTGAGCCCGTGATCCCAATACGGTCGGTAGAGGTCAAAACTGCAGGTAGAGGTCAAAAGAAAATTGTATACCTTTGCTTAGAAGTGGCGCTTGGACAACGGACCTTCAATGTCGGGTCAAGAACCCTGCACACACAACAAATGGGTCTTGAAAATGGTTGAAAACTGGCAATTCTGTATACTGTCTCCGTGTACTACTACTATGCACTTGTACTGTATCTGAGATGCCTATCTAAGATGTATCTAAGTGCTTATGTATGGTGATACTTGTACTGAACTGTATACAAATATTAATATCACTGTACCTCGGTACATGTGACTGATAAGTACCATTGAACCGTTGAACTAAATGGACTCATTTGCATTCATTTCCTATGGTGTTGTTCTTTGCCTAATAAATTCTGTGTGCAATCGTGATCATTTTTCAGCAGACAATTTCTGACATGTTTCCCTATAGCCTGGCTGACATTTGTCAGTGTTTAAGAAGGAACTGCAGATGATGGTTTAAACTGAAGATAGATACAAAAAGCTGGAGTAACTCCAGCGGGACAGACAGCATCTCTGGAGAGAAGGAATAGGTGACGTTTGGGGTCGAAACCCTTCTTCATACTCGTTAGGGATAACGGAAACGAGGGAGATATATACGGTGATGTTGAGAGATAAAGAACAATGAATGAAAGATATGGAAAAAAGTAACGATGATAAAGGAAGGTGCCCAAGCAAAATATGAGCTGCTGTTCCACCAATTTGTGTTTAGCCTCACTCTGACAATGGAGGAGACCCAGGACAGAAAGGTCTGTGGTGGAATGGGAAGGAGAATTAAAGTGTGTCCAGCAACTGGGAGATCAGGTAGGTTCAGGCTGGCTGAACGAAGTTGTTCCATGAGACGATCGCCCAGTCTGTGTTTGATCTTGCCGCTGTATGAGTCCACATCTTGAACAACGGATACAGTAGATGAGGATGGAGGACATTCAAGTGAACCTCTGCCTAACCTGAAAGGACTGTCGGGGGTCCCTGGACAGATTTGAGGGAGGAGCTATAGCGACAGATGTTGCATCTTCTGCGGCTGCAGGGGAAGGTACCAGAGGAGAAGGTAGTTTGGGTGGGGAGGGATGAGTTAACCAGGGATTTGTCAGTGTCAGTCGCACAGCTAATGACATCATTATGTGCACTGTAGCCTTTTCCTCGATTGCCGAGAAAACCGGTGCGCAAAGGTGCAACCTATAATCTTTGTTAATGAAACATAAAAACAGTGCAAACCCCGCCGAAGACTAACCCTTTAAATCTCCCTCTGGTACCCTCCCCCATTCTCAGTGCTTCCTCCCACTTATCCTCTTTAACTATGAAAAGTAATGAGAGAGAAACACATTAAAATGAAAGGAGTTTACCCTGGGGGACAAAGCATTAAAAAAGTCTCTCCAGGCAGATGATTCTAAAACACACTAGCGAGAGAAAATATACTCATTAGCCAGGACAGGTACAGTGAACTAAAGCAATAGGCAATAAAATGGATCAATATTTTGTCAGTTATAAGGGGCATTTCTTGGTTAATGGAGGTGGTTATGAATTATACATGAACATAAATGTACCAAAACAAAGGAAGCCAGACTGAAGAGCTTTATAGCGATACGCGTTGAAGATACAAACCCAATTAGGTTTATAGGTGGGAAAATATTAAATTGTATGAAAAAAATCAATATAATTTCAGATTAGGTGCTTGAATGGGGTGCGAAATTATGATCCCAATCTCTTTGTGAAAGGGTACAATGGTTAACAATTCCTTATGACGATAGTCTTGATTCTCCTCCCAATGGCAGACGTGCAGGAGGGATAATCGTAGCACTTTCAACTCAATCTTAAGGGCCTGTCCTACCAGCATCCGACTCCATGCGATGAGTGCAATCAAACTAGAAGCGGGGGCCGCGCGGAGGTCGGGTGATTCCCTGTACAGGGCCGTTCCCACCAGCATGCGCCTGCATGTGGCAAGCGCGACCAAACCGGCAGCAAGGGCCGCGCGGAGGTCGGGTGAGTGGCGCAACGCGGCGCAAAGTGAGGCGAACCTGGAGCGAAGTCTTAAAGGTAAGTTCGCCAGGACAGAGAGGGACACACATAGAGGGGCACAGAGGCACACACACAGACGGCCACGGAGCCACACACATCGAGGGTCACAGAGGCACCTACGGAGAGGATCACAGAGGCACGACGTCGAGGCGGTGTGTAATGCGTTGAGGCGACTGCGAGCCGACAAGCCGTTGCTGCGCGGAATTTTTGAACATAGTCAGTTTTTCGGAGCCCCGCGCGATGTCGGGACGAACTTCGCACAATTCCGCACGGCTTCGGCGATCGAAGTGGGACCGGCCCCACGACACCGGACGGCTCAAGCGACCATGTTAGGTCACGCTCATCGCATAGAGTTGCATGCTTGTGGGACAGGCCCTTTAGCTTAGAGATACCGCATGGATACAGGCCCTTTGGCCCACCGAGTCTACACTGACCATCAATCATCCATACACTCGTTCTTTGTCCTGCACACCAGGGGTAATTTTCCAAGGCCAATTAACCTACAAACCTGCACGTCTTTGGGATGTGGGAGGAAACTGAAGCACCCGGAGAAAACCCCATGCGGCCACACGGAAAATGTACGAACTCCACACAGATAGCCCCGATAGTTAGGAGCGAACCCGGGTCTCTGGCATTGTGAGGCAGCAACTTTACATGCTGTGCCACAATATCCTGCTAGTGCTAGGAGCCAGAGCGAGGGAGGGAGATTGGGAAGCCATAAAACTCCCTTCATTGGATAGCACTGCAACAATTCCAGTGCTATCTCCAAGAATCTGCAACGAATGAAGAGAGTGACCCTGTGTTTCAATAGGAAGGTAACCAGGGTTATATTTGACCTGTGATGATGGAAGCAGGCTGGGCTTGCTCCTCAATGAGCTGCATGGAGTGGGTGCACATCTCGTTGTATTTCTGGAGCAACAGGATCCCTGTTTCTTCAGTGCTCCCCACCACTACCTTCCCATGAGGCTCGACTAGACATGGATCGTACACCTATTGCCACCGCAATATCACAATCCCAGAAACACTTCCACTGCGAACAGAAAGTGTCCCGAGAACTTTAGGGCAACCATCTCAGATACCTAACACAATGTCCCATTGGCGGCAAAATTCAATGTACTGTAGTGGTACAAAATTACAAATGTACAGTGGTACCATGTAATTCATTTTGGTGTACAGTTCAGTCCAATATCACCATACATAAGCTCAGATACATCTTAGATAAGCATCACAGATACAATACAAGTGTATAGTAGCAGTACCCCGAGTCATTATACAGAGCTGCCAGGTTTGGTGCCATTTTCGATCCCAATCTGTAAGTTGCGTTAGTTTAGTTTAGAGATACAGCGGAAAAACAGGCCCTTCGGCCCACCGACTCCGCTCCGACCAGCAATTCCAGCACATTAACACTATCCTTCACACAGTAGACACAATTTACACCGATACCAAGCCAATTAACCTACATACCTGTACGTCTTTGGAGTGTGGGAGGAAACCGAAGATCTCGGAGAAAACCCACGCGGTCACGGGGAGAGCGTACAAACTCCGTACAGACAGCACCCGTCATCGGTTTCGAACCCTGATGCTGCAAGCGCTGTAAGGCAGCAACTCTACCGCTGCGCCACTGTGGATCAAGTAAAAGTTGCCAGGGTTCCACATAGGTAGAGAAAGGGGGAATACATTTTCTCATGTACTCTATGAATGTTGTTGCTTCAAGCAACAAAATGTACAGATTTGTGAGCCCAGAATCTCCACTGGATCACACAGATTGTTATCAATGATTTTATATCCCACTCAAGTATCTAATTTTAAAATATATTGACTTTTTTTTCATATACTTTAAACATTTTCCCACCTATAAATCTGATTGCTCTTGTATCTTCATCATGTAACACCCATCAGTCTGATTTCCCATGTTTTGGCTCATTTCTATTCATGTATAATTCATAACCCCCTCCATTAATCAGGAACTGCCTGTTATAACTGACAAGATATTGATCTTTTATGACCAAAACTCTGAATTCATGACCGAAATTACAGCAACAGAAACTCCAGGCTCATCATCAGAATGACAGCAGGATCTCCAACCTCCAACTACTCAAAAAAAAAAGTTTATAAGCTTATGACCAAAACAATACCAAGTAGAGTTCGGTGGGATCATGAATTCAACAAAAACGGAATTTACTTTGAAGGAAAATTTAGCAAATTTAATTTTTATTTTCAAAGAAAATAAAACTCTGAAGACGGGTCCCAGCCTGACACGTCACATATCCGTTTAGTGAATTGTCCTCCGCTGCCTTCTGTGGCAAAGAATTCCACAGATTCACAACTCTCTGGGTGAAGAAGTTTTTCTCCATTTCATTCCTAAATGGCTTACCCCTTATTCTTAAACTGTGACCCCTGGTTCTGTACTCCCCCAACATCTTGAACATTTTCCCTGCATCTAGCCTGTCCAATCCGTTAAGAATTTTATATGTTTCTATAAGATCTCCTCTCATCCTTCTAAATGCAGTCGCAGACAGTAAGACTGGTGGGAGAACTGGGAATGTGGATGGGGAAAGCAAGGGCTACTTGAAGTTAGAGAAGTCAATGTTCATACCACTGGGGTGTGAGCTACCCAAGCAAAATATGAGGTGCTGTTCCTCCAATTTGCACTGGGCCTTAAGAAACAGTTAGACTTGTTCATGGATAGGACAGGTTTGGAGGGATACGGGCCAAACGCAGGCAGGTGGGACTAGTGTAGCTGGGACAGGTTTAGGCAAGTTGTGCCGATGGGCCTGTTTCCACGCTGTATCACTCTCTCACTCTAACATGGATAGGTGAAGTTTTGGGTCAGGTCTCTTCAGACTGATTGCGGTGGGGGAGGGAGGGCGGGGAGAAAGCTGGAAGAGGGGAGGGGAGGGCAGGACAAAGTCGGGTGAGTGATGGATAGATACAGGTCAGGAGTGTTTTTGATAGGTAGATTGGTGGGCAAAAGCCAGAGATTAAATGACAAAAGGTGTGAGATAAGGATAGCAAGAGCCAAGAGCGGAACTCGCTATAAAAACATGGAGGGGACTGGGGACACAAATTTTCGGCAGCCGTGTGCGCATTTGCGCACTCTCCCGCACATGCGCATGCGCACACTCACCCACATCATGTCCCACCCCTATTGCCTGCTGACCGACGTCTCTCTCGTCCAATCGGCGCCCTCGATCAGCAGTCCCACCTCCACTGTATCGCGGAAAACGGAGATTTTAAAATCCGGATCACAAAAACTTGGGGGGGATGTCCCCCACCTCTCAAAACATGGAAGGGACGTGTCCCCTTTGGCCCCCCTTGGTTTTCTGCCCCTGGCAAGAGCTGCTAATTGTGAAGCCAGAGTAAGGAATGTAGATGGATGGGGAGGGGGAGGGGGAGGTGGAGGGGGAAATGGATGTGAGACCAGGTGGAGGAACAGGGAAGGGGTAGCGGGACAAATGGGTGTGGACATATTGCGAGGACATGAGGAAACAGTCCAGGAATATTCCTTAAAACGCAGGAGGACAAGAGGACATCTTATAGAGAAGTACAGAATCATGAGGGGAACACATCAGGTAGACGCACAGAGTCTCTTGGCCAGAGTAGGGGAGTCGAGAACCTGAGGACATACGCTTAAGGCAAGGGATGAAAGATTTAATAGGAACCTGAGGGGTAACTTTTTCACACAAAGGGTGGTGGATGTATGGAATGAACTGCCAGAGGAGGTAGTTGAGGCAAGCACTATTGCAAAGTTTAAGAAACATTTAGACAGGTACATGGATAGGACAGGTTTAGGGGGATGTGGGCCAAACACTGGCAGGTGGGACTAGTGTCGATGGGACATATTGGTTGGTGTGAACAAGTTGGGCCGAAGGGCCTCTTTGCATGCTATAATACTCTATGACTCAATGAATCTATGAGGCAGATTTGCAAATCTTTTATCCTTTTGGTATAAATGTACAAAGTAGTGAAATTCTTTTTCAGCAGTTTTGTCTCAGATTATCATGCTCTGCGTGCAGTTGGAGCATGGCTAGAAAGCATAAACGTGCAATAGACAATAGTTAGCCAATAGACAATAGGTGCAGGAGGAGGCCATTCGACCCTTCTAGCCAGCACCACCATTCACTGTGATCATGGCTGATCATCCACAATCTGTACCCCGTTCCTGCCTTTTTTCCATATCCCCTGAATCTGCTATCTTTATGAGCTTTGTCTTGAAAGTATCCAGTGAATTGTCCTCCACTGCCTGAGGCAAAGAATTCCATAGGTTCACAACCCTCTGTGTGAAAACGTTTTTACTCATTCCGTTCTGAATGGCTTGCCCCTTATTCTTAAACTGCGGCTCCTGGTTCTGGACTCGCCCAACATCGGGAACATCTTTCCTGCCTCTAGCATGTCCAAACAATTAATAATCTTATAAGTTTAAATAAAATCTCCTCTCACCCTTCTAAACTCCAGAGTATACAAGCCCAGCTGCTCTATTCTCTCAGCATATGACAGTCCCGCCATCCCGGGAATTAACCTTGTGAACAAGGACCCGCAGATCTCATTGTACTTCCCCTTTCCCCAACTTGACAGCATTCAGATAATAATCTGCCTTTCTGTTTTTGCCACCAAAGTGGATCTTCTTCTTCTTGCATATGGCGTGTACAGCCTAATGTTGCAGGTCAACTTGTTCTATTTTACTTCGGAGTCACATGAGTGACTACGTGAAGAACCCCGTACAGCCGTTCGTGCGTCATTTGCGTTAGATGCTTTCGTGCAGACGACTGTGGAGCAGCGCAGCTCCTCCAACGGTAAGTCTAAAAAAGTTTCAGGTAAGTGCTATTTTCCTACCTGTTCTAGGTCTCCTGCAGGAACCTCCGGGGTTTTTGCGGGATGTTCGCGATAGCCGACGAGGGAACCAGCCTTGGGCTTTGGGGGAAAACCCTGGTCCGACTGCGGAAGCGGAGAGCTGGGAATGTCGGGTTCGCGATCGGAGTCACTGATAACGCGGTCAGTGACTCCACACGTTGGGTTCCCGGGGAGGGGAAACCCGAGAATAGTGCGGTTTTAGACCGCAGTAGTCCGTAGGGGATGGGGCTTAACGGGCCTGAACGGTCAGCCTGGGTTCACGGTGGAGGGGAAACCCAAGTATATGCGGTTCTAGACCGCAGTAGTCCCCAGGACATGGGATTAAAACTAACCTAAACGGTTAGGCTGGATTCCCGGTGCAGGGGAAACCCAAGTACATGCGGTTTTACATCGCAGTAATCCTCAGCACATGGGGTTAAAACGAACCTAAATGGTTAGGCTGGGTTCCTGGTGCAGAGGAAACCCAAGTTTATGTGGTTCCCAGACCACAGTAGTCCCCAGGAAATGGGGTTAATTCACATAACTGATTAGCCTGCGTGCCAGGAGGGTACCGCGGGTATATATTTTTATATATATATGGATTCCTGGGGAGGGGAAATTCACCTATGGGGTTCCCAAACTTCAATAATCCCCAGGATATGGGGACAACTGACAAAAATAGTCAGTACAATTGGGAAAGTTGGGAGATTTCACCTCTGGGAATTAATTTAGAGAGCAGCACTTTTGGGTAGGGCTGCTTCATGGGAATGCCAAGTTATGGCAGTGCCAGCCTATGGGAAAGGCTGTGCCAGCAGCACCTTTGTTTAGGACTGCTCATGGGGATGCCAAGCTATGGCAGGCTAGCCTGATGGAGAGGCTGTGCCAGCAGCACCTTTGCTCAGGGCTGCTCATGGGGATGCCAAGATATGGCAGGCTACCCTATTGGAGAGGCTGTGCCAGCAGCACCTTTGCTCAGGGCTGCTCATGGGGATACCAAACTATGGCAGGCAAGCCTATTGCAGAGGCGGTGCCAGCAGTACCTTTGCTCAGGACTGCTCCAAGGGAATGCCAATTTATGGTAGGCTAGCCTATTGGAGAGGTTATGCCAGCAGCACCTTTGCTCAGGGCTGCTTGATGAGAATGCCAAATCTATGGCAAATACTGGCCTATGGGAAAGGCCGTGCAGTAGCACTTTTATTCAGGGCTGCTACATGGGCACCAGCGGTACCTTGTTCGGGCTGCATTATGGGAATAGCAGTTTAGTAGGGTATTCCCATTTACAGTGATCATGGGGGATGAGGAGGCATTGTTAGGATAAGGCAATATGACAGAATGATGACAAAAAAGCATTCAAAGAAAACTATTCACAGTTTTAAAAAACGCTGGTTATATATGTGCTAAAATCCACTGTTAAGTCTCAAATTATATTTGAGAAATTGGGCTCCTCTATCCAGTTAGATTAAGTTCCTATCAAATAGATTTGTAGGATGTTGGGATTTACTTTTAGATATTCAATTGGCCATGATGCCGGCCTGGGCAACAGATTGCAGTCAATAAGACATTGGTAACAGTTGTTGGTATAAAACAGTTCTAGTCGTTGGACTAATTGTTAATTGTATAGATGCAATTCAGGTGTGTAAGTAGAGCAACAGTTATTTTGTTAAATGGTTAATTATTAAGTGCCATCTAGGTCATTGTTAACACCAGCTGAAATTAATAAAGTCACGATGATGGACAGTGTTCATTACTGCTCCAGTAGTTGTTAGGTGAATCTTTCATTCTATTACAAATTGGTGTTAATGGCCCTAAATGGGAAATTGTGTCAGCAGGGCTTTGTAGCAGGCCTGCTTTATGGCTCCCTCATGTAAGAGGAGAGCATGTGGGATTGGTATAGTTTAACGCCGAGTCTGAGGGTATAGCCATAGAACATGCCCAAGAGATCAGGGCATGCGCCATAGGTCTATGCCTGGCAAGTTACCATCCCAAACACATATGCAGTGAACACTGTTCTCAGGGGGACATTACAGTTGGCTGCCGAATCTATTCAGGTAAGACTTTTCCATAGGTGTAACCTGGAGGGCGAAGCACAAGCTATTGGAACGAGAAAGATTTCATAGTTTCGGCGACAATGCATCCCATGTCTTTATTGGCAGTAGCGGTTCACTGAAGTTACTGGCAGCATGAAAGCTGGCCAGAGGTTCCACGTACTGTACCTGTGCTACTCTACAATTAAGGGACCACTTGCAGTTTGGTAAGGTGTATACTTAGTTATACATTACAAATGATTGAGACATTATCAGCTACTTTGAACGGTAAATGTAAAATGTATAATATTAGTTTTTCAAGCAGCTTAGAATTGGGCAGGTTCAGTATAAGGACCAAGATTGTCTTGCTAGACTGGCTCAGAAATCGGACCACAGTTGCTGTTTAAGGTAGTTACCAAGTAGCTCAAATATCATCTCGAGTTTGGAGATGGAACAGATTTGCCAAAACATTTCTGTTATTAGTATCAACTATCTATAGACTCTACGGGCATTGTATGGGTTATAGAGTGATTGGACAAATAAGCATATTGTCATGCTCGTGTTCAGGTTGATGCATTGTGATGATGGCATATGTTAGTCACGAGGGTGCAATCAGTTAAAGAACCACTGGAATGGTTACATAATTTTGTTGCCACGGGAGAATCATCAAGTGTGGGTAATGGCAACACAGAGTTGGTGTTGAATCAAACTGTATTATGAAATTCTGGTTAAATGAAACACCTAATATAAATATATGTATGTTGGTTTCATGTTTATTTCACTGGTTGCAAAATATTTGGTATAGCAGTGGCGAAAGATACATTCTCGCCAAAAGGAGAAGGAGGGTCTTTTATGGCTACCTCCATTTTGTCTCATCAATCAGGCTTCAAATAAAGTCATTAAAAGGCTTTAAGTTCCTATTGTGTGATTATGCAAATTGATTCCCGATTTGTTGTGAATAATTATATAACCTTATTGGTTATTTTAAAATTGAATTTGCTTGTTCAGCCTGAGGCTTCGGAAATCAGATGTTGCATGATAAACTCAAATTTATGTTCTGCAGGTTTACCAAACTGCCCTAAGATTTGGGTTGTTACATCTATCCTTCTATGTGTTCAAAGTGTTTGCATAGCACCAAACGCTGAATTTTCTTTTCCAGGAGATGAAAGAGTTTGTTATGCTTATGTTCCATGGAAAATGGTATTGATTGCTAATGTTTCGAGTTCATGCTAAATGATTGTCTGTTAATTATGGAGTTATACGGCCATTAATTGGCTCGATGAGCTTCCTCATTGAATTGGCTGTAGCAAACAAGACTCGCTCTGTCGGGTCCACACCGGTTATCAAGGGGTAGGATATCTTCAACATAGGTCCCAGGACCAGTATAATGCCATATGTGATGTTGATATTTGTGAACACTATTTCACCAGGAGGCAGCAACTATATCCTTAAATTCGGCTGGAGTTTATTAGGTAGTTATCCTTCTGGCACTGGTTTAGTGCAGCAGGTTCAGTCTCTAAATAATTGTGATGGTACAGGATGATAATGTCTGTAAATTATAATATTATGTTATAAATACTTGAGCAGACCAGAAGGGGGTCAGGTCTCAAAATAGTCACAGGCATACCAGGGGACCTTTGATAAGGTAAGCACACATGTATACAACAATGTGTCAAGGTCATCAAGAGCCTTGGAGTTCTGGACTAGCAATGTTGTTAGTCACAAAGAATTTTGGAGAACTTATTGTTCAGGCCATTCCAGATGAGGAAAACGGAGTTGTGTTATGTACTAATGGATTCTGTTTCCAGATCTCATTCCACCAGGGCTACTACAACATCAGCAGCAAGGGTATTTATGTTCCGCTGGGTCGCATTGTTGCGGCTGGAGCATGGTCCATCGAATGAATCTCCAAACATCTGTAATGACCCATTGGTGAACCAGGAGTATTTTTTAACTCTATTTATGTTCTGGTTATATTTTCCATCTGGGTGAGATATGGAAATATTATTGTTTCATTTAAATAGCATCAGCATGTTTTACATCCATGTTATGCCTGTTTGCATTATGAATGTTTCCCCTTCATTTGTCAATGAAGCAGCTGTGGTTGTGTATACTCGTTTCACACGGCATGAAATCGCAGAGCTTTGACGTCTTCATGTAGTCATTCACATGACTCCGAAGTAAAATAGTAAGGTTAAACGAGAACTTACCAGTTTGAAGTTTGATCTTTATTTTATGAGGAGTGGAGTTGAGGGACTACTTGCCCTCCGCTCCCAGCCCTCATACATTTCATCTGGTAGTTCTAGTCTTTGTTATCTTACCATTATACTTCAGTTACTATTTGCTGTGATTTCACACCGTTGCTTTGAAGATTGATGCACGAGCGGCTGTACGGGGTTCTTCACGTAGTTCCTCAACTCGACTCCTCATAAAATAAAGATCAAACTTCAAACTGGTAAGTTCTCATTTAATCTTACTATTTGATCTTGTTGGTGCACGTTGGGTTGATTGCATTAGTCGAAACGGGGTGGACCATGTGAAGGTTGCAATCTCCCACACCACCAAAGTAGATAACCTCGCATTTATCCACATTAAACTGCATCTGCCATGCACTCACCCAACCTGTCCAAGTCATCCTGCATCCTCCTCACAGTTCACACTGCTACCCAGCTTTGTGTCATCTGTAAATTTGCTAATATTACTTTTAATCCCTTCATCTAAATCATTAATATATATTGTAAATAGCTGTTGTCCCAGCACTGAGCCTTGCGATACTCCACTAGTCGGTGCCTGCCATTCTGAAAGGAACCTGTTAATCCCTGGGTGTTATTATGGATGTTATTATATTAATTTAATATATATACAAATCGGTTATTCTGTGTGACCAAGGATATGTGTTTGATTATTGCCCTTCTCTTCTCGCTCTCTGAAGACAACAATGGATTCTTATTTACTGCTTGCTTAACTACGCCAATCAATATTTCTTTCAAAACAGTAATCCAAAGTTTACATGCAGATGTGGTGAGTCTGAAACAGAAGACCATTCACTTGTGTTCATCTTGATTAGATTAACATCTGTGGATGTTTTACAAAATGGAAAAACTCTTTATAGTTAAGACATGAAAGCTTTTCAAGGACGAACATCAGAACTGTTGCAGGATTTCTTTGAAGAGAGAACTTGAAGGCCAGAAGGTTAAAAATTATCAAACCGAACTAAAAGAAAGAACGGATTCCACTTTGATGTTTGCTAATGTAACAATATGATTCTCTGGCTCCACCGTAGAAACAATGGTCCTTTTAGAACCAATATGATTACGAATGCCAAATTGTTTTTACAGAATGGATTTGAGATGGCAACTTTGATTCAATGTCTGTCTTATCATTTTAGATCACACCGTATCACAATATATAATCAGAGTACCTGAAGTTAGTGAAGACATCCAATAATGTGTTGTCCGAAATGATGTGACTTGGAGATCTTGGAGGGTCTGGACAGTATGTGTGGCTTCTCTGAATTCAAAGGAGAATCCTGAACTTGATAATGTTTATGAGAAGAAAGGCGGATTTGCGGCCTAAAATTTAGAATGTCTTGCGAAGAGGCCATAGGAATGTCTATTTCTTGGAAAATATGGTCGTGAGAGGTCTCCAAAGAGTCGTAGCGTCTTTCTATTCGCCGCTGAATTTTCAACATGTTGGCAACCTATGACGGAAGAATTGTAGAATTAAAATTATGCCACAGTTAAATGGAGGCCATTCTTCCTATTGAATGCCTGCCAGTCCTTGGTAAAGGAGTCTGACTCATTTTCCAGCTCTTTTCCCATGATCCTGCAAATTATTTTTCCTCAACTCTTTATTAAAATCCAGTTTGAATACACAATTTACTATTTACACCACACTAACCACTAAGTTCCAGTTGCAAACCGCTCTGCATATTAAAAGTTTGCCTCCCATCCTCTTTCTACCCTTTGTCCATCGCTATGAATGCATGAACTCCCGTCTTCAAACTATGCTTTATTGGGGCCATCTCTATATTTACGCTTCTAAACCACACAGATCTTGCAAACCTTTAGCAAATCTCCTCAAGATTGTTTTTTCCAATCAGAACAACCCCAACTTGCCCAGTCTAACCGTCTGGTCAAAATCCCTCATCACTGCAACCATTCTGATCATATCGAAAGAAACCTAGGAAGGCATTGACCATGCAATGCACATCAGGGCTAAAAAGGTTTTCTCCTGAGGACTTACTGTTGGAAAATTTGTGCACAATATTGAACCTCTGAACCTTTTATATGCACAAAGCGAACTCAATGCTAGCATTTATTTCAAGAGGGCTTGTATACAAAATCAGGTATGTAATGCTGAGGTTCTATACAGCGCTGGTTAGGACATATTTGGAATATTGTGAGCTATTTTGGGCAATGTATCTGAGGAAGGATGTGCTGGCTCTCGGGAGGGTTCAGAGGAGGTTTACAAGAATGATCCCAGAAAGGAGTTAACCTATGATGAGCATTTGTCATCACTGGGCCTGTACTCGCTGGAGTTTAGAAGAATGAGGGGGGGACCTCATTGAACCTTACACAATAGTGAAAGGCTTGGATGGAGCGGATGTGGGGAGGATGTTTCCACTAGTGGGAGAGTCTAGGACTAGAGATCATAGCCTCAGAATTAAAGGACGTTCTTTTAGGAAGGAGTTGAGGAGGAATTTATTAGTCAGAGCATGGTGAATCTGGGGAATTCTTTGTCTCACAAGGCTGTGGAGGCCAAGTCAGTGAATATTTTTTTCGGCAGATATAGACAGATTCTTGATGAGTACAGGTGTCAGAGGTTATGGCGCGAAGGCAGGAGAATGGGGTTAGGAGGGAGAGATGGATCAGCCATGATTGAATTGCGGAGTAGACTTGATGGGCTGAATGGCCTAATTCTACTCCTATCACCTATGACCTTATGACGAAAAGGCCCTTCCTTTCATTGTGGAAGAAGACAAGCGAATTGTGAGTCTAGGTCACGGGATGAGGAAGCAGGAAGGCTGTGGTAAAACAAGGCTTTGGGGAGAGATCACATAGGGAAATGATCAAAGTTAGTTGGGGATGGGTTCTTGGGACCTGAAAATTAATTTGGGGCATTGGTGTATTGTACTAAGCTTCTATCAGTAGGGTTTTAGTTTCAGTTTAGGCGATACAGTGTGGAAACGGGGCCCTTCAGCCCACCGTTCCAAGCCAACCAGCAATCATCCATACACTAGTTCTACCTTACAAATTAGGGACAATTTAAAGAAGCCAATTAACCTACAAACCTGCACATCGCTGGAATGTGGGAGGAAACCGGAGCACCCAGAGAAAACCCACATAGTCACAGGGAGAACGTACAAACTTTGTACAGCCAACTCTCGTAGTCGGCGCCAGACTTTGGTGCTGGTGAGGTTTGTTGGTTGGGGTACGTTTGGTGACCCAGAGCAACAACCACACCAAACTGTAACTGATGTCACACAAAGACAAATGTCTGCAAACTATTCTCAGTACAAAACTCCAAGTGATGTTCAGACAATGTCCTTTCATTAAAGCCATAGAATTACACAGCGCAGAAACAGGCTCTTTGGCCCATCAAATCCATCAACTACTTTGGTAGGAGGCCTGCCTCTACACAAGTGACCCTCGTCATCCCTGGACCATTCACATGCACTGAGCCAAAGTAGATCAAGGCAAGTATAAAGTGATAATTGATAAACTATAGTCACTCAGCACATGTAAACTGTGCATTTTTAAGTCCATCACTCCCAACTTATTTATATTTTATTTTCTCTCTGCCTCCAGAGGTTAAGTAGTTCTAGGAAAGACACAAAATGCTGGAGTGACTCAACAGATTACACAGCACCACTGGAGAACAATCATGAGAGGAATAGATCGGATAGATGCACAGAGTCTCTTGCCCAGGGTAGGGGAATTGAGGACCAGAGGACATAGGTTTAAGGTGAAGGGGAAAAGATTTAATAGGGATCTTGGGGGTAATGTTTTCACACAAAGGGTTGAGGGTGTATGGAACAAGCTGCCAGATGAGGTAGTTGAGGCTGGGACTTTCCCAACAATTAAGAAACAGTTAAACAGGTACATGGATTGGATAGGTATGGAGGGATATGGACCAAGCGCAGGCAGGTGGGACTAGTGTAACTGGGACATGTTGGCCGGAGTGGGCAATTTGGGCCGAAGGGCCTGTTTCCGCACTGTATCACTCTATGACTCTATAACATAGGTAGTTGGTGCTTTGGGTCGGGATCCTTCTTTAGACTGATTCTACTCTAGAGAACTAGTTCTCTATATCAGTGGCCGTTCAGGCGCAGTAGAAGGTTGGGACGAATTAGCTGCCGAAGATCTTTTACGAGAACCAAGCAAAATTGAATTGGGGAAATGTTGATGAGTGAGCAGTTGCATTTCCTCTGGGTATGACGGAAGTTCTGTTTCATTATTTATGGCTCAAGTTACAAGACGGGGACAAAATGGAATTAATTTGTTTGTTCTTTCAAAGAGGCTTCACCAGCTTGATGATTGGAGTGACTTCTTCGCTCATCCTCTGAAGTGGAGAAATGCACTTGCAATATACTGATCCTTGGAACTGTTTGAAATTTAAGAAATCTGGAGAACAGATCTTTCTTGATGCTCCAATTATTTCTGTTTCTATCTTATTATTTCACAGTTGTGGTTTCCAGCCACATGAAGGAAAATGCCGAGGAGATTGATGTACCAAAGGAGCTTGGTGATAGCGTTGACTTTAATGACAAGTCTTCAGGTCATTGTCATATGATCATAGCATGCATCAAGAGACCCAAAAATGTAATAAAAATAAGGCAGGCTATTTTTGAACTCGCGTAGAGTTCACTTGGTAGTGTGAGGGAATCATGAACCATCCGAAAAGCAATCTAATATTGCTTGCTTTGCAAAAGTCCTCAATCTGGTGCTCACACAGTCCAGATGATGTAGCTGGGACTCTACCAATGATAGATGTTTTCATGACTCTAATATTTGACCAGTGAACCTTTCTTTAAAGAAAGCTAGGAAGTATCTTTAATCAGGAGGTTGAGAACTCTCTACCACAAAAGTTGTGTGAGCTCACAACTGAGTCACTGACCACATTCAATGGCCAATGGTACTTTATTTGTCGCATATGCCGAGGTACGGTGAAATAAAAAAATATATATAGTTCAGTACAAGTATCACTGTACATACGCACCTAGATACAGCTCAGGAAAGCCTCTCAGATACAGTACAAATATGTAGTAGTACTACACTGAGACAGTATACAGAATTGCCTGTTTGGGGCCATTATCAAGTCTCATCTGTTATAGGTGTAGAGTTCTTAACCTGGCCATGAAGGCCCGTGGTCCTGGCGGTGTTGCAGTGACGGCCTGGCCAAGCGTGGTCGTTGGTGTCCGCCAGCATTGCTCCACCATCACGTCCGGTCCACGTGCCAGGCCTCTTGCTAGGCACCTGGTGCAGCCGAGCCCCAGCTGTTGCAGGAACTGCAGCGGCCCACTCCACTGTTGAGATGCACTACATTGTCTCCTACAGCCGATCTGCTTACTGGTCCTCTGTCAGTCTCCCTCCTCTCTGGTACACGGGGCGAGTAGGGACTGGGATTGGCTGCTTACCACTCTGGACGGGTGCCTGGTTCCGAGCCAAGCCTGATGTTGGGTATCGTTGCTTCTCACCAGGATGACCTTCTGCAGTGTGGCACGCCAGGGCATCCAGGGTTGGATAGTTGTTTTGTATCCATATGATGTGGGGTCCAGGTGGAAAAGTAGAGTTTAAATGTGCATCAGCCACAATCATACTGAACATTGCAGCAGGCTCAAGAAACCATATTCCCTGTCTATTCTAATTGTCCTGCATTCTTATTAACTCCGCTGACTATACTCCACCTCACCACATCATCCATCAGCAGTCAGTGCTTACTCAAAGCTACTTAAAAATTGAAAAGTGATGAAAAATAAAAAGATAGATGGTGATAATAACTCTGACTATTTTCATGGAATGACTATTGTGGGATACAGCTTGTATAGGTACGATTGCTTGTACAAACACTGTGACTTGTTGGTGTGAATGATGCACTGTGATGCAACTACGCTTGGGCAGTCTGCATCCCGGTGGCCTGAACATTGACTTCTCCAATTTCCGGTAGCCCTTGCTGTCTCCTCCCCTTCTCAGCTCTCCCTCAGTCCGCTGGCTCCTCCCCTTCCTTTCTTCTTCCCCCACACCCCCACGCTGCATCAGTCTGAAGAAGGGTTTTGGCCTGAAACTTTGCCTATTTCCATCGCTCCATAGATGCTGCCGCACCCCCTGAGTTTCTCCAGCAATTTTGTCTACCATGCAACTTATTCTGTTGTGTAATTGATATTTTGATTAATTGATTGACAAATATAGCATGAAAACAGACCCTGCGGCCCACTGAGTCATTGCTGACCATCAATCGTCCATTCACACTTGTTTTACGTGATCTCACTTTCCCCATCCACTCACTACACACCTGTGTCAAGTTACAGGAACCAATTAACTTACAAACCTGCACATCTTTATGAAGTGGGAGGAAACTGGAGCACCTGGAGAAAACCCACGTGGTCACACGGAGAATGTGCAAACTACATAGACAGCACCTGCGGTCTAGATCGATCCTGGGTGTCTGGCACTGTGATGCAGCATCTTCACCAGCTAATTGTCAACCGTTTGCCTGGTAACTGAACCATTCTACCAACAAGTAGAGGGCAATCTTGAGCCTGCAAGGGTCCACTACTATCGACCTCATTGGAGACCCTCGAATTATCATGAATCGGACTTTACTGGACTTTATCTTGCACTAAACGTTATTTTCGTTATACCCGTTATCATGTATTTGTACACTCTGGCAGGCTCGATTGTAATTATTGTCTTTCCACTGACTGGTTAACATGCAACAAAAACTTTTCACTGTACCTCGTTACATGTGACAATAAACTAAACTAGATTAAACTAAACTAAATAATCCAAACACATCCACATGAGGATGATGGTCATTGTTTTAGGAAGAAAGTTAATTTCAGAGATTTGGTGTCAAATTCTAACGCCTTTGTAAAGCATTACTGGAAGAATTTGCTCATCATGAGTGATAAGAACAGTGATCAGCTGAGTGATAAGACCAAAATATACAGTAGGTGAATTTGTTTTAATATTGATAGAAGTGTTTTGTGAGACTAGCACAAGCCCATCTGTCCAATTAATGCATGTCTGGCCTATGTTGAATTTGGTATCAAACGCCTTCCTATTGTCAAGTTTTAGGGCTTCATTCTTTCATGAATTCTATGCTGAACTAAGAAGGCCTTGCACTCAAAATATCCATATTTGTATCAGAAATAAACTTATCAGAAATACGTTCCCTTTTCCGTAGTGGGAGTTTGTTTCAGTTGGTTGGAGCTCACTTTGTGAGTGGGAAGCTATTACAAATAGTGTGAAAACTTTCAGATTCAGAGTTTAGTTTAGATTAGAGATACAGAGCAGAATCAGGCCCCCCGGCCCACTGAGTCCGCGCCGACCAGCGATCACCCCGCACACTAACACTATTCTGCACGCAAGGCCAATTTACAATTATACCAAGTCATTTAACCTACAAACCTGTACATCTTTGGAGTGTGGCTGGAAACTGGAGATCCCGGAGGAAACCCACGCAGGTCATGGGGAGAATGTCCAAACTCCATACAGGCAACGCCCATAATCAGGATCGAACCAGTTTCTCTGGCGCTGTAAAACTCTACTACTGCACAACCGTGCCGCATGGTTCATGAACGTGGGGACAGAGAAATGTTAATGATGCTAATATCATCAATTGCCATGCGATCACAGCATGCATCTTCCACGTGCACCCATTTCATAGATTTGAAAACATTTCTGAATATTCCTATGTAGTTTTGCCAGTGCTGAGCGGAACCATCAGGAAACAATATAGAAACTTGTAATAAAATCCTAAGAACTTTTATATGAAAAAAAAGTTCAGGATGAAATAATTAAATTTATTATCACCAAGACAATATAGTTGATTGGTTACAGATTGGCTTTTAAAAAGACTACATACCAATGAAAAGTGATATGTTTACTTGTGTCTTTATAGCTTTGGAATCTCCATTCCATCTAATGAAACTCAGGCAGAGGACAATTGTAAAAAGTTGGCGATTTTGTTTTTTTAAATGAAAGCCTGGTTTAATTGAAAGAATGCCTGCATAAAAATAAGGTATAATACACACAAACACAATAGGTGCCTTGTAGCACAGTGCACGGTGGCGCAGCAGGAATGTTGCTGCTTTAAAGCGCTTGCAGCGACAGAGACCCAGGTTCAATCCCGACTGCGGGTACTTTCTGTACGGAATTTGTGCGTTCTTCTCGTGACCACGTGGGTTTTCTCCAAGGTCTTCCGTTTCCTCCCACATTCGAAAGACGTACTGGTTTGCAGGTTAATTGGCTTGGCATAAGTGTAAATTGTCCCTGGTGTGTGTAGGATGGTGTTGATGTGCTGGGATTGCTGGTCAGTGCGGACTCAGTGGGCCGAAGGGTCTGTTTCCGCGCTACATCTCTAAAACTAAACCTAAAGTTTCTTTATATCCAGATATGGTGGAACTGGCAAGTGATGCTCAGATTGTTCAGCCAGGACTGTTGTTTAAGTTGAAGATAGACACAGAAAGCTGGAGTAACTCAACAGGTCAGGCAGCATCTCTGGAGAAGAGGAATAGGTTACTTTTCCGATCACTGTTTTCCGATCCGATTCTGAACACTTCTTCAGACTGAGACTCAAGGGAAAGGGAAATGAGTGATATAGAATTTATTTTGAATGTCTGTTGTTTAAGTTCACAATTCAGGACTGATAAAAACAACAAACACAGTCACTGTTTTAACAAGAGGAATATCCTAAATACCCTCACAGGAACGGGGCATGAGGTCACGAGAAGAGGCATGCAATAGCAAAGTGAATTACATGGGCAAAACCAAGTAGCCTGAACTATTGAACTATTGAAACACAAAGGCACATCCACTGAAGACTAATGACTTGCACAAGCTTCCTGGCTGCTATAAGCCCAGATTGCAAACCTCCACGTCTTTGCAGTGTGGTAGGAAACCAAAGATCTTAAAGAAAACCCACGCAGGCCACGGGTGAACCTACAAACTCTGTGCAGCTGCTAATAAAGAATGATGTTTAAGAATAGAAACAAATTACTGGGAACCAACAAGGCTGTTTTGTCCAATTGAGGAAGACTGTGGGATTCCAGGGAGTGGAGGCGGAGGGTGGGACACGGGGCAAGTTGGTTGGCGTGGGCATGTTGGGCCGAAGGGCCTGTTTCCACGTTGCAGGATTCCATGACTCTGACTGCACCTGAAGAAATACCTGCCGCATGATTCCAGTGCTCTTACTGCACTGGCATGGAACGGTTCTTCCTGTATCACCAGTGGTGGGCATATCTGTTATTGACAGGCCAGAGGTCCAGTGGGATGTTAAAGATGAGTTCAATCCAAACTATTGCAATGTCATCCCTTAACAAAGACTGAGCTTATCGTTGAATATTGTATCTTATTTAAAATATCTTGGATCGGTATACTTATCCCCTCGATATAGGTTTATGGTGAAGGGATTGAATAGGAATCTGAGGGGTAACCTTTTCAAACAAAGGGTGGTGGGTGTATGGAACAAGTTGCCAGAGGAGGTAGTTGAGGCAGGGATTATTGCAATGTTTAAGAAACAATTAGACAGGTACATGGATAGGACAAGTTAGGAGGAAAATGAGCCAAATGCAGGCTGGTGGTGCTGGTACTTATTGGCCGGTTTGGGCAAGTTGAGCTGAAGGGCCTGTTTCCATTCTGTATGACTATGACTCCATCTAAGTCTTGTCTTCAAAGTTAACCACTCCTCATGGTCCCATGTGCTTATAGCCCAGTTTCCTTTTGCCCTGCCTTCAATATTGATTGACCTGGCCAATGAAATTCCTCGTATGTTGCAAAACATACTTGGTGAATAAAGTGTGATTCTGATTCTGATATTGGTTTGCCATGTTGTGTAATAATAAACTACACTTGTATTTTGTGCTGAATCATGACAATGGTTGTACATTCTCGATGTGGTGTAGGGAACTAAATCTGGAACTCAGAAAGCAATGCTTTGTTCTCAATCAGTAGCATCTATAATCATTTATCACCATAGTTGCACATCAAAATATTTGCTTTGATTTTCCTGCACTTGCTTCACCCTTTCCTGCTGGTTTCAGTGAATTTTCCTTGCAGATCCCTGTTTTTGTGTTGTATTCCATTTCCATCTGTTTTAATCTCCTAGATCTGCTGACATAATTGTACTTCCTCCAGCTCAAACCATTCTGTCTGATGATTTTCCAGGCTGACTCCTTATCCATGTATTCCCTTTGTTCCCTCGTTCCCTCTTCCCAAATCTACTACAACTGTAAAGAACTAATGAATGAAGATATGACAAATTATTGCATGAAGCATATCTGTCTCTGAACGAGTCTCATTCTGGCGGGTGGCACAGCTGGTGGAGACATGGTTTCAATCCCGACCTCGGCTGCTGTTTAGTTTAGAGATACAGCACGGAAACAGGCCCTTTTGCTCACCGAGCCCGCACTGACCCGCGATCCCAGCACACTAACACTATGCTCCACACACTAGGGACAATTTACACTTAAACCAAGCCAACTAACCTACAAACCTGTACGTCTTTGGAGTGTGGGAGAAAACTGAAGATCTCAGAGAAAACCCACACAGTCACAGGGAGACCGTACAAACTCCGTACAGACAGTACCTGTAGATGGGATCGAACCCAGGTCTCTGGTACTGCAAGTGCTGTAAGGCACCAACTCTACCGTTGATCCACCGTGCTGCACCATGCTGTCTGCATGGAGTTTGCACATTCTCTCTTGGACCGCGTGGATTTCCTCTGGGTGCTCTGGTTTCCTCCCACATCCCAAAGACGTGCGGGATTATAGGTTGATTTGTCTCTGAAAATTTGCCCCTAACGTGTAGGGAATGGATGGGAAAGTGGGATAACATGCATCTAGTGTGAATGGGTGATCAATGGGCCGAAGAGCCTGTTTCCATGCTGCATCTCTAAACTAAAACTAAACTCGTATTTTCATGGCACTGACCATGTGCAGATGGTCACTAATGGTAGCTAATAAATGATAAAGTTCAGCAAGGATATGTCATGTATGATCATTAACAGAAAGTAATATCAATGGGACCATTATAAACAAAATGCCAAATTAACTGATTACGTAAAGGCAGGTTGCAGTTTCTCACCTTCAAGGAGTTTCTCCCTTTGACTGAGTATAGTCAGTTATGGTGTTTATAGTTAGAGTTTAGAGATACAGCGTGGAAACTGGCCCTTCGCCCAACCGAGTCTGCAGCGACCCACGATCACCTTTACTCTATATTCTCCTAGTTTTGTATCCTACACGGTAAGGGCAATTTACAGAAGCCAATTAACCTACAAACCTGCACGTCTTTGGAATGTGGGAGAAAACTAGAGCACCTGGAGAAAACCCACGCAGTTGCAGGGAGAATGTACAAACTCTGTACAGATAGCACGCGTAGTCAGGATCAAACCTGGGTCTCGTGACACGTCGACTTTGGGGTAACAAGTAGAAAAATCTTCAGAGATGCAGATCAACCATGTTAAAGGTAGACTCACATTTGTTCACTTATATTACAGCAAATCTTAATCTGGCATTTCTTTTTTTAAAAAGACACCAAGTGCTGGAGCAACTCAACAGGTCAGGCAGCGTCTCTGGATAACATGAATAGGTGATATTTTGGGTTGGGACCCTTCAAACTCTTTAGAAATTCCTTTTTCTTATTTTATATCGCTATTTCCTGATTTATTAGTATTATGTAATGACTTTAGTCTTACAAATAATCTTGAAACCATGCAACTATGTAAGTTCAGTAGAATTGATTTGTATTGATTGATTTGTATCGTATTGATTTGCATTTACATTTAATTTGAGGTTTAGGTCTCTAATGAGAAAAAGAGAGTGCCTTGTCAGGGACTTTTATTTTGGACATTTTTCTCTTAATACCTTGTTACATTTCATTATGTTTTGCCCCGATCATTGCATTCGAGAAGAAGATGTAAAGGTTTGATCTTGTTTCTCCTGTTTCCTCAACATTTTAATGGAATGAGCAGCTGCAAATCTGTGAATGGTTTCAGAAATCTTACATTGGGTTTCTCCCACCCCCTTGGCTTAGAGCCAGTGCAAACATTAACCAGCAGCGGACAAGTTGATCTTCGAACACTTTGCAGGAAGTTGGTTCACCTGCAAAGAGCCTCAGATGGTGATAATAATCATGGGGAGTGTGATAAATGGGACACTGCACTCGGAGTAGAAGCTTATGGGCAGAGCAGTGATGGGCTTTCACACCAGAATATTATTTATTTGTGGTTTGGCAGATCTGCGAGGAATGGAATGATTTTGTGCCATGTTCTAAAAATAATACAAGCTTGAGGTTTACTTTTTTTTTTGTCAGTCTATGCTTTAAATGGATACATGCCTCATTTGTTCTGCACTTTGATTTTGTTGTGGTCTGCGTCTAGGTGAAAGTCAAGTAGCTAAAAATAATATATGATGGGGGAAGTATTCCTGTGGTTTAAAGCCAGATGATCGTCCCACAAAGTGGGGAGATTTCCTCTGAGGAAGTCTATGGAATTTGTAAATGAATGTCAGGCTACTGGGACCAATTTAATGTTCTAAGGGTGGAACTTTAACACCTGGTACCTTTATTCTGGATTTGGACCAGGTAGGTTCAAATAATGTTTAGATTAATAATTAAGTGGGAAGGGTGGACATAGGGTCATAGAGTCATACAACGTGGAAACAAGTCATTTGGCCCAACTTGCCCATGCTGATCAACAAGTCTCATTTAAACTGGTCCCATCTGTCTGCATTTGGCCCATATCCCTCTAAACCTACCCTATCCATGTACCAGTCTAAATGTTTCTTAAACGTTGCAATAGTACCTGCCTAAACTACTTCCTCAGGTCAGCTAGTTCCATCCACCCACCACCCTTTGTGTAATAAAGTTACCCCTCGGGTTCCTTTTAAATCATTCCCCACTTACTTTAAATCTATATCATCTGGTTCCCGATTCTCCTTCTCTGGGCAGGAGGCTCTGTGTGTTTATCTGATCTGTCCCTCGAAGGAATAGGGTCATAGCCTGCTCAACTTCTCCCTAACGCTCAGGTCCTCTAGCCCTGGCAACATCCCAGTAAATCTTCTCTGCACCCTTTGCAACTTGACAACATCTTTCCTATAACATGGTGCCCAAAACACAATATTCTAAATGTGGCCTCACCAACATCTTACATAACTGCAACATGACCTCCCGACTTCTATGCTCAATGCTCTGACTGATGGAGGCCAATGTACCAAAAGCCTTTTTGACCATCTTATGGACCTATGATGCCACTTTCAACAAACTATGTACCTGTATAGGTGGCACGTCATAAGCAACTTAAAGGGAGACGAGAGAAGTGAAGGGCAAAGGCACATAGTTCCAAGGCATTCGGCTAAGATTACAAATTGCATTTGTATTGCTACTTATATACTGCTACTATTGCTACTACAAATATCCCCAGGCCTTTGATGCATTAGTAATGATGATGGGAAGATGGGCTTGATACGTGTTCAAGGTTAGAATCAGAGGAATTTAGTGGGCATGTGGGCTTACACAGAAAAGGTGTGAATATGGGTCGTATGCCAGTCAGACCATGATGGACGGGTAAAAGCGGACTTAGGAATGTGGCAGAATAGCATCTGTTACTGGATCTAGAGATAAGAGTTTGAATTCCATCAAATGCTTAAATAAATCTGGAACTTAAAAAAAAGCTGATCTCAGAAAGAGCAACAAGGAAGCTACTGCAATTCATAGTTCATGAGAGCGAATGTCTGCCTTCCTTCCCAGTTCTGGGCTATATGTGACTCCAAACTAATTTTTACTAAAGTCAATTAACCTGCAAACCTGTGCGTCTTTGGAACGTGGGAGGAAACCGGAGCACCCGGAGAAAACCCACGCAGGCCACGGGGAAAACGTACAAACTCTGTACAGTCAGCACCCGTGGTCAGGATCGAACTCCGGTCTCTGGCGGTGTAGGGCAGCAACACTGCCGCTGGGCCACTGTGCTGCCCCCTCCGTCTAGCACCACAAATTTAGAAAAAAGATGGAAGGGAATGGCTAAAGATGTTTCTGACATTGAGACCATGTGAGATGATGGCTGGGAGAAGTGGAGAATTATTTAAAAAGTTGTGGAGATTGTAGTAATGTATATAATTTATGTAATAATACAATTGCATGCATGTGGCTGATAGTTATTCCCTTTCAAGCCAGCAGGGGCCATTTTACCTTTTTGTTAGATAATCTTGTATACTTTTTTTAATCTATGTCTGGTGCCATTCTGGATGACCTTTAGAAGGACTGTGTTTGCAGACATGTATAATCAGCATGCTTGATGAACATAAACAATTCTTTAGACTTTAATGATGCTATGTGGAAACAAGGCCCTTTGACCCACTAACACTATCCTACGCACTGGGGACAATTTACAGAAGCCAATTAACCTACAAACCTGAACGTCTTTGGAATATCGAGAGATAGTTAGATAGAGCTCTCAGGGATGGCGGAGTCTAGTGATATGGGGAGAAGGCAGGAATGGGGTACTGATTGTGGATGGTCAGCCATGATCACATTGAATGGCGGTGCTGGCTCAAAGGGCAGAATGCCCTCCTCCTGCACCTATTGTCTATTGTGGGAGGAAGCCGGAGCATTCAGGAAAAGCGCACGCGGTTATGGGGAGAACGTGCAAACTCCGTACAGACAGCACCCATAGCCGGGATCCAACCTGGTTCTCTGGCACTGAGACAGCATTTTTACCAGTGCACTACTGAACCGCCCTTTGTAAAGGGTGAAACCCTGTCTCTACCTTTTATGTGCACGTTAAGATGGAAGAATGGTGAAGAAAGGTGAGTTACCAACAGTTTAGAAGGGAGCGGTTTAAGATGCTTGTTAATTAGTTCCATATGGGTTCCGAACAGGATGTAGCATCACCAAGTGTGAACCAGATCTTATTCAGCATGGTTCGATTCTGGCTCATGAGTCAGTTAAAGCTACCATGGGAAAAAGTCAGATTGTCTGAGTACCAACAGCTACATTTGACTGGAACACTAGAGCTTTGCATACGAGTTCCCAGGAATTTTTGTTTTTATTTGAGAAAAGAGAGGAATGGCATATTTAAACAAAGAACATCTGCTCTGTGTGTGGTATCAGTGATTGACCTATTTCTTCAGCGAGTCAGAGAGCGTATCTTTGTAATATTTCAGTAAACCCTGTCTCAATTGCCCACATCAACCAATGAATTCAGAAATCCGCTTCCATTTAAGCTGATGTTGCAGGTAAAATAATGTTTCTAGAATGTGAATTGTATTTCAAAAACCCAACTGGAACACCAGAATGAAGTGAAATATCCTGTATGGAAAAATGAATGACAGATCTGTTGTTATATAATGCCAACCGCAGATGTGGTTAGACTCCAGGGAACAGTGTTAAAAGCCACAACGGGTAACACTGTAGATCATTGAACACATGCTCAGAAGGCTTCCACTTAAAATCCATTCTTTACCAACTTTGGAACAACTGTTGATGGCATATCAGTATCCCCCACCCCAAGAAGATGTGGCAAGCAGCTTAGCTTACAGGGGTAGGGGTGGGGGGAAAGGAGGAGGTACCATAGCATAGTGGTGCAGTGGTAGAGCTGCCACTTCACAGTCCCATAGACCTGGGTTTGATCCTGACTGTGGGTGCTGTCTGTGCGGAGTTTGCACGTTTTCCCTGTGACTGCGTGGGTTTGGTGCTCCTGTTTTCTCCCACATTCCAAAGAAGTGCAGGTTAGTAGCTTAATTGCCTTCTGTAAAATTGTCCCTAATGTGTAGGACATAAAACCAGTCTATGGGTGATCAATGGTTGATGTAGAATCAGTGAGCCAAAGGGCCTGTTTCCACACTGTATGTCTGAACTAAACCACACCAAAAATAAGAAAGAAGTGATGGTTACAATCTGTAATATCTTACACCACTCTGCTTTACGTTGTGTTCATTTGCAGATACCTGGAGATAGATGGAAGAAGCGGAAGCTTGCGTTGTCTTAACCTAGTAGCAGTCAATGAATGGGTGGAGGAAAATATTTCAGATTGGTTGGAAACATCAGAGTAGTTCCTTTGCTATCACAGATTTCAGTCTTCCCTTAAGTCTTCATACCGTTTAATATTATATCTAGGAAGATGATTCCAAAAGTAACACTATTTCTTGGCATCTGAGTCTGTTATAAATTATCTAACAGCAAAGATGTAAGCTTGATGGCTTTGCCTTTCACATCTGTCGGAGTGCACCGTAGGTTCACCAGGTAAATGCCTGGGATGGCAGGACTGACATATAATGAAAGTATGGATCGACTGGGATTGTATTCACAGGAATTTAGAAGGATGAGAGGGAATATCATAGAAACATATAACATTCTTAAGGGATTGGATAGGCTAGATGCAGGAAAAATCATGGGATATGGGGAGAAGGCAGGCACGGGTTATTGAGTGTGGATGATCAGCCATGATCACAATGAATGGTAGTGCTGGCTCGTAGGGCCCAAATGACATCCTACACCCATATTCTATTCTATGATGAGCTTCAAATATGAAGCTAATGGAATAAAACGTTCCAACATGGATGCTGTAGCAACATGGATGGAAAATCAGCAAATAAAATTCAACAGACAGGCAAGTTTTAGAGATTGGTGGGAAGATATCAGTGAACTTCTCCAAGTAAGAGAATTGCTGCTCTTCGTAGTGCCTATTAATTATTTAGACATGAGTGTGCAAGCACAATTCCAAAACATGTTGAACAGCCTAAACTTCATGAACTGCAAGGAGGATAGTGGTGGACTTCTAGAAGATATGGGCACGTAATTTGGGCAGATAGAAGGCAGCTAAACGTTAAGTCTGGGAACTGGAAATTGTAGAACTATATTTTAGTAGGAAGATTGGAAGAAGCCAATACAATTTTTGAGCACAATTCTAAAGGGGGTAAAATAAAACAAATGTGCAAAGTTATTTGAACGCCATGTGGAGTTTATGAGCATAGATTACAAGAGGAAATAACTCGTGATATATTGGCCTGAACACAATTAGAGTCTTGTGTCCAGTTCAATTTACCATACACTTGAGGGAAGATAAAGACTCATAGAGCCATACAGCACAGAAACAGGCCCTATGGCCCAACTTGTCCATATCAACCAAGATGCCCCATCTATGTCTGCCACGTTTGGTCCATATCCCTCTAAACCACTTCTATCAATATACCAGTCTAAACGTCTTTTAAATGTTCATATAGTACCTGCCTCAACTATTTCCTCTGGCAGTATGTTCTGTATACCCACCACCATTTGTGTGAAAACGTTACGCCTCAGGTTCCTATTAAATCTTTCCCCTCTCACCTTAAACCTATGTTCCCAGGTTCTCGGGGTAAAAGACTGTGCAGTCACCTATCTATATATTAAGTACCCCATTAGAGACCTTTGAACTATCTGTAATTGGACTTAATCTGACTTTATCTTGCACTAGATGGTGTTACCTTTATTATTTTATCTGTACACTGGACAGCTTGATTGTAATCCTATATAGTCCTTTCTTTGACTTGATAGCACGCAACAAAAACTTTTCACTGTACCTTGGTACACATGACAATAAACTAAACTAATGTATGAAGGTGATTTGGCAAAAGAATCAACACTGAAATTAGGACATTTTTTTTTAATATAGCATGAGACTAGAAGCTAGGGACTTGAATGCATTACAGAGGCTGGTGGTGGAGGCAGATTCAATTTAGGGTCCAAAAGAGAGACCGATAAATCTCTGAAAGTAAATAATGTAGTAAGGCTGTGTGGAGCATGCAGGTCTGTTGGACTAAGTACTATAACCATCCTGTAGTGCTGTGAAATGGTGGTAGAAACAGTGCTGCCTGTTTATAAATGTGGTTTTTGTCCAACTGCTGAAATTCCTCAATACTGTACACCAACAACAACCTTTCATAAAATCGTTACGGGATACATCTCTGAAAGACTATAGACAAAAAGACACAAAAATACTGCCGTTCAGTTTACAGAGAATGTCCAGTCTCCAGATAAAAGTAAGTTGGCGTGTAAAAGTGCCAGCTTTAATGAAAAATAATTATCCAAAAAATAATATGAGTAAAGAAAAATAACTTTCAAGAGAGAGGTTTGTCAGTCAGAGTGAATCTTAATAATAAGAAGACTATTTTACAATTCCATTTTCACAGTAGTTTGCTTGAGAACAAGCAGCAGAATCTGTTTAATGATATAAAGGAAGTGATTGCACAATAAATGTCCGCTTGCGCAATACTGTGACTAAAAGCTTAGCTTCAACTGTTCCAAGATCAAGGACACATAATGATGTCCACATGATGATGACTAATGATTAGTACACCCACTTCATTCCCAGAACATCATTTCTTGGCTTTGGAACTGAGCTTTGATCAACTTTAGCAAAAGTGTTACATTCTGTAACTGATACTTGCAAACTTAAACAACAGTTTAAATGTCTAACATCATGCGTCATAGAACATCATCTGACCCACAGATAGAATTAAAATATCCTTTCCCGTTGTGCATCTTTCCAATTTGTAATATGAATTAAAGTTTATTTACAGTATAGGAAATAGCAAAATTAATTAGTGGAATCTAAATGCTCAAAGATATTACAACTTCTGACGTTCATTTTCTCATTAATTAGACCATGGGTTGTATTTGAAGATCAGAATCCGAATCAGAATCACACTTTATTCGCCAAGTATGTTTTGCAACTTACGAGGAATTTCATTGGCCAGGTCAGTCACACAATTAAAAGTAACAGATCACTTCAAAAAAGGTATCAGCTCCGATGTTAAGTCCACACCCAGCGCTGGGGCTCACGATAGTCCGAGGAGGCTTCCAGCTCCATCGATGGTAGGCTGCAGAGCCCGGAGAAAGTGATCCGAAAATTGGTCACATCTCCGGGAAGGTAAGAACCTGAAAAAAAGTTTCCCCCTCCCCCCCCCCCCCCCCTCCCCCCCCCCTCCCCCCTCCCCCCTCCCATAAAACAAACCGAAGAACATGTGATATGTGCAAAGATATGTGTGAACCTGGGAACTGAACAATTGTGTATTTAAAGGGAAAAAAAAATCCCCGGCTATTTATAAAGGCATGGAACTATACTATGCAGGAAAGCCTAGCACTACCAAGACTCTTGGGTCTATCGAGTTTGAAAAATAAGTAAAGGCCACACTTTCATCTCACCATTGCCATCAGGAAGAAAATACAGGAGCCTGAAAACTGTAATGTCCAGGTTCAGGAACGGCTTCTTCCCGACAGCCATCAAGCTATTAAACACAACAACAAATAAGCTCTGAGCTCTGAACTGCAAAATACTATATTATTATTGCACTATATTTGTTATTTATTGAACTTGTTCTTTTTTTTTCTCCTCCCCCGTTATGTACTATGTTTACACATTCACATATTGTGTGCTGCAGCAAGTAAGGATTTCATTGTCCCATCTGGGAGATAGGACAATAAAATACTCTTGACTCTTGACACTTCAAATTGCTAATTCTTTCAACAATCTCTCCAATTTTCCACCTTGTCTTCAAATGTCTTTCAAGGTATGCACATATTCATCATTCTTTTATTTTACTCGAGTTTATACTCAAAATTAGCAGTCTGAAGTTTCACTATTGCCTTCTAGTTCTGCAGTTCGACACAATCTTAAATATATTCTTGCAACTCTCATAGAGTCATGGAGACAAACAGCATAGGAAAAGGCCCTTTGGCCCAACTCATCCACTCTGACCAAGATACCCCATCTAACATAGTCCCAATTACCTTTGTCCCTCCATAGTCCCAACCAAGTCCCATTTGGTCATATCCTTCTAAACTTTGCCTAACCATGTACAGTACCTATCCACGTTGCCCCTCAAGTTCATATTAATTCTTGCACCTTTCACCTTCAACTGATGTCTTCTTGTTTTTGACCCCCCCCTACCCTGGGTAAAAGACTCTGTGCACTTCACCCGATCTATTCCCCTCCTGATTTTGTACATCTCTGTAATATTTCTTTATCTGTTCCTTCAAGACAATAGAATACAGAACTATCTCCAAAGCATTAACTTCAGCAAAATGCATAGGATCTTCAACATCCTTTATGCCTTGTAAGTGTTACTTCCCACCCAAACTACCCCCATACCCAGGTACATTCCCTTTCAACCACAGGAGATGCAACACCTGTCTCTATAGCTCCTCCTTTGACTCTATTGAGGAACCACAACAGTCCTTATGTGATAAGGCAGAGATTCACTTGCACCTCCTCCAACCTCATCTTCCGTATCCGTTGTTCTCAGTGTTCTCCTATATATCAGCGGAACAGACCGGGTCATTGTTTCGTTGAACACCTACGCTCAGTTCGTCTTGGCCTATGCAATCTCCCGGTTGCCAAACATTTTAACTCCCCTTCCTAATCCCATAGCGACCTTTCTGTCCTGGGTCTCCTCCACTGCCGGAGTGAGGCCACATACAAATTGGAGGATCAGCACTTCATATTTCCCTTAGGCAGCTTACAACCCAGTGGTATGAGTATGAATTTCTCTAATTTCAAGTAACCCTTTCATTCCCTCTCTCTCCAATCGCCCCCCCCCCCCCCCACCCTAGTTAATCTGCCAGCTCCACTGTTAGCATCCATATATCCCTTCCTTATCATCTCTTCCACAGCCAACAATGGATCACTCTGGGCTCCACTTTTCCTTGGCCATCGGTGCTGGCTCTGACTTGTTCTGAACCTTTTCATACTTCTAATCACCCCCCCCCCCCCCCCCCCCGACTCTCAGATTCACGGTTTCAACCCGAAACATCACCTATTTCTTTTCTCCAGAGATGCTGCCTGACCCCCTGAGTTACTCCACCATGTTGTGTCCATCTTCCTTTTCCTCTTCATTGCTTTGCTGAGTTCTTAAATGTCCCCTGTCTATTAGCAAGGCCGTAAGCATTTTTTTTTGAGCTAATGCTATCTTTAACTTCCAGTGTTAGCCATGGCTGGACTACTTTCCCTGTTGAAATTTCCTTCACATATCCTGTTAGGATATACATTACATTTACACTATGTATTAATTCCCGTTTGCAGTGTTCGATTTCCCTCACCTTACCACATCCAAATCTTACCTCATGCCTTTGTAGTTTGCTTTTCCAGAGTTACAATCACCCGTCTCAGATTGAATAAATCACTTTCAATCTTTATAAATAGTTCCTTGTATAAATCGTTATCCAATGGGAAATAGGTCTTCCCTATCCATTCTGTCAATGCTGCCCCAGATTTAGTAACTTCACTTAAATCCCCTCTCGACAAGCTCACTTCTGAAGGAAGCCATGCTGCATTACTCATCTCCTTTAATACTGTAATTCTCCACTCATAACATCATCATGGCAATCTATCTCATGCTACCACGATTATCAGAACTGTATCCCATCGTTTGGTAATGGCTAAATAATATTTTGCACAGTTCAGGCATGACTCTCTGCTATTCTGTTGTAACTTGAACCAATGTACCTTGAGTGATAGAGGCATATATCCTCCCACCCTGCTTCTTGCAAAGTAGCTATCCCCTACTCTCTACTTCTTTGTCTCTGCCGCATCTGCTCCCAAGATGAGGGCTTTCCATGCTAGTATATCCAAAATACCCTCTTTCTTTAGTAAATGCGATTTCTGCACTGCTGTCGTAAATGTAACCCTCACCTGCATCTACTCTGTGCCCCGTTGTTCTGCTCTGGCTCCCCTCCCCCCAGATCGAACAAGGATAGACTTCCCCAGGTCCTCGCCTTTCAACCCACCAGCCTCCGCATCCAACGGATCATTCTCCGGCATTTCCACCACCTCCACCATGACCCCACCACCAGTCACATCTTCCCTCCCCCACCCCTTCCCACCTTCAGTGGAGGCCACGCACTCCGCAACTCCTTCCCACCCAAACCACCTTCTCCCCAGGTACTTTCCCCTGCAACAATAGGAGATATAACACCTGTCCCCATACCTCCTCTCCCTCATCTATCCAGGGATCCCAGCAGTCCTTCCAGGTGAGACAGAGGTTCATATGTATCACCTCTAACCTCTTTAACATCTGCGAGACCAAGTATAGACTCGGTGACCGTTTTGCTGAACACTCGTGCGAGGTCCTCTAAAGCCTATTGGACTTCCTGGTTGTTAACCATTTTAACTCATTTTCCCATTTCCATACCCATACTGACCATTCTGTCCTGAACCTCCTCCATTCGGAGTGAGGTCACATGCAAATTGGAAGAACAGCTCCTCATATTTTACTTGGTTAGCTCACAACCCAACGGCATGATCATAATATTCTCCCTTTTTAGGTAACTTACCAAAACCACCCCTCTCTACTACTTCCTCTCCATTTTTTTTTTCTCTCTCTCGCTCTCTCTCCCATGTGCCCTACCTGGACTTGCGCCTATTTCTCCATCTGTAACCTGCCCTCCGGTCTCCGTAACTTACATATAACATTATCCTCGACACCTAGCAATTGGTAATGAAAGTTTACTTCATTGCCTCTCTTGAATGAGTGACTTTAATGGGAACGATACAATTGCACTGTTCTGTGTGCCAACCATTGTTTGCAATAATGGTACTAAATCAGACAGCATGATTATAGAATAATAGATTATAGATTGCATGATATTAGGAAGAGTGGAAAAAGAGCAGGCCAATCTGCTAATTTGATCCCGATTTGGCATTATTGGTTTCTCCAACAACTTTCCTTTCAGAACCGGCGGCATGGTGGCACTTTCAGGGCAACAAAGTGGAGCTTTCAGGGCGGTATGGTGGCACAGCGGTAGAGCTACTGCCTTACAGCGCTTGCAGCGCCAGACACCCGGGTTCGATCCCGACTACGGGTGCTGTCTGTGTGGAATTTGTATGTTCTCCCTGTAACTGCATGGGTTTTCTCCGAGATCTTCAGTTTCCACCCACGCTCCAAAGATGTACTGGTTTGTAGGATAATTGGCTTGGATTTATTAAATTGGTATAAGTGTAAATGTACGCAGTGACGCGCGGTAGCACGCGGCGCCCCGGGATTTTGAGATGGTCAAAATCCTTGTGTGCCACCTGCCTAATCCTGCTCCTATAACCTATGAGCTTATGGATATAGCACATGGCTTGGCATCCTGGACATGTGAAGCATGGAAAAAGGCAGAGAGAAAGTTTGTGTGTTTTAGTGCAGCCATGCATCCATTGTTAAAGCTTATTCGCTCTGGCAGGGTGAGGGTCAGGGATCAGCTGAGAGAGGAGTTGTGGTGGGGAGGAAGGGAGAGGGGTGAGGGATGCGGAGGTAATGATCCTTACTTCTTTTGATCTCAGCTCTGCCTCAAGTTCCGACCAGACACTTAGCTGAGTGTTGCAGAAGCAGATGTTTGAGACTTTGCGACCCAGTTTATTCCTGCAATAATCAGCATACCGTGCATTTGCATTGCAGCATATAGTAGAAACCTAGCCAGAGCAGATACATGGGGAACTAGTCATAATATAGGGCCAACATTCCCTTTGGAAAGGGAAGATGAAATTCTGAATTTGGCTCTAATTCCGTGAAGCAGTTTGATTGGTGATGGTGTTGGTGTCATATTTGTCATGTTATCAATATTTAAAGCATGGCAACATTTATTTTGCCTCTACCTTGCAGCATATCCAGTACACAGAATCACGAGTGTGTAAATGATCTGGCAACGAGTTCAAATCTTTCAGCATCAGGCGAATTAGCTCCTTAAATCTGGAGTAAAAACTTAGTTGCTGTAACGAGAGACTATAAAATTATAAGATTGTCATAAAATAATAATCTGGTTCATAAATATCTCTGTGGGATGTCACAGAGGGAAGGAGACAAGGAAGTTGACTCGTGAAGAGAAAAAAAGGTATCCAGGGAGTGAATGTCCACAGATTTGTGATGTTGACAAGGTGCATAGATAACCTGGTTCAGAAGGCACTGGAGAGGCCTGCCTTGCCAAGGTGTAGAATGTAAGAATTACATTGTGTCGGAAGGAACTGCAGGTGCTGGTTTATACTGAAGATAGACACTGATGGCTGGAGTAACTCAGCTGGTCAGGCAGCATCTTTGGAGAAGAGGAATAGATGACTCACCGGGTTGGAACCCTTCTTCAGACATTACATTGTTTGTGCACAGCCAAAATCTGTGAGGATATTGCCAGGACTAAAGCAGGAATGAATGCCTAGCATTAGGACAGGCAAGGCTGAGGAGGAGATTTAATAGGGTCTTCTTCGTACATGGTCTCTCGGGGTGGAGGGTGATGTACTTCTACTCTGGTTTTCTGAGGTTTAAAGTGACCAATGTAGTCAATATGGAATCCTAGGCTCTTCCACAGATTGAGCAGGTGGTACCTTATGGGAAGAGTTGGGTGGGTGCTTTGTGCAGTGGTGCACTCCTATCACTTATGCAACACCTCAGTGCATTCCCAAAGCATGGCCTCAATCTTCTCAATACCCCACCCACATACTCCATCCCCATTGTGAGCAGTTATGGATCAATAACTTTCAAGAGTTAGGAAATGCCATGTGCATTGCTTCAAGGCATCTTTGAGCAAATTCTTTGGCTTTGAGATTAGGTGAGGCAAAGCGTAATGAAAAAAAATTAAAAAATGCCCCGATGGAAAACTCAATTTCGTTAATATCACAGAACAATGATTTGAATGACTTACATACTTACATTTGAGCAATATATTTCAGGGTTAGAGTCACAGAGCCATAGTCATACAGCACCATAACTCTTCGGCCCAACATGCCCAAGATGACCAAGACAGCTCGTTCTATAGACCCACCACCCTTTGTGTGAAAATGTTATCCCTATGGTTCCAATTAAATCTTTCCCCCCTCACCTTAAACCCGTGTCGTCTGGTTCTCGACTCCCGCCACTCTGGCCACATGGAAAGATGATAAACATTGATCTTCCCAATTTAAAATGAAAGCTGGTAATTAATGGATTATTAAGAAGCAAAATAATTCTGGCAGTTTTGTAAGAATTCAGCTAGATACATTGGTGCTCTATAGGGAAGGGAACTTCTCATCCTGTTTGGTCTAACCCAAGTATAACTTGGTTTGCTGATCACAAATTATTCTGGTGTAAATAGTTGCCACAAAGAGAACAGGTAAAAGTATTTAATAATCTCAATACGATTGACTTTGCAAAGTCTTCCTCTCTGACAAAGGCAATTGATACACAAATTGATGAAACTGTCACATTAACATGTCATAGAAATATAGAAACATAGAAAATAGGTCCAGCACCGCCATTCAATATGATCATGGCTAATCATCCAGACTCAGTACCCCGTTCCTACTTTCGTCCCATATCCCTTGACTCCGTTAGCCCCAAGAACTATATCCAACTCTCCCTTGAATACATCCAGTGTAATCTGGATGTCGCAATAGTCATGCAACATCCTATATTTACACTAAGAGCATTACTTTTATCAACCAGCCCTTAATTCTTCCATTCCCTCCCCAGATTATATCTCAGGAAATGCACAATCACATCAAGATGAAGAACGATTTAATACATCAAAAATTAAACCGGGCCTCTTAAGAGAGAACAGCGAGAGATGATTTAATCATGTTCAAAGGGATTAAATTATGTTTATTAATGCAATTATTTTAACTAGCTAGGCTACTGAGAATCAGAACTCTTATTTACAAGTTACAGTATATAAAGAATAGATGAGATTGGATGCGGGATGATTCTGATTTAGCCAAAGGCCAATCTGTAGGACTGTGGAACAGGTTGTGATGTGGGTGGTGAATGCTGATTCTCTGTATTCCCTCAAGCAAGACCTGAAGTGTTTCCTGCATCATTTGTTAGTTTATCAATAGGCAAACAGTTCCTTTTAAAGCGAGTCAAGGACCCATTATATCACCCATCAATATTTACCACAAGACGGTGACCACACAGCCCACTTTTAAGCGTCTTGTCCTCAACGCCCTTTAGACTGATGCTGAAGGATAAGAGTACAACACTTTCCATTTATCCCGAGAGCCTCCAGTTAGAACTCCGACGGAATGAGCAAAGCCGTGTTTAAGTATTGCGGATATATTTAAATTCATTATGTATATTGCTGAGAATGCTGTTTACTTTTTGGGTGTGGGCAAGGTTGCTAACGAGGTATTCAATCTTTAAATCATGTTGATCTCTGAGCTTCTTTACATAATTGCTTGAATATAATAAGAAAGCAATGGCTATGTGTTGCTTCTCATTATAAATTAACCATGGCAATTTGAGTTATTGCAACATGATTTGCTGTGTGGCCAGCTGTGATTTTTTTTCTTTAACGTCTTATTTTTTCCGACCACTTTTAGCGGCACGAGGAATCATTTCTAATTTTATGTGAGGACATTAATCGTGGAGGAAGTGGAGTGGCCTGTTGATTTATTTAAGCGGCGACAAACTGAAAGCCTTGTTCCCTGCTCCTCCAAAAACGCAAGCCCTCGCAAACCGCAACAAAAGAGAACAGTGGAAAAGGTCAGACCTGGGATGCGCTATTTGTTTTTGCTGTAACAATATCCCCCACTTACCACCAGCCCAACGAGCCGGTGGATCAATTACTACTTGTCAGCTGGAAACTTGACCTGGGAAATGAAAGAAGGGCATGACCTCAAGGGACAGACAAAACTGTGAATGAGCTGAAGCTAAGGGTTAATGGTGCAAGTCTCCCTTCGCCTGCCTGCCCACTCTCTCCCTCCCTCCCTTCTACCTCCATGCTATTTTGAGGATCACTAGTCAGTCGGCATCTTCGCTTGTCCATTCATCGGACGTGAACCAGTAACTTTGAGCGGAAAGGAGATTTAATCCCAGATCAGTTTAATAGGTGGGGGAGGGGGTGGGAGGGTGTGGATCACAAACATAGAAACATAGAACCATAAAAAATAGGTGCAGGAGTAGGCCATTTGGCCCTTCGAGCCAGCACCGCCATTCAATATGATAATGACTGATCATCCAAAATCAGTACCCCGTTCCTGCTTTTCCCCCATATACCTTGAAACTCATTGAAACTTACCAAATGGTAAAAGGCCTGGATAGAGTGAATGTGGGGAGGATGTTTCCACGAGTGGGAGGGTAGAGGACCAGAGGCCACAGCTTCAGAATAAAAAGACGTATCTTTAGAAAGGAGCTGAGGAGGAATTTATTTAGTCAAAGGGTGGTGAATCTGCAAGAATTCATCACCACAGAAGGCTGTGGAGGCCAAGTCAATGGAGATTGACTTAGATTCTTGATTAGTAGGGATGTGAGTTGTTATGGGGAGAAGGCAGGAGAAAGGGGCTGAGAGGGAAAGATAGGGAAGTGTGAGGCGTTGCATTTTGGGACGTCGAACAAGGGCAGGACCTACACAGGAAATGGTAGGCCTCTGGGTAGCGTTGTAGAGCAGTGGGATCTAGGAGTATGGTCCTAGAAGGTCAAGTCGCAGGTAGATAAGGTGGTCAAAAAGGCCTCTGGCACTTTGGAATTCATCAGTATTGAGAATGGAAGTTGGGAGGTCATGTTGCAGTTGTATAAGAACCTGCATTTAGAATATTGTGTTCAGTTCTGGGCACCATGTTATAGGAAAGATATTGTCAAGCTTGAAAGGGTACAGAAAAGATTTACGAAGATGTTGTCAGGATTAGAGGGTGTGAGTGATAGGGAGAGGTTGAGTAGGCTGGATCTATATTCTATGGAGTGTAGGAGGATGAGGGGAGATCTTATAGAGGTATATAAAATCATGAGAGGAATAGATCAGGTAGATGCACAGAGTCTTTTACCCAGCACAGGGGAATCGAGGACCAGGCGACAAAGGCTGAAGGTGAAGGGGAAACGATTTAATACAAATCCAAGGGGTAACTCTTTCACACAGAGGGTGGAACAAGCTGCCAGATGAGGTAGTTGAGGCTGGGACTATCCCATTGTTTAAGAAACAGTTGGACAGGTACATGGATTGGACAGGTTTGGAGGGTTAGGGACCAAGCGTAGGCAAGTGGGACTGGGGTAGCTGGGACATTGATGTGGGCGTGTTATGCCGAAGGGCCTGTTTCCACTCTGTATCACTCTATGACTCTAAAGATCAGCCACGGATAGATCAGCCATGGCGGAATATACTTGATGGGATGAATGGCCTAATTGCTCCAAGAACTCATGAACTTATGAATAGGAACCTGAGGGGCAACCTTTTTACACAAAGGGTGGTAGGTATATGGAACTAGCTGCCGGAGGAGGTAGATAAGGCAGGTACTAACACAACGTTTAAAAAACATTTTTAGTTACAGATACATGGATATATACGTTTAGATGGATGTGGGCCAAACACAGGCAGCTGGAGCTTGAGTAGATGGGGTATGTTGGTCAGCGTGGGCAAGTTGGGGTGAGGGGCTTATTTCCACGCTCTATCACTTCATGACTCCTTGATCTCCTTAAGGTGGCTTTAATGCCACTGAGCACAGCAGAATATTCACCAAAGGGGCATCTAGCCTTGTTAGCGCCTCACCCTGGTCAATCACCAAAAGTTCCCAACAGCTTATCAGGAAATCAGCCAATGTCAGAACATCCGAGCAATACCAAATTACCAATGGACCAGGTTACACAGCGAGCAAAGCGATCCTGAATTTCACTGAAAATGGAAACAAAACATAGAAAGATAAACAGCTGGCACTCATAGCCATCTCACTATAATGGCACTGTTCACAAAACTAAAGATAACAGCACTCAATTGAATTGGATTGAGTGAACGACCAGGTCTAATCAGACAGCAGTGAACACCAACATATGAGGCAGATAAGTGACAACAGTTCTCGCAGCTTAAAACGATGATTAAAATCTGGTGTTTTATCCTGTCTGACTTTTTTTTTCTAGTGCCTGCGACCACAGCACGGTGTTGATGGATGACAGCTGGCTCACAATCAGAATAAGGTTATGAAGTTAGCGAGAGACTAATTCAAAGAAAACATTAGATATTATTTTAAGACTCTGAAGAAATGATTTTTTTCCTACTGATAAATAATGAATGTTCAAAATATAGAGCAATCATAAACCAGCCAGAGCCTCTGTAGGTGTCTCCGAATGAAATCCCTCCAACGTTTGCACAATTTACTCTTCTGATAATAAATGGCTGAGTTCCAGGGGTAGAAAGCAACAATGGCGATTCTTACGAACTGCCAGAATCATACGAAGAATTGTAATTGTAGGCCCATTGGCAACAGGGAACAGCCAGTGCTGCCTTTCATGCTTCAGTTTTCAGTTTTAGTTTATTGTCATGTGTACTGAGGTACGGTGAAAAGCTTTTGTTGCATGCCAATCAGTCAGCAGAAAGACAATACATGATTACTATCGGGCCATTCGGGGTACGGGAATAATTTTTACTGCAAGGTAAAGCCAGTAAAGTTCGATCAGCTTCTGAATCTTTGGAAGGCGTCCTGGTGACAGAAAACTGGAAAATCATTATTCGGATCTTCTCAAATGAGGGTAGAAACCACAACAAATGGGGCTACTAAGAGTGATTTATTCTTAATGGTGGGGCCAATGTGGTTAATACTATCTTCCTCAACTAGTTGGATTGTAGTAGAATTGACCTTGTTTCAATTCCATGAAATAAATGGGATACAAATGAAGGGTTTCTACAACAGGCAGGTAGTCCACTCCATTAAACTCCATTCCACTACTCACTGGAATTTAGAAGGATGAGAGGGATTTTATTGAAACATATAAAATTCTTAAGGGATTGGACAGGCTAGATGCAGGAAAATGTTCCCGATGTTGGGCGAGTCCAGAACCAGGGGCTCACAGTTTAAGAATAAGGGGTAGGCCATTTCGGACTGAGATGAGGAAAAGCGTTTTCACCCAGATTGTGGAATTCTCTGCTACAGAAGGAAGTGGAGGCCAATTCTCCGGATGTTTTCAAGAGAGATTTAGATTTAGATCATTGGGCTAATGGAATCCAGGGATATGGGGAGAAAGCTGGATCTGGGTATTGATCAGCCATGATCATATTGAATGGCAATGGCAAAGGGCCTAATGGCCTTTTCCTCCACCTAATTTCTATGTTTTTATGTTTCTATTGGGTTGTCACCCGAATGATGCAGGTTGAGAATTCGTAGCTCCTTTCTTTGTTGTGAGTTTGTTTGCGAGCACCCACTTGTGCAAACCAGCAATGAGCATTGGTATGGATGCATGACTTAGTACAATGCCATGTTGTGTATTCACCTTTACAGTCATTGTGAGGGTGTAGTATTAATAGTATGGTAAATATTGGCATATGACCAGCAAAACTGGCACACCCACTTTAGCATGAAAGCATGTAGACTTTAGGAGAGCTCCCTCTCCCCTCACCCCACTCACCATCAACAACACCACAGTCACATTTGTGGAGTCTTTTAAGTTCCTGGGAACCATCATCTCCAAGGACCTTAAATGAGGGGCCACCATCGACTTCAGTCAAATAGGCACAACAGAGGATGAACATCCCGTGGCAGCTGAGGAAGCACAATCTGCCACAGGCAATAATGGTCCAATTCTATACGCCCTTCGTAGAGTCTGTCACCTTCTCCATCATGGTCTGGTTTGGCACAGCCACCAAGAACGACATCTGGAGGGTGCAGCGAATTGTCCGATCAGCCGAGAAGGTTATTGGCTGCAACCTTCCCTCCATTGACGAACTGTACACTGCAAGGGCCAGGAAGATTACCCCTGACCCCTCTCACCCGGGCCACAAACCCTTTGAATCACTTCCGTGTGGAAGGCGACTCTGGACTGTCAAAGCTGCCACAGCCAGACATAAAAACAGTTTTCTTCCACGAGCAGTAGCTCTACTCAATAACAAAAAAACTGTAGCCTTCTTTTCCTCTGGTATTTTATTTAATTCACATGTTTAATCGATAATGTTATTACTAATGTTTTATGTGTAATTCCTAACTGTCACTGTATGTCATGTTGTGGGTGGAGCACCAAGGCAAATTCCTTGTATGTGACTACTTCGCCAATAAACTTATTCATTCATTCATTCAAAACAAAGTTGTTTCTCTTTTCACTGCAATGCTGCACGTATATTTTAAAGTGGAGTGTTAGATAACGTTGGACTGATTGAATCCTCAGGCCAACTGATGGTTTGGATCTGAGCTGCAGATCACGAACGGAAGCATTTGCAGGGTTGTTCTGGTGGGGAAAGGCAGTGAACGAATAGTTGTGATGGGATAACATCATCATTTAGTTCAGCAAAATCAATAGTATTAATAACATGTGAATTGGAAATGCAGTCTATTCATTCAAATTTGGGCATTCCATTATATCCATTGCGTCATAACATTGCAATCTCTAGTGTCTTTTCACCACAAAATTCAATAAACTGCTATCAGGTTTTGGACGGACCATTATGAATTCAAGTCCAAAGTGAACTTGGGAGTGATCAGCTTCCCACAACCAATTCCATATGTATAATTATTCCTGCCTTTTACTTATTTGCAGAAGTGGAGTGCATCACAAAATGAGTATTTGTGAAAACTAAAATCTTACATTTTGTGTAAAATATTTTTATGCCCAATGTTTTCATGCTTTTCTCTTTCAGCAGCGTATAACTTGTGTAACATTCCTCCTTTTATTGATAAAACAATACCCCCCTTTTAAAATTGCATCTTACTAACTTTCCATCGCTTTTCACATCCCTGATGCCATCTAAAAAAAATGTCAATTAACAAAGAGTGACTGTTGTCCTAAATTAATAATTCTTTATTTAATTGAATTACAGGAAAAATATGTTACATTTATGAAATCCCAAAGGCTAATTTCCCTTATGGGTTTTAGACAACATAGTTATTGATTGTATGATAGTACCGTGACATCCTGGGAGATAAGATGTCTTTTAAAGCAGCAAATTCGTGTAGATACAACTCTTCCTGTTTGTCTGAAGAAGTAAATGCACAGTGTCAGAGATCTGAGAATATACTTATTCTGGTGCAGAAAATCATCTTTGTGACTATGTTTAATCCATTTGTTCCTTAACACCACATACCTCATGCAGGAAGTGACATCAATTTTGTATGACAAGAAGAAAGGCTTTAATTGCATTTATTATTTAGTACATTATCTTCTCTATCCCTGATGCAAGAGGGATATTTTTCTTTAAGGAAATTGAGAAAGACAGAACAACCGATTGGTTACTATTATCAGACACTAATGGGTGTCACATCGATAAGACAGTAACAGGATATCACATTTTAGTGCTAACTACTGCACTCTCTTTACATGATCCATCATTATCACACTCAGGCTAGATTCTCTCCTGTTTGTAAATTTTTAATCAGACTAAAATAGGAGGGAAAAAAAACCTAGCGCAGAATGCTTCACGGTGGGAGTCTGAATCTGCCCTTGAAATGAGGAGGAGCTTATTGTAAAGCATGCAATAAGAGAGAGTGAGGCATCTCAGATCTTCATATTTCATAAAATATCCAGCCCGTGGGCTTTCCTGGGAACTCCCGTCGCTGGACAATATTTGAGTCATAGTCATACTGTGTGGAAACAGGCCCTTCAGCCCAACTTGTCCAACACGTCCCATCTATACTAGTCCCACCCACCTGAGTTTGGCCCATATCCCTCTAATCCTGTCCTGTCCACGTACCTGTCCAAACGTTTCATAAACGTTGCAATACTACCTGACTCAACTACATCCTTTGGCAGCTCGTTCCATACACCCACCACCCTACTTTTGAAAAAGTTACCCCTCGGGTTCCTATTAAATATTTCCCCCCTCACCTTAGACCTATGTCCTCTCGTTCTATGGTTATTGATGTACAGAATTTTTGAAGGGGTATTACGAAATCGTAAGTCTAAAACAGGCAAGTCTTATTTTCTATGCCTTTTTTCAAACATAAACAACTAAAGGCAATTAGGAATAACGAACATTGTCATAGTCATACAGCACTGAATATGCCCTTTGGCCCAACTCATCCATGCTGAAATAATGCCCCATCTAGGCTAGTTCCATTTGCCCACATTTCCCCCATATTTCTCTAAACCTTTCTTCTCCATGTACCCGTTCATTTGTCTTTTAAATGGCGTTATAGTACCTACCTCAACTACCTTATCTGGCAGCTTATTCCATATACTCGCTGGAATTTAGAAGATTGAGGGGGGATCTTATAGAAACTTACAAAATTCTTAAGGGGTTGGACAAGCTAGATGCTGGAAGATTGTTCCCGAAGTTGGGGGAGTCCAGAACAAGGGGTCACAGTCTAAGGATAAGGGGGAATTCCTTTAGGACCGAAATGAGGAAAACATTCTTTACACAGAGGGTGGTGAGTCTCTGGAATTCTCTGCCAGAGAAGGTAGTTGAGGCCAGTTCATTGGCTATATTTAAGAGGGCGTTAGATGTGGCACTTGTGGCTAAAGGGATCAGGGGGTATGGAGAGAAGGCAGGTACGGGATACTGAGTTGGATGATCAGCCATGATCACATTGAATGGCGGTGCAGGCTCGAAGGGCCGAATGGCCTACTCCTGCACCTATTTTCTATGTTTCTATACCTACCACTCTCTCGGTGAAAAGGCTGCCCCTCGGGTTCCTATTAAATCTTGCTCCCACTCACCTTAAACTTATGTATGCCCTCTGGTGTTTGATTACCCTGCTCTGGGCAAAAGATTCAATGCTTCACCTTATGGTTTTGAGATTTATGTTCTCCCAAGATAATTCCATTCTACAGGACAACTTAAGATCACACGCTTTCAACTATGATGCCTGCATTTACACTTGCAGTGGAAAGTACTTTTAATACGTCACACAAATGCTTCATGTTGATTTGATGATCAGAGATAATCTCAATCAAATGCAATCCAATTCAATGACATAAATACCAATGAAGTGAGCAATTAAAAATACTGACAGCAATGGACAATTGGGTGTGTTGCTATCTTGTCAACAAATACCAATTATACTATATGTGGCAGAATCCTTTCACTAAAGCATCCAGTGGCTTTTAGCTTATATTCTGTGCAGCCTCCTGCAGCACTTATTTCCTTTATCATGTATCTCTGTACACTGTGGATGGCTCAATTGTAATCATATTAAAAGAGTTGCTGCCTTGCAGCACTTGCAGTGCCGGAGACCCGGGTTCGATCCCGACTACGGGTGCTGTCTGTACGGAGTTTGAACGTTCTCCCCGTGACCGTGTGGGTTTTTCTCGGAGATCTTCAGTTTCCCCCCACATTACAAAGACCTACAGATTTGTAGGTTAATTGGCTTGGTATAAGTGTAAATTGTCCCTAGTGTGTGCAGGATAGCGTTAATATGCAGGGATCGTTGGCCGGTGCGTACTCGGTGGGCCGAAGGGAACCGTTTCCACGCTGTATTTCTAAACTAAACTAGACTGGGGTTAACCTGGTAAATTCATAACTTAATATCACCCTCACATGCTATTAAAAATGCCTCACAGTCAAATCGAGTTTAATTTCCAAAGGTAAAGCCAGACTCATCTTGGAGCATTAGCAGGACAAGAATGGCTCATTGTGCATAATTTGATTGATTTAGATGATTTGCTGCTTTTGCTGATTGCTCTGTTCAAAGTGCATTGCCCACTATGACCTTCCCTGTTAATATGCGATTTGTGCACTGACCCTGCCTTTCACTTTAACAGCGCATATACATGCTTCTGGGATTACGAGCGCGCGCTTCCTTGTGCTATCTATACACGACCCAGTATTGAACAAAATAAAGTTGTTTTTAAAAGAATTCAAGCAGACATATTACAAAAATCGAAATGACAGTCCATTTGCGTCGGATATTCTTACACTGTGGATATTTGTTACAGCGGTAACGCCAAGTGGATTTCAAACCTGCCTGTGTCGCAACCAACCCAGACTGTCGAGTATCCGTGTAAATGAGATACCTTGGTCCTGAAAGATTTTAACTAAAGTTGTCAGCTGGACAATTTATTACTAAAACCACTGCAAGTTAGACGGTTAATTGAATTTTCTTTTTTAATAAAGTACTGATATCCATGCCACTATTTGGAGATTAAAAGTGAAATAATACTTCAGTTAGAGAACAGAAGAAAACATGGCTTGACGTGTATGAAATCTACACACAGATATTTCCTCTCAATGGAACATCTTTCCAAGTCCATGGGATGCAGAATGCTTGACCTGTAGCAAGCGACTGTTGTTTTCAGGGTTTCAAGGGATTCCATTTTAATATGCCAGTCCAAGAAAAGATTGTAATAGTAAACTTTACTTTAAAATTAGTGCAGAGGTATAATTTGTTGGTTACTATTTATTGATAATATTGACCTTGCTTCTGAAGATGACCTCCAGCAAGGCAGGTAGACTTTCAAATTACTGACAGAGAAAGGATTTTAAGATGTCAGCCCTTTTGGTGTGATTTAATACACCATAGTTGAGATGTGAAACAGAAAATCTATGTGAACAGTTTCAGGCTGTCAGCTCCAATTTGCTATGAAGGCTTGTGACAAGGACTGTGCAGAGGAGTATTGAATAGTTTTGACTGTGTCAACAGGGGTTGATTTGAGTTTACCAGCTCTGTCTCTCTCATTTCACCAAATGCCAATGAGACCATCATGGCTTGATTTAACTTTACCCGCCTAACGAAATGGAAAGCTCGCCATTCAACTTATGTGCAGACGCTATTATTTTTCTTAGATATTTTGTATGCTATATCTGTGGTAGTGTAGATCCACTGCGTAAATTCTAGACAAGTAATTCTGACAAGAATCTAGCCCAATTAAAGTAAAAGACACAATACCACCTCCTAAAGGTAGATATGCTTCGGTTCAACTCAGTAGGCCGAAGGGTCTAGTTCCACGCCATATCTGTAAACTGAAGTCACTTTTGTGTAGGAAGGAACTTCAGATGCTGGTTTACACTGAAGATAGACACAAAAAACTGGAGTATTTCTGTAGGTCAGGCAGCACATTTGGAAAAAAGGAATAGGTGTTTCGGGTCAAGACCCTTCTTCACGTTGAGAGTCAGGGATAAGGGAAACGGGAGATACAGAAGGTAAATAGAACAAGTGAATGAAAGATGCAAAATGCAACGATGATCAAGTCAAAGTGGAGCCCATAATGGTTCATTGTTGGCTGGAGGGGAGTAGGTGATAATGAGTTATACAGCCAGTAACATTCAACAGGTTTACAGTGAACTTGTACGACAACTAGGGTGGCGGAGGGTAGCCTTATGCAAATTTACCACTTGACCACCTTGGTTTCCTACATTTCCTAACAATGTACCTGTCCAAATGTCTTCTAATGCCACCTGTTAAATCCCCACTTCATACATTGATTGGATTGGCTTTTGATAAGTAGAGATTGGACTTATCCCCTACACTCTCCCCACGCCTGTACTTACTAAATCTCGATTTGGTAAGTACTGGGGAAATGCAGAGGACAGGTATTATAACTTTCAGGTTATAAGACCAGCCAAAGGCATCATGAATACTACCAGTGCGGCCTCAATAACAACAAGGCCCTAGCTGATTTAGCGGGCTTCCAAAGTTGTGATCATTTTAATTTTCTTTTTCTGAATGCCTCTGACTTTAGAAGCTTTAAGATATGAAATAAATCATTTATTTTTAAATTTAAAAACCAAACTATTTAATAGCCGCCAAAATCGTTGATAAGAAACGGGAAGGTGAATCAGAAGTATTTAATATCAAATGAATTCTCTTCCATGGCTTTATTATATGCAGCCTAACTATTTGCCATTGAAGTCACATGTGTGTGAATTCCATGCTAGACTACATTTATGTGGTTTGAGGCAACCAATCTCTCAGCCAATATCCCAGGGGCGGCACAGTGGCGCAGCGGTAGATTTGCAGCCTTACAGCGCCAAAGACCTAGGTTCGATCATGCAGGTTTATTGCGTACAGTTTTGGTCTCCTAATCTGAGGAAAGACATTCTTGATCCTGACCTTGTGTGCTGTCTGTGTGAAGTTTGTGCGTTCTCCCCATGACCTGCATGGGTTTTCTCTGGGATCTCCGGTTTCCTCCCACACCCCAAAGACATACAGGTTTGTAGGTTAATTGCCTTTGGTATAATTGTAAAATGTCTCTAGCATGTGTCGGATAGTGTTAGAGCTGGGATCGCTTGTCGGCGCGGACTCGGTGGGCCAAAGGACCTGTTTCCGCGCTGTATCTCTCAACAAAACTAAGCCATGAAATGGAGTCTTCCATTGGACTCCAAGAGTTTGTCGCCTCTTATTTCATTTTAATTTGATTTAATATTGATTGACAATAATTTTCTTCCTTTATGTAAATTTCAGAATCCTCCCCACTTTCAATCCTCCAAAGGCTTCACCAGCCTTCAGCCCTCTACTTATGTCTTGCCTTGGTGATTACTTTCCTTCCTCACTCCATTACCAATCCCCCACAGTGTGGCTATCTCCTTAATCTCACAATGTAAATGCTGAAATCAGCGATCCACAATGGAACATATTTCATTCCCCAATACTGTAACCTCTGATAAAAAATAACGATAACAGTCATAATGAAACCAAAGAACTTAAAACATTAATTCAGTTTCTCAGTTCATAGATGCTGTCTGGCCTGCTGAGTATTTCCAGCATATGCCTTTTTTATTACTGAAAAGTCCTTATTCCAATAGACAGTCAGAATCCTTTTCCCAGGGTGGAGCTGTCATATGCTGGAGAGTATAGCTTCAGTGAAAAGGGGAAAGTTTAAAGGAGATGAATGGGAAAAGTTTTTTTTAGAGAGCGGTAGATGCCTGGAATGTGTTGCCAAGGGTGGCGGCATAAAACAGATTCCATATTGTTGTTTAAGAGCTTTTAGATAGGCACAAGAATATACAGGGAATGGGGTTTTGGTTCACGTGAAAGCAGAAGGGATCTGTTTAAATTGGCAATATGTTCGTGTGCCACCGTGACGCCCTAATCAGTTGTTCTAATCAGGGCAATCATGAATGAATAAATTTATTGGCCAAATATTCACATACAAGGAATTTGACTTGGTGCTCTGCCCGCAAGTGACAACATGACATACAGTGGCAGTTAGGAATGACACATAAAACATTAAACATTAATAATAAAACATTATTGATTAAACGTGTGAATTGAATAAAATACCAGAGTAAAAGTAGGCAACAGATTTTTGGTTATTGAGTAGAGCTACTACTGGTGGAAAAAAAGATGTTTTTACATCTGGCTGTGGCAGCTTTGACAGTCCGGAATCTAAGAATAATGCAGTTTGGTGCAGTGGATAAAAAAAAAAAGCTTTCCCATGGTAGTATTTCGAAGAAGATTGGTTCTGAACCTGTTGAAATTTCAAGAAAGATCATAGAATTATTTACCAGAGATCATTTAGCCCAGTTCACCAGTGCTGGTTATTAATAAATGAGTCCTGCTTCCCTGTTCTTACTCCATTGGGCAGCATTTACTCTCTGTTCAAGTGCTTTGTAGTTTAATCCTATTCTGAGAGCTACAATTTAATCTTCTTTCACCAACCTTTCAGGAATAATATTTTCAGTTTCCTTTCGCTGCTATTGATGGGCAAAGTATAGAAGTAAACTCTTGTCTTCATTTAATCTCCTCTAATCCAAAAACATTTGCTTATTGGATATGTTAATGTGTGTCTGTATATCAGGTCCACTACTGATTACCCCGCATCTTTGGTTCCAGAGCCTTTCCGTATTATCCGTTATGCCGGACCAACAGAGGTTATGGCCTTTGGGGGGGCAGCCGAGATACCGGCCCGCAAAGTCAGCAATGGGGATGGATCTGCAGGCTCCAGCCGGGCCGGAGTTCCGGTCTCAGGGGGTAATTCGACCCGCCGATCGGTTGCGGAAGTCCCAATGAGGTTGAGATCGGCCTCTTCACCCGGCATAGGTGCCACATTTTCGAGGGGGATATCCGGGCGGGAATTTTATTCGGATTTAAAAGCGGGGGCCGGACCAACAGATGCTAGAAAATCAGTGGTGGACCTGCCCCTAGTGTTTGTAGGATAGTAATAGGCAAATTGGGATGGGGTTGATGGCCTGTAAAAGATAATAGGTTACTGGGAAATAAGAGGGGCATTGGGATTGATGTGAATGTTCTAGGAGCTGGCATAGACACGATGGGCTCAATGGCCTCCTCCTACATCATGAGGAAATATAGAAAGGCAACGCTTTTGCTTTCGGATGCAGAAAAGGTTTATCAGAATTTGGGCTGGATTAGAGGATATTATCTGTGTAGGAAGTTTATGCCAATAAAGGGTATTAACTATCAGGAAAGGTTGGATAAACTTGGATTGTGGTCCCTTGAGCACCAGAGGCTGAGGGGAGACCCGATAGAAGAGCATAACATTCTGAGAAGCAAAGAGAGGATGGACAGTCAGAACCCTTGTCCTGGGATGGGAATGTCAAAGATTAGAGGGCATAGCTTTACGGTGAGTGGGGCAAAGTTTAATTAAGTAGTCGGGGTAAGTTCTTTAACCTGGAGAGTAGTAGGTGACTGGAGCACACTGCCAGCGATGGTGATGGAGGCAAATACGATAGAGGCGTTTAAGAGGCTTTTAGATAGGCACATAGTTATAGAGGAAAAGGAGGGATATGGATCACGTGGAAGCAGATGAGATTAGTTTAACTGGGCATCATGTTCGGCAGGGACTTTGTGGGTCAAAAAGCATGTCCATTGTGCCGTACTTTGTTCCATGTTCTATGTTCTATGCTCTGAAAAGAATACACAGCCTGTTTCAGACTACAGCAAAAAGCATATCACCATTAAGCAAGAGTTTGCACAAGTAAGTTTGGGCTGAAAATGGCACAAAACACTTTTCCAATTACCGTTAAAAGCTCCACAAACAGTATTTGAACCGAGTGACGGCTGATTGAGAATTAACAGATGCAGTGACATGACCTTATTTGGTATACCACCCTGTAATTCATATTAAGTCAGGTGCCCTGGCTGATGAAATTGAGATGAACCTGTTTATTGAAAGCTGCATGCTTTCATTAATCCATCCCCTAATTGGGAACAGGAATATGTTGAGGAGCAGTAAATAGATTCAGAGATACTGACAGCTGCAGGTGGCCTCCTAGTATTTTTTCTGCCCTGCTTTACACTTAACTTGGGCCAAACTTTAAGTCACCTATCTTGCTGAGGCATAGTGGGCAGCTGCTTTTGTGGGAGAAAAATTGGGGTGTAAAATTTATGGGATTCTCAGCCAGCTCCAAGTATGTTAAAAAGATAGCTAATCCCAAAATGGATCATTCCATTTCTCATCTCTCCAAGGCTGCAGTTAATGTACAAACCGGCATAATGCCGATTTTAGAGTCTTTTCTGGAAATTAATTTACACGGAGTGCTGTTTAAAAATCTGTGGCTGATTTAAAAAAAAAGCCTGTTTTATCCTCCTCTCTCCTCACTTCCCTGTACCGTGATGTGCACCGATTTCTCCCTTACACCTTACCCCTCCCCATACACCTTTTCACCTCCCCTTCTCCTTCCTCCTACATTCCTTCCTCTGGCATTACATCTCGCACAACTTCTATCCTTTTCTCTGCATTTCACACTTTTTTTAGCGAGTAGTCACAAATAACGTTAACATTGTCTTAACCAAATTAATTGTTATTAATTGTCATCCTTAAGCACTGAACCCACATTTAGACTGCGTCTTATCCATCTGATCTTTCACTTGCGTTCTCTGTATCGATAGGAGATACATTGGTAATTATATATTTTTTCCTCGCCTGTTCATTCAATACCCCTACATATTGGAAAATACATTACTGGGGGAACTCGGCTATAAAAACATTAAATGTTGCTCATTATTGGCTTTGGGTACAGAGTTCTTCTTTCACAATTTCACGTCACATCATCTCTTTAACGTCTATTGGCAGTTTTAACACATTTCAACAACATGTTAAATGAAATGGTTAAAAAAATGTAGACACAAAAGGCAGGCAATGATTTAACTAATTTGTTGAGGTTAAATGGTTGATAAGATGGCTTGACCTTGCACTCTTCCCCTTATTTGAAAGTTAAGTGCAGTCATGAGTTGCAACATGGATTCATCCATCTGGAAATGCACTGGACATGATTTTTTTAAACTGTGCAACAACTTTAGCAGAAACACAGGGAGCAGCACTAGTTACCATACATGGCCATTCCTGACTTCACTAAAACTTCAATTCCATTATTCGAGATGGTCTGTGAATCACCTTCCTCAAATTCTCCTCAATCTCAGGAATTTGTCTCTGTCTTACCTTTGCACCATGTTGGCATGCATGTCAAGTCATACATAGAAACATAGAAAATAGGTGCAGGAGTAGGCCATTCGGCCCTTCGAGCCTGCACCGCCATTCAATGTGATCATGGCTGATCATCCAACTCAATATCCCGTACCTGCCTTCTCTCCATACTCCCTGATCCCTTTAGCCACAAGTGTCACATCTAACGCCCTCTTAAATATAGCCAATAAACTGGCCTCAACTACCTTCTGTGGCAGAGAATTCCAGAGACTCACCACTCTCTGTGTAAAGAATGTTTTCCTCATTTCGGTCCTAAAGGAATTCCCCCTTATCCTTAGACTGTGACCCCTTGTTCTGGACTCCCCCAACATCGGGAACAATCTTCCAGCATCTAGCTTGTCCAACCCCTTAAGAATTTTGTAAGTTTCTGTAAGATCCCCCCTTAATCTTCTAAATTCCAGCGAGTACAAGCCGGTACAAGCGAGTACAAGCGAGTACCTCCAGATTTAGAGACAGTTTATTCCCAGCTGTTATCAGGCAACTGACCCATCCCACCTGCAGCTGGACAGTGGTCCTGAGCTAAAATCTACCTCTTTGGAGACCCTCGGACCATCTTTAATTGGACTTTACTGGACTTGATCTTCCACTAAACGTTATTCCCTTTGCCATGCATCTGTACACTGTGGATGTCTCGATTATGATCATGCATACTCTTTCGTCTGTCTGGTTAACATGCTACAAAATCAGAACCTCGGTACACGTGACAATAAACTAAACACTAACCGATGGGTCTATGGCATGGCCAGTCTCAGTGAAGACTGGTGTTAAATTGGATTGGATTTTTGCCTTAACATTTGCTTACTACAATATTGTGCCTCACCTCAAACAGATTCCCTTCAGGGGTGGAGCTAATCTTGAGGACAAAGGGGAAACTGTTCAAGCCACATCATCCTGAACTCAGAAGCAGCAGCTAATTAAACACACCAAAAAAAATACTGCCAATTCTGTTTTGACAACATTCTTCAAATTTCCCTGGAAGGATAATTTGAGTCAATGCTGGTGTTCACTGCCAGATCAACATTCCAAACACGGAAGGCACAGTGGCGCAGCGGTAGAGCTGCTGCCGTACAGCGCCAGAGACCCGGGCTCGATCCTGACTATGGGTGCTGTCTGTACAGAGATGTATGTTCTCCGTGCGACCAAATTGGTTTTCTCCGGGTGCTTTGGTTTCCTGCCACATTCCAAAGACGTGCAGGTTTGTAGGTTAATTGGCTTCTGTAAATTGTCCCCAGTGTGTAGGATAGAACTAATGCCTGGGTGATTGCTGGTTGGTGTGTAATCGGTGAGTCATGGGGCCTGTTTCCACGCTCTATCTCTAAACAAAAAAATCTAAACTAAACTAAATTTAGCCATCCTGTATTCCAAGCGACTGACCAAGAAGAAGGACATCTATACAGATGATTGAAATGCATTTGCAGATATTTGTGATTGTATTTTTGGGTGTCAGGGTGGAAATTTCAAGAACAGTGAAATGTCCTTTACATATCTAGTTTTCATAGGTGGTATAACTAGGCCCTGAAAAACACCTTCCCCTTGCTCTTGAGTCCACATTGGGGAGCACACCCCTTGTTATCAGTAAACAACACAAAGTGCTGGAGTAACTTAGGATTCAGAGGCTTCATCTCTGGAGAACATGGAAGGTACCCTTTTAGTTTCATACAGTATAGTATAGAAATCAAATGCGGAAACAGGCCCTTCGGCCTGTTCCCCACCAAATCCCCACCGACCAGCGATCCCCATACATTAACACTATCCTACACACTAGGGACAATTTTTACCGAAGCCTACAAACCTACAACCCTGGATGACTTTGGAATGTGTGAGGAAACTGGAGAACTCACACAGTCACAATGTGCAAACTCCGTACAGACAACACCGGTAGTCCTGATCGAACCTGAGTCTGTGGCGCTGTAAGGGTGCAACTCTACTGCTGGTCCACCGTGCTGCCCCTTCAGACTGATTGTAGGGGGGGGGGGGGGGAGGGGGGCCAGGGCAAGAAAGCTGGAAGAGAGGAACGGCAGGACATAGCTTGGCTGATAAAACGTTGATAGAGGTGAGGGAGATTTTTGATAGGAAGATGGTTGGACAAGGGCTAGAAATGAAAAACACAGAAGGTGTGAGACAAAAAGACTGAAGAGTTGCAAATTGTGATGCTAGTGGAAGGGACATAGGTGGGGTGGGAGGGGAGAAATAGGCGTAAGTCCAGGTGTGGCCTGGGGGATATCACATCAGGGACACACACACATCAGAGAATGAAATTATGGACAGTGCTGTACTGTTGATTTGCACCAACTTGAGTATGGGTTCTATACATACAGAATATGTACTGAATAATCATTTGCATCCTTGAAAGTGAAGGATATGGAGTGCTATGGTCCATTAATCTGAACTAAGTTGGATTCCAGATCAAAGTATGCTAATGCTTTATATTAACTACCGGTCTACTTCTGCCTCTGAAACTATGTCCGATTAAACTGGATTGTACGTGTTCTGGAGAAAGCTCTTCATTGCCAAAGAGAGGAACTACAAATAAAATTAAAATTTCACAGGGAGATTACATTTCGTTTATCAATTGACTTGATTCCAAATTCTCTCTGCAAATATTTTTACGTTGTGTTTTTTTGAAGACAAATCCTTATTCTATTGTTTGGAGAACACTATGTCCTTTTTTTCCTTGCCTCCTGTATTTTAATTGCAGATTTTTGTCTTCTGCTGCAGCCAATGACCTAATTATGTGACAGTAGGTGTACACTCCTTGCAAAATAGGCTATTCCATGCCATCAGTTTTATTCTAGAATTAGAGTCAAAGGAACCTTCTGCTTGCTGATCCTTCACCAAAGGAATCAATAGCATTGTGCCTGCAAATGAAATGATCTGCGAGTTTGTGAAGAACTACAAAACAATACTGCAGATTTGGAAATCTGAAAGAAAAACAGAAAATGCTTAAACAACTCAGAATGTAAGAGCACATCAGTGCTAAGACAAATAGAGTTATCCTTCCAGGTTGACATGGGTGGCGTAGTGGCGCAGCTGGTAGATCTGCTGCCTCACAGTGCCAGAGACCCAGGTTCGATCCTGACCTTGGATGCTGTCGGTGTGGAGTTTGCATGTCCTCCCTGTGACCGTGTGGGTTTCTTCCGGTTTCTCTCCACATCCTAAAGATGTGCGGGTTTGTAGGTTAATTGGCCTCTGTAAATTGCCCATTGTGTGCAGGGAACGGATACTAAAGTGGAATCATCTAGAGCTGGTGTGAACAGGTGAATGATGTATGGACTCGGTGGGCCATCTACCTCATTGGAGACCCTCGGACTATCTTTGGTCGGACTTTACTGGACTTTATCTTGCTGTAAACTTTATTCACGTTATTCCCTGTAGCATGTGCACTGTGGATAGCTCGATTGAAGCCATGTATTGTCTTTCCACTGATAGGCACAAAAAGCTGGAGTATCTCAGCTGGTCAGACAGCATCTACTGGTCTTTCTGCTGACTGGTTGGCACGCAACCAAAGCTTTTTATTGTACCTCGGTACACACGACTATAAACTGAACTCAAACTCAAAACCAATCAAAGAATCTAACCACCTACTTGACGGTTAATGGAATTACCATTGATGGATTCCTCACCTTCAATATCCTTGAGGAGCAAGAGGTCACGGTTAAGTAGAAACTTAACTGGACTAGACATATAAAAACCCAGCAGCTGGTGACTCACCTTTTGACATCTGAAGGTGTTGGACCATTTACAAGGCATTAGTTAGGAGTGTGGTGAATGCTTTGCACTTACCTGAATGAGTGCAACACTAATAACGCTCAAGGATCTTGATATCATAAGCACAAGTCAGCCTGTTTATTATCCAGAATTATTCTCACCACCATTTATAAAATACACTGCAGTTATTTTTTCGGCCGGCATCAACAACACCCCTCGAACTCCTGCCACCCAGAAGGGCTAGGGAAACTGATGGGAGGGACACCAGCATCTGCATGCTCCTCCTCAAGTCATTCACCTACCTGACCTGGAAATATATTAACAGTCCTTCATCGTCTCTGGGAGTCTAAATCCTGGACCACTCTACCCATTGGAACACTGTGTTCTCTACTCTCTTGGGTTCAAAGTGCTGGAGCAACTGAGCAGGTCAGGCAGCATCTCTGGAGAATATGGATAGGTGACGTTTCGGGTTGAGACCCTTCTTCAGATGAATTATGATAATTTGCTTAGGTACATGATTGAACTTTCCTTCTATATATCTGACTAAATATACATGCAGAACCAGAAATCTTGTTGTTGCCATACCACCTTAGAAATGCCATTCTCTATGTAAGGTAATAAAAACCATTTAATGTTGACAAATTAAATTGTAAAGGATAGCAATTATCTTTTCACAAAACATGGATTGTATTGGCGATCCATGTAGATCTGTTTAAAGTCCATACAGATTGTTTAAATGTATTTTCTTGCAATGCATTTGAAAATTAGAAATTACGCTTCATTTAGTACAACTGTTTAGCACAACTTGCTTGAAATAGCATGTTTCTTTTTTATATGCAATTTGAGCAGTGATTCTATATTGGATCTAAGAGCAGTCTTTGCAAATTGCCCAAATTACTTAACTACTTGTGTTGGCAGGAATTGCAGATGCTGGATTACACCAAAGATAGACACAAAATGCTGGAGTAACTCAGCGGGGACAGGCAGCATCTCTGGAGAGAAGGGATGGGTGCCTTTCCGAGTCGAGACCCTTCTTCATACTCCCTAGACCATCTGAGGAAGGGTCTTGACCTCAAACATCACCCATTCCTTCTCTCCAGAGATGCTGCCTGTCCCGCTGAATTGCTCCAGCATTTTGTGTCTATCTTACCTAGCCACTTATTGTCTCAGTGTAATGATATTGGATGCTGGAGTGCTTTATTCTCACAGACCCTGTGAAGCAGTGTAAATGTATTCTGATGTTTTAAGATCTGAATTGATTAACAGACCACAAGAATACATTTTGCAATAAAAACAATAGACCACAAAACACTTTTGGCCACTATGTTTTACCACATTATGAATATTATGGCACGATCATCTAGCATAGTAACTCCTTGCAGAGTATAATTCCTTATTAATAACTTCCCTCTATTTTCTCTACCTTCTCACATCTTACAGTCATAAAGTCATACAAGCCTTCTGGCCTGACATGCCCATGCCAACCAAGATGCCCCATCTACAATAATACCACCTACTTGCTTTTTGCCCATATTTAAATGTTGTTTGAGTAAATTAAATATTGTTAAATCTGCTTGAATGGCGGCACAATAGTAGAATTGCTGCCTAGAAGCCCTGTCCCACTGTACGAGTTCATTCAAGAGTTCTCCCCGAGTTTGCCCTGGTTGGAACTCGGAGATTCACGGTAATGGCTGCTCGTAAGTACTCGAGGCTCTCGTGGACATTTTTCAACATGTTGAAAAATCTTCCCGAGTCTTACCGAGCGTACCTGCCGTTAGCGAGTCTTCCCGAGTACCTGCCGTTAGCGTTACGAGCCGCTAAGAGACGTCCCCGAGCTCCGACGTACCCGCTACGTTCACTCTCCATGCTTACCACAAGTTTGATTTTTGATGAAACTCGGGAGAGCTTTTGAATTAACTCGTACAGTGGGATAGGGCCATTACAGCGCCAGAGGCCTGGGTTCGATCCTGACTACTGACTGTACGGAGTTTTTACTTTCTCCCTATGAGAATCTGCATTGATTTTTTCCTGGTGCTCCGATTTCTTCCCACATTCCAAAGATGTGCACGTTTGTAGGTTAATTGGTTTCTGTAAATTGTCCCTACTGTGTAGGATAGGACTAGTGTACGGATGATCCCTGGTCAGTCGGGGTCTCAGGCTACTAATACATAAGAAGGTACCACAAATGGTTCTGCTAGTGGTGGTATGAAGATTTCTCCAGGATCACATCTATTTGAAGAGGCAGATTGGATTTACATTTTATATGAATATGGAGAGAAAATTACATTAATATAATGCAATTAAGAACGCCCTATGGCACATTATGCAGAGTGAAATATTTCTGGAACAGGTATTGTTGCAAAGAAAGGAGCCATGAAAGACAATATACATCATGATATAAAAACAGAAAATGCTGGAAACACTCAGCAGGTCCAGTGCAATATTTGTGGAAAGAGAAACAGAGTGAACGTTTAAGGTCAAAGACCTGATTAGCCGGCCATTTCCTACAACTCTATTTTGCAGCATGTTCCTTTGTGTATATTCCCTTTTAGTTATTGACCTTGTTAACCTATTAACCAAATGGCTTCATCAATAGCTTATCACCATGGAACCCTGGTCTCATTTTATCAGAGATATTCCCTTTCCTTCTTTACCCTTCCCCCACCCTCCCTGCAACTGAAAACTGGTTTTGCCTCTGCCCCAGATTCGACACAAGACATTTAATCTGACATTGCCAGACCCACTGAGCGTTTCCATCAATTTCAGTTTTTATTTCATATTTCTAGCAATGGATTAAAAAAAAATGTTTAAGTAATCAAATAATAAATAAAAACAGAACATACTGAAAACAATCACTCAGTGGTTGAGAGACTGCCTCACAGCACTGGTCACTGAGTCATAGAGTGATACAGTGTGGAAACAGGCACTTCGGCCCAACTTGCCCATACCGGCCAACAATGTCCCAGCTACACTAGTCCCACCCGGGACATTGTTGGCCGGTGTGGGCAAGTTATAATCGGGTTCGAACCTGATTATGGGGGCTGTCTGTGTGGAGTATGCACCTTTTCCCTGATTATGTGGGATTTTTCTGGGTGCTCTGGTTCCCTCCCACATCCCAAAGAAGTGCACGTTTGTAAGTTAGTTGGTTTCTGTAAAATTGCCCCTGGTGTGTAGATCATAGGACTTGTGCAAGGGTGATCAATGATCGGCGTGGTCTCAGTGGGTCGTATGGCCTGTTTCCATACTGTATCTATAAGCTAAACTAATCAGAACATTATTTCTGGAGAAAAAGAACAGAATTACCATTTCAGGTTGATGATGTCAGAACTAAGAAAAGTTGGAAATCTAACATGTATTAACTTGCAGAGAAGGGGGAGGTGTGGAGAGAATAAACTGAGTGTGAATGATGGGATGGAGATAAAGTGAGACTGAATGACATAGATGATGTTTGCACTAGCTCAGAGAAAATGATGAAGGCTTATTAACTGCGAGGGATTTGTCTGGTGATGATATAAGTTAAAGGAAAGGTCAAATGGACAGGTGAAATAAAAAAAATATTGCTTCTGGCACTGTGATGTACAGAACACGACAATTGTTGGAATTCCAAAATAAAAGAAATCTGGAAAGCAAATGCTTAACCTCATTGTTTGTCATGTCTTACTAACGTAAATTAGTTTTTTTGTGGAGATGACAAGAGTGATTGATAAGGGTAGGACAATGGAAGTTGTCTATATGAGCCTTAGTGAAGCATATAGACCATAGTCAGTGAGACACATACTGCTGGAGTAACTCAGCGGGTTGGAGAAAATAGATGGGTGACGTTCTGAGTCGGAACCCCTTTTCAGCTTGAGAGGAGGGAACAAGAGGTAGGAAAAGGCCAGAACAAATCAGGGCGGCAACATATGACCAAGGAAAGGCAGAGCACTTAATGAAACCCGAGTAAAGTAGATATCGCCTGGCTTGTTCAGTATTTGGCGCATTTTCCATTTTATTTCAGTTTTCATTTTATTTCAGGGATGGCAATTTTTATCTTACTTTCAATTAAGTAATGATGTTGCTTGAGTAATAGATGTATGCCATCTCATAGACCAGTTGTCAGTTTCTCAACAAGTCAGATTATTCAAGGCCTTAACAGTATGCACCAGGAAACGGTCTGAGAAAACCCAAAGTGTTTCATAGATTTGCAGCACCCACCACATTTTTATACCCTCAGTACACTATGGTTACATGTGGATTTTACGCCTTTGAAAAAATTCACCATTGAGTCCATGCTGAGCTAATGGAACTCAGAGCTCAACTCTGGTGATAGGGAGTAGAGATTGGAGACAGCCACTTCCTTTGGATGTCATTGCCTTTGAGATGGGAACGTGAAGAGGCAGTGGGGAGGATTCCACCTCTGACAGCATTTGATTCTTCTCTGTTAGGAAGTAAATCGATATGTGTTGTGCCAATAAATGTAATCTCCCTTGGCCAAATAGCTTTTGAAGAGTTTCATGCTTCGTCCAGTCATCAGTCTTTGGACACTCAGGGAAAATGGACATGGTCACAGGGAGAATGTACAAACTCCGTGCGTCAGGATTGGGTTTCTGGCGCTGTAAGGCAGCAACTCTACCGCTTTGCCACTGTGCCGGCCGTTATGGATTTACAGTCACATGCAAACACGTAGTGTTGCTGGATGCCAATAGAATATTTCCGTCATGCTGCAAATGGGCATGAAGAAACCGTAGCCTATGTAAATTTTGTGGTTTAGTAAGGTGGCCAAAGTAGAGATTTTCCAGCATCAATCCTGTCCTTTAGCCTTTTTCTGCATGTTTTCTTGCGGTAGATAGATGGAAAACCCCCACTGTGTTTACAGTCGCTGTTGTTGATTCAGTCCAAGGTTTGTGGTTTTTGTTTGGCTGCTCATTTTCAATAAAGAGACAACACCTACAGTGCAATTTCTTGACAGGGCGACTATACTGATCCAAGTGTTGTTTGTTATGAATATCTATTCGTAGACAGGTGATTTTGTTCCTTCTTTAACACATGATTTCATCTGTGACAAGGTTTTAGCAACATGGGGTCTGTGTTGCAGACTGATTCCTGGGATGTCAGGACTTTCATATGAGGAAAGATTGGATAGACTCGGCTTGTACTCGCTGGAATTTAGAAGATTGAGGGGGGATCTTATAGAAACTTACAAAATTCTTAAGGGGTTGGACAAGCTAGATGCTGGAAGATTGTTCCCGATGTTGGGGGAGTCCAGAACAAGGGGTCACAGTCTAAGGATAAGGGGGAATTCCTTTAGGACCGAAATGAGGAAAACATTCTTTACACAGAGAGTCGTGAGTCTCTGGAATTCTCTGCCACAGAAGGTAGTTGAGGCCAGTTCATTGGCTATATTTAAGAGGGCGTTAGATGTGGCACTTGTGGCTAAAGGGATCAGGGGGTATGGAGAGAAGGCAGGTACGGGATACTGAGTTGGATGATCAGCCATGATCACATTGAATGGCGGTGCAGGCTCGAAGGGCCGAATGGCCTACTCCTGCACCTATTTTCTATGTTTCTATGTGTTTGAAGGGAGTATTACGATGTTTTTAACTTGTGGATGGGGATGATTATTTCTCCAAGTAACTTCTGGAACAACTCAGCAGTCAGGCAGCATCTGTGGAAGGAATAGAGTCTGAAAAAGAGATCTGACCCAAAATGTCACCAATTCATTTCCTCCACAGATACTGCTTGACCTGCTGAGTTATTCCAGTACTTTGTGTTTTATTCAAGGTTCTAGCATCAGCATTTTTTGTTTTGTTTCTGGCAATTTCCAAAAAGATGAAGGTATCTAGCCAATTGGGGCAAAAAATAGTCTCTTCCGTTTACCAGGAAGTTAAAGTTAAATTTCAAGTTAAATTGAAAAGATTAATTAAAGTTACTTTCAAAAGCAGGCAAGCAATTAATAACTTCCTGGCCTAAAACTCAGCATGTTTCCATCTGTATGTAATTTTTAAATGCTACGCAGTGAGGAAGATAATATGCCTTTCCTTCCACTCTGATCTGTCGTGACTTCAGAACCGCCAATGTGGTTTCCACAAGTCGCTCGGTTCATGGGTTAGTTAGGGATGGACAGTGGCTAGCCTTACCAGTAACTTTTCATAAATGAATAAATAAAAAAATGTCAGAGAGTGTCTGAGTTCGTATGCTTGTCCGTTTTGTTTCTGTGAAAACACAGGAAACACCCAATTTACACACCAAAAACCAGACTGTAAAACAGCAAATTCTTCAAAGGAGCCTTTTCATTTGAATTGTCTGCCTCAAATCAGAATCTGCATTTGTTTTCAAATTATACGTTTGTGCTCTAAACTCTAATCTCAGATCTGAAGTTTTATGATACTCCTAAAATATTTGCAACTCAATCGGGCAGGGCGACGAATGACTTGTTTGCTGATTAAAATATTAGGGGCAAAAACATTGTGGGTCTGTGTTGGCACTGAGAATAAAAGAGGTGAAATAATTAAACAATGAGCGATTTAATGATGACTATGAAGATGATATAAGGGAAGAGTCAAAAAGCAACCGGATAAGCTTGAGTGAAGCAATTCGTTCAAAATATGGTAAGATCTTTATAAGGCTCAAAAATAACTTGTGTCTTTTGGCTTGACATCCTGGTATAAAATGTGGATGTTCCAAAAACATTGTGTCACTGATTATATCAACAAATATTGATGTCTTAGAAAGAATATTATTTTGATCATTAAATATATTTTAACAGAAAAAGCATAAGGAAAAGCCTAAGTGAAAACAAACTATCTTGTTCAGTTTTGATAATTACAAAATGTGGGAGTTACATTCGTTTTTGGGGCTGGCAGTACTAAACAGAGCTTGAGTTTTGGTTGCTCTTGTCCTCAATCTGATTCTTTGAAATCAATAAAAATTACCCCCCCTAAACTTTATTATCGATTTTTGAGAATTCTGTGTTATTGAATATCTTTGATCTGACATTTTTTTCTTGTGCCACAGTAATCTGTTATCCATACCTAATTATCTTTAAGGTGAAAGGTCAGTGGACAGTGTCTGGTCAATGATGGTCAGATGGAAATTTATAACTACTTTCAGTATGTCTGCTGTCTTCCCAGATCAATTATGCAGCTAATGACAACCAATACTTTCATCTGTGATTAAACAGCAGCTCTATCTTATAATAACTCGAGACTCTTTGGAAACCTCGGTATTGATCTTTTTAATAGAAGAAAGGAAAAAATAAAATTATTGCGGTTGGCTGTGGCAAAACTATGACAAATGGGTATCTAGAGTGTTGTGGAAGGTTTGTGGGATGAGTGTCCATTCTGTCAGTGTGTACACAAAATGCTTGTGTTTTTAATGTCATTCGCGGTGAATCAGTCTTCCCCCCCTATGCTGGCATACATGTCTTGTGCTGACTCATGACTTACTTTCTCAGTTGACTAAGTCTTTGCAAACCACAGTGAAAGTAGATCATACGAATGGATCTAGTAACATAGGGCAAACTCTTTTTGCAATCTGGCCTTTTTCTATGGGATTACATTAGCTTAAAAAGGATGTACGTCTGAAAGAAAGGCCAAAGATAGGCGCAAAAAGCTGGAGTAACATCTCTGGAGAATAGGTGACGTTCGGGTGGAGACCTTTCTGCAGACCAGTTGGCCAGCCAGCCAATGCTGATGTTTGCACTTTCCTGAAGCCTTCTCCCATCTTCCCTCATCTAGGTCAATCATCATAATCCTCAGTCCCATCATAACTTTGTACAAGCTCCTCTTCAATGCTATTAAATGCTATAAAACATAATCTTAAATAAAATATTGTTTACTTCAACCACGCTCTGTGCGAATGAGGTCTCCATTCTCAACACTCTTCAGGTAAAGAATTGCTTGCAGGAATTGTTTGGAGACTGTCTTATATTAATGACCTGTGGTTTTGTTAAGTGGAAATGTTATCTCTGCATCCACTCTATCAAAACCTGTTGGAAATTTAAAGACGTTTTTTTGCACTATTTCAGATTACCCAATGTTCTTAGCACCATTCTCTGTTGTCCAGTTGTTATTGTATCAAGGGTTATGGAGTGAAGGCAGGAGAATGGGGTTGAGAGGGAAAGATAGATCAGCCATGATTGAATGGCGGAGTAGACTTGATGGGCTGAATTGCCTAATTCTGCTCCTAGAACTTATGAATTTGAATCTATCGTTGTTATCTTCTTCTTCTTGCGAATGAAACATAAACCAAAGAAATAGTTAGATCTCAAGCCGGGTGTTGAGCAGCCAGGTTGTTGTCAATGTCTGCCAGGCCCTGAGCTCCATTTGGTGGGTGGTAGAGGGGCACTCGGAGATGACATGGTTGTTCTGCTATGCATTCACAGGCTGGTACTGGCGGAGTCCCCATCTCCACATGCTGGCATTGAAATGCCCAACTCCAGTACGAAGTCTGTTGAGCTTCACCCATGCTCCTCCGGGGAGGTCAAACCCTGGACAGCTTTTATCTGGAGAAGAGATGTAGCTGTGTAATGGAGATGAGGTTGCCTTCCACTCCTGTGATCACTTGGTCGCTACTCAGTGAGACACAGTTGGCTGGATGGATGCTAGGAGTTGTTTTCCATGTGGAGCAAAGGGTGTGATGGGACTTCAGTTGGGGTGGCCTCTGCTCTCTGCTAATAGCCTGATGGAGAGGTGATCTGGGTCCATGGCACGGCAAGATGATGCCAGAGTTCCTGCTTGCTTTTGGATCCCTGCAGGCAGAATGCCTGCAAGTATAGGGAGCTGCTCGACTGGAGTAGGTTGAAGGCACCAATGGTTCGCAAGGTGTTGTTTAGGCTTGTGTCTACCAGGCTAATATGTCTACTTCTACTCCATACGGGTGTGCAGCACTCAGCTGGGGTATACTCAAGAGCTAAGGCAGAGGTGCGAAGAGTTGATGGACTGGCCCCTGAACTTGTTCCAGCCAGGCATTGGATGAGGCCGCTACTTGCCATGACCTTGTCGTGGAGACCAACCAGGTGTTGACGAAATGTAAGCGACCTGTCCAGCTTTACGCCAGGGTAAGTGGGTGTTTGTTGGAAGTCCAAGCGCCTGCTGTTAACAAAAACAGCTAGCTCTCGCTTAGCTTCCTCATTGTTATCTATACTATTTACTCAATGAGCTTCATCTGAACAAGGAGTTTCATTGCGCCCTGATGTATATAATATACAAAGCTGAATCTGTACCAGATCACCCCTCAGACTTCTTTACTGAAGAGAAAATGACATAGGTTGTTCATCCCTTATCCTCGTACTGGAATCCTGGTACATTTAGGAAGTAGGAGTACACGAAAGATAGACACAAAATGCTAGAGTAACTCAGATGTCAGGCAGTGGAGAAAAGGAATAGGTGACGTTTCGGATCAAAACCCTTCTTCAGACCTGAAATGTCACCTATTTCATTTCGCCAGAGATGCTGACTGACCCGTTGAGTTACTCCAGCATTTTGTGCATATCTCCAGTGTAAACCAGCATCTGCAGTTCCTTCCTGCACATGGAGAAGCAGATGTGTTATAAACACTGAAGAAGACTTTCGATTGCTCAATGTTATGGATCATCTTGGGCCTGGCTATTGTACGTTTGAAGGGAAATGATGCATGAAGAACAATGTGAGCAAATTTAATCCTTTTAATTGTTTTGAGACATGCCAAATAAAATAGCCAGCTTGCAATACGTTTCATGCTACAAAGCATCACACTTTTATACAGTCTGGCGATGATGAACACATCCATCTCCTTGTCTATGTATGTCTGGAAGGCCTTCTGATCACCAGTGGAACAGAACATCTTGGCCTAGAAATTTGTTTGAAGAACACCCAGAAAATATGTGGGTTTGTCCAGCTGATAATGACATTAACATTGCATTAATCAATCTTTTTCATAACATTTCTGAGAACACTGAAGTTAATCCTTAATGGGTTGTGGACTTTTTAGTGTGCAAATTTTGAGTTCTCTCTTTCTGGCATTCCATTCACCTAAATAGAGTCATAGATTCAAAGAGTCATAGCCCAACTTGCCCACACCGACCAACATGTCCCATCTACACGTCTCACCGGCCCATGTTTGGCCTATATCCCTCTAAACCCATCCTATCCATGTACCTGTCTAAATGTTTCTTAAACATTACACTAGTACCTGCCTCAACTACCTCCTCCAGCAGCTCGTTCCCTATACCAGCCACCCTTTGTGTAAACTCATACCCCTCAGGTAGCTATTAAATCTTTTCCCCCTCACCTTAAACCTACGTCCTCTGGTTCTCGATTTCCCTGAAATGATGTCAACAATTGTTCAATGCTCAATATTTGTTTCAGATGAGATTTTCAAATCCATTTGTCCAAATCACAACAAGTGGCTGTTCTCTCATAGCATTAAGCATACACAAACCCAATGGTGTTTAGAAGGGGAGTCACCTCTCTCTTGTAGACTGCCTCACAACTGGGTGCATGGTGGCGTAGTGGTAGAGCTACTGCCTTACAGCGCCTGAGGCCCAGGTTCAACCCTGACTACGGGTGCTTGTCTGTACAGAGTTTATACGTTCTCCCCGTGACCTGCATGAGTTTTAACCAAGCTCTTCGGTTTCCTCCCACACTCCAAAGATGTACAGGTTTGTAGTTAAATTGGCTTATCATAAAAAAAATGGTTTAAATGTCCCTCATGTTAATGAACGGGGATCGTTGGTCAGTGCGGACTCGGTGGGCCAACGAGCCTGTTTCCGTGCTGTATCTCTAAACTAAACTAAGTTGTCTACCATACCCTGCCTGTGTAGACTGACCCAAACTGGGATCCCAGTCTCTGCACTCCATGGAAGATTAGAAAACCAGAAGAATATCCGAAGAAGGGAACTGGTCCTGTTCTATATCATCACAAATAGTGTAATCACTGGGCAAAGAAAGTTGACAAAAGAGGAGGCCTTTATCGCAGGAAGTTGCCAGGGAGGGACTTGAGTGCTTTTTAAGAATGCGGTAACTTTAAATAGATTCCACGATGTTAAATATTCAATCATTTGCCAATCAATAAGCCTTGAGCTTATTGAATGGTGGAGCCTGCAGGGAAGGTCTGTATCTCAGGCCCAGTCTGTATCTCTTTCCTATATTCTTATATTAGGGCGGTAGAGTCGCTGCCTCATGGCGCCAGAGACCCGGGTTCGATCCTGACTACGGGTACTGTCTGTACGGAGTTTGTGCCTTCTCCCTGTGACCGCATGGGTTTTCTCCGGATATCCCCTACACTCCAAAGACATACAGGTTTTGTGGGTTGTGGCTTCGGTAAGTTGTAAAATTGTCGCTAGTATGTGTAGGTTAGTATACAGGGTAAAGTCCTTCTACACAGTGGCTAATGGGTGCCTGAATGCACTACTGGGGGTGGTGGTGGAGGCAGATACAATAGTGGTGTTTAAAAGACATTTAGATAGCCATATAGGTACGCGGGCACTGGAGGGATATAGATCATGTGCAGGCAGAGGAGATTAAGTTATCTTGGCATCATATTCGGCATAGAGGGGTGGAAGATTGCAACCTTCACGTGGTCCGTCCTGTTTCATCTAATGCAATCAACTCGACGTGCACAAACGGAAGGTCAAATAGAACAAGTTGTCCAACAACTTTAGGCTGTGCACGCCACACGAAGGAAGAAGAAGATTTGGCATAGACATTGCAGCAGAAGGACCTGTTCCTGTGCTATACTGTTCTATGTTCCATGTTAACTCCAATAAATCAGTCAAACATGATTATCTTTTCATATAACCATATCCACTTTTACCACACACCTTTATTAGCACCCTGCTATTATATCTCTAATACATGCTATTATTTTTCCTTTCTATCCTATTTTATTGATTAAATTGACCTCCTAAGAATTTTGGCAGGAAACTCTTCTTCTTTCCACATGCGGTTTTAAAAGCTAGAACTTAAAACTTGTGATGTCAAGTCAATTGAATGTTTCAGTTCTGAGATTGAGAGATTTCTGGAATGCCAGGATATTAAGGGTGGCACGGTGGCGCAGCGGTAGAGTTGCTGCCTTGCAGCGCTTGCAGCCCAAGAACTCTTATCTTTAAGAGTTCTGGGGGTAAGCGCTGCAAGGCAGCAACTCTACCGGAGTATGGGGCAACTCTACGGGGCAACTCTACGGGGTACTGATTGGCCATGATCACATTGAATGGTGGTGCTGGCTCGAAGGGCCAAATGGCCTACTCCTGCACCTATGTTCTATTGTCTAATCCTGGGTTTGATCCTGACTACAGGTGCTGTCTGTACGGAGTTTGTACGTTATACCTGTTATTTTTTCCAAAGCCTTCGTTTTCCTCCCATACTCTAAGGACGTACAGGTTTGTAGGTTAATTGGCTTGATATAAATGTAAATTGTCCCTAGTGTGTGCAGGATTGTGTTAATGTGCGGGGATCGCTGGTCAGTGTGGACTCGGTGGGCCGAAAGGCTGTTTCCGCACTGTATCTATAAACTAAACTAAACTAAAGGTTGCTGAGCTAATGGAGTTAAGATGCAGATTTGGCACGATCCAATTGAATAGAGGCAAGTGCCTGACGGATTCAATGTTGTGCCCCTGGTCCAATGTTCTGACCCTTCATTGATATTTCAGACCAAGGATTCAACACTAATTGCTGTAATGTGGAGATTATGTTTGAATGGAAACACTGAAAAGCAGTGCAACAGCATAAAATTAAGCACAGTTTGCTGCGATAATTAAATGATTATAACTATTAGTAGCTGCTAAGTGCTGGAACATAAACAGCCTTCTACTTACTGGCACGGTGGCGCAGCGGTAGAGTTGCTGCCTTTTACAGTGCCAGAGACCCAGGTTCGATCCTGACGACGGGTGCTGCCTGTACAGAGTTTGTACATTCTCCCCATGACCTGCGTGGGTTTGCTCCGGGTGCTCCGACTTCCTCCCACACTCCAAAGACGTACAGCTTTGAACCAAAATAACCTACATACCTGCACGTCTTTGGAGTGTGGGAGGAAACTGAAGATCCCGGAGAAAACCCACGTGGTCAGATATGTAGGACCAGGTTTGTACCAAGGCTAATTGGCTTTGGTAAAATTGTAAATAGTCCCTCTTGTTTGTAGGATAGTGTTAGTGTGCGGGGATGGCTGGTCAGCGTGGACTCGGTGGGCCGAAGGGCCTGTTTCCACGCTGTGTCGCATAACTAGAATCTGTGCCACGTGCTTCTTTACTATAAAGCACTCAGCTACTTTCTCAGCACAGTTAAGGAAACGTAGGCATTCCAAGACTCGTCAGATGTTGGGTTACACTGCTGAGCACACAAGAACCACAGCAGTGGTCTGACAGGTCCCAGCTGACCACAAAGCCACACTCAGATGGAAGTGGAACCACTCAACGTCATTATTATTAAAAAGCTTAGTGGTTTGTCAGGCACAAAGAAGCACGACAAACAAATGAGGCAAAGGGCACAGTGTGTCTGAACTAGTGTTAGAAAGTTTTATTTAGTAATAGGTTGAAAGAAACCACCCTAACAAGAATAGCAATACCACAGGATCTTTATCTCCCAGATGTTGATAGACAGTCAGCTGTGGGTTAATAACTAGACGGTGTCTTTAAGCCTGTAAACCTTTTATCTTTACAATTGAACTGGAACAGTTTGCATTTTCATATTTCACATTGATTAATCCTCAAGGCTTTTAAAGGATTTTATTTGAACAATCCATTACTGGCCTCATTCACTTTTGTTGGTTGTATGATTAGACCAAGTATCATTACTTGCTGTGGGAAGGTGACGGTGAGGTGGCCCGTGGAAATAAACCCACTGCAGGAATCGTAACAAGGGAAAGTGCCAAACACGGCACGGTGGCGCAGCGGCAGAGGTGCTGCCTCACAGCGCTTGCAACACCGGAGACCTGGGTTTGATCCAGACTACGGGTGCTATCTGTACGGAGTCAGTACGTTCTCCCCATGACCTCATGGGTTTTCACCGAGATCTTTGGTTTCCTCCCACACTCCAAAGATGTACAGGTATGTAGGTTAATTGGCTTGATATATGTGTAAATTGTTCCTAGTACGATAATGTTAGTGTGCGGGGATTGTTGGTCGGCACGGACTGGGTGGGCCGAAAGGCCTGAAGTAAACTAAAGTAAATATATCATTCACCCAAAAAACGACACAAAGTGCAGGAGTAACTTAACGAGTCAAGCTGCATCTCTGGAGAACATGCTGTTCCTTGTAAAATCCATCCCCCCCACTCAAGGTTATTCCATAATTTGGTAAGAATTCAGCTTCAAATAATGATGCTGGCTAAATGCTCCACAAAAGTTCTAGCATTCAGGTTTGGGTTATCCAATATTTGTCCATGCAAAATTAGGCAATAAAAGTTGAATCACCTCCTATGGATATTCAATGGTATTTTCGTTGATGATTTGTTCTCTGTCAACATCCAATCCAAGCCTTTGTCCTTGATGACCCTGGCTCCTCCACTCTTAATCACACATACATGACTTTCTTTGTTTTATCTGCAGTGGCACGTCACAGGTGTAGTGTAGTTTAGTTTTGTTTATTGTCATGTGTATGGAGATACAGTGAAAAGCCTTTTTTGCATGCTATCAAGTCAGTGAAAAGTCAATACATGATTACAATCGAGCTATTTACAGTGTATAGATAGATCCATGATATGGGAATAACGTTTAGTACAAGATAAAGTCCGATCAAAGATAGTCCGAGGGTCACCAATGAGGTAGATATTAGTTCAGGACTGCTCTTTAGTTGTGGTAGGATGATTCAGTTGCCTGATAGTTGTGGTAGAATGATTCAGTTGCCTTTGGTTGAGTTAGGCCATTAATATCATGCACAATGTCACAAACATCTGATTTGTTCAGTACCTGGCCTTGAAACAAAATGCCTCTCAGCTTACTGTGTGTGTATTCATCATTCAATGGCCTATTCCCAATTTTTAGAACAAGATTCTTTGAATTGGATATCTTCCTGATGTTGATCTAATATTAAACTTTATTAATATTAATATTAAATTAAAAGTACCCAAATCAAGAAAAGCATCATATATTGCTGAGGGAAGTAGTGACATAAATTGCAGAGACTCTGAGAATAATCTTTTTCTAAAATTCAAGAAGACAGGACTATAATATATGTATTTTTAAAGCTGTCACGTGTCACTAGATTCAAAGGTTTATCAGTAAAATAATTCCTTCTCTCCAATCTATTTCTTCTCTCCAGAGATGCTGCCTGACCCGCTGAGTTACTCCAGCATTTTGTGTCTACCATCAGTAAAATAACATCTCCTAATAGCATTTTGGAAGCAAACTTATTACAGATGGTAATCTAGGAACAATTGCACTGACACTAAGTGAACCATGGCAAACAAAAGTTAGAGTATGGATCTGATGAAGGGTCTCGACCCGTAAACATCACCCATTCCTTCTCTCCAGAGATGCCGCCTGTCCTGCTGAGTTACTCCAGCATTTTGAGTCTATCTTTATTAAAGGCAAATTGTTTTAAACTAACTTGATTGAGATCCTTGATGATGTAGCAGGGTGGTTTGATCAAGCTAATATGGTCGGTGCTTATATATTTAAAAGTGTTTGATTAAGCATTGAATCATGAATTTGCTAACAAAGTTGAACTCCAGAGAATTAAGCAGGCATTGACAGCACTGATGCAAAATTGCCCAAGGAACTGAAAGAAGAGAGTAGTGGTGAATGATCGTTTTTCAAACTGGAGGGAAGTGTACAGTGATGCTCCCTTGGGCTCTGCATTAAAACAAATGCACTTTTTAAAAATATGGTTTAATGAATTGGACGGGTATACATGTCATCATTTCGAAATCTACAGATGATAATAAGATTCAGAAACGCAGCAAATGAGAGGAGGATGGTAACACGATTTCAGCAGGACATCAAGAGGGTGGTGAAATGGGCAGATCAAATTTAATGTAGGAGTGGCACATTTTGCCCAGAAGATTAAGGAGAGTTTTTTATTACAAAATAAATGTTTCTATTTGGGAGGGTACAATAACGCGGGACCCAGGGATCTATAAATAGCCGGGTATTGAAATAATAGAACATGTTTAGTGAGCTGTTTAAAATAAAACAGAATATTTCCACTGAGCTAGACAACCGATGAAGAGTACTGAATGCCTATGGTATTCTCTGAAAATACGGAAATGTCAGGGGAGGGGTAATGTGTTAAGTCCAATCGGAGAAGATGCCACATACTGTGTTCTTTCAATCTTTCAAGGATGGAAACTTGATTGAAACATCAATACGCCCAGTATTTTGTACCAAATTACTTTTATTCAAATATGATCCTTTTTTTCCCCAGGGGTGATGTGAGTGTGATGGGTGTCAGAAATGAATTCTAATTTTGTCTTACCTCATGTACTGTAAACAGTTTTTGTAGTCATGGTCGTGAAATACAAGTTCAACGCTTGAGTCTCGACCAAATTACTCTCCAGCCGTGGAGTACAAACCTCAATTACAGTGCCAACAGCACCATGGGGGAAGCAGATATCCTCTGAATGTTTGTTAAAATTGTTCAACCTTCCCGAACAAATTCAAATCTACCCTGTTCAAATTATTGAGTTTTTGTTGACATACGATGTTAATCAAACAATCTCAGGAAGTTCCATTAAAGGGAATGAGATGCAACCCATATTTTAACCTGTCTTCTCCTGAATGCAAGTCATTTGTTTGCTGTTTAGAAATATAAATGGATACATTTCAAAGCCTTCTCATATATAAATCTTTTTTCTTCTGTGGCCTAAATATTAATTCCTTAACTTTAACTTTGTTGGGTGGGAAGATTGCAACCTTCACGTGGTCCGCCCTGTTTCGACAAATGCAATCAAGCTGGCGTGCACAATCAAATAAGATCAAATAGAACAAGTTGTCCTACAACTTTAGGCTGTGCACGCCATACGCAAGAAGAAGAAGAACTGTTTATGTTCCAGTTAGTACGTTGCTCCATTTATTTTACATTATATTTAATTTATGGGATGCGGGCATCAAAGGAAGGGCCAGTATTTATTATCCATCAATTATTATCCTAAAAAAAGAAGCAGTGAGCCACCATCTTGAATCAAGGTTTCAAGGTCAGTTTATTGTCACATGTACCAGTTAAGGTAGAGTGAAATTTGCGTTACCATACAGCCATACTAAGTGAAAAGCAACAAAACACACAACCACATAAAATAAAAGTTGTAGATGTGTGGGGCAGGTTTATTACACCAAGAGTGGTGGGGGCCTGAAACGCATTGTCAGGAGTGGTGGAGGAGCCAGATATGATAGTGGTGTTTAAGAGGCACATAGAAATACAGTGTGTAGAGGGGTAGGGATCATGAGATCAGTTTAACTTGGCACCATGGCCAGCACAAAAGGAGCCGTTCCTGTGCTATGTTCTCTGTATACAGGAGCTTGACAGTTCTGATGTCCAAACTTAAGAATAATCTCTTTCCCGTTGCTACCAGGCTCCTGAACCAATTACCTCAGGAGAATGGGGTTGAGAGGGAAACTTGGCCATGATTAAATGGCGGAGTTGACCAGATGGGCCGATTGGCCTAATTCTGCTCCTGTAACTTATGAACATGAGCCTCTTTCATACCCCCTTCCCAGAGGCACTGGTCATGTACTATTAACTTTACATCATTTGGTTATTCTGTTGTTGCACTTCAGTAATTTGTTTTGCACTAATGCAGATTGCTCTGCAGCCTTTGCAATATTCTGCTGTGTTGCATTGATTGCTGGATTAATTGTGGTATCTGTCAGTATCATGTTTACTGAGTACTCTATGAGTTTCAAGTGAAGAAGGGTCGAGACCCTTCTTCAGACTGATCACATTTCGGGTCAGGTTGTCCGCTTACACTGCGAGAGATTCTAAGCCAGTCAACGCTGGCCTTTGACTGCCATATTGGAGCTGGCACCAGGGCAGAACACTGAGACTGGGGCAGAGAAGGGTAGATGGGTTGGGGCACGCTACAAGGAAGACCTTTGGCAGCTTACCATCAGCGATGATGATTCTTGACTGTTGAAACTCTGCTTCTTACCCCACGGGTGCGGAGTGGCGCACGGAAAAATCTCCACCATTTACTTGTTTTTTATATCAGATTTCCAACATCTGCAATATTTTCGTGGCTGGCAATGAACTATATATTGCTCGTGGCTGGCAATGAACTGAATTGAATAAATATGCCACAGTGTCACATTATAAGTAATGTATAATTGAATAAAATTAAAGTAAATTAAAGCAATGATAAATATTATGTCATTATCTTGAGAATGAATCCGTCAAAATAGAAACCATAAGCACTGAAGAAAGTTTGCCTCTTGTTGCAACCATGGTTGCAGCATTCCACAATGGACCTTTTCTCAAGGAAAAGGTAAAACAAATCTGTTTACTTCCCTCCTCTGACTTGTTTCTAATCTATTCCATTATACCACCAATATATCAAGCTTTTAATTAGATGGAGGCAGAATCACCAAACCAATTTTCAACATGGTTTAATTTTTTAATGCCTCTGGTTTTCGATTTTTGTTGACATCGGACAAGTTTCTAAACATTCACAACTATCAAATTATCCACGACTCTCCCACACTAACAAAAAGCATGGATTGCAAATTTTGAAAGCAACGTCTGAGAACTCAGTTTTCTGTGGCACAACAGTTTAAGGGATGTCACTTATGACAGATGTCAGTGTGCTGCTAAATAAATTGCTGTCATGTAATTATTCATCGGGAAATGCAAAAGGCTTATTAGATGAGCTCAAAAACATTATTCTTCCTTGATGTTTATTTTAGATCAGTGCTTAAGTGGTGTGACTGGCATGCAAAGATATTATTTAGTGTTACTTTCATTTGAGATTCTGCTGTCGTTGTTTGTGATGCTTTGTTGCCTCAGGTAATTATGTCTGACGTCTGCTGTCTAGAGTTCTTGATAAGTGTGTGCATGCATAAATTCTGACAGGATATCATGGGTCTAGTTAGCTAATTAAGTCATGCTTCTTTATCGTTTTGTATAATGGATGAACCCAGTTCATCTGTCAAAGGATGAAAAAGTTATCACTATTTTAATTCATGGACGCCGATCTCTGCAAATACATTTCTACAGTGAGTGAACACAGCTGCAAGGTACCTCTGGCTGCTTGATAACTGAGATGCTAAGGTTATGTCGAGTTGAAACCATCAGTGCCTCCTGCTGCAGGAAACATGTATTCAACGTCTCTATGATTTAGACTTTAGAGATACTGTGCGGAAACAGGCCCTTCGCCCTATCGAGTCCGCATGAACCAGCGATCACCCCGTACACTAACAGCATCCGACACATTAGGGACAATCCACATTTTTTTTTAACCAAAGCCAATTATCCTACAAAGCTGCACGTCTTTGGAGTGTGGGAGGAAACCGGAGCACCTGGAGAAAACCCACACGGTCACAGGGAGAACGTACAAAGTCTGTACCGGCAACACCCATGGTCAGGGTCGAACCCGGGTCTCCGGCACTATAAGGCAGCAACTCTACCGCTACGCTGCTGTGCTGCCAAGATGTTGCGCAGAATTTAAAATACAGCAAGAGCAATCCCACTTTATGGCCTTCTGAAGAGAAAAAGTTGCACCATTGTACTGCAAGGCTTTTGAGGAGCGATCAGCTAAAGAAAGGCAGCAGGATTTAGTGACCCTTACGTGGGTTTGAATGCACTGGTTGGGGCTGAAGGAAAGCCAAAAGGAGTGCTGGGCTTTCATCGAAATGAAGTTCTGGGAAAGGGTGAGATGATGCCATGACTCATGGCTTCAAATCCACAATGTTACAGGAAACAGGAAGAGAATATTGCACTGAAGAAGCAGTTAATGCTTTCCATCTGTACTCACTCGTGGAAATAAAGGAATTCACAGATCTTCAACAACTTGACTCAGTTCACAATAAACACTTTTAAAAATTGTGTTGGACTAATGAAAATCAAGTGGGCAGCGTTCTGGAAACTCAACAAAATAACTATTGGAAGCGGAAATGGTGGGGTCTGTGGCCACCTTGTTTGTTTTCACATTAGCCAAACTGCTGATGAAGCTGACCTGGGAACTGGCACAACCTGTTGATCCAAATTTGGTTAATATTTTCCCTGTTCTCTGTGCCAATAAGTTCAGATGTTTTTTTCTGACCAAATTAACTCTTCTGTCACCTCGGCTTCATTTTATACCAATTTCCTAAATTAAGCATTTGTTTCAAGTTAGCCTGGTGGGACTAGACTTCATTTCAGCGATTGAACTTCATATGGATGACAGTAGCTTTTGTTTAGTTTAGTGTAGAGATATAGCGCGGAAACATGCCCTTCGGCCCACCGAGCCAAACCAACTTGCGATCCCCGCCAATTAACACGAGCCTACACACACATTGGGGAGAATTTTTACACATACCAAACCAATTAACCTATAAACCAGTACGTCTTTGGAGTGTGTGAGGTGACTGGGGCACCTGGAGAAAACCCACACGATCACGGAAAGAATGTACAAACTCCGTACAGACAGCACCCGTAGTCAGGATTGAACCCGGGAGCAGTAAGGCAGCAACTATACCATTGTGCCACCATGCCACCCGGCTCTATTGACATGTCCTTAATTTTAACTATCAAAGAGCTTTCTATTATACTTTGTTTAAACTCTTATTCAATACAAAAATACAATGAAATAGACTCACATCCTACAATAGCAAAAAAGGATGAAGAGGTTTTAGAGGGGGAATGGGCCAAACACAAGCAGGTGGAACTAGTGTAGATGGGACATGTTGGTCAGTGCGAGCAAGTTGGTTCAAAGGGCCTGTTTCCACGCTGTATGACCCTTTGATTCTATGACTCCAACCTGAAACAACACCTATTCTTTTTCTCCAGAGATGCCGCCTGACTTGCTGAGTTACTCCAGCATTTTTGTGTCTATCTTCGGTATAAACCAGCATCTGCAGTTTCGTCCTTTACATAGCAATCTAGTTTATTTTGCAATGATTTTTGTAACGTATTGAACATTCAAAAGAAAGTTGTTGGTAATCGGTGAGTTATTGATAATAACCCATGGACCTTCTGAATGGTGACTTCGCTCCCATGCATGAGTGGGGATGTGTCTCACAACGAATCCTCACAATTAGTTTCCATAACTGATATGAGGATTCCCGTACTGTAATTTCCTGAATTATTACTTCCCTTCTTAAACAAATGGTCAACACTGACTACTCTCCAATCCTCCAGCCCTGGATAGAGTCTAGAGAAGACACAAAGATCTTTGTCAAGGCTACTACAATCTCCTCTCTTGACTCTCTCAATAACTTGTGATGGATCCCATCAGACTATGGAGATTTATCCACCTTAAGCTCTTCAATAACCCCAATGCCACCTCTCTCTTGATCTCAAATTGCCCTTGTATACATACATCTTCCCCGCATTCATCTCACTATCCTCCTTGTCCTCCTTGGTGAATACAGAAGTCAGGTCCATGTTTAGTACCTCTGACTCCAAGCATAACTTCCCTCCTTTATCTTTGAGTGATCTTAACTTTTCCCGAGTTACCCTCTTGTTTTTAATGTTTGTATAAAAAGATAATCATTTCAGTGGCATTACATGGCTCATTTTGGCCCATCTAATTGCCTGCTTGAGTTATTTCCTGCTTATTTTATATTCCTCAAAGTCCTCGTCTGATTTTGTCGTCTTAATTCATACATAAGTTTCCTTTGTCTTTTTGACCCAATTTAGAACCTCTCTGGCCATCCAAGGTTCCCTTACTTTACCATCAAGATTCCTGAAACTGGAAGGCTAATAAAGTCACGATGTTCACTGCGACTTTGGATCTTCTGTCAAAAAGAGAGTGGGCGGATGAATTTTAAGATTGTCACTGTCAGACAATAGAGAAGTAGGAAAATTCTCCTGTGACAGGATGTTTACAGGAAAAGTCGTAAAAAGAAGACAGCACATCTAGGTGACTTATTTTTAACAAGGGAGTGATAAAATTGTGGGGCTGGGCTGACTGTTAGGGTCAGCAAACATTAAGCAGTGGGTGGAATTTTGTTTACTTGGATCGGTAGGGCATAGTGGACCAATGGCCTTCTTGTGCCTGTGTTATTCCGACAAGGGCTATTTTCATGACAGAATCACACAGCCTCAGCAGAAACATCTCTTTGTACAGTGGATGTCGCAATATTTTTTTTCCATGATACGGTATTTTTAAAACCTACTCAGAACTAGGTCATGCTCCAAAAGTGGAAAACAAGCCAGTGGGGAAAACAGCAGACTGTGATTTGGAGGCAGACAGATCAGGAGAGTGTTGAAATCGTTGGAAAGGAAAACTGAAGAGGCTGTATAACAGGCAGCTAATCCTCAATTGGCAGATTAACACTCCCACCAAAGCTGAATTTCATCTCCCCTTTGGCCATTTAGTATTTCATCAGTGAATGGCAATGTTTCTTTTCCAAATACCTTCAGACACAGTTGTCTCCAGTCACATTTAACAAACTCATTTTTAAACTATCTCACATTTAACCGTTTTCTGTTTGGGGATGAGTAGGAAGGAACTGCAGATGCTGGCTTAAACCGAAGGTAGGCACAAAAAGCTACCTTTAAAATGAACAGGTGACGTTTTGGGTCGAGACGACTGGAATCGTCACCTATTCCTTTTCTCCAGAGATGCTGTCTGACCCGCTGAGTTACGCCAGCTTTTTGTGTCTATCGTCTGTTTGTGGATATTGTCTTCTGTAAAGAAACTGCTTGTTTGATGAACAGTGCAATTGCAATTCATTGAAGGTGAAATGTTTTGGAACGTTGTATGGATTTAATAAGGAGCCAGATTAAGTTGTGAAATTGTAGTGCTTTATCAGCATTTTAAAACTGCATATTTTCTGCCCGATGGAGTCTTGCCTGAGAAGATCCACCAACACTTTCTGCATTACCGTTCTAACTTTTAATACATTCCTCTTCTCCTTTAACTCATAAAAAGAACATTAACAGAAGTAATAATCTAACATTTAACGGTGCCAGCTAAGGCAATTTTAACTACATTTTCCCAGCAGTATATTTCTCTTTCATTGTTCTGGTCATTAGGGCTTCAGTCACACTATCTCAACAACAAATAGGTTAGTGTTTTACCTTAAAATGTGCAACGTATACCGACGTAATATAGTAACTCGCTATGTATACCAACAGTTATTAAACTCACTACAGTGCTTTCGTCTCTATGACCAGTTGAATATTTAAAGCTTCTCAATAGCAAGTCATTTTTCTCTAATGAAATGTTTCATATAGTATTGTTTAGAAATGCAGCTTGGAACCAGGCCCTTCGGCCCACTTGAGTCCATGCCGACCGGTTCACTAGCACTATCCTACACGCTAGGGACAATTAACAATTTTACTAAAGCCAATTAATCTACAAACGTGTATGTCTTTGGAGTGTGGAAGGATATCGGAGCACCCGGGGAAAACCCATGAAGTCATAGGGAGAATGTAGAAACTCCATACAGATAACATCCGTAGTCAGGATTGAACCAGGATCTCTGGCGCTGTAAGACAGCAACTCTACCGTTGTGCCACCGTACCACCCACCTAGTACTAAGTACTAAGATTAAGTACAAAACTTAGTACAAGTTAGAAATATTTGTAGAAGCAAGAATTTATAGATGCTGGTTTACAAAATAAGACACATAGTACTGGGTCAGGCAGCATCTCTGGACAATATGGATAGGAGACGTTTCAGGTCAGGACCATTCTTCAGAGCAGAAATATATATGGCCACTTCATTTTCAGTTGTAAAACAAACATTGTCTCCTTAATCATTTAATTTTGTATTTTTATACTATGGTGCATCAGTGGTTAGTACTATAAAAATGCCCGGCATTATTACTGTCAATAAAATAAAGCTTTATAGTGGGAAGCAAATATATTTTAATACACTGCATGAGCAATATATGAGCTGTGACATGACATACATTTACTTCACTGAAATGAAAATTAGAAAAGTAACAGTGAGAGCAGAGAGAAGTATGTGTGTAATAGTGTGTGCATGCGTATGTTTGAGAGAGAAAGAGAGAGAGAGAGACAAAGAGACAAAATAGAGAAAAGTGAGGCATATTCATGAGACTGCAAGTAAAGAAATAAATGGAAAGAAAGGAGAGGTGTAGTCATAAGGAAGCTACAGAGACGGAGAGAGAAATTAGACGATAGTAGGACAGGGGAGAGAGATGCAGACACAACAAGATAGAGATGGAAGCACAAAAGTAGATGGATGCACACATAGGAAGACAGAGAGAAGAAACAGACACCAGGATAAATGAATGAGATGAGTCAGTAAGGACGAGGAAACACAAGAGTGGAACCGAGTGAAAACAGAGAACATGGAGGAGCACACAATACATCAAAAGTATAATGGATTAATCGTACATATTCAATTGCACAATCGTTTACCTCAGGAATATCTTAAAACAGAACATTAAGTACAATCAGAAAAGGGTGACTCATGAACATCAAATGTATGTTGCCAACCCTCTAACACAGAACGGACTGTATGCATCAGATTTAACAGCAGTTTCTGTCTCTCCTTCATGCTTATCACAAGTTTATAGACTTTCCATGTTGTTACAGTTTTTTTTAAGTTGAATTTGCTGAGTTTGGTGATAGAGGCCTGGACTTTTCTGCATCCTCAGCTCTCTCCTCAATCATCTCAGCTCTATATGCCTTAAAGGGCAGATTGCCAGAGCTTTAACAGATAGGGCTTGGCATCTTGTTATTAGAACAGGGGCAGCACGGTTGTACAGCGGTAGAGTCGCTGCTTTAAAATGCCAGAGACGCGGGTATGATCATGACTATGGGTGCTGTCTGTACGGAGTTTGTATGTTCTCCCCCTGACCAGCGTGGGGTTTCTCCAGGGTCTCTACTTTTCTTCCCATACTCCAAAGACATACAGGTTTGTAGGCTAATTGACTTGGTATAATTGTTATTTGTCCCTGGTATGTGTAGGATAGTGTTAGTGTGTGGTGTTTGCTGGTCAGCGTGGACTCGGTGGGCCGAAGGGCCTGTTTCCACACTGTACCTCTAAACTAAACTGAACAAAACAAAATCCAAAATGGAATTGCTGACATTAAGCATTTCTCTTTTTTAGGTTTAATCCCTTTCCAGATGAATTTCAATTATTTACCTTGGTATATCTCTAGTGGTAAACTCCCACCTGTGATTGATACACTGGGCAGTCACTATTTCTTGACCTATCAATAACTCTGATGTCTAGTTGTAGAGTTTAGATGATTAGGTGTACAGTGAAGATCACTGCACTTCACTAAGAATTTACTCATCCAAGACCGCAAGAAATTGCAGAAAGTTGTGGACGCAGCCCAGACCATCGCACAAGCCAACCTCCCTTCCATGGACTCCATTTACACTTCATGCTGCCTCGGCAAGGCCAGCTGCATAATCAAGGATGAATCTCACCCTGGCCACTCCCACCTCTCCCCTCTCCTATCAGGCAAGAGGTACAGGTGTGAAAACGGACACCTCCAGATTCAGGGACAGTTTTTTCCCAGCTGTTATCAGGTAACTGAACTATCCTATCAACAACTAGAGAGCGGTCCTAAGCTACCATCTACCTCATTGGAGATCCTCAGACTATCTTTAATTGGTCTTTATTGGGCTTGTTCTTGCACTAAATGTTATTCCCTTTCGCATGTATCTTGTACACTGCAGATGGCTTGATTGTAATCATGTTTAGCCTTTCTGCTGACTGGTTAGCATGCAACAAAACTTTTCACTGTACCTTGGTATGTGTAAAAATAAACTAAACTAAACAAATCTTTGAAGCTACTTTATGTACTGTCATTCATGTAGTGCTCTGTAAGTGACAAAACTCTGGTTTAGCACGTATTCCACCCACCTGCGTACCACACACACCATTGCGTATCCGCCTATCACTTGCCAGGCTTTGTTCTGTCCCCACCTCTCTTTTCAGGCCTTCCTCCTGTCCCACTTCTACAATCAGGCTGAAAAAGAGCTCTGACACAAAACGTCACCTGTTCATTCCCTCCACAGATGCTGCCTGACTCGCTGAGTTCCACCAGCACTTTGCGTTTTGCTTTGAAATTCTCTTCTGAAATTTTTTCACGCTTCCACTGCATAACTCGCTATCTTCAAAGCTTCTTCTCAGCCACATTGGCATGATGAATGTGATCTGTGAGCAGATTACTCGAGCAAGGGAGGACTACATTTTCTTGTGAGACCCTGGGAAACCCTCCTGCTGCCCTTGGCACACAGGAAACTGAGATAATGTATAAAGGAACAAACTTATCACAAAGAACATTGTTCAATGGCTTTGTCCATTCAGAAGCACTTAATCCAAAACCTTTAAGTGTGCTGAGATAATTCAAAAACAAAACACTGAAGTTGGTGAAGCAAGGATAAAACAGAAAATGCTGGCAATATTATTGCAGTCAATCAGCATCTATGCAATTAACATTTCATATTGATGAGCAGGTTCTAAGGCATCACTTCAAATGAAGTTTTTGTGTCAAAATAATTTTCATTTAGTTTAGAGATACAGCAAGGAAACGGGTCCTCTGGCCCACTGAGTTCACGCCAACCATTGTTCACACTAGTTCTATGTTATCCCACTTTCTCATCTACTCCCTACACACTCGGGCCAATTTACCGAGGCCAATTATCCTTAAACTCTGACATCTTTGGGATGTAGGAGGAAACCGGAGAACCTGGAGGAAACCCACGCGGTCACAGGGAGAGCGTGCAAACTCCGCACAGACAGCTCCCAAGAGCAGGATCGAACCTAGGACTTTGGCATTGTGAGACGGCAGCTCTGCCAGCTGTGCCACATGTTGCATGTTTGTCCACATGCAAAAAAAGTCCAATACACTTCTTTACTTACACATGAAGCAAGGATTTTTTAAAGAATTGAGACATTGATGAGGCGATTATGTGTGGCTCTAGTATTTGGATGGGAAGCCGGAATCTGAAGATATTAGGAAACTTCCTGTTCAACTGATGGAGTTAGCTAATATATTCTTAGACTGGGGACTGGAGTTAGTCCTAGTGTCTGGCTGCTGTTGAAAGGGATGTAAATGAGAAGAAGGAAGATTATGACGGGCAGGGAGATTGACCAAGTGATGGTATGGGAATAGCAGCTGCATTAGATGTTGGCAGGTTGGGGGACAGATTATAACAGGGATGGACGACCATGTAGAATGAGGCCCAAAGTTCTCTTGGCCAGTAGTAATGTGTCATAAGGTACTGCAGATGCTGGTTTACACCGGAGATAGATACAAAATGCTGGAGTAACTCAGCGGGACAGGCAGCAACTCTGAAGAGACGGAATGGTTGACGTTTCAGGCAAGTCTGAAGAAGGATCTCGACCCGAAACGTCACCCATTCCTTCTCTCCATATATGTGCTGCTTGCCCCGCTGAGTTACTCCAGCAGTTGTGCCATTCTTCGGGCCAATTTTCTTAACATGGCCAAGGAACAACTAAGCAAGGGAACAGATATTTCCTTTTTTTACATGGCAGTTCTGTAATAATATATTACCGGCCATATCTCTCACCCATCTCTATCTGATTAAGTCTGTGTCCATTATTAAGTGAGAGAAATGGTGACAAAAAGTTATTGTGATAGCAAAACAATACCTAATAAAACATAATCGCAGAAATGTGACTAGTGAAGTGTGCCAGTGGAAACGTGTCAGATAAACATGACTGAAGATTAACATGCACAATAGGAAAACATTTTTAATCAGTATAATAGTAATATGCGTACACAGGTTTATTTCATTTTGCGATTTATCTTCTTTTTGCCTACGACAACTTTTGCACAAGAAAGACATGGTTCTGATCTCTCCTCTGCTTGTCCCTCACCAGTTCCGGGTAGTGTCATATGTTTAGGCACTGATTCATTCCACACCCCGTGTATATGAATGTGAGTAATACCTGCTGAAATATCCCAGGTTTAATGAATGTAAAGCCAGGGAGAAAGGGTGGAGGAAAGAACGGAACAAAGAGGAAACCTATCTTAAGAGGTTGAAATATTGGAATGATTAAAAGTCAGTAGAAGTGTTAGTGCAAGGCAACAAGATGACAGTGAGAAAACTAAAGGTGACTCCCAACGTTTGCTCCCCATTTCTTTCCTTGTTTCCCAGTTATGGAATCCAGATTTAATAAGCTTCTCACTCCTATTCTCTGGAATTCATTTACACTTTTTCCAGGCTCATCTCTTGTCTTCTTATTTGTATTCTTAACATGTTTATTGTTTCTTTCTCTCAAATTTCTTCTCTCTCTCTCTCTCTCTCTCTCTCTCTCTCTCTCTCTCTCTCTCTCTCTCTCTCTCTCTCTCTCTCTCTTTTTCTTTCTTTCTTATAAACACAACATGTTGAATCAACTAAGCAGGACAGGAATTCTGGAGAATTCCTTTTCTTTCCCCAATCAGTTTCTTCAGGGTTGCTGCCTCACACACACACCCCTGCTAAACAATCGTTTCTTGAATCTACTAAAGAATATCTGGAAAAACAAAACAAAACCAGTTTAGTTAATCCAGCATGTTGTGTTTATCCATTGTGCTTGTATATATACATGCAGTATGTGTGTGTGGCTGTGTCTGTGCGTGTGCGTGCGTGTGTGTCTATGTGTGTGACAACATATAATGTTCAAGCAGTAAGATTCTTCTGAAATGTGTACCAGGTTTGCAAGCATGTTTTGTGCTTGGAAGCATAAGGGTGCACAGAGACTGAAGGAACTCCATAATGTGAACACTTTAAGATACTTGACGTGGTACCCATTGAAATTATGAGCTATTAACTGGTACATCATGGTTCTCAATGACAAATGAAGGATGGGAAGTTAATGTGTGCTGTCTTGTTGATTTATATCTTATTGACTCATAATTAATCAAGACTAAAAGTTTTCGTTTTGCATACATCTTTAATTGTATCTGTGACTGAAGCTTTGAAAGATTCCATGGGTTATCCTGAGTTTGAGATGAAAGCCTTTTTGCTGGTTCATTCAGTATTTCTTCTTTGCTAAACAATCGTTTCTCAAATCCACTAAAGAATGTCTGGAAAAACAAAACAAAAACCGCTGCTTCAGCAAAGCTGATCATTTCCACTAACGTCAATGAATCATTTGCCTTTTACATGAACTATTGTTTCTCGTGGTTATATGGCACATACTGAGCAATATTCTCTCCATGCTACTGCGAGCAGCTCATGCTATTTGTTTACCTGTGGAAGAAATAGTCCTGCAAAGACTGACCGCAGGAACACCTCCGCTCAGTCCGCCCAAACCAACCTGATCTCCCGGTTGCTAAACACTTGAACTCCCCCTCCCATTTTGCCATTGACCTTTCTGTCCTGGGCCTCTTCCATTGTCAGACTGATGCCCAGCGGAAATTGGAGGAACAGCACCTCATATTTTCTTGGGCAGCTTACACCCCAGTGTTAGGAATATTGACTTCTCTAACTTCAAGTAACCCTTGCTTTCCATCTCTCTCCATCCTTCCCCCTTCCTAGTTTGCCGACCAGTCTGACTGTCCCCCTGATTACATTTTATCTCTGTATGTTCGTTGTAAACTTCTCCTAGCTAACAATGATCTATTGTATTTTCCTTGATCTCCATCCCCTTTGATGTCTTGTTTTCACACCTGACACTTCCTTAGCTCTGTGTCACCGTCTCCCCTCACTCTCAGTCTGATTAAATGTCTTGAACCGAAATGTTCCTTCTATCCAGAGATGCTACCTCTCCTGCTGAGTTACTCCAGCATTTTGTGTCCATTGCAGGAATGTTCAGTTTCAGTGCTGCCAAATAATAGCGACTATCAATAAATTAAAACCACAAATGCTGGAAATCTGAAAAAAGAAAATGTTGGAAACACCTCAGCAGTTCAGTCAGCATCTGTGGAAAGAGAAACAGTTTCAGTTTCAGTTCAAAGTCCCTTCATCAGAACCCCTCCTTACCACTGTCCATTGGTTGCTCAACAGCATCTCAATTGATTGTTGGTTGTGAACGGTTCCAAGTTTAATGGTGGTGCAGTCCAGGGCTGATGAGACCAATGGGAAGACCAAATGAAAAAAAATCAAGACAAGCAATAGCTGTGAACATTTGGAGGTGAAGGGAAGTGGAAATGAAATGGTTTTTATCCACGAGTAGTTGCTCTACTCAACAGCCAAAAATCTGTAGCCTCCCTTTGATCTGGTATTTTGTTGGTTCACATGCTTGATCAATGGTGTTTTATCATTAATGTCTTATTATTATTAATGTCTAGTGTTTTCTGAGTCATTCGTAACTGTCACTGTATGTCTTGTTGTTACTTGTGGGTGGAGCACCAAGGCAAATTCCTTGTATGTGAATACTTGGCCAATAAACTTGCTTACTTACTATCTAAAATGACTTTACTGTTCTAACACCCCAGGAGGTATAACAATAGTGACACTTTGTGTTGGAAGGAACTGCAGAAACTGCTGGAGTAACTCAGCGGGACAGGCAGCATCTCTGGTTAGAAGGAATGGGTGACGTTTCCGGTCGAGACCCTTCTTCAACAGCAGTTATTGACTGTGACTCATTTTTGCACTTTCAGGGGTTTTCATCCGTGTTATATTAATGCAGATTCTTGCATAGCAGGTCCAAATGTATGGAGGCAGAGTTGCAGTGGGAAGGAGTATGTTTAGAAGAATCATCAGTGCAATGCAAAGACACTCTCGACTGATCCACATGCAAAGCTGTTCCCCTCTGATAAAATGACCTTCAGTCCCAAGAAAATGCACCCTGCACCGTACTTGACAATATTCATAGTGTTCACATCAACCTTCCTCCAGGCGATCCGAGTGGCATAACCAATTGATGTTGGAGTCTGTGAAACATTTATCCAGGCCCATGGTAAGCTTTGATTTAGAGACTGACAAATTCATTTATGTAGGTCCTTTCCACCCCGGAGCCAGAAAAGGACATCTCCCTATAGGTCTGAACTGGATTTGAACTTAAGGTTGCAAAACCAGTGTCTAATCGATTTTACTATCCTGTTCCCTTTGACTCCGTGCAAAGTAAAAACATTTAAGCACAGTAGTATATTTGGAGATGATCACTTGATGATATTTTGGCTTTGGAACCTAATCTTCAGATTAGTCTGAGTATATATCATTTTTCCTCAAACTCAGAGATTATTTTATTAGCAGATCCAAAAGCAAATCTGAAACTGGGTGCGGATGAGATTTGAACGTTCTTCCCTTAGATTTATTTGCATTATTGGCAGCCATTAATGTCTTTGGACCGTGGACTGGACAGACATTCAAGTGAACAACTGAAAATGAATCAATTTCAGCCTGTTGAATACTTTATTGGTTTGTGGGTTGATACGTCAATTAAGCACACATATCAGTTTGGAATCTATGCATTTTGGAAGCAAGATTATTTATTGCTTGTTCCCTGCCTCACATAGTTCTTACAAGCAGCTTTTTGTGTGCAATGCGAGGCTTTCCCTTACTTGCATACGATTCATACAATGAGAACTAATGGTTTGCACAAATTCAGTCTACAAGATAATGAAACTGAATTTGCTGTTAAAAGGGTGAGGGGGTTGTGGACATGCCAAACTTCCTTAGTCTTAGGCCTTGTTGTGCCTTCTTGGCCATAGCTTCTTTGAGGTTGGTCCCGGACATATTGTTGATGATATTTATACCTAGGAACCTAAAGTTCTCAACCACCTCCACTTTGGCACCATTAATGTGAGTGGGCCGTGAACTCCTCCTCATTTCCTGTAGTCAATAACTAGCTCCTTCATCTTGCTGGCATTGAGGGAGGTGATGTTGTCTTGGAACATGTTACAAAGGCCTTTGTCTCCTTCCTGTACTTTGTCTCATTATTGTTCATCATCCAACCTACTACGGTGGTGCCATCTGCAAATTGTAATTGGAGTTAGAGCAGAATTTAACCACACAGCTGTGAGTGCCTAAGGAATCTCTTGCCCAGAGTAGGGGAATCAAGGACCAGAGGACATAGAAACATAGAAATTAGGTGCAGGAGTAGGCCATTCGGCCCTTCGAGCCTGCACCCCCAGGACATAGGTTTAAGATGGGGGGGGGGGGGGGGGGGGAGAGTGGGGGCAGTTTTAATACGTATCTGAGGGATAACCTTTTCACGCACCTGGTGGTGGGTGTGTGGAACGAGCTGCCTGAGGAGGTTGTTGAGGCAGGTACTATTGCAATGTTTAAGAAACATTGAGACAGGTATATGGATAGGACAGGTTTAGAGGTATGTGGGCCAAACGCTGGAGGGTGGGACTACTGTAGATGGGACATATTAGACGGTGTGGGCAAGTTGGGCTGAAGGGCCTGTTTCTACACTGTATCACTCACTCAATGACTCTATCTATGACTCTATGAGTATAGTATGGGGCTGAGAATGCAAAATGTGTCACTTCTCTTTTTGTTTTAATGTTTCCATTTTTGTTCCCTTGTATCTGTTTTGCATTGTAGTTCATATGATCTGTTAGCATGATCTTTGTGTTGCACATTTCTCAATTATTCTATTTTTTAATCATTCATTTATTGCAATGCGACATCAGTAACAAGACTAGCACATATTATACAAAGCAAGGATCCGCAGATGCTGGTTTACGAAGGATAGACACCAAATGCTGAAGTAAATCAGTGGGTCAGGCAGTATCCCTGGATAACATGGATAGGTGATGTTTTGGGTCGGGACCCTTCTTCAGACTTCTTCAGCATGTTGTGTGTTACTAGCATTTTTTACTGATCTCTAAATGCCCTTAAGAAGGTGGTGATGAGCCAACTTCTTGAACTGCTGCGGTAGTTCTGGTGAATGTACTCACTCTCCCAGAAGTTGCAGAATTTAGGCTGCGTAATGACGAAAGAACCACAATAGTATTCCAAGTCAGAGCGAGGGAGTGAAATCTGCAGGTGGTGGTGTTCCTATGCTTCTGCTGCCCCCGACCTTCTTTGCAGGAAAACTTGTGGGTTTGGAAGGGATTTGTTGATTAACTGTAAGGAAATTTACAGATGGTGTACACTGCTGACCAGATTATACAATGTGGAAACAGGCCCTTCGGCCCACGGAGTCTGCGCCGACCAACGATCACCCCAGTACATTAGCACTATCCCACTCACCAGGGACCATTTACAATTTTACCAAAGTTAATTAACCGACAAAACTATACATCTTTGGAATATGTGAGACAACACATTTGTTTTATGACGGTTGGCAGAACAATTTCCCTCCTGGGATAAATAAAATTCTATCGTATTGTATCATAAACCGGAGCACCCGGAGAAAACCCTTGTGGACACAGGGAGAACGTAAAAAACCCAGTACAGACTGCACCCGTAGTCAGGATTGAACCCTGGTCTCTGGCGCTGTAAGGCAGCAACTCTACCGCTGTGCCACCGTGCCGCCCTAAATGGTGAGAATGAAGGTGGAGGAAGGTGGGATAAGGAGCCAGTCACGATGTCTGCTATGTCTGGATGATGTTGTATTTATTGAGCCTTGTTGGAGCTGAACCCATGCGGGCACGTTGTGAGTTTTTCATCACACTCCTGCCTGTGCCTTATAGATGGTGCAGAGATTGTCAGCTGTGTGTAGCTGCAGTGATTATAAGGATGATCCAACTGATCTTCTAGTAAGTGCCACTCACCAGCTGTTGATGGTGGTAAATTCACTGATGGCAATATCAATGAATATCAAAAATAAGTGGTCAGATGCTCTCTTGTAAGGGGTGGCCAGTTTGATTTGTTAAGGAGGTATGCAGTTGTTTGGCATGTTCACTGTGCTTTCAGGTTTCTGGTTTCCTTTACTGTGACGTTGTCATCTCAGATTTCGAATGACTTGCCAAAGTATTAAAAACCTGAGGGCCCCCTCCCCCACCCTACTCGTCCTACGAGTTCCACTGTTTGCTCATCTACCCCAGCGAACAATGGACCATTATTGGACTCCACCCTTACTGAGGCCTCCTGTTGTCGGCCATGTTTTGTTCTGGCCCTCTCTATCTTTTGGTCTGAGGAAGGAAATGTCACCTATTTTTTTTTACTCCATAGATGTTGCCTGACCTGCTGTTTTACTCCAGCGTTTTATGTCTATCTTCAATGCAAAGATAAACCTTCTGGTACTGCCAAGTCTAAAATTTGAGTGGGGTGAATGGACTCACTGTTTGATATTTGCAATGCTATGCTAATGCCGAAAATCCCATCAAGGGCATTGTCAACTAGTTAGTTTGTTAGTTTCATTTATTGTCACGTGTACCGAGGTACATTGACAAGCTTTAGTTGCATGCTAACCAGTCTGCGGAAAGACAATAAATGATTACAATTGAGCCACTCACAGTGTACAGATACATGAAAAAGGGAATAACGTAAATAATGTTTAGTGCAAGATAAAGCCAGCAACGTCTGATCAAAGATAGACCACGGGTCTCCAATGAGGTAGATAGTGGTGGATCAGGACTGCTCTATAGTTGTGGTAGGTTTCTGAATCATAAGGATTCTGAATTCGGAAACTCAGGTTTCTGATTCATAACAGGAAATGGATCAGGTCATTTAGCCTTCAGCATTTATTGCCTAACCACTCTTAAAATAATGGGGGTATGCCGCCTTCTTGAACTGCTGCAGTACTTTTGATAAAAATACTCCCAATCCCAGGAGTTCCAGAATTTTGTTTCTGTGTTGATGTGGGAACTACAATGGGATGATGTAGGAAGTGGAGCGGACTCTGCAGGTAGTGGTGTTCCTGTTGCATCTGCTGCTGTTGACCTTCTTTGTGCTAAAGCTAATGGGATCGGATCCCATTGATTCAATGAGATCTTGGTTGATCTATGTCTTAACCTATGTGTCATATCCCTCAATGCCTTCAGTTAAAACATTTTTTTTCTCAGATTTACACTTACCGAAGGGTTTGGCATAAATTGTCGATTGTGGATGAGTGTTCCACACTTCTCTCTCACTCTCCCTCTCTCTCTGTATAGAAGTGTCACCTTACTTTAGTACTGACGTTCTAGCTCCAATTTGTAAATTATGTTCCCTCATCCGAGACTCTCCATTAAATTGGAAAGTCTTTTCTAATCCTCCCGATACTCCCGACCCATCACCTCCATCTCACCCCGTCTCTCTCTCTCTCTCTCCCTCCCCTCCCTCCCCCTCTCCCTCCCCCTCTCCCTCCCCCCCTCCCTCCCCTCCTCCCTCCCCCTCCCTCCCCCTCCCTCCCCCTCCCTCCCCCTCCCTCCCCCTCCCTCCCCCTCCCTCCCCCTCCCTCCCCCTCCCTCCCCCTCCCTCCCCCTCCCTCCCCCTCCCTCCCCCTCCCTCCCCCTCTCTCTCCCTCTCTCTCCCTCTCTCTCCCTCTCCCTCCCTCTCCCTCCCTCCCCCTCTCTCTCTCCCTCTCTCTCTCTCTCTCTCTCTCTCTCTCTTTTGTAAATATAGACATAAACCTCTAAATAACAATGACTACACCTTGATTCCTTGTAATTGAATCCTTGGATTTATTCCATACTCCATCCGAGATTAGTTTATCCACCTTAACGTGGTGCCCAGAGCTGCTTAACGTGCCTCAGCTACGGTCTCATCATGCTTTGTAAGGCTGCCACATAACTTCTTTCTCCTTGAACCTCCGATCTCAAAGCTATTCTTGCCAATATTCCATTAGCCTGTCTGATTTTTTTTTTGTACCTGTCCGTGACACAATCATGACAGATGAACATGTTTCACAGCTACTATCACAGCTTACTAGCATCTCAGAATTTGGATTGTACTCTGTTCTATCTACTTCAGGCCCAAAGTGAATGACGTCACATTTGCCGACTGACTATAATCTCCCAATTTTAACATTGGTTCCATCTGTTAACAACTTCTTCTTTTCTGATTTGCAATACTCACTCTCTTTGTGTCAATGACAAACTAGGAGACTTGACTTCTTTAACCCACTATGTAAGTCACTTCTAAGTATGATGAATAGTGGTGGCCCCAAATCAGATCCTTGTGGGATCCGAACAGTCAGTTCCTGCCCATTATCCCTACTCTCTGTCCTACGCCACTCAGTCAATTTCATAGCCAGGTCAATAAGTGCTTTTCTGTTCCAAGAACATGCATTGTTGGATAGCTGCCACAGCAAATTATGAGGTGATATCTGTGTGATAAATAACATTGTAGAAGAAGACTCATTTAGGCCATATCAGGGGGGTGAAGCTTTAGTTAGGAGCGCATAATCCCACAGTTGAAGCAATTGAAAACAGTCTGGTACTTAACATGTCAACCTCTTTCATAGACAGATTGGAACTTAAACAAAGTTAATGATTGCTGAATCGGCCAAAAGTGCCACACCAGCTGGTTTATGACAGAGATCGATTTTGTTTGAGTCGCTTAAGGAATATTTTTCATTCTGGCCTACTTCCTGTTGGTTTCCTGTACAGACGCTGTAAAGGACATCTGTACCTCTGTCATGCTAAGGAGCAGAGAGAAGCTTGCAGTCGCAGAAGCTAGACACTTGCTATCGCTGCTATTGCGATCACTTTCCTGTGAGTGGTGACCAACAGGTAATAGCATTAACTGCAAACAGCTAACTATGGCCTGTTACCTTTATCATCGATGATCAACACAAAATGCTGGAGTAACTCAGCAGGACAAGCAATATGTCTGGAGAGAAGGAATGGGTGATGTTTTGGGATCAGACCCTTCTTCAGACTAGTCTGAAGACCAGCCTGAGGGGTTGTATTTTACTGATAAACACCTCTCCGAAAGGTTCTAGCAGCAAGCTTCCTTTATCATCATCACTTTTTTTGCATATCTTTCATTCATTTGTTCTATATCTCTCTACATCACCGTCTATTTCTCTCATTTCCCTTTTCTCTGTCTCTCAGTCTGAAGAAGGATCTCGCCATGAAACGTCACCCATTCCTTCCCGCTGAGTTACTCCAGCATTTTGTGTCTATCTTCAGTTTAAACCAGCATCTGCAGTTCCTTCCTCCACACAAGATCAGGGAGGAATTGTCTCCTGTGACTACCAACCTGTCCCATGTCTGGGCAAAAGCAAAGTTATTCCCACTGCTGGTCTGGTCGAAAATGTGTTTTAGACATTAAAAATCGAAGCTTGGCGTTAACTCATTTTCTGGATCAAAATAGTATAAAGAGCTAATAACAAAGCTCCTTGATGGTACTGGTGGGAAACCTGAGACCTTAATGTATTTTGTTTAAAATTGTTTTCACAGATGTTGGAACCTGTCATTTACTTTTGGAACAGGTTTTAGAACTGGTTTGAGGTCATTAGTTATTCTAAGAATATAATCTGATCAGCTGTAAAATTCAACTTGATGAAGGACTGGTGTGATATCATCTTTTTGTTGTGAACTTCAGATTTGTGGTTCCCCAATAACCTCTCCTGCTTTAGATTAATGCTCGTTCTACATTTTCAGTTACCAATAAAGTCCAGTCTGATGGGGCTGTAATTCTAATGATAAACACCTCTGCAAAAGGTTCCGGCAGCAAGTTTCCTCCGAGTTTGGATTATATTTGAATAAATCTTTGAATAATACCACATGTCATCGTATCATCGCAGGAGGACATTTTTAAAATATGTATGTAAATCTTGTGGGGAAATATTGTGGGGCCGGGAATTACCGCGGGTTCGGCAGTGACCACACCGACACTCGCAGCAGGGTGAACTCACAAGATATGTTTTAGTTGTAGAGATAAAGAAAATCCAGGACCACATGGGGGCGCTGTCCCTCACCATCAGGGCACATGTGGGATGCCGCTGAGGATCATGGGCTTGTCCCGGCAGCTCAGTCCTGGTGTTGAAGGAGGAACCGTGGCGATCTCAGATTTTTCCCTGCAGTTCGTCCTTGCCTCGAGAGGGGACACTGGCGGTCTCAGGCTTACCCTGGCGGCTCAGTCTTTGCCTCCATGTGTGGGAAGTGTGACTCATCTGTAGTCATGAAAAGCAACTGGCGGTCTCAGGCTTGTCCTGGGCACCCTGTAGAGGCATTGGCTGTCTAGGACTTCCTGGCTGATCATTCATAAGTTCACAAGTGATAGGAGTAGAATTAGGCTAATCGGCCCATGAAGTTTATGGCTATCATGGCTGATCTATCTCACCCCCAACAAACCCATGCTCCTGCCTTCTCCCCATAACCTCTGACATCCGTACTAATCAGGAATCTATCTAACTCTGCCATAAAGTTATCCTTTGACTACTTGACCACAGGATGGCGCTGGTGTTCTCGGGTTTGGCCCAGTGGTTTAGTCTTCCTCGAACCTGTGACAGGGGAACACAGTGAGCAGGGAGGCACACCACTTTCTTCCCTTTCTTCCCCTTCTCCCTCTCCCCTCCCTCTCGCTCTCGCTCTCCCTCTCCCTCTCCCTTCTCCACCTCCTCCTCCTCCTTCTACTTCTTTCTTTCTTCCACTCTTTCTTTCTCTCTTTCTTTCTCCTGCTTCTCTCACCTTCTCCCTTCATTCCTCTCTCCTCTAGCTGGAATGTCTGTATTTTTTTAAAGGGTAGGCTGGCATGGTTTGGGTTGGCCAATCTGATGCCAACTAATTGGACCCAGTTGTTACCAGTGATGCTGATGATTGGCCTTTCCTGGCCTGTCTGCCAGTGATAGGGATCAGAGCGGCATCTGAGGGAGGGGGGCGCTGTCATAATATTTATTTACTGGCAGTATAACCATATAGAATCTATATCTTCTATGGTTATAACATTGAGTTAAATTAGAATATTAATAAATTAGCAAAATGACACACTGGAAATCAAAACATAAATTGTAGAATGCTATATTTCTGAAATACAAACAGGAAATGCTGGAATTTTTCAACAGGTCAGGCAGCATTTGAGGGAAGATAAACAGAGTCAACACTGCAAGTTGAAGATCCTTCACCAGAACTGGGAAAGAGGCATCAAGTTAGCGTTCAGTAGCAGAGGAGGTGGGGATGGGACATGTAGAACAATAGGATGACGGGATGAGACCATATGGGGTAATGTACACTTGCTAATGTCAGATCTGTGGGACATGCACAACAGGCTTGTCTATATAAATGGAAGAGTGTGTGTGTTGACAAATCAGATAATAATTTAGCAGTCTTTCATTTTCTTGTCCATAAGTGATAGGAGCAGAATTAGGCCATTCGGCCCATCAAGTATATTCTGCCATTCAATCATAGCTGATGTATTTTTCCCTCTTAACCACATTCTCCTGTCTTCTCCCCATAACTCCTGACATTTGTACTAATCAAGAACCTATCTCTGCCTCAAAACAAATCCATCGAATTAGCTTCAACAGCCTTCTTTGGCAATGATTTCCCACTCTCTGACTAAAGAAATTCCTCCTCATCTCCTTCCTAAAGGAATGTCATTTAATTCTGAGACAAAGACTACTGGTCCCAGACTCTCCCACTAGCGTAAACATCCTCTCCACATCCACTCTACTCTGGCCTTTCACTATTCGGTAAGTTTCAATGAGGCATCCCCTCATCTTTCCAAATGTTGTGCTTTTAAACTGCTCTCTCTGGTCTTTTTTCCCTCACCTCCAGTTGATTGAGACAGATTTTGTTCCACTCTTGCTCACTCTATTATGGACTAAAATACTATTGCAACATGTCTTCACCCATTGCCATACTGTTGTCTCTGGCGTCCTGCCAGGATCTGCTTTAGGCACCTTAAGATCCCCCTTAAACATTGGTGCCCTTCAGCAACATCATTCCAAGATTGCTCATCAGATTACATGCTAATGCAGTTTCTCCAGAATCTTTAATGTTGCTCTGATGTCAGCATGCTTCCTTGCCAACTAGCAAATGATATGCTGGCCCTTTAACAGAAGGCTTTGAGTACAGCAGTAAAGCTGTCTTACTGGAGGGCCTCGTTGAAACAATACCAAGAATGCTGTACACAGCTTTGGTTTCCTTTCTTAGAAAAAAAGATGTACTTGCTATAAAGAGAGTACAGCAATTATGGCTCCTGGAAAGGCAGATTTGCTATAGTGGGAGAAATTCTGTGTATTGGGCCTGCATTCTTTAGTATTAAAGTTAATGAGAGACAATAACTTTGAAACGTACAAAATTCTTGGGGAAGGAATGGACAGGCGATGTTTCAGTCTGAAGAGAGATCCCGACCGGAAACATTGCCTGTCCATTCTCTCCCAGATGCTGCCTGACCCGCTGAGTTCCTTCAATGCTTTGTGTTTTGTTCAAGATTCCAGCATCTGTAAGCTTTGTGACAGTGTTTCATGACTCCAAGATCTTATAAGCCTTGACGGACTGGATGAGAAATCTGGAACTAAGATTCCCAGTGTTAGAATTAGGCGCTGGCATTTTAAGGTTGATATGAAGAGAAAAAATATTGATTCAGAGGATGGCAAGTCTCTAGAGTTCACCATGTGTAGGAAGAAACTGTAGATGCTGATTCATACCAAAGATAGACACTGGAGATAGGAAAAAGGTAGGCTTTTTCCTACCTCCAGTCTCCCCCCCCCCTCTACTTTCAGTCTGAAGGGTCTCAACCCGATACATTACCTATTCCTTTTTCTCCAGAGATGCAGCCTGACCCTCTGAGTTACCCTAGTATTTTGTGTCTATCTTTAGAATTCGCCATCCTGAAAGGCAATACTAACTCATTCATTGAGTTTAGTCAGAGCAGGGATCAGTAGATTTTACGTCGGAGTCACGTGAGTGATTCCGTGAAGAAGACCCGTCAGGCCGCATGCGCATCAGTACGTCAGCCGCATTGACGCACGGAGGCTGCGAGGAACAGAGCTCCTCCAGCGGTATGTATTCAGACTCCATGTAAGTGACAAAACTTTCACTGGAGTTCGAGTCCGTGCTTGCTGGTACGCTTATCTGCCGATCACTAGCACGGACAAAATAGGGAAGGGAAAGTGGCGAGTTGCAACCAGCCTTGGCAGCTCAGGTTTGGAAATGCTGCCTCATACCCCTGTACAGTCGCTAGCTACAGAGTTAGCGACTGCAGACTTAGTGCTACACAGCACAGAGCCAGTGCCATTAGGGCGCAAGGCACCTGAAAAGTCTGCTAGGCCCACGGAGTTGGGGGATGGTTCCTCACCGGGGCTGGATAGAGTGTGTTCACGCCTATCCCAAGTGGAGGAGCTGTTGCACACAGTCCTCCAGAGAACTTCACTCCAGGAAAAGGAGTGTCAGCGCCGCTCAGAGCCAGAGGCACCAGCAGCAAGTGCTGCAAGCCAACAAATATCCAACCACCTAATCTACTGTTTGGCGCAGACCTTTTCAAGCAGGTCAAAGAGATAAATGAAGAAGCAAAAACAATGATCCTGATGAAACCATTGATGACCGGCAGACTGCTGAAGAGGAAGTATGCTTACAGAACCACCTCAGCTTCCAGGGTTACATCAGGGACAAGCCGGTCCTCAGCGCAGGGGCACGGATGGTACCCTTCGGCTGGTACACGAGCAACCATGGGGGCCACTGGAGTCAGCAGGGTGCACCAGTTACCAGAGAGGTAGGTGGGCCTGGTTCTCATAAAAACATATTAAATGTAACACAGGAAAAAATTGGTGGTAGATTATGCCTTTTTTATGAAGAATGGAAGCAGCTTACTTCAGATCTGTGATTATCAGGAGTGTGATTCAAGGGTTTCGGATTGAATTTATGCCAAATGGTGATTTACCTCTCCAACATGTTCCTAGCATAACACTTTATTTTTCACAAACAGAGGTAATAGAGGTTCAAGGTGAACTTGAAAAATTGTGTAACAAAGGAGTAATTGAGAAGACGGTTCATCAAGTCCGTCAATTTGTGTCAAATATATTTTCCCGTCCCAAAAAGGACGGAGGATGCAGAATCATTTTCGACCTTACAAAATTAAATCCATTTGTACTCTATAGACACTTCAAAACGTTGGTTACTGCCAAGCAACTGATTTTCAGAGGTTGTTATATGGCAACCATAGATCTGAAAGAAGCTTACTACTCAGTGCCTGTTCATTGCGAGCATAGAAAGTATTTTAAATTTATTTGGATGAATCAATTATGGCAGTTTAAGGAGCTGCCGAATGGTTTAACCTCAGGCCCTAGAGTATTCACTAAATTGTTAAAACCAATTTTGGGGCTACGTAGAGGTCAGGGCCATGTAATTATGGCCTATCTGGATGATATTTTAATTATCAGGCAAACAAAAGAATTAGCTGAAACATCAGTGGCAGTTGTCAAATTCACACTTGAAAAACTGGGGTTTGTCATTCATTTGGGAAAATCTAAATTGACACCAATTACCACAATTGATTATTTGGGTTTCACAATTGACTCATTTAAAATGGTAATTACCTTGCCCAGGGAGAAAGGTGTAGAGCTAATTGAGGATTGTATAAAACTTTTAAACAACCATCAACCTTCAATTAGACAAGTGGCCAGTCTGCTCGGGAAATTGGTAGCAGCTTTTCCAGCAGTCCAATTTGGGCCTTTGCATTATCAGCAATTACAAAGAGCAAAGGAACAGACACTCAGGGTTCAATTGGGCCATTATGATAGACCCATGCAATTATCAGCAGATGCAGTTACTGATCTTCAATGGTGGATCCAACATGTCACCAGTAGTTTCAGCACCGTGGTGCTAGAACAACCTTCCATGGTCTTATAGACTGATGTCAGTACACTTGGGTGGGGTGCCACGGCTACAAGTTCAAGTTGTGGAGGAAGATGGAGTATGGAAGAGCTTTGCTTCTGCAGACATGGGGAATAAACCATTTAGAGCTTTTAGGGGCATTTTATGGGCTCAAGGCTTATTGCTCTAACAAAAGCAGTCTGCTTGTTCAGCTCCAAATTGATTACACTACGGCAGTAGCATATGTTAATCACATGGGTGGTATCAAGTCGCTCTCTTGTGACAGACTGGCAAACCAAATCTGGATCTGGTATATCGACAAATACATTTAGATCTCAGCTAATATATCTACCAGGGAGATTCAATACTGTGGCAGACACCAGGTCACAAAAGTTCCATGACAACATAGAGTGGATGTTGAATCGGGACGTTTTCAATGAGATCATTGTCAAATATGGAACGCCAGATGTTGACTTGTTTGCATCCAGACTAAACCACCAGCTTGCCAAATATATGTCATGGGAACCAGATCCTGGGGCAGTAGCGATTGACGCTTTCTCGCTGCCTTGGGATGGTATGTATATATATATATATATATATATATATGCATTTCCACCGTTCTGTCTCATAAATTGTTGCCTGCTTAAAATCAAGCAGGATGATGCTTCAGGGGTACTGGTGATACCTGACTGGCCTACCCAGCCATGGTTCCCTTTGACCTCACAGCTGATGACACAACCCCTGATGGCTGTTCCCAAACGAAGGGATTTATTGGTGCATCCGGTAACTGGCGAATGCCATCCGTTGTATGACCGTATTGATTTGTTAATTTGCAGATTTTAAGAAGGCCATATCTGGGGTATGGATTGTCGGGTCGAACTGTGGACATGTTTACTGCATCTTTGGGATCGAGTACTCAAAAGCAGTATATTTGCTATGTAAAAAAATGGGATGTTTACGGTGTACAAAATAATATTGACTATTGTGCAGCATGTATTTTGCATGTTCTAGAGTTTCTGTCAACCCTCTACTATGATGAAGGACTAAGTTATAGTGCAATCAATACAGCGAGAAGTGCTTTATCATATTTAGTGATGAAGTCAGACAAACATTCTATTGGATCTCACCCTCTCGTTCAGTTAATGAAAGGGATTTTTAATTCCAGACCCCCCCAAACCTAGATATATGGCAATTTGGGATGTGAGTATCGTCCTTAGAGTACTGCGTGAGTGGTTTCCTGTCTTGTCTTTGTCTTTGACCAAAATCACCATGAAGGTGGTCATGCTCATGGCATTGGTTTCAGCACAAAGAGTACAGACGTTACAAAAATTACAGCTAGATAGAATGGAAACTGCTGCAGATAATGTTACCATTTACATTTATGACCTTCTCAAACAAAGCAGGCCAGGTGTCACAGGGTACAAAATAGTATTTTCAGCATATCCCACGGATTCATCCTTATGTGCAAAAACACATTTGATGCAATACATTGCAGCTACAGAGGGTTTACGTAACATGGAGACAGGATTGTTTATCAGTTATAAAAAACCAGATAAGAGAGTGTCAGTTAATATTATTTCGAGATGGCTGAAACAAGTCTTGATTGATGCAGGTATTAACACTGATGTGTTCACATCTCATTCCACTAGGGCAGCAGCTACGTCGACGGCCAAGGCGAGGGACGTGCCCGTCGACCACATTTTGGCGGCCGCCGAATGGGCAAACAAACTGATGTTTCAGAATTTCTATCATTGGCCGATTGCCGATCCAGGGCTGTTTGCCAATGCTATGTTAAGTTCTGTTTAAAGTGCCCTGGGATAGAGGGGTACTGTTGTTTGTTTATATTTTCAAATAAACCCTATTACTGCATTAAATACAATGTTACTACTAATGCATTAATTTCTCATTTGAGTCAATCAATGCAGTGGGATGCCGAGATTTGTAATCTGTGGCATGAAATCACAAAGCTTTGAACTCTTCACGGAATCACTCGCGTGACTCCGAAGTAAAATAGTAAGATTAAACGAGAACTTACTAGTTTGAAGTTTGATCTTGATTTTATGAGTTACGTTGGTGATTACATGCCCGCCACGTCCAACCACCCTCATAAAAGATCATCTGGTAGTTCACGAGTCACGCATCTTACTATGTCACTTCAGTGTTGTTATTTGTGATTTCATACTGCTGCTTTGAAGATTGATGTCCATGCGGCCTGACGGGTCGTCTTCACGTAATCACAAACGTAACTCCTCATAAAATCAGGATCAAACTTCAAACTGGTAAGTTCTCATTTAATCTTACTATTTTTGGATATTAAACTTTTTTATGTTCTTCATCCTAGAGGTCTTGAGAATTAATATCTTCTCTCTAAACGTTGTGAACCTTTGGAATTCTCTTCCAAGAAAGCTGTGCGGCTGAATCATGAAGTATATTAATGGTTGCAGCGGATAGATTTTGAGAGTAACGCAAGATAGTGATGTTAAGACCACCATTAGATCACTCGCAATGTTATTGAAGATTGAATTTTTTTTCTTGTTTCTTATGTTTTACATGACTTCATCCATATTCTGCGCAAGTCACAGCCCTCCCCAACATCGATCCTCACACAAATTTTGTTCGCACATTTTGATTCCGTCCAATAATGCAGTTTGAATTTGACTCTTCATGGCTTAGATTTCCTACAACACCAGGTGCTGAACTTTCTAGTCCTTCACTCTGGAAGACTGCCTTCTTTAACTCACATTTCCCTATGTGTACTTTACTCTTAGTTCACCTGCTCCTGAACTCTGATCCATGTCCTTTGTCATCACTACATACGACTATTCCCATCTCTCGCCTGTTTTGCCTCCCATCTGCCCACCTCCGCAAAGTTCGGCTCATTTGAAACACAGCTGTCCATACGCTAAACTGTCCACAGTCTGACCTCCACCCACTGCTACTTTTCTACAAGCAGAGCGTGCAGCTTCCTTCATGATCTCTCTCCTCCCTGTCCCTGTTGCCTTTCGTTGCCTTACAGCTACATGAGAACTCTGCATTTGCCTGAGTCATCTCCAACACCCTTCATTCCAGAGTTGATGGTCACACTCTTGTTCATCTAAGCAATACATTTTGGAATTGCCTCCTTATATTTCTACATGTTGCTACATCTCTCACCCTTCTGGGGCTTTGTCATCCAATAACCCTTTCCCTGTCTCGATATTTATGTTCATAAGGTCATAAGTCATAGGAGCAGAATTAGGTCATTCGGCCCATCGAGTACACTCCATCGTTCAATAATGGCTGACCTATCTTTTCCTCTCAACCCAATCTCCTGCCTTCTCCCCATAACCTTTGACGCCCTTATGAATTAATTAATTGCTCTGCTCAGAGACCATCCTTGATGGCTTCCAATCTAAAAGCTGCTGTGTGGAGGCAATGCAGACTCACTCTACATTGCGTTAATTTTCAATTACAAGTGAATGTATCACAATCTGATGTCTCACTGACTGACCCCTCTATTACCCTCAACTTTATGTGTCTCTCACCACCTGCTATTATATTTCTTGCATTTGCTTTTTTTTACTTTGGATTTCCAACTTTTGCTTGAGAGCTTTACAGCACCGAAACAGGCCTATTTATTTAATGGCGACACTTTGAATGTTTTTTTTCATTAAATCCTACTGCTGTCATATTAAAATGTCAGGTCAGTGAGCTGTCTATCTGTAGGCTTATTTTCCTATTTTGTTCTCTGTACTATGCTTTTGTTGAATCAAAGATCACTAACTGGAAAAACCACAGTTGATGTATCTAACAACCTCTGGCAGAAAGTTGAAATCAAGCAAAAGTGCAACTTCTTTCGACATTGAAGAACTTGCATTGGTAAAAGAGTCATGGAGAGAATAAGACAGAACTCTATGACTATCTAATCCTACTGAAAATCATGTCCCCCCAATCAGGCACCATAAGCAACTTACAAAGCTTTAAATATGTTCTGTTTCTTCACCTCCTCCATTCATCTTTTATCCATACCTCCCTATTCTGAGTCCCCTATCTTCCTTCTGCAGGTTCCTTCCTTCTTCCTTCTACCATCATTTCCCCTAGTTCTATACTTCACTCCCTTTCTGACCAGATTCCACCATTTGCACCCTTTTGTCTTCTTCGCTTCTCACCTCCAGACTCGATTACTGCCTCCACCCTTCCCTCCCTCACCCGACTCGCCTACCAATCAACCCTTCCATCTCGATCCACCTATTGCTTGCCAGCCCTTGCACCACCCCTTCCCCCTGCCTCTCTCTATCAGCTGTCTTCATCAGTTTGAAAAAGTGTCCGGACCTGAAACACTGTCTGACCATGTGGCACGGAGGTGCAGTGGTAGACAGCGTCAGAGACCTGGGTTTGATCCTCGACTATGGGCGCTGGTCTGTACGGAGTTTGTACATTCTCCCCACGACCTGTGTGGGTTTGCCCTGGGAGTTCCGATTTCTTCCCACACTTCAAAAACGTAGAGGTTTGTAGGTTAATTGGCGTGGTGAGATTGTAATTTGTCCCTAGTGTGTTAATGTGCATGGATTGCTGTTCGGCGAGGAGTCGGTGGGCCGAAGAGCCTATTTCCGTGCTGTATCTCCAAACTAAACTAAACTAAACTCTACAGATGCTGACTGACTATTTGAGTTGCTCCAGAACTTTACTTTTGCTTAAGAACGACTATATTTCAGTACATTGTGAGCCATGGATAGATTAAAGTCTGCGGAGGTGTTTGGTAAATGTGTAAACCACCAACAGCATTTTGACAGAACTGAAGCTGCTGGCTGGATATTGTAATTCTGAGGGGGCTGTTGGTCTGTGACTTTTATATGGAATTTAGGATACAAGACTCTGGGGGATCCATTGAGAGAAACATACTCAGAGTTGGCAAAGTGAGTAAAATCTTAAAGGTCATCATCAAACCCACACAGGTCACGGGGAGAATGTATAAACTCCGTACAGACAAGCACCCATAGTCAGGATCAAACCTGGGTCTCTGGCGCTGTCGGCAGCAAGTCTACCGCTGCACGTCCAATCCACATGCCAGAGTCAATTGCCAGAGTTAATGCTTTGGAAGTGTATGAAGGATCTGCAGATGCTGGTTTAAACCAAAGATAAACTCAAAATGGTGGAATAATGGCGGGACAGGCAGCATCTCTGGAGAGAAGGAATGGGTGACTTTTCAGGTCAAGACCGTTCCATTGATGATTTGGATGGTGAACAACACAATTCTATACATTTAGCCAAACTCGAGCGGCACAATGGCACAGCTGGTAGAGCTGCTGGTTCAGGGCATCAGAGACCCAGGTTCGATCCTGACTCTGGGTGTTCTCTGTGTGCAGTTTGCACATTCTCCCTGTAGGTTTCATGGGTTTCCTCCGGGTGCTCCGGTTTCTCCCACATCCCAAAGACGTGCGGGTTTGTAGGTTAATTGGCTTCTGTAAATTATCCCTAGTGTTTAGGGAGTGGTTGCAAAGGTGGGACAACATGGAACTAGTGTGAATGGGTGATTGAATATCAGCATGGGCTTGGTGGGCCGAAGGGCCTGTTTCCATGCCCTGTCTTTAAACTAAACAGCAGCACAGAAGGAAAGAGCAGCATCAGTTGAGGTGCACAAATGTTGCAACAAACAGCATGAATGGAAGAAGGAGAAAGGCCCATCTTATTGAGAGGAAAATCATAAATGCAAAAAAACAGGCTCTCTTTCCAACGCAGAGCAGAGGGAGGAAGACTAGTAGTAAACACAAGAGACCTGGGTCAAGGCCGGTGTAGAATGTTTCACAAGCTGACCGCACTTTTTGTGAGAATTCCGAGGGAGGATAGGATGAGATCAAGGTCACGGCATAGAACCCAAACACAGAAGGAAGAAGTTAATCTCCAGTGCAGAGGAAGACAGACCCATGACAAACAGAAGAGATAAAGGGACAAGGTCAGTTCATCATGTTGCACAAGCTGACTGCACTCCGAAGAGATGTTTGAAGATAAGTGTATGAAGGCATGAAGTGGGAAGGCATGACATTGAACCCAGGAAAAGGGAAAAAAATGAAGTATAATTCTGGGGAAATAGTATTGAAACTTTACTGTAAGGCCACGCCTGGGGTACTGAGTGTGAGCTTCATATTTAAGGGTAACTGTACTTGCATTGGAGGCAGTGCAGAGGTTAAGCAAAGTGACTTCTCAATTGAAGAGGTTGACATATGAAGAAAGGTTGAGTAGGATGGACTTGCACTCTTTGGAGTTTGGAAGGCTGGCAGGGTAAGCTTATGTAGATATATAAGGTCATAAGGGATAGTAGAATTAGGTAATTCGGCCCATCAAGTTTACTCCGCCATTCAATCATGGCTGATCTATCTCTCCCTCCTAACCCCATTCTCCTGCCTTCTCCCCATAACCTCTGACGCCTGTACTAATCAAGAATATCACATTCTAAGCCGATCTAACAAGATGGATATTGAGGAGGTGTTTGCTATAATGGGACTTTCCAGAACTACAGGACATGGTTGAAGAATAAGGGCTTATCCATTTCAGATGAACTTGATGAGATCATATCTTCTCTTGGAGGATTGGGTAAGCTTTTGAGTTATCTATCCCAGAAATCTGCGGAGATGGTGTCATTGAATGCTTCAAGGTTAAAATTGACCAATATTTGAACTGCAAGGGATTGAGGAATGTGGAGAGCAAGCAGGAAAGGGGTGTTGAGGCCAAGACTGGATCAACCATTACATATTGAATGGTGGAGCACGATTATGAGGCAGATTACCCTACTTGTGCTTCTATTTCAATAGAATTCAATCCGAATCAGAATCGAAGTAGCCTCAAAGAGGATCAACCTATATTCCACAAAGGTGAAGGCAGTGATGGGGTATTCAACTAAACGTTTCCCAGGTCAATGACCAACTCTTTCATCTTGCTTACATTGAGCCCTAGGTTGCTGTTTGTGACACACAATGTCCCCATTCTCTTTCCTGAACTCCATTTCACCATTGGTGTTTACTGTTGCTTATTATTGAAATGGCAGCCATGCTCTAAGCTCTTTATGTTTGTTCTTGGGTGACTGAACATTAGCTGGAAGTATGCTGGGAAAGTGCAGACTGAAATCACTGTCTCTTCAACCACATCTGAGGCCTCAACCTCCCCCCCCCCCCACCCCCACCCCCCTTCTGCTATACTTTAATGGTTTGTTATTAGTGTTAATAGTAATATTACTATTAAGACCTAGATAGAGTGGATGTGGAGAGGATGTTTGCACTAGTGGGAGAGTCTAGGACCAGAGGGCACAGCCTCAGAATAAAAGGACGTACCTTTAGAATGTAGTTAAGGAGGATATTCTTTAGCCAGAGGGTGGTGAATCTGTAGAATTAACTCCCATAGATGACGGTGGAGGCCAAGTCATTGGGTATTTGTAAAGCGGAGATTGATACTTTCTTGATTAGTAAGAGCGTCAAAGGTTACACGGAGATGACGGGAGAATGAGGTTGAGAGGGAGCAATGGATCAGCCAAGATCAAATTGCGGAGAAGACTTGATGGCCCGAATGGTCTAGTTCTGCTGTGATCTTTGATCTTATGAGAGCTGTGACAGTAGCATATTGTCTACTAAAGATTGGCAGTTTTGAGGGGTGCTTTGATCTAGTGATGTTTGACAGGAGACGTTCTCAGCGCTACAACAGATAAATAATATGGAAAGGCAGTCATAGAAAGTTAGTTCAAGAGGAGCTTCCCATAAAATGTCATCACTCTTTGACGCCATCTTGGAGAATGTTGTTAGATTTGCAACTCTTGTGAAGTGCGTTGAAAGGTAAAGCACTTGTTGACTGATTTGATTTCCACTGCATAAAAGAGCTAATGTTTCTTATGATATAATTAATTTCAAAGTGTCTTTTAATTGATATGTATATATATTAAAATTAACTCTCCCCTGACATTCTAGCAGGTTTTGCAAATATTTTCTTCAAAAAGTTTCCCAAAGGAAAACAAATCTGTGTTGCAACAGTGAACCATGTGAGCTTGCCTCTTTCCCAATATTTTCAGGATGAAATTATATGCTTGAAATATCAAATGATACTTTACGTACATCAGTTCTCACCAGTTCAGTTACGCACATGGTTCAGAAAATTCAACTGTGGTATTTTTTCCAGTTTTCATGATAACTCATTAGTTGCCATAAAATGTTCATAAATAATCATAAAATGTTCAATAGCAAGTAATTCTTTCATGCAGCCCAGCAGATATGTATTAAATGCAATTGGTTCCAATTTGCTGGGCTACAGTCTCCAGCACTTATATCTGGTTCCCCATCTATCCATAAGCCCTGAAGCCACTGATTTTACTTGTGGAAAATTAATTTTTTCATCTGAGGTTCACAAACATATGAACCGTTCCCTTTGAAATAGGCCTGGCAAAAGCTTGTGTCAAAAGGAGGCATCTTTATCTGGAACATGACTGACTTTAATGAGGCTTTTAATCCTCTGTCTGGTAGCTCTGCTTTATTTTTCTTTGATAATAGCTTCTAACCTTAGGGGCGACATGGTGGCGCTGTGGTAAAGTTGCTGCCTCACAGCGCCAGAGGCCCGGTTTCAATCCTGGCAACGAGTGCTGTCTGTACGGAGTTTGTACGTCCTCCATGTGATCATGTGGATTTACTCACACATTCCAAAGACGTACAGGTTTGTTGGTTAATTTGGGTTTAGTAAGATTTGTAAATTTCCCCTAGTGTGTCCCTTTAAATCAAACCTGTCCTCCCCAAGCAAATGTGCACCAAGCATGTTCAAAACCATTTAAGAAGATGAAATATTACAGGGCTTGTAGGTCCTATAGTTGGATAGAAATACTCTGCAGGATCAGGAGATGTCAAATGTGACAAATTAATCCTTCACATCATTTCTCACGGCTGAAGGTTTGCAGACAATCCAGATACAGCCATTTTTGGCTCGGGACATTGGAACATTTATTGAAGTAATGAGAAATTAACCCTTGTGCTCACACATACTGTATCTGATCTCCTGGGTAGCTTACTTTTTTTAATGGATCAGTCTACACATTGAAATATTAAAACCTTTTTACTATCATTATAAATCAATAAAATAACTAGATATTATTACAAGCTTATCCCATTGTGTCTAAAATAAAATGCTATTTTAAGTATAATATATTTTCTCTCCACATCCTTCCTTATTCTATTTAATTTATAATTTTATAATGACCTTAGGTTTCAAATATCTTTGAGTTAACAATCTTTATGTTCAAAAGAAATACACTTGAAACCATTAGCTCTTTATGTTTTCTTCTACTTTCCGAGTCTCATTTAAAATAGAAAATATAATTTGAAGACATGGCTCCTTGAATGGCTTAGTCGAATGTAGCATAGTTTTTATGACAGACACTCAGGCTGAGGATCAGGATGCATGGCTGATTATAGAATGGATAAGTAACCAGTTTTTATTGAGTGCGTGATCTCGTCAACAGCACGAGCACCACAGACAATGAATGGATTCCAGAAACCCTCAAACCCACTATGGTGTACCCAAACACTGGCCACTGATCCCATACCTTCAGACCACCATTCCTTCTTGATCCACTAGGCCAAAGAGCCGAGGCAAAACAGAACCAATAAATGCGAGGAATTGCACTTTTATATGACAAGCTAGTACAGGCCGTAGCCAGTAAATGGGACGGCCCTCGGGGAGTGTTGTAAAATTAAGAGATCTTGGGGTGCTGGGACATAGTTCCTTGAACGTGGTGACACAGTTGACGGGGGTTTAAGGGAGAGATAGATCAGCCATGATTGAATGGTGGTGTAGACTTGATGGGCCAAATGGCCAAATTCTGCTCCTATCACATGATCTCATGATTAGGTGGTGAAGAGGGTGTTCAGCATACTAACTTTCATCGCTGAGTAGAGGAGCAACTAGGAACTACAGATTTAGACTTGAGAGATACTGCATGGAAACAGGCCCTCCAGCCCACCGAGTCTACGCCGACCAGCGATCACTCCATACATGAACGCTATCTTACACACTAGGGATAGTTTACAATTTACAGAAGCCAATTAACCTACAAACCTGTATGTTTTTAGAGTGCGGGAGGAAACTGGAGCACCTGGCGTAAACCCATCAGGTCACAGGGAGAATGCACAAAGTCCGTCCAGACAGCACCCATAGTTAAGATCGAACCCGGGTCTCAGGCGCTGTAAGGCAACAACTCTACTGCTCCACCACTGTGCCAATGTTGGTGTACAGGAGTTGAGACATCATATAACACCTGTACAAGGCATTGGTAAGTCCACATTTGGAGTACTGTGAGCCACTTTGGTCACCTAGCTATGGGAAGGATGTCATTAAACTGCAAATGGTGCAAAAAAAGATTTACAAGAATATTATCTGGACTGGAGTGTTTGAAATATAAGGAGTGGATTATCAGGCTGGGCTTTTTACCCTGGAGAACAGGAGGCTATAATCTTATGGAGGTATATAAAAGCATGAAGGGCATAGACAAAATGAAATGCCACAGTCTTTACCCCATGGTAAGAAAGTCTAAAAATAGAGGGCATAGGCTTGTTAGGAGGGGAATTATTTAAAAGGGACTTGCTTTTAAATAAGGGCGACTTGCTTGGTTCAGCAACTTGGTTGGCATGGACGAGTTGGGCTGAAGGGCCATAGTTTTGGTGCTGTAATCCTCTATCACCCTCTGTTTGAAACACTCAGCAGGTCAGGCAGCAGCAGTAGAAAGAGAAACATTTGTTAGGTCAAAGAGCTCTGTCTAACTTGAAACTTTAACTTTGTTTCTCCTTCCACTGATGTTGCCCCACCAGTTGTGCATTTCCAGCGTTTTCTGTTTTTATTTCAGATTTTATGATTTTGCAGCTTTTTCGAGTGGCTGCCTAATTCTGAAATCTCTGGCCAGTTTGAATTTAGAGATGCAGCATGGAAACGGGTTCTACGGCCCACCGAGTCCGCACCGACTGCTGATCACTAGTTTTCGTGCTAGTTCTACGTCATCCCCCTTTCACATCCACTCTCTACCCACTAGGGGCAATTTTCCAAAGCCAATTAATCTACAAACCCACAGGTCTTTCTGATATGCGGTAGGAAACCAGAGGAAACCCACGCGGTCACAGGGAGAACATGCAAACTCCACACTCTCAGCAACTGTGGTCAGGATCAAACCTGGGTTTCTGGCTCTGTGAAGCAGCAGCTCTACCAATTGTGCCATAGAGTAGCCCCTTGGGTGCCTTTTAAATAATTCTCCTCCTAACTTAAGCCAATAGGCAAGCCTTTTACAGGAGAGCAAGAGGGTTGAAGCTGGAGCGTGAGATGGTCGCTGGTAGTTAGGAAAATCAGTCTGGTTCAAAGAAACAGGTATTTTGTATTCTTACCAAAGACCAATTTCTCCCCCAACTGTGCGCTTTAGTTTTGGGCAGATTTTGTTGCTAGGAAGGCTTTCAGTGCCAAGATTGCTTTTTAAAGAACATTGATAATTTGAAGGCAGCTCAGAGAAAAATGAACTGGCTGATGTCAGAAATTATGCAGCGAAGACAAAATCGGGGAATTTGACATGTTTTTGTTGGAGAAAATAATGCTGAGCACGAAGATTCTGCAGTTCTGTAAAATGTAATCCTAAACAATGATGAGTGGCCTGGATTGCAGCAGTAATTTCATTTCTTTATCTTGCTGGTGAGTACGTGGGTACATTTTTCCCCATGAAATAGTGCTTAGATTGTAGTCAAGTCAATTAGAGTTTTTTGTCATATGTACAAGGAGGGAGAGGCACAATGAAAATCTTACAGCAGAATCACAGACATGTTGACTCGGACAACACACGGAAAGCATTAATTACGAAAAAGTTCAAGGCAGTGAAAAGGAAAAAGGTGGTGCAAAAAACAAGACATTAGTGTAAAAGCACAATTGGAAAATGGCCTTGTAAGAAGTTGTGCAAAGTGTTCCATTATCGAGGTAAGATTAGGGTTGTGCGGATTGGTTCAACAATCTGGTGGTTGTGGGTTGTGGTCCTGAACCAGGTGGTGTGTGACTTCAGTCTTCTATACCTCCTGACTGACAATAGCTGTGGGAAGAGGGAATGGCACGCATACTTGACGGTAGATACCACCTTCTTGATGCAATGCCCCGTGTAGATGCTTTCGATGGTGAGGGGGCTGTGACCATGATGGTGAGAAGGCTGAGCCCACCACTCTCTGGAGCCTGTGTGTACAAAGGAACTGCAGATGCTGGGTTACCCATTCCTTCTCTCCAGAGGTGCTGTCTGTCCCGTTGAGTTACTCCAGCCTTTTGTGACTCTCTGCAATCTCTTGTGTTCCTGTGCATTGGAAGCACTAAATCAGACCACGATGCAGTCAGTTGGGATACATTCTGTAGTACACGTGAACAGGTTCACAAAAAAAAAGGAAAAACTCAGCGGGTGAGGCAGCATCTATGGAGAGAAGGGATTGGCGACATTTCGGGTCGAGACCCTTCTTCAGACTGATGTTGGGGGGGTCGGGAAACAGAAAGAAAGTAGGCGGAGACAGTAGGATGTGGGAGAACTGGGAAGTGGGAGGGGAAGGAGGGAGAAAGCAAGGGCTATCTAAAATTAGAGAAGTCAATGTTCATACTGCTGGGGTGTAAACTACCCAAGCAAAATATGAAGTGCTGTTCCTCCAATTTGCACTGGGCGTCACTCTGGCAATGGAGGAGGCCCAGGACAGAAAGGTCAGATTGGGAATGGGAGGGGGAGTTGAAGTGCTGAGCAACCGGGCGATCAGGTTGGTTAAGACAGACTGAGCAGAGGTGTTCAGCGAAGCGATCGCCGAGCCTGTGCGTGGTCTCGCCGATGTAGAGAAGTTGACACCTGGGACGGCGAATGCAGTAGATGAGGTTGGTTCATTGGAGTATTCGGAGACGTGCCGATTCTCTTTAAACTTCTTGGAAAGTAGTCGTGTTGGCACACCTTATTCATAATTACATCCATATACTTATAGGACAGGTCATCCGAGATGTTAATGCCCAGGAATTTAAAGTTGATAACCCACCATTGAGAATTGGCACATGCCCTCCCGACTTCACCCTTTTCTGAAGTTAACAATTAGTTCCTTAGTTTTATTGATGCTCAGCGAGAGGCTCTTGACATTAGACTTTTGAGGTGCAACGGGGAAACAGGCCTTTTAGTCCACCGAGTCCGCGCCAACCAGCTATCAACCCGTACACTAACACGATCCCACACGCGAGGCACAATTACCATTTTTACCGAATCCCAAATAACATACGAATCTGTGCACTGTTGGAGTGTGGGAGGGACCAGAGCACCCTGAGAAAACCCACGTGATCACAGGGAGAACGTACAAATTCCATATAGATAGCGCCCATAGTTAGGATCGAACCTGGGTCTCTGTAAGGCAGCAGATCTACAGGGACGCTATAGTGCCGATGTAAGCTATTATTGCAGCACTGTGCAACCAGGTGTTCTAGGCCTCTCCTGTGCCTCGACTCATCCCCACTCATATTTCGTCTAAGAACTGTGGAGTCATTGGCTTAGCTGCACAGTCATGGGTGTAAAGAGAATAGGACCAAAGATAGACACAAAAAGATCATATTGTATGAGATGCTGTTCTTCAATTTGCGTTTAGCCTCACTCTGACAATGGAGGAGACTTAGAACAGAAAGGTGTGTGTGGGACTGGGAAGGAGAATTAAAGTGTTTAGCAACCAGGTGTTGGTGGGGGCGCTGCAAGCCGGCAGCCCTGTCAGCAGCGTGTTCGTTTTTTTCAACTTTTTTTGTTTTTTTAGTATGTTTTAATGTGTGTTTTTAATGTTTCTTTGTGGGTCTTGTGTGGGGGGTGGTGCGGAGGGGTAAGGGGGAAACCGCTTTGGTCACCTCCACCATGGAGAGGCGACTTTTTCCAGGTTGCCTCCCCCGTGGCCTAACTGCGAGGATCGGACGGCCTTTCCCGGAGATGCGCCCGGGGCTTCCACAGCGTGGACTCTCTGTATGGACTGGGCGAGCCCTCACCGGAAGTGAGCGCTCCGTTTCGCTGGCCCGCGGCAGCCTGAAGCCGCGGTCTGCAGAGCTCCAGCCAGCGCGGCGTCCACAGCCTGGGATCCCTTGTGGGTAACCCGGGGGAAGAAGAGCTCCAACTGCCGGCCCGCGGCCTACTTCTACTGTGGGCACGGCAGGGACTTACTTACCATTAGGAGCGGGCTCCCTCGCCAGGGAGGAGCTCCAGACTGCTGGCCCTGCGATCTGCAGTGCTTCTGGCTGCGGAGCAAACTTTAAATCTCCGACCGCCATCCTGCGGCCTACACCAGCCTGAAGCCGCGGTCTCTGGTGGGGAGGTACCGATGCAGGACTTACCTGGAATTTTTACCTGTCTACACATCTGGACACCCGCAGCGACGGCTGCAGAAGGTTGAGGTCCTGACCACCGGGGAAAATGGAGGAGGACTGGCCAAATTTTGTGCCTTCCACCACAGTGATGAATGCTGTGGTGGATGTTTGTGTTACATTTTTATTGTGTGTTCTTTATCATTGTACCGCTGCTGGCAAATTCATTTCACTTGCACTTTATGTGCAACGTGACGAATAAAACCGCATTGCATTGTATTGTATGTTGGTTCAGGCGGACTGAGGAAGGAATTTAGCGAAACGATCGCTTAGTCTACGTTTGGTCTCTTATCCGATGGATAAGATTCCACATCTTGAACAACGGATGCAGTGGATGAGGATGGAGGAGGTGCAAGTGAATCTGCCTCACCTGAAAGGACTGTCGGGGTCCCTGGACAGAGTCGAGGGAGTAGGTATGGGGACGGGTGTTGCATCTTCTGCGGTTACTGGGGAAGGTGCCTGGGGAGGGGGTGTTTTTGGTGGGAAGAGAATAGGGCAGTGAGCTTCTAATGGAAGTAATTACTATCACTTCTATTCGTTGTTAAAAATAGCATTGAATAAGAGTCAAATAAACACAGATACCAATCTTTAGAACATTATGTTCTAAAGATTATTTTGGAGGCATCACTGAGTCAGAGTCACAAGTGTCAGAGAAAAATGTAATTATCAAACTGGGTTTAGCTTCCTACTCACAGAGATATGACTGCTATGAAACGGCCTTCTTTTCCCAAATGGTTAAAACACCAAAGAGGTGTTGGATAGTGAGGTAATCAATTGTAATTGTAATTAATTTATTAGCCAAGTATGTAAACATACAAGGAATTTGCCAACAGTCATACAAAAAAGCAACAAGATACATAACCACATAAAAATTAAACACAGACTTAAACAGCCACCACAGTGGCTTGTGAGAATCCCCAGGGCACACAGCTTAAGTGGAGACCCACAGCCATCAGTTCAATGTCCGGGCCGCACACACACTCATCCACCGTGATGTGACCAGAGTTGTACCGACTGCTGTCACTCTCTCAGCAGTCCCTGTCCGCCCGAACAGTCAGAAAGCCGGCGCACTAAACTCCGGGATGTCCTCATGGAGCCATGTCCTCGCAAAACACCGAGATCACTGGACGCACGCACGGCACTGCCTCCGAGTCCTCACCAGTGCAGGCAGCACGTCCATCTTGTTTTTTCAATGACCTCACGTTCCCCACTGTGATAGAAGGCAAATAAGTTATACCTTCTTTCCTCCTTTTCACCCGCGATCGGGGCAATCGAAACTTCCGCAGTCGGGGTGATCGAAGCTCCCGCAATTGGGGCCGTCGAAGCTCCTGCAGTTGGAGCTCCCGCAGTCGATCCCCAACAAAGGGACTGCCAGCTCCACGAGGTTAGAGCCGCTGTGCAGATGGAGATACGATGAAAAAGTCACATTTCCGTCAAGGAAAGAGATAAAAAAGGTTTTCCCCCATCATCTCCCCCCCCCCCCGTATAATACAAAAACAAAAGGTACACTAAACACAAGTAAACACAGGCCAAAACAGCAAAAGACGAAAAAGATGAGACAAGCTGTTGACGTGGCTGCCATGTATGGCACCACCAGGTAGATGTCACAATGGCAAAGTTCTGTGAAGTGTGAAGGAACAAAAGTAGGAGTGCATGTCCACAGATCCCCGAAATGATGAGACATAATGTGGGAAGAATTGTCAATGTTTTGGGTTAAAATGTGAGGACAATAAGATGCCAAGTAAGGCATTTGAAATATTGTCCTGAATTGGCACTGGTATTCTGTATATACCAGAGGCCATGCAGGATCTGTTAAGATATTAGTAAAGCCCCTGTCCCACTTAGGAAACCTGAACGGAAACCTCTGGAGAAACCTTGGGTGGGGCACACGGTCTCCAGAGGTTTCTGTTCAGGTTTCGTAAGTGGGACAGGGGCTTTAGGCTAGAGCTAAAAAGCAGTTCAGGGTTTTGGTCACTGAGCCACAGGAAGGATATGCTCATACTGAAGAAGGTGCAGAGTAGATTCATGAGAACGATACCAGGCCTGGAACTGTTTGTTATGGAGAAAGATTGACAAGGCAGTGGTTGCCCATCTTGGCCAGGCAGTGGCGAGTGGAGTGCCGTAAGGCTCGGTGTTGCGGCCGCAACTGTTTACCATCTATATTAATGATTTGGGAGAGGGAATTAGGAGCAACACTAGCAAGTTTGCAGATGACACAAAGCTGGGTGGCAGTGTGAACTGTGAAGAGGATATTAGGAGGTTGCAGGGGGACCTGGACATGTTGAATGAGTGGGCAGATCTAATATAGATAAATGTGAGGTTATCCACTTTGTTGGCAAAAACAAGGGGGCAGCTTATTATCTCAATGGGGTTAGGTTAGGTAAGGGGGAGGTACAGCGAGACCTGAGTGTCCTTGTACACCGGTCACTGAAAGTTGGCGTGCAGGTACAGCAGGCAGTGAAGAAAGCTAGTGGAATGTTGGCCTTCATAACAAGAGGATTTCAGTATAGAAGTAGAGAGGTTCTTCTGCAGTTGTATATGGCTCTGGTAAGACCACAACTGGAGTCAGAGGCCCAGGAGCCGTTGGTGAGGGAGGAGCGACGTCCGAGTGGTGAGTGTAAAAACCCAGCGCGGGGCTTTGTTTTTTCAGAGGCCCAGGAAAAATGTTCCCAATGTTAGGCGAGTCCAGAACCATGGGCCACACTTAGAATAAAGGGGAGGCCATTTAAGACTGAGGTGAGAAAAAACGTTTTCACCCAGAGAGTTGTGAATTTATGGAATTCCCTGCCACAGAGGGCAGTGGAGGCCAAATCATTGGATGGATTTAAGAGAGAGTTAGATAGAGCTCTAGGGACTAATGGAGTCAAGGGATATGGGGAGAAGGCAGGCACGGGTTATTGATTGGGGGCGATCAGCCATGATCGCAATGAATGGCGGTGCTGGCTCGAAGGGTCGAATAGCCTCCTCCTGCACCTATTTTCGATGTTTCTATGTTTCTCTGTAACTGTGGAGGTTGAGAAGAGATTAAATTAAGGCGCATAAAAGAAAATGAGAGAGAGGTCAATAATTAGAGGCATGGATCAAAGTTCATTGGGAAAGGGATTCAAAAGGAAAATGTTTTCAACCAAAATAATGTTCTGGTGGAAAATGTGTTGAGGAAGCTGAAGGGCTGGTGGGGGCAAGACTTTCATCCTATTTACAAAATATTTGGATGAGTACAAGATATGTTACCGCCTATAGAGCTATTTACCGAAAGTATGCAAATAAATGGCTCTTTTTTTGGCATGTAAACTCAGTAAGACAAATCATCTCCTACTTGTGCAGTAAATGTCTTTGATTCTGTAACTGGTTGGACAGGATTGAGTCCATATTAGGGAGCAGGTCAATAGGTGCATGGTAATGTCGAATAGCTCACGGAAGAGGAGGAAAGGAGGAGGAGGTGTCGTGTAGGCGTATGTGGCTGAATCAGGCACGAACTAAACATTAAATATGCTGATTCAAACAATCTTTGCTTGGATAGACACTAAAGGGGGGACTTGATTGAGGTCTTTAAAATGATGAAAGGGATAGACAGAGTTGACGTGGATAAGCTTTTCCCATTGAGGGTCGGGAAGATTCAAACAAGAGGGCATGACATGAGAATTAAGGGACAGAAGTTTAGGGGTAACATGAGGGGAAACTTCTTTACTCAGAGAGTGGTCGCTGTGTGGAATGATCTTCCAGCAGAAGTGGTGGAGGCAGAATCGATTTTAACATTTAAAAGTAAAGTGGATAGGTATATGGGCGGGAAGGGAATGGAGGGGTATGGTCTGAGTGCAGGTAGATGGGACTAGGGGAAAATAAATGGTCGGCATGGACTGGAAGGGCCGAGAAGGCCTGTTTCTGTGCTTTAATTGTTATATGGTTATATGGTTAAAAGCTGGAGTACCTCAGCGGGACAGGCAGCATCTCTGGAGAGAAGGAATGGGTGACGTTTCGGGTCGAGACCCTTCTTCAGACATGTTGGGGATGAGGGAAACTGATATAGGCAATGATGTAGAGAGATTGAAGAACAATGAATGAAAGATATGCAAAAAAATAATGATGATAAAGGAAGCAGGCCATTGTTAACCCTTTGTTAGGTGAAAACGAGAAGCTAGTGCGAAGGGTGGAGGAGGGATAGAGAGAGAGTAATGCTGGGTTTACTTGAAGTTAGAGTTAAATCAATATTCATACCACTGGGCTGTAAGTTGCCCAAGCGAAATATAAGATGCTGTTCCTCCAATTTGCGTTTAGCCTCACTCTGACAATGGAGGAGACCTAGGACAGAAAGGTCTGTGTGGGAATGAGAAGGAAAAGTAAAGTGTTTAGTAATCTTTGCTTGGTATTGTTAATGACGAGGAAAATTCATTGTTTCAGCATTTCACTTTAAGATTTGAGTAAATAAAAATAAAAATCAGCTAAAGATTTTCACCCCAAGCCCATAAATATTCACAATTGTAAAGATACTTGCTATTCATTGTGTTCATTAGTTCATAAGTGATAAGAGCGGAATTAGGCCATTCGACCCATCGGGTCTACTCCGCCATTCAATCATGACTGATCTATCTTTCCCACCTAACCACATTCTCCTGCCTTCTCCCCATATCCTCTGACCTCGGTACCAATGAAGAATCTATCTTTCTCTGCCTTAAAAATCTCCATTGACGGCCTCCACAGCTTTCTGTGGCAATGAATTACACAGATTCACCACCCTCTGACTGAAGAAATTCTTCCTCATCTCCTTCCAGTTGGTGATGGAAAGAGTTAAATGGAACAAAAACAATTTCATCTGTTTTCTTTCATGCCAACACCTTTCACTGTTTTTTTGTTCAAAGCCGCAGCTACTTCTGCTTACTTGCGGAAGTTGAGCTCCTATGTAATAAGCCCAGTATAAAACTTGTTTTCAATTACTCCCCAAAATAAAGCCAAAATATGACGCAGCAGTTATGGGTGTAGGAAGCATTCAGAGTTGGGAAATGATGTGCTGTTGCTCACGAGTGTTCTTTGGCTCCCGTCTCACTGTAATATTGGAGGGCTGAGAGCTGGGCTAAATATTAGACACTGCCGCCACTCTGTATACACAGCTGTGGAAGGAATGAGTGAACGCCTTCAGCAGACAGGAAACATCCAGCTCCCACTCAGACCAAAATAACTAGACTGCATCAAATCCGACTGCGGACACTAATGCCAAGCAAATGTACTTTTTTTTCTGAATGGTAGATTTATTCCAGGCAGCTTAAAGCTACAGATCGTAATGGGAAAAGTATATGTTGTGGTTTTGTGTATTCACAGTTGTACTGTGGCAATATACATCTAAACATAAGGGTAGTCCGGTACTGACGTCAAACACATCTGCATTACCAACAGAGATATCTGAAGGGTAAAAGTAGGTCACCTTTGAGACTATTTGAATTGGCAGATATTATGGATATTGGTGAGTTCAGATATTGATAGATTTTTTGTTAGGTAAGCATTCAGAGCCAAGATGATTGCATACAGTTGAGATGTAGATCAGCAAGTATCTAATTGCATGAGAGTAAGAGCTAATGACCAGAAGCAATTTGTTTGTAGTTTGAGGGTTAATTGGCTGTGGTAAAATTGTAAATTGTTCCTAATGTGTAGGATAGTGCTAGCGCACGGGGTGATTGTTAATCCTGGCTGAAATCGAACAGCCATAGTACCCATAATTTAATAAGGACTCATGTATTGCTAGGCCATTTTGGTCAAATCTGGTGTTCTCCGTAGAAATGGGACAAGCTTCTGATGGTGCCAGCATGTCTGTGGCCCAGATCAATGTTGCATTGTCAGTTGACAGATGGATGAGATTTCTGCAAAGAATGTAAAATGCATGAGGTTCATTCGTTCTCTGCAAGAACCTTGTATATATTGTAAATAATGTTGCGAGACAGTTACCCTGTTAAGTGTTGATTGGTTGAAATGTTAAACCCTGTCGGGTTTGTTTGACTCCCATGGTAAATGTTGCATATTCAAGGTTGTTAGCCTCTTCTAGAAGCTTCACCAGCAACAATGTAAGAAGATTCTGTAATTGGCCGGTGTACCTGTCAGTAATGTATTATTGTAATTTGATTGGATTGTAAATGTACCACCCCACTGTAGTTTGGCCCCTCAAGGTTTGGGGACCTATAAAAGGTAGCCCCCACGAGGTCCGTGGTCGGTCTTCTGGAAGAGCGCTTTGGACTGCGTGACCTTTTGGAGTGATTCTGCTTGCACGAGACTAAAGGGCTTAGCCAGGATTGAACCTGCAGTGGTTTAGGCATCGTATAGGGTGATTTGTTGTGTTTTTGAAAAATGAACTTTAGTTGTTCCAGTGCTTGATTCAGTGGTTTATTGACCAAACTAGACTGGGGGAAGCTTAGAAAGAGCTTATTTACATGATTACTGGTCAGTGCGGACTCGGTAGGACCAAGGACCTGTTTCCGTGCTACAACTCTAAAGTCTAAAGTAAATACTGGGCTATTCCAGCTCATTGTTTATTTCAGTTCCACTTACCTACCGTAATTTAATCTTAATTCCCCGAATGTGCAAAAATCTATTAACCTCTTTCTTGACTATATTTAATGACTGAAGTTACATAGTCCTCTTCAGTGATGGAAATGGGGGGCGGGGGGCGGGGGGGGGGGAACGCACAGGGACGGCGTTCCCCTACTTCTCAGTTTCCAGCTCGGGTTTAATGAGTACTGCAGAAAGATTGCAGTCGTTTATCACTTGATTCAACTGAGATCAAAACGAGTTGTTAACTGCCATTGTTAGTGCTTGTTAACAGCCAGTAATTAACACATAGTTATACAATGTGTCACCAATACATCGATCTGCATTCCTCTGTCAATATAATTGTGTTTTGACGCCGCGTTCCTTTGAATAAAATTTGGGAAGTAAAATTTGGGAGGGAAGTAGCTCGGGAGGCTGCAAGCGGTTGCCGGGACCTCAGTGTTTTCTGCCGGCCCGCGCACCTCTGGCAGTGCTCGCCGTCTGAACAGTGAGGGGACCAGCTCAAGAGCAAAGATCATACAGCGGAGTGGGTCAGCGGCCGATGGATAACAGAACAGCGGGCAGCGGAGCTTACTCCTGTCAGCGCGAACAAGGAACCAATTGAGTTTACACGCACTTACACATGGAGTAAGCTTCACTGCCCGCTGTCCTGTATCCATCGCCCGCTGACCCGCTCTTGAAAGGAACTCTCCGCACCCCCCTCCAGCTGTCCTTTTACAGCTGCATCCCACTTTACAGCTGCTAGCAATGAGGGATAGACTTGGCTATCCCTCATTGCTGTGATGGTATTCAAGTCTCAGTCACAGAGGCCGACGTCAGGAAATCCTTCAGAGGGGTGAACCCTTGAAATGTGCCTGGACCTGATGGCATACCTGGTCGTGTTCTAAAAACCTGTGTGGACCAACTGGCTGGAGTTTTTACGGACATTTTCAACCTCTCACTTCTGAGGTCTGAGGTTCCCACCTGCTTCAAAAAGGCATCAATTATACCAGTGCACAAGAAGAGCAAGGTGACATGCCTCAATGACTATCGACCAGTGGCACTAACGCCTGTGGTGATGAAGTGCTTCGAGAGGTTGGTCATGGCGCAAATCAACTCCTACCTCGACAAAAACCTGGACCCACTGCAGTTCGATTACCGCCACAACAGATCAATGGTGGATGTGATCTCGCTGGCTCTCCACTTCACTCTGGACCACAAAAACTCATATGTCAGGCTGTTATTCGTCGATTACAGCTCAGCATTTAATACTATCATCCCCTCCAAGCTGGTTACCAAACTCGCAGAACTGGGTCTCTGCGCATCCCTCTGCAATTGGATCCTCGCCTTCCTCATTCGCAGACCATAGTCTGTTCGTATTGGGGGAAATGTGTCAGACTCGATAACAATCAGCACGGGAGCACCTCAAGGCTGCGTGCTCAGCCCCCTGCTGTACTCACTCTATACTCATGACTGCATAGCCGGTCATAATGCGAACTCCATCATCAAGTGGACTGTTGTGGGTCGTATCACTGATAGGGATGAGTCATAGTATAGAAGAGAGATCGAGCGACTGTCCATATGGTGCCAGCACAATAACCTGGCCCTCAACACCAGCAAAACCAAGGAACTGATTCTGGACTTTGGAAGGAGTAGGATGGGGACCCACAGTCCTGTTTATATCAACGGGTCGATGGTTGAAAGGGTCAAGAGCTTCAAATTCCTGGGCATGCACATCTCTGAAGATCTTTCCTGGACTGAGAACACAGATGCAATTATTAAGAAAGCTCACCAGTGCCTCTAATTCCTGAGAGGATTACGGAGAGTCGGTTTGTCAAGGAGGACTCTCTCTAACTTCTACAGGTGCACAGTAGAGAGCTTGCTGACCGGTTGCAACGTGGCTTGGTTCAGCAACTTGAACGCCCTGGAGAGGAAAAGACTACAAAAAGTAGTAAACACTGCCCAGTCCATAATGGGCTCTGACCTTCCTTCCATCGAGGGGATTTACCGAAGTCGCTGCCTCAAAAAAGCTGGCAGTATCATCAAGGACCCACACCATCCTGGCCACACACTCATCTCCCTGCTACCTTCAGGTGGAAGGTACAGGAGCCTGAAGACTGCAACAACCAGTTTCAGGAATAGCTACTTCCCCACAGCCATCAGGCTATTAAACCTGGCTCGGATAAAACTCTGATAACGAATAACCCATTATCTGTTATTTGCACTTTATTAGTTTATTTATTCATGTGTGTATATATTTATATATGGTATCTGTACACACTGATCTGTTTTGTAGTAAATGCCTTCTATGTTCTGTGTGCTGATGCAAAACAAGAATGTCATTGTCCTATCAGGGACACATGACAATAAACTCACTTGAACTTGAACTTTCCCTCAGTGCAGCAACTTCGTTCTTGATGTTGCTGTACTGAGGGATAGCCAAGTCTATCTTACTTGGCTAACAACCTAACCTTCGGCCTCCAAGATGCATGAAAGTTTTTGTGCCTCATTTTTGGGTTAAAAATTGTGCCTTCATTGCCGAGAAATATGGTATTTAAAAACATATAGCTCAAAGAAATCTGCTTACCACATTATTTGTACACAAACTCCATTCTTCTCTCTTTGTTTCTTAAGATACTTTTAAGATAATGACGAAAAACCCGTGTTTGAAAAACCCGCCAAGAAACTTGCGCTGCGCATGCACAGTAGGTTGCTGTGCATGCGGAGTACGCACTGCAAAGGCAGAATTTCAGCTGCCTTCAGCTCCCCTTGTCATTGACGACTTGAAGTAGTGTCGGCGGCATGTCAGCTGCACAGATGTTCGAGTAAGAGATCGATCTCTTAGGTAGGCATAATTCTCCCGTGCCTTTACTATTTATATTTAATAATTATCATTTTATAATTTTGTCAGGATAGCCAGTGCCCACCCTGACGGCACGTGCCTGGTATGTGGCAATTATGGCTCATGGAATTTTTTCCCACACTACTAGTTATATTCGTAACAACATATTTAAATACATGAAATTTTCGATTGTTCCCAACCCCAAAAAAATGCCTGAAGAAGCGATCCCAACCTAAACGTCGGCTAGCCATTCCCTCCATAGATAGACACAAAATGCTGGAGTAACTCAGCGGGTCAGGCAGCATCTCTGGAGAGAAGGAACAGGTGACGTTTTGGATCGAGACCCATCTTCGGACCTCCATAGATCCAGCCTGACCTGCTGAGTTCTCCAGCACTTTCTGCTTTCTCTAAAAATAAATCCGTGGTCTGCAGAAGATACATCACGATAGACCACCCTGGAAGTGCATGTTTTGCTGTACACTTCATACTTTAGAACACATCATAATACACCTTGAGTGAATTAATGGGGTTAGATTATTATTTTAAATCTGTTGTCTAGTATTAATCGATACCTACCCTATGTACTGTATATCAGATTTCAATCAGAATTACAATTTTTTTTGTTTTCCTATTTGTCAATTTTTTGTGCCCGATTATTTGGCAGCCAATCAACCGCTGTCTCTAAGGGGGTTGCGTCCAATCACCGACCAGCTTCTCTTAACATTCCCGTCCAATCAACAAATCGGTCTGCGCCCATCCAATCAGCTGCTGTCTCCAAGGACATTGTGTCCAATCACATAATGAGATGGTCACTCGGCAGCCAATCAGACAGTCTCCGAGGGGCGCTGTGACCAATCACCGACCTGCTTCCCTCACCGAAGCAGACGATGGCTTAAGCCAACACAGAGAGACAAAGAGAGAGAGAGAAAGAGAGAGAGATGCAAAGAAACAGCTATGACCTATAATACACAATAAACTGTATTACAAATACAGAATAAACAAGTTATGCATTCTTGTACTCTGACATGGGTATGACCGCACATAATGAAAATTCCCCCTCCCCCCCTCAGCCTCACTGACCTGGTCCCCCTCCCCCCCTCAGCCTCACCGACCTACCCCTAGTTCCTAAAACCCATTTCCATCACTGGTCCTCTTGGGTAGAAAACTCATAAGGTCATGTCATAAGGAATATGAGTAGATTTAGGCCATTAAACCCATCAAGTTTACTCCGCCATTCAATAATGGCTGATCTATCGCTCCCTCCTTACCCCATTCTCCTGCCTTCTCACCAGAACCTCTGAAACCGGCACTAATCAGGAATCTATCGATCCACTGACATCCTCCACAGCCTTTTGTGGCAAAGAATTCCACAGATTCACCACCCTCTGACTAAAGAAATGTCTCCTCATCCCCTTCCTAAAAGAATGTCCTTTAACTCTGAGGCTAAGACCTCTAGTCCTAGACTGTCCCACTCCAAAGATTCATTACACTCTGGGTGAAGAAATTTGTTGTCATCTCAGTGCTGCATGACTGATGCCTTAAGGGCCTATCCCACTTTCACGACCTAATTCACGACCTTTTATACTCGTGGACATTTTTCATCATGTTGAAAAAACGCCTCGACCTACATGATGCCACGAGTACATACGACTAGCACCTTGACCTGCTACGACCTACCTACGACATCCTATGGCCTCGTGACGACCATTCTGCGAGTACGAGTCAAGGCCAGAGGTCGTGAAAGTGGGACAGGACCTTTATTTTGATATGAGAGATGCTGCCTCACCCGCTGAGTTACTCCAGCACTTTGTGTCTTTTTTTTGTGAACCAGCAACTGCGGTTCCTTGTGTTTTTGCCCTATTTCGAGTCCCCGATTCCTGGCTCCAGATATCCTAGTCAGGGAAACATCATCTCTGCATTTATCCTGTCAAATCTCAAAAAAATTGAATATTTCATTGAGAAGAGACCAATTAACCTACAAAACCCTTCTGTCTTAGTGATGTGGGAGGAAACATTTTCACTGAGAATAATTTTCTTGACGTTACCTTGTTACTGATTTATGGCGATTTTTCCTGGTGGTGTGTACAGAACAATGTGCAGGAAATCACTGACAGCGTATCTGGATTCTGCTTTTCACTGCACATTTGGGCACTCCACAGGTTGCTATCAGTTTCATCGTGAAATGCCGGCATTTACCGACAGTTTTACTGCCCTGTATATCCCGGCCAATTTATTTTTAGAAGCAAATAGCAGATGACACCCATTTTATTTTTAATTTACGTATTCTCAGGATGTGGATGTCTATGGCCAGGCCAACATTTATTCCAAATTATTAACTGCCAACAACCAGCTTACAACTGAGTGCTACTTCAAGCGGGAATCAAGAAACAACCACAATGGACAAAGAGTGGTCTCAGTCATTGACCCAGAAGATGACAATTAGTTGCATGATTGATGCCATTTAGACAGCCAAAATAGTAAGATTAAATGAGAACTTACCAGTTTGAAGTTTGATCTTTATTTTATGAGGAGTTACGATGAGGGACTACGTGAAGAACCCCACCCAGCCGCACGTGCGTCAATCTTCAAAGCAGTGGTGTGAAATCACTGGTAATAGTGATTGAAGTATAATAGTAAGATAACAGAAGACTAGAACTACCAGATGACATTTATGAGGGTTGGGAGTGGAGGGCACGTAGTCCCTCATCGTAACTCCTCATAAAATAAAGATCAAACTTCAAACTGGTACGTTCTCGTTTAATCTTACTGTTTTACTTCGGAGTCACGTGAGTGACTACGTGAAGACTTCAAAGCTCTGTGATTTCATGCCATGAGAAACGAGTCTACACAACCACTTCATTGACAAATGAAGGAAAACATTCATAATGCATACAGTCATGACATAGATTTAAAACATGCTGATGCTGTTTAAATGAAGTAATAATATTCACATCTCTCACCCAGATGGAAAGTTTAACTAGAACATAAAATAGAGTTGACAAATACCCTTGGTCTAGCAATGGCTTATTATAAATGTTTGGAGATTCGTTCATTGGACCATGCTGCAGCCGGAAGGATGTGGTCTAGTGGAACGTAAATACCCTTGCTGCTGATGTTCTAGCAGCCCTGGTGGAATGAGATCTTGAATCAGAATCCATTCCTACATAACGCAAACTCCGTTTTATCATCTGGAGTGGCCTGAACAGATACGTTCTTTTAATTTTTTTGTGACTAGCAAACATTGCTAGTTCAGAACCTCGAAGGCTCTTGGTGACCTTGACGTATTGTTGTATATATGTGTGCTTACGTTACCAAAGGTCTCCTGGCGTGCCTGTAACTATTTTGAGACCCGACACCCCTTCTGCCCTGCTCAAGTATTTATAAACATAAAATATTATATATTATTATTTACAGATGTAATCATCCTGTACTGTCGCAATTATGTAGTGACTGAACCTGCTGCACTAACCAGCGCCAGAAGGATAACTACCTAATGAGCTCCGGTCAAAGTCAAGGATGTAGCTGGAGCCCCCTGGTGAAATAGTTTTCACAAATGTCAATATCCCATACAGCATTGTACTGGTCCTGGAAAACCTTGTGTTAAGATATCCTTATAAACTTGATATCCGGGGTGAACCCGACAGAGCAGGTCTTGTTTGCTACAGCCAATTCAATGAGAAGGCACGTTGGCACAGTTAATAGCCGTACAACTTAATTATTGACAAAAGATCATTTAACATGAATTCCAAATGTCAGTAATCTATACCGTTTTCAATTTAACATGAGCATTAATCAGTCTTTTCATCTCCTGCAAATTTCTGCTTTTTGGTGTTATGCAAGCACTCTAAACACATAGAATGCAGATATGCATATTTGCTCAATCACTCTTTAACCCATACAATGCCCATAGGGTCTATAGATAGTTGATACCAATAAGTGAAGAATTGGTAAGTCATGCAAATCTGCTCCACCTCCAAACTCGAGATGATATTCGCAATTTAGTGTCTGCCGTGAACGGCAACTGTGGCCCGATTTCCGAGCCAGTCTTCCGAGCAGCCTTATACTGAGCCTGCCCAATTATAACCTGCTTGGAATGCTAGTATTGTCCAGTTTTACATGGTTAGACCCACTCAAAGTAGATGATAATGTCTCAATCATTTGTACTGTTCAACCAAGTGTACATTTTACCAAATTGTAAGTGGTCCCTTAGTTATAGAGTAACACAGGTAATATGCGTGGAACCTCTGGCCAACTTTCATGCTGCCACCAGCTTCAGTGAACCGCTACTGCCGATGAAGACGTGGGGTGCGTTGTCGCCGAAACTATGAAGCCTACTCGTTCAATAGCTTGTGCTTCGTCCTCCAGGTATCGCCTATGAAACAGGTCTTACCTGAATAGAAGATTTGACGGCCCGCTCTATTGTCCCCCTGATAGCTGTGTTCACTACATATGTGTTTGAATGGCAACATTGCTACCAAGCATGGTACATCTGGCATATGCCCTTCATCACTTGAGCATGCTCCACGGCTATACCCGCAGACTTGGCGTTAGATTATACTGACCCGGCATGCTGCCATCTTACATGAGGGAGACATTAAGCAGCCCTGCTATAAGGTGCTGCTGGCACGGCTTCAGCAATGTGCCGACTTTGCCATGGACCCGGCGTCAGACTAATACTGATGTGGCATGCTCTCCTCCTGCATGAGGGAGACATTAAGCAGGCCTGCTACAAGGCGCTGCTGGCGCAATTTACCATTTTTAGGGCCATTATCACCATTTTGCAATATAATTAAATATTTACCTAACAACTACTGGAGCAGTAATGAATACTGTTCGTGCATCATTGTGACTTTAGTAAACTCTGCTGGTAATAACAAGTTGTGTTAACAATGACCTACATGACACTTTATAGTTTATCATTTAACAGGATGACAGTTCTCCTACTTGCACAGCTGAATCCTATCTATACTATTGCCAATTAGGTTAATGAATAGAAGGCTGCTTTATAACAACAAGGCTGTTACAGGAGTCTATTGACTGCAATCTGTTGCCCAGGCCGGCGTCAACGGCCAATTGAATAGCTAAAGGTAAATCCCAATGTCCTACAAGTCTATTTGATAGCAACTTAATCTTAACTGGATAGAGGAGCCCAATTTCTCAAATATAGTTTGCGATTTAAGCAGTGGATTTTAGAAAATACATAAGCAGTGTTTTTGAACTCTGCGTAATCCTTGTGGAATGCTTTATGTTATATTGCCTTATCCTAGCAATGCCTCCTCAAATATCCCCCATGATCACTGTAAATGGGAATACACTATAAAATCAATTGTTAATCAACCATCTTTCATAATGAACAGGCCACGCCTGCCATCATTTGCTGCACTGCCATAGACTTGGCATCCCCACTAAGCAGCCTATTCCCATGAAGCAGCCCTGAACAAAGGTGCTGCTGGCGCCCATAAAGCAGCCCTGAGCAAAGGTGCTGCTGGCACGGCCTTTCCCATAGGCCAGTATTTGCCATAGATTTGGCGTCCTCATGAAGCAGCCCTGAGCAAAGGTGCTGCTGGCACAGCCTCTCCAAATAGGCTAGCCTGCCATAACCTGGCGTTCCCCTGGAGCAGTCCTGAGCAAAGGTACTGCTGGCACAGCCTCTCCAATAGGCTGGCACTGCCATAACTTGGCATCCCCATGAAGCAACCCTGTAACAAGGTGCTGCTGGCGCGGGCTCTCACATTGACACGCGCTGGCCCAACTCTGCTGTAGGAGTGTCTCTAGATTCACATTCCCGGAGGGGAAACCTCCCAACATCCGGGCTGACCATTTTTGTCAGTTGTCCCCACATCCTGGGGATGACTGTGGTTTGGGAACCGCATTGTTGCTGGATTTCCCCTCCCCGGGAATCCATATATATTTATATATACCCGCGGTAACCCTCCTGGCACCCGGGCTGACCATTCAGGTCAGTTTTATCCTCATCTCTTGCGGACTACTGCGGTCTGGAAACCGCATATTATTGGATTTCCCCTCGCCGGGAACCCGGCTGACCATTCAGGTCAGTTTAACCCCATATCCTGGGGACTACTGCGGTCCGGGAACCGCATATTATTAGATTTCCCCTCCCCGGGAACCCAACGTCTAGAGTCACTGACCGTCTTATCGGTGACTCCGATCGCGAAACCCGACATTCGCCCGCGCCCCGCTTCCGCGGTCGGACCAGTGTTTTCCCACAGCCCTTAGCTGGTTCCCTCGTCGGCCGTCGCGAAGCATCCGGCAAAAACCTCTGAAAACCGAGGTTCCTGCAGGAGACCTAAAACAGGTAAGAAATAGCACTTACCTGAAGTTTAAACTTACCGCTGGAGGAGCTCCGCTGCTCCAACCAGTCGACCTGCACCAATGCGTCTGACGTAATGATGCACGTGCGGCTGGACGGTGTTCTTCACGTTGTCACTCACGTGACTCCGAAGTAAAATCGATTGACACCATGTGCTGGAGTAACACAGCGGGCCAGGCAGCATCTGTGGAGAACATGGATAGGTAACTTTTCGGGCCGGGACCCTTCTTCAGACTGATTGTGGTGGAGGGGAGAAAGTTACAATCAGTCTGAAGAGTGGCCCTGACCCGAACTGCACCTATCCATGTTTTCCAGAGATGCTTCCTGACCTGCTGAGTTACTCCAGCCCTTTGTGCCTTTTTTTTCATAAACCAGCGTCTGCAGTTCCTTGTTTCTCTATGTGAGTTTAATTCAACAAACCTGATCAGGATGACCTGAAATAAAGATTGGTGCACAAAATGGCATTGTCCCATGGTACGCTAGAGGATGCAGCATAGGTGTTGTTCAGGGCTTTGGAGTTTGTCTAGATCAAACTCAGATATCTAGACTGTTTCAGACCTGATGCGGTGACCCCAAGCTTCTTATGACTTAAACTATCAGTGCACCATCAAAGTCAGTTTTAATGTCACTCAAGTTACTTACATCATTGGATTGTGCATCTATCTGGGTTTCTATTTTTAACCGATGGAATAGATAATTTGTTGATGCTTTGATACAGATTCACATCATCTTTACCAGGGAGCACTGCAGCAGGCTGGGACAGGGACACACAGGGAACTAGGTTCTATACACAAAGATGCATGCAAGGAAACAATCACACACACACGCACACACGCGCACTGGGCCTGTACTCGCTGGAGTTTAGAAGAATGAGGGAGGACCTCATTTAAATGTCAATAGTGAAAGGCTTGGATAGAGTGGATGTGGGCAGGATGTTTCCACTAGTGGGAGAGTCTAGGACTTGAGATCAGTCTCAGAGTTAAAGGACGTTCCTTTAGGAATGAGTTGAGAAGGAATTTATTTTGTCTGAAGGTGGTGAATCTGCGGAATTCTTTGCCACAGAAGGCTGTGGCTTTCTTGGCTAGTACTGGTCAGAGGTTATGGGAAGAAGGCTGGAGATTTGGGTTAGGAGGGAGAGATAGATCAGCCATGATTGAATGGTGGAGTAGACTAGATGGGCTGAATGGCCTAATTCTGCTCCAAACACTTATGACCTTATGACTATACACACCCCCACACAGAAACTTACACATGCACAACACTATAACACATGCATAAATATAAACACATGCAGCCACATACAAATATACAAATCTGTACACATACACCAGCACAGGCATATGTATACACACACACTGACAACAGACATACACATATCTGTGGAGGGGCGGCACAGTGGCGCAGCGGTAGAGTTGCTGCCTCACTGCGCCAGAGACGCGGGTTTGATCCTGACTATGGATGCTGTCAGTACGGAGTTTGCATGTTCTCCCTGTGTCTGCGTCGGTTTTCACAGGGTGATCCAGTTTCCTCTCACATTCCAAAGATGTGCAGGTTTGTAGGATAATTGGCTTCAATAAAATTGTCCCTTGTGCAAAGGATAGAACTAGTGTATGGGTGATCAGTAGTTGGTGCGGACTCAGTGGACCAAAAGGACCTGCCACTAAACTAAACTAAACTAAACTGATCACAAACACACACGGCCACAACTCTGAAACACACACACAGATGCGTAAAAAACACTTACAGATGAACATACGCACAACCAGATAAAAATTATGTAGCATTAAGAAGTTGTTGTAGATGTCTACATAAAGTGTCTAATGAAACACTCCTTGATGTTAGTGATAACATCACTAACTCACAAATTAATTTATAGCGTATCTGAAAGTATCACAATAGAAACAGAAAGCAAAGTTCAAAAAGTATTGAATTTATACTGAATTTTAAAAAAACATGCTTTAAATACAGACTTGAGTTATTATGACTGGCAAAACTATTAATGTTTAGATTAGTTCAGTTTAGTTTAGAGATACAGCATGGAAACAGGCCCTTCGGCCCACCGGGTCCATCCGATCACCTATGCTGCACATTAACACTATCCTACACATACCAGAAACAATATTTACATTTACCAAGCTAACTTACTACATACCTGTACGTTTTTGGAGTGTGGGAGGAAACCAAAGATCTCGGAGTAAACCCACGCGGGTCACGGGGAGAACTTGCAAACTCCGTACAGACAGTACCCGTAATCGGGATCAAACCCGGATCTCCAGCGCAGCAAGCGCTGTACGGCAGTAACTCTACTGCCACCGTGTCACTGTGCAGCCCATGTCTTGAACATGGAAAATTGCAGTTGCTGGAATCTTGAGCAAAAGTGCTGGAGGAACTCAGTGGGTCAGCCAGCATCTGTGGGGAGAAAGGATGGACAACTTTCAGATTGGGACCATTCGGACTGATGGAGTACGTTAGAAAGCCAGGAAAGAGAGTGTGGTGAGGGGTAAAACATCGCAAGTGATAGGTGGATGCAGGTGAAGGAGGGGCATTGGCAAATAGATGGAGTAAGTGACAAAGGCTAGGGGTGATCTGGAGGCAAAAGGGTGTCAGACAAGGAAAGAAGTGAAGATATGCTACGTATCTAAAGCTGAAGGGAGGGATATGTATAGAAGGGTGACTGGGAGGGGATAAAAAGGAAATACGGGAGTCAGATACCAACCTTTCCGTCCTTGGCATCCTCCAATACCAGAGCGAGGCCTCATGCAAACTGATAGGACAGCCTCATGTTCTTTGGGTAGCTTACAACCCAATGGTATGAACATTGAATTCTCCAATTTCAAGTTATACGCCCGTACCACATCTCTTTTTCCAGTGCCTCTTCCCCATCCCGACGCACACACGTTTCCCACTATCCTAGTCACCCTGCCCCTGTCCCTTCGTCTGCAGCTTCTTTACCATCCCTAAGTCCCATACATTATTCCCCCTTTTTCCACATCAACCCGAAGAAGGAAGCTACCTGAAAGATTGGCTGTCCATTCCCTCCATAGATGCCTCCCGATCTGCTGAATTCCTCCAGTACTTTGCTTCTTTGCTCAATGTTTTGAGGATTATTGTTAATATTTTCTCAAACACTTTGGTCCGACTCAACTTGCATGAAAGCAAACACAAATGAATCCAAACCCGAGTCTATGATAAATGTCCATCATTAGTAAATCATCAGTATGGCATGACGGCGCAGTGGGAGAGTTGCTGCCTTACAGCACTAGAGACCCTGCTTCGATCCTGACTATGGGTGCTATCTGTACTGAGTTTGTACGTTCTCCCCGTGACCTGTGTGGGTTTTCTCCGGGATCTCCAGTTTGCTCCCGCATTTCAAAGTGTTTTGGAGGTAAATTGGCTTGGTATAAATGTGAATTGTCCCTAGTGTGTGTAGGATAGTGTTAGTGTGCGGGGATCGCTGGTCGGCGTGGATTCAGTGGGCTGAAGAGCCTGTTTCCACACTAAACTAAACTAAATTAAATAACTGGTAGACCCAAAATGCTGGAGTAACTCAGCGGGACAGGCTGCATCTCCTAAATAAACTAAATAACTACCATGTTAAAGATCAACTATTCTTGCTGGTCACAGGGAATAGCTTTGAATTAGCAGTTAACTTGCGCAATGGGGTCAAGGAAAGAGCGTTCACGTCGCGGCCCTGTTTCCACCAATCTTTCCACCACTACGCATAAGATGCACAAGAAGCGCGAGACAGCATTGTATGCAGATGCTGAGAAGTATGTTCATCTCTGGCTGAACAATTTCTAATCTTGTGTTGTGGACTCGATAAGAAGACTTGCGCAAAGCAAGAAAATAATTGTAACATCAGAGTTTAATGAACAGCTGTTTCAGAACATTTAACTTTAATGTCCCATTTCTTAAAAGAAAAGCTGCGTGTTTATTGGTTTTATGTGGAATGGCTATTAAGGATCTAAATTTAGTGGAGAGTTTATATTCCATGATATTGTAAAATAATTACCTGACACGTTATAACTTTTGCAAAGGAAACACGTGTCAGTATGACTCCTGAGGGAAAAAAATTATCATTCGCGATCAACCTCCTTTGAGTGCAGAACCGCTACCAATGCACACACATTCAACATCTGCTAAAGTAATCTTCATCATTATTTTTGAATGCAAGCGTCATAAAATACATCTGAAAAATGGATAGAAGCACAACTTTATTTAACATTGTCTGCTGGATTTAGGGACTCCTTGACCCAGTTGGCAGCGCTCCCACCTTTGAATCAGCAACCTGTGAGCTTGGGATTAGGAGGCAGAGATCAGCCATGATTAAATGAGTAGACTCGATGGGCCAAATTGCTTAATTCTACTCCTATAACTTGTGAACTTGCAAACTTGTGTGAGTGTTGTTCCAGAATTTTAGATGATATCTGAGCAAGGTTTGGAGATACAGCGCGGAAGCAGGCCCTTCGGCCCACTGAGTCCGCACCGACAAAGCGATGCCCTCACACCAACGCCATCCTACGCACACCTGAGACAAGTTACAATTATACCCAGCTAATTCACCTACAAGCCAGTATGTCTTTGGAGTGTGTGAGGAAGATTAGATTAGATTAGATTCCTTTATTGTCTTTCGGTCTGAACGAAATTGTTACCATACAGTCATACATATAATTAAAAAAAACACACAATAAACACATATCCAACATCCACCACAATGAGTTCACCAGGCACCTCCTCACTGTGGTGGAAGGCAAAAGTCTTAAGTCATTGTCTTCATCCCTCCTAGTTCTCCCTCTGCGCTGAGGCGATCCAGGCCTCCGCCGCCGCTGGAGCACCGCAGCTCCAAACCAGGCCGACGCCGCTGGAGCACTGCAGCTCTGCGGGCCGCCGCCACCACCGCTGCAGCACCGCAGCTCCGAACCAGGCTGCTGCCGCTGGAGCACCGCAGCTCTAAGCTGGACCGCCACCGCTGCTGGAGCACCGCAGCTCTAATCTGGGCCACCGCCGCCGCTGCAGCACCGCAGCTCTAGGCTGGGCCGCCGCCACAGCTCCGCCATTAGGCCTCAGCACAGATGGTGACAGGGGACACGCATTTGTTTCTCCCACCCCCCCACACACCACACCCCACATACACAACCTAATAAAACAAAATTCTACTAAACAAACACTAGACAACAAAAGAAAGAAAAAAACACACGGACTGCAGGTGAGCCGCAGCTGCCAGGTAGCGCGGCCATTTCCATAAACCGTAGATCCCGGAGAAAACCCATCCAAGTCACGGGAAAATGCACAAACTCCATACAGACATCATCCGAGGTCAGGATCGAACCCGGGTCTCTGGCGCTGTAAGGCTACAAGAATACTTGATGCAAGAATGAAGAATTGTTGCATTGTCAGATATGAGCCAATAAACTTACTGGAAAATAAATCTGTCATTGTCATCAATGTAATGGAAAGTGATGAAGGGGGGCAAATAATAACTCATACTCTCATATGATTTTTGTGAATTTGTATAATTCTGTTGCCTACTACAAATGGGCATTAAAGATAGCATTATTCATTAGAATATGTTGTGCAGAAGTGGTTTACCAGAATGTTGCCTGATTAGGCAGTATTGTCAGGTATTGTCAATAAGGAGAGGTTGGACAAACTTGGTTTGTTTTCTCTGAATTGTCGGAGGCTGAGGGGAGATCTGATAGAAGTGTATAAAATTATGAAGCGTAGACAGTCATAATCTATTGGCTAGGATGGAAATGTCAAATACTAGAAGGCATAGCTTTGAGATGACCGAGGCAAAATTAAAATAATTAAAGTCTAAATAATTCTTAAACGTAGGGATAGTCCCTGCCTCAACTATCTCCTCCATCAGCTTGTTCCACACACCCACCACCCTTCGTGTAGGAAGGAACTGCAAAAAGTTACCCCTTAGATTCCTATTAAATCTTTTTCCCTTCACCTTGAACCTATGTTCTCTGGTCCTCGATTCCCCTACTCTGGGCAAGAGATGCTGTGCTTTTACCCGATCTATTCCTCTCATTATTTTGCACACCTCTGTGAGATCACCCCTCATCCTCCTGCTCCAAGGAATAAAATCCTAGCCTGCTCAATCTCTCCCTATAGCTCAGGCCCTTGAGTCCTGGCAGCATCCTCGTAAATCTTCTCTGCACCATTTCCAGCTTGACACCATCTTTCCTATAAGATGGGGACTAAAACTGAACACAATATTCTCTGACAATGGAGGAGACCTAGGACATGAAGGTCAGAAGAAGGGTCTCAACCTGAAATGTCACCCACTCCTTCTATCCAGAGATGCTGCCTGCCCCGCTGAGTTACTCCAGCTTTTTGTGCCTATCTTCAGTTTGAACCAGCATCTGCAGTTCCTTCCTACACAATATTCTAAATGTGGCCACACCAACGTCTTATACAACTGCAACATGAACTCTCCTAACTTCTGTACTCAATACTCTGGCTTTAACCCTCTTACTCCGGCCCCATAGCGTCCACATCGCTGGGCTGGAAAATGGAAGTATCCTGAGCTAATTCTGCTACCAACATCATCTATTGCAACAATTGGTGGCTCCCACTGATTGTCGCTGGAAGCTTGCATCCTTTTCAGGACGGACGATGACAGCGATGTCAACGTTTGAAACATGGAAGATGGACAAGAAAGAAGAGGACTCCTTACTCTAGCTGTTTTCTGGCATAGCGAGCAGACCCTGAAGTTTTTCAAAAGTGCTGAGTTCCAGTGAAGCAGCCATCAAGAGCCTGGTTGCGTTTTTCCAAGTGCAGTGTTTGTATTGAAAGTGCCGTGGCTTTGACCTGGGAGGCTTTAAAAAGGAGGCTGAACAGAGTGATAAGTAAGAACACGTAAGGTCTTCTAATTTTACTCTTCCGTCATGCTGTAAGCAGAAAGTCAGTTGGGGCCGTGGTGTGCTCATCCTCTAGGATGTGGGAGAAGAGGGAAAATCCCAGTGCCCCTGGTGACTACACGTATAGGAGGTGGGCCCAGCCACAGATGCTGCCTGACCGTATAAAGGAACTGGAGCTGATGTTGGTGCATTCAGGATCACGCAGGATGCTAAGTGCATTATCGGTATGAGTTTTAGTGAGGTGGTCACACATAAGGTGCAGGCACAGGTAGTTGGGTGACCACCAGGAAAGGTAAAGGGAGCAGTCAGATGGTCCAAGGTGGCTATTCCTCTCAGTAACAGAGGTATCTGAGTCACTTGACAAACCGCAGTGTGACATCACAATGATTAACATGGTTTCGGTATTGGTTTATTATTGTCATGTCTACCGAGATACAATGAAAAGCTTTGCTCATTCTATACGTGAAATTAACGTTAAATACGTGAAGTCAAATCATACGATACGTGTCTGACAAGCCATACACAAATACAACAGGTAGTGCAAAGAGAAATGAGCAAGGAGCAGAGTGTGCGGGGATCGCTGATCGGCGCAGACTCGGTGGGCCGAAGGGCCTGTTTCCGCGCTGTATCTCCAAACTAATCTAAACTAAACTAAAAAATATACCAGAATACAGAATATAGTGTTTCAGGATTAAAGCATTACAGTACTTCAATTGTTGCACTTCAATTCTTCTGCAATTATTTATTTTGCAGATTACCAGTTTATCATTAAAACACACCCTCTGTACCAAATTCAATGTTTTCCTAAAGAAACACGAGTCCTTCAATAATAATGAGCAACTACTTAATTTTGATCCTATAGTTTCCTCACAGGCATTTAATGTTTCCTTCAAACCTCCAAAAACACTTATCTTGACACAAACATATTATTTTGACTAACTAACTGACTGACTCGTATTTTTCCTTTCAATTTCTCTTGAGGTTGCAAAATAAGTACTTTCATGTGCACCAAGCTTCCTTCTGAAGCAACTTTGTCATTAATCACCGCTTCTTGACATCAATATGACGGCCTTGGATAAAACTACTGGCTCAATCAGCTACTTCCCTGTGGAAACTGCGAGAAGAAATACAGGCTCTTTGTGAAATGATTCACTGCAGGCCATACTTTTTTTTTCTTCTTCTCTCCCCAGTGCAAGAACATTTTTTTTTTCACATTCTCCATGCAGTTGGCTATACAGGAAACAATAACAGCTTAATCTCAACTAGAATTTCCTTCCTGCAATACAGCACTTTTCAGGTATTCAAACGCAGCCAAAGAAATCAATGGCTGCTTGAGCCAAGAACAAACCATCACGGCCAATTAACCTCAGCTCTCTGTGCTGGAGTTAAAACTGAAAGCAGGAGAATACCTTTCCCTTTCACGTCAATATGTTCAAACTCTTTTGTGCATTTAATCTCAAACTAATTCTGATTACTGACAGCTGTAGATGCCACAGCTTTAATGGGTTAGTGCACGTGCAGAGGTTTATTCTCGGCTGAACTTTTTTTAGTTTAGTTTAGTTTAGAGATCCAGCGTGAAAACAGGCCTTCGGCCCACCATGTCCGCGCCGACCAGCGATCCCCGCACACTAGCACTATCCTACACAAACTAGGGACAATTTTGCACTTATACCAAGTCGATTAACCTACATACTTGTACGTCTTTGGAGTGTGGGAGAAAACCCACTCGGTCACAGGGAGAACATACAACCTCTGTACAGACAGCAACTGGGATAAAACCTGGGTCTCAGGTACTCTACCGCTGAGCCACCTTGCCGCTCTTTGTACTGGCTTAAAGGCTGCAAAAGTGAACCCTTGGGTCGCTGAATGTCGTTAGTCACTTTTTTCCACCTTGTTTTCATTTCACTATCTCTTTGATTTTCATCATGGCTAGAGTACCCCACGTTATATTTCAGTAAGATTGGGATGAGTGCTAATGTAGCAATTGTACAACACATTGGTGAGAGCACGTTTAGAGTTTTGTGTTCAGTTTAGGTCACCCTGTTATAGCAAAGATGACATTAAGCTGGAAAAGATGCAGAGAAGATTTACGAGGATGTTGCCAGGACTTGAGGGCACGAGCCATAGTGAGAGGTTGAGGAGGTTGGACTTTATTCCTTGGAGAGCAAGAGGATGAGCTTATAGAGCTGTTTCAGATCATGAGAGGAATAAATAGGGTAAATACGCAGAGTCTTTTACCCAGAGCAAGGGAATCAAAAACCAATTAACATACAGTAAGTTTAAGGTGAGGGGGGGAAAGATTTGATAGAAACCCAAGGACTACCTTTTTACACAAAGGGTGGTAGATATATTGACCGAGCAGCCGGAGGATGTAGTTGAGGCAGGGACAATCCCAACCTTTAATAATTATTTAAACTCAAATTATCTCAAGGGTGGTAGGCATATGGAACAAGCTTCTGGAGGATGTAGTTGAGACAGGTACTATCACAATGTTTAAAAAACATTTGGACAGGTATATGGATAGGATAGGTTTAGAGGGATAAATGCAGGCAGGTGGGACTAGTGCAGATGGGGCATGTTGGTCAGTGTGGTCAAGTTGGGCTGAAGGGCCTGTTTCCAGGTGGTATGTCTGCCTCTATGACTCTATGGCATGCATTGTTCATACTGCTGCATGGTAGTGGGATTGGTTGTACTCAGAATGATATTGAAACGTCGAACATAGAACAAAACAGCACAGGAACAGGCCCTTCAGCCCACAAGATACTGACCGTCAACCCCTCATAAATGTATATACTTCTATCAATGTCCCCTCAGCCTTCCGGCATCCAAGTTTGTCCAATCTCAGTTTATAACTACCACCCTCTAATCCAGGCAGCATAGATGTAAACCTTTTCTACACCCTCTCCAAAGTCGGGTGGCATTGGTGGCGCAGTGATAGAGTTGTTGCCTTACAGCGCCAGAGACCCGGGTTCGATCCTGACTACGGGTGCTGTCTGTATGGAGTTAGTACATTCTCCCCGTAACTGTGTGGGGTGGCCCTGGGTGCTCTGGTTTCCACCCTCACTCCAAAGATGTACAGGTTTGGAGGTTATCTTGGCTTCGGTAAAAATTGTAAATTGTTCCGAATGTGTAGGAGAGTACTGGTGTACGGGGATTGCTGGTCGGCATGGACTCGGTGGGCCGAAGGGCCTGTGTCCGCGTTGTATTTCTAAACTAAACTAAACCCCAAAATCCTTTCGGTAAAGGGGTGACCAGAACTGCGTACAATATTGGGAACTGGTTGCTCATTTTACAGCAGTGTAAAATTAGAAGACAATTTCCAATTGCTTGTTTTGCACTCAGGGACGTCTTATACCACACTATGTAGGTTGGTCAATGGCTCTGAATTCTCTTTGTTATTTTTGTAATGAATGAATGAATACTTTATTGTCACATGTGACAAGTCACAGTGAAATTCTTTGCTTGCATACCCAAGGTATGCAAATAGTCGCCACATAGGGGGTGCTTACAAAGTTACAAAGTATCCTTGTGCCATGTCCCCCTTTGTTCTCCCGCCCCCATCCAGAAATTATACTGCAGCATTATAGTCAGACAAGATAGACACAAAAAACTGGAGTAACTCAGCGGGACAAGCAGTATCTCTGGAGAGAAGGAATGGATGATGTTTCGGGCCGAGATCCGTCTTCAGACTAGAGACAGGGGAGAGGAAATCTGGAGATATGGAAGGTGAATGAATGAAAGATATGCAAAAGGCAACAACGATCAAGGAAAGGTGGAGCCCATAATCGTCCACTGTCGGCTGTGCGTCATACAACAGTGAAACTCAGCACGATGACAGTGAAACACACTTGACAACTAGGGTGGGGTGGGACAGAGAAAAAAAGGAGATGCAAGGGTTACTTGAAGTTAGAGAAATTTATATTCATACGGCTGGATTGTAAGCTGCCCAAGCGAAATATGAGGTGCTGTTCCTCCAATTAGCATTTGGCCTCACTCTGACAATGAAGGGGCTCAGGACAGAAAGATGAGAATGGGAATGGGAAGGGGAGTTAAATTGTTTAGCAACCAGTTTGGTCGCAGTGAGCCCACTGCTGCAGACTCCATTCGCCCCTGATGCCACTAATGCAGCATTGCACTTCTTCATAAGTGATAGGAGAAGAATTAGGCCATCAAGTCTACTCTGCCATTTCATCTTGGCTGATCTATCTTTCCCACTTAACATTCTCCTGCCTTCTCCTCATAACTCCCTGTACCCATACTAATCAAGAATCTACACTATCTATCTTTGTCTTAAAAATATTAATTGACGACCTCCACAGCCTTCTGTGGCAATGAATTCCACAGATTCACAGATGGTGATTCTTTGGTGTTGCAGAGCATGCAATCAATAATGAACCTTCCCTGACCAAGGGTGGGTCCTAAGGTCTGGAGGCATGCAGGGCTGGTGATCGAAGACCCTATCAGATCCTACAGAGAATAAGGATGATTTTGGTGATTAGAGGATAGGGATGGAGGATATGAGGGTGGTGTCAATTATCTGAGGTTTGGTAGGGGGTAGGGTTGGTGATCAGAACACACAGTGAAGGTGGGTTTGCAATTAGATTATCTAATTTAGTTTAGTTTAGTTTGTTTAGTTTTAATTTGGGGTGGAAGATTGTAACCTTCACGTGGTCCGCCCTGTTTCGACTAATGCAATCAACTCGACGTGCACAAGCAGAAGATCAAATAGAACATGTTGTCCTAACTTTAGGCTCTGCACGCCACACGAAAGAAGAAGAAGTTTTAATTTAAAGTGAAGACAGACGCACAAAGCTGTAGTCTCAGCGGGTCAGGCAGCGTCTCTGTAGAAAAGGAATAGGTGACGTTTCAGGTCGAAGACCCTTCTTCAGACTCGGTTTAGTTTAGCTTAGCTTATTAGTGTCACGTACCGAGGCACGGTGAAAAGTTTTTATCGTGTTGTATGCTATCCAGTCAGCGGAAAGACTGTACATGATTACAATCGAGCAGTCCACAGTGCACAGATACATGGAAAGATAAAGGGAATAGACAATACACAATAGACAGTAGGTGCAGGAGTAGGCCATACAGCCATTCAAGCCAGCACCGCCATTCAGTGTGATCATGGCTGATCATCCACAATCAGTAGCCCGTTCCTGCATTCTCCCCATATCCCCTGACTCCGCTGTCTTCAAGAGCCCTATTTAGCTCTCTCTTGAACGTTTCCAGAGAACCTGCCTCCACCGCCCTCTGAGGCAGAGAATTCCACAGACTCACAACTCTCTGTGTGAAAAAGTGTTTCCTCATCTCCATTCTAAATGACTTACCCCTTATTCTTGAACTGTGGCCCCTGGTTCTGGACTCCCCCAACATTGAGAACATGTTTCCTGCCTCTAGCGTGTCCAAATCCTTAATAATCTTCTATGTTTCAATAAGATCCCCTCTCATCCTTCTAAATTCCAGAATATACAAGCCTAGCCATTCCATTCTCTCAGCATATGACGGTCCCGCCATCACGGGAATTAACCTTGTGAATCTCCGCTGCACTCCCTCAATAGCAAGAATGTCCTTCCTCAAATTTGGAGACTGAAACGGCACACAATACTCCACAACTGCAGAAGGACCTCTTTGCTCCTATACTCAACTCCTCTTGTTATAAAGACCAACATGCCATTCGCTTTCTTCACTCCTGGCTGTACCTCCATGTTTACTTTCATTGACTGATATACAAGGACCCCCAGATCCCGTTGTACTTCTCCTTTTCCCAACTTGACGTCATTTAGATAATAATCTTCCTTCCTGTTTTTGCTACCAAAGTGGATAACCTCACATTTATCCACATTAAACTGCATCTGCCATGCATCTGCCCACTCACCCAACCTGTCCAAGTCACCCTGCATTCTCATAGCATCCTTCTCACAGTCCACACTGCCACCCAGCTTTGTGTCATCTGCAAATTACTTGTAATCCCTTCATCTAAATCATTAATATATATTGTAAATAGCTGCGGTCCCAGCATCGAGCCTTGCGGTACCCCACTAGTCACTGCCTCCCATTCTGAAAGGGACCGTTAATCCCTACTCTTTGTTTCCTGTCTGCCAGCCAAATTTGCTATCCATGTCAGCACTCTACCCCCAATACCATGTGCCATAATCTCCTATGTGGGACCTTATCAAATGCTTTCTGAAAGCCCAGGTACACTACATCCACTGATGTTTAGTGCAAGATAATGTCCAGTGCAGTCCGAATAAAGATAGGCTGAGGGTCTCCAATGTGGAACATGGTAGGTCAGGACTGCTTTATGATAGGAAAGGTTTAGAGGGATATGGGCAAAACATGGACAGGTGGGATTAGCATAGATGGGTCATCATGGTTGGCATGGACAAGTTGGGCTGAAGGGCCTGCTTCTGTGCTGTATCATTCTATGACTCCATGTCTCTTTGTATTGGCACTATAACTAATGAAGGGATGATGGCTGGTCGGTGCTGGTCTAAACTAAACTAAAATGTTTTTATTATTTTAAAGTAATAAAATAATTTATTATTATTTAAATAAAATAATAAATTATTTTATTATTTTTAAATAATAAGATTTTTTTTTTAAATCCGCAATAGTTTATATTTATCTAGAGCATGAACTGCATCTTAAGCAGTTCTGAAACTGCAACTGAAACAATAGTTTGAGCCCCCTTATTCTAAGAACATACACATTTCTTTGTTCATAAATTCAGCCCTGTTATCAGAACATGACAAACAGCTGGCAGACAGGTCCTGCACAAACTCATACTGCTGGGGGACGTCCAGCTAGTGTCAAATTGCAAATACTGTTGTCTTCTTTGGTTGTCAATTCTAGAAATAGGAACTCATGAAAGAATTGTCGAGTGTCTGCTGACTGCATGAAACCAGTGGCTAACACCTGCCACTAAAACAAATAATATTTGGCCATTCAGCAACTTGCTGAATAGAAATAGCACCAAATTCTCAACTAAGTATTACGAAATAGCTCTTCCCTTCCATCTTGTACAATCCCGTGACCATCTAGGTGGCACATTGCAATATAGTAGAATAGATTCACATTTCTCCCACCAAGGTGCCACTTCTTAGCTCTGGAAGGAAGTCTCTATATGAACATAGAAACATTTCAGAGGGAAATGTGAAGTAGAGGGTGGAACAGTAGCGCAGCGGTGGAGTTGCTGCCTCACAGTGCCAGAGAACCGGGTTCAATTCTGACCACAGATGCTGTCTGTATGGAGTTTGCACGTTCTCCCTGTGACTGCATAGGTTTTCTCTTGGTGCTCCAGTTTCCTCCCACATTCCAAAGATGTGCAATTTTCTATGTTAATTGGCCTTTGTAAGTTGTCCCTAGTGTGCTGGATAGAACTAGAATATGGATGATCGCTGATCAGTGCAGACCCAGTGGGCCAAACGGCCTGTTTCTATGCTGTATCTCTAAACTAAACTAAACTAAACTAAATTAAACTAAACTAAACTAAACTAAAACGCATGTTGCTTCCAAAGACTTTCCCTCATATTGTCAATGGAACCAACTAAAAAACTGTCTCACAACCCTGTAAAGATTATGCTGTTACAGATACTGACCAGAAGGGAAGCATTGGATAATATTACCCTTTCTCTTTTATAGGGGGTAATGAGTAATTACAGGGCCATAAACTTACCAAGGGGTTCATGTGACATCTTAAACCACAAGAGCTGAGTTTAGATGGGCTTACAACCATAATTAAAAATAGATTTAAATTATTGTCTGAGATTTCTGTAGAAACAGGAAATTGCAGATGCTGGAATCTGAAGAAAGGTTCAAATTCGAAACGTCAACTATCCATGCATTCCAATGATGCTGCCTGACATGCTAAATTACTCCTGCGCTTTGTGTCTTTTTTGCCTGGATTCACAGTCTTGCTCTTGTTTCTCTTACATTTTTAACTTGCTAAATTAATGCCAACAACATTATTTAATTCTATGTATTTGGTCCGCAGTGTTCGTCACTCATTGTTTAATTCTTAATGATATGCAATTGTTCCAACGACATGAAGAGAAAATTTGAGACAATTAGAAAATAAGTCTGGTGTGGCAATATGATCCTGTCATATTGAATACATGTCTCCACACCAAGCTACTGTTTCTTCAATTGTATGGTATGAGACGTATGGCCTTGTACCTTCTCCCATTGTGTTGGGATGACCCAGACTGAATAAACTATGTCACTCTGGTCAATTTGATACCCTAACAACACTTAAGCAACATTTAAGAGGCATTTGGACAAGTTCATGGATAGGAAAGATTTAGAAGAATATGGGCCATACACAAGCGGGCAGGACTCGTGTAGATGGGGCATGTTGGTCAGCATGGGCAAGTTGGGCTGAAGGGCCTGTTTCCATGCTGTATAATGCTGTCATTTTACAACAATGTTGATAACAGCATAATTTGAACTGGAGGTCACATTTGGAAGTTCCATCTCTTGGCTCATTTGATAAAGGCTACAGATGAAAAAGAGATACCACAGGTTATTCCTGGCATGGTTCGGGTCAGCTCACAGCTCACTGCACCTTGTGAGGGAAAATATAAGCCATTTTCCCCAAATCACTTTGTAAGTATTTCTTGAGGCAAAGTACCCATGTGTACCTATTGTGCAAAGAAAGGGTTGGGTTTAATTGAAATGCCTTTCTTGGACTTTGCCAATCAAGATTCAGCCAAAGCTGAAAACTATCCCTTTGGGTAAAGCATGAAAGCCCATCTGCAAAAAGAAATCTTGTAGAAGGCATTAGCTTCAGGGACAAAACAAGCTCTGATATGGGAGAGGAATCCAAACTGTAATAAAATGTACATAATGAGCGCACACGTCAGTAAATCAATTTAAATCCTCCAAGTTGATATGTTATTAATAATTTTGGGCACATTGACTAAATCATCAGTTGAATAATGATTAAAGCTTGGAATTAGCTAAAACATACCACTTTACTGTGTTGTATTTTTTTAGCAAATCTCCTAGCAAATGAGCTTTGTGTATTATGTGACAAAATTCAGTCTTTATATAAATGAGTCTTTGGATTTGCTTTACATAGAAGTAACTTGTCAGTGAATTAAAGATTACAACTACATGCAGGCACATAATTGTTTTTGTCATTACTAGGCATATATATCAGTTCTGAAATGTTTAATATGAATCAAATATTCAGTGTGCTGATTATCTGATACGGGGTGGGTGATTGAAAGTGGCGGAGCTTGTTGGCCGTCAAATGATGGAACATTAGATATAATCAACAAATAGCAAATAGTCTATCTATTCTTCATTCATTCACATGTGGGTTCACTGTGTGGCTTGCAGTTACTGTATAATCTATCCTCAAAATGAGCAAAATTTAGTTTTGGCAAGAGCATGACACCACTGGGTTGTTGATAACTCAGCATCCTAGCCACAGTTTGTTATAAGTGTGACTCCAAATCTATTGTGGTTGACATTTAGCTACCATTAAAATGGCTGTTTGTTGTATCAAAATACAGCCTCACAGCTCCAGAGGCCCGGGTTCGATCCTGATTACGGGAGGTTGTCAGTAGATAGTTTGTACGGTCTACCCTTGACCTGCAAGGGATTTCTTCAAGATCTTCAGTTTCCTCCCACACTGCAAAGACGTACAGGTTTGTAGGTTAATTGGCTTGGTATAAATGTAAATTGTCCCTAGTGTGTGTAGGACAGCGTTAATGTGAGGGGATCGCTGGTCAGAGTGGACTCGGCTTAGGTCAAAGGGCTTGTTTCCATGCTGTGTCTCGAAACTAAACTAAATATTAAAAATAAATCTGGAGGGAACACTGTATAGTAGATTCAGACATGACAAGTGCACCCACTCACGACAGCCTCACAACTATCTGGGGTATGGTGTCCAAATTGTAAGAGCCCAACTCATCCATGCCAATAGACAATAGACAATAGACAATAGGTGCAGGAGCAGGCCATTTGGCCTTTCGAGCCAGCACCGCCATTCACTGTGACCATGGCTGATCATCCACAATCAGTACCCCGTTCCTGCCTTCTCCACATATCCCTTCACTCCTCTATCTTTAAGAGCTCTCTCTAACTCTCTCTTGAAAGCCTCCAGAGAATTGGCCTCCACTGCCTTCTGAGGCAGAGAATTCCACAGATTCACAACTCTGTGTGAAAACGTTTTTCCTCATCACTGTTCTAAATGGCTTACCCCTTATTTTTAAACTGTGGCCCCTGGTTCTGGACTCTCCCAACATCGGGAACATGTTTCCTGCCTCCAGCATGTCCAAGCCTTTTAATAATCTTATATTTTTCAATAATGTTTCAATGCCGACCAAGATGCATTTAACTCCGACCCCCGACGCATGTGGCAAGGCATCCAGGCCATCACGGACTTCAGATCCACCAACACCACCCATCATCCAGCGACTCCTCCTTCCTTGAGGAGCTTAACCACTTAGCCGCTTTGACAGGGACAACCAAGAGATGGCCATCAAGGCCATGCTCCCTGCTGATCACCAGCCCCTCACACTCACCCCCCACGACGTGTATCTAGCACTGAGTAGGATTAATGTGCATAAGACTGCTGGCCCTGACGGCAACCTGGACGCGTCCTGAGGACCTGTGCTGCGCAGCTGACAGACGTCTGGACTGACATCTTCAATCTGTCACTTGCCCAAGCAGTTGTCCCCACGTGCCTTAAAACCACCTCCATCGTGCCGGTGCCAAAACACTCCACTGCGGCGAGCCTCAACGACTCCCGCCCAGTTGCACTTACTCCCATCATCACCAAGTGCTTTGAGAGGCTGGTCCTGGCACACCTCAAAGGTGCAAGAATAGGAGTACGGAGGATTCCATCTCAACGGCACTCCACTCCGCCCTCTCCCACCTCGATAACAGAGACACCTACGTGCGAATGCTGTTCATTGACTTTAGCTCAGCATTTAACACAATTATCCCCTCAAAATTGATCACCAAACTCTGCAACTGGATACTGGACTTCCTGACTAACAGACCACAGTCTGTTAGGTTGGACAACCACACCTCTTCAACCCTCACCCGGAACACCAGCGTTCCACAGGGCTGTGTACTGAGCCCCCTCCTCTACTCCCTCTTCACCTACGACTACACACCTGAACATGGTTCTAACACCATCATCAAGTATGCAGATGATACAACGGTGATTGGCCTCATCAGCGACAACGATGAGTCGGCCTACAGGGAGGAAGTTCAGCTCCTAGCAGCATGGTGCGCCGACAACAACCTGGCCCTTAACTCCAAGAAGACCAAGGAGCTCATTGTGGACTATAGAAGGTCTAGGGGCTGCATGCACACCCCCATCCATATTAACTGGACGGAGGTGGAACGTGTTTCCAGCTTCAGGTTTCTGGTGGTCAACATCTCTGATGACCTCTCTTGGACCCACAATACCTCTACACTGGTCAAGAAGGCTCACCAGCATCTCTTCTTCCTGAGGAGACTAAAGAAGGTCCATCTGTCTCCTCAGATTCGGGTGAACTTCTACCGCTGCACCATCGAGAGCATCCTTACCAACTGTATCACAGTATGGTATGGCAACTGCTCTGTCTCTGACCGGAAAGCACTGCAGAGGGTGGTGAAAACTGACCAACGCATCACCGGTTCCTCACTCCCCTCCATTGAGTCTGTCCATAGCAAGCGATGTCTGCGAAGGGTGCGCAGCGTCGTCAAGGACTGGGTCTCACCCCAGCCACAGACTGTTTACCCTCCTCCAATGCGGGAGGCGCTACAAGTCCCTCAGTTGCCGGACCAGCAAGTTCAGGAACAGCTTCTTCCCCGCGGCTGTTACAATACCTCGGTGACCTCGGTGCACCTCGGTGATTGCCAGTCACCCCCCCCCCCCCCCCGGACGCTCCTTCTCCCAGTATAATTGCACTACTGATACTGTTTGTACATATATATATTTTTTACCATTCATTATTCTAAGTTCGCTCTTCTGGGGAGACGTTAACTGCATTTCGTTGTCTCTGTACTGTACACTGCACAATGACAATTAAAGATTGAATTGAATTGAATTGAAAAAATGCCCCATTTAACCTGATCCCATTTGGCCCATCTCCCTTTAAACATTTCCTGTCCATATACCAGTCCAAGTGTCTTTTATATGCTGTTACAGTATCTGCCTCAACTACCTTCTCTGGCAGCTCGTTCCATATATCCAACACCCTCCGAGTGAAAAAGTTGCCACTCTGGTTCATATTATTCCCTCTCACCTTAAACTTTTTAACCTCTTGCTTTTTATTTACTTTCCCTGTGCTAAAAGACTCTGTGCAAACAGGATCCTTTTTCTTCAGAGATGCTGCCTGAATTGTTGAGATACTCCAGCACTTTGTGTCTATGTTGACAAAATTGGAAGTTGTGTTTCCTTAATTTTATTTTTATTTCTGTTTTCACATCCTGGCCTTTCTCTTGCCCTCAGAAACTAAACGTATTACCAAAGTTTATCACAATCTGAAAATATCACCAAGTGTTGGAACCATGAGATTCTATAATACAAAAAAAAGGTCACTGGACCTAGACAGCAATGCTGGTTCTTATAAAGACCTATCTAATTAGAGCCACCAATTAGTCCACAATTGTTCCTGCTCTTCTGTCAAGAACAGAAAAAAAAGCCATCCTTTAGATTAAATTTTACATTACTTTCGACTGAATATTTTATTGAATCTTAGCAATGTGACCTTGTTAAGGCTTGACAGGGGCGTAGAGCTCTAATGAACTTAGAAGAATGAAATGAGATGAAATTGTACTACAATCATATAGTGGACATTCTGTGAAGGCTTGTCCCATGTTCTTGCGATACACAAATTACTGTCAAGCCGGAATAAATTTGCATTGGATCCATTAGTAAGTAAATGGCTGAATTAAAATTTAATTTGTTACGTAATTTTATACTTAATTTAATTTTTGTTTTGATTTACAACACATTTAAAATGTTCAATCAGAGACTCTCGTGACCTTAAGTATGTCAGAATGCTTTTAATAGAATTCCACATTAGATGTTTCTACTTAATGAAGGTTGTGCTATATGGACATGAAGACCACATTACTTTTAATGCACACGTCTGCATTTTCAGCTGAGGAATATAAACATGTTTATGATGTAGTGGGACAAGTGTAACAATGTCAGGCTATATTATTTTAGATTAATTACGGCATGTGAAGACTGTGGACATTAGTACTTAATTATTGATTTTAGATAACCATTTGTTTTTTCCTGTATACAAAAATACACTAAACAAGCTGGAACGGGTGCGGCGAAGATTTACGATGGATGTTGCCAGGATTCAAGGGCCTGAGCTATAGGGAGAGGTTGAGCTGGCAAAGACTCTATTCATGGAAACATACAAACATGGAAATTAGGTGCAGGAGTAGGCCATTCGGCCCTTCGAGCCAGCACCACCATTCAATATGGTCATGGCTGTTCATCCAAAATCAGGACCCCATTCCTACTTTTTCCCCATATCCCTTGATTCCTTTAGCCCTAAGAGCTAAATCTAACTCCCTGTTGAAAACATCCAGTGAATTGGCCTCCACTGCCTTCTGTGGTAGATAATTCCACAGATTCACAACTCTCTGGGTGAAAAGGCTTTTCCTCAGCTCAGTCCTAAATAGCCTACCCCTTATTCTTAAACTGTGACCCCCTAGTTCTGGAGCATTCCACGGAGTGCAGGAGGATGATGGGTGATCCTCTAGTGTACAAAATCATGAGAGGAATAGATCGAGAACCTGGGTTCAAGGTGAGGGGAAAAAGATTTAATAGGAACCTGAGGGGTAACCTTTGCACACAAAGGGTGGTGAGTGTATGAAATGAGCTGTGGGAAGAGGTAGTTGAGTCAGGTACTATCACAACGTTCAAGAAACATTTAGACAGTTATATGGATAGGACAGGTTTAGAGGGATATGGGCCAAACGCAGGTGGGACGAGTGTAGATGGGACATGTTGGTCGGTGTTGGCAAATTGGGCCGAAGGGCATGTTTCCATGTTGTATGTCTCTATGACTCAATGACAAAAGGTTCCTGGAAGAACACCCCTTACTGGAAATGTTGTCTGGCCATTTGCCTGCAAGGTTAAGGGCCTGTCCCACCAGCATGCAACTCGATGCGATTAGCGCGACCTAACGTGGTCGCTTGAGCCGTCCGGCGTCGCGGGGCCGGTCCCACTTCGATCGCCGGAGCCGTGCGGAATTGTGCGGAGTTCGTCCCGAGTTCGTCCCGACGCCGCGCGGGGCTCCGAAAAACCGACAATGTCCAAAAATCCCGCGCGGCAACGGCTTGTCGGCTTGCAGTCGCCGCGACATTTACACACCGCCCGGACATCGTGCCTCCGTTAAACTATTGGTAAGTGCCTCCGTGACCCTCTATGTGTGTGGCTCCGTGGCCCTGTATGTGTGTGTGTCTCGGTGCCCCTCTCTGTGTGCCCCTCTAAGTCCTGGCGAACTTACCTTGGACTTGCTTCAAGTTCGCCTCGCTTTGCGCCGCGTTGTGCCACTCACCCAACCTCCGCGCGGCCCCTGCTGCCGGTTTAGTTGCGCTTGCCGCATGCAGGCGCATGCTGGTGGGACGGGCCCTGTACAGGGGATCACCCGACCTCCGCGTGGCCCCCGCTGCCGGTTTGATCGCGTTCATCGCATATAGTTGCGTGCTGGTGGGACAGGCCCTTTACTGTCTGAACCAGTGAGTTCCTCCAGCAATTTTTGTTTAAGGTTCCAGAATCTGTCATTTCTAATGGGAGGAAAGTTTCCTCCTTTGCCATTATCCTTTAAATTCTTATTATGGGGTTAATTGACGGCTTTCAACAATCCATTTACACGTAGTCTATTGTAGTCACCAGAGCAAAAGGACTGGTACCATTTCAGATACAAATAACAACGATAGATATTAGAGCAATTGGTAATTCTTCATTACACCCTGAGAGTGGATTTAAAATCTACCTATTATTAAAGCAATAGCATCTGAACCAAACTGAACAACCATAATCCTAATTTGGCAACAGAACACTATGGACTAGCTCTTGGACACGTCTGCATTTCTGTTTTACACAAATCTCTTGTTTTTACACTGTTTTTTTTTCTTTTCACTGCCTTGCAGCATTTATCTGCAATTTATGTACAAATTATGTCCAATTAATATGTTTATGCATTGCCTGACATGTATGTGCCCTATGATGTTGCTGTAAGCAAATTTTCATTGTACCTGTACCTCACTGTGCTTTTATGACAATAAACTCATCCTGACATGACTATTTGATTATTGAAATGTTTCTGACAAAATTAAGAGAATTTTAAACCACCCCTTTGAGAAAAAGATGGGTCAGTTTATGTAAAGTTGTTCCGAAAATTCCCAGGAATGAGTCGGCTAACAGATGATGAGCGTTTGACGGAACAGGCCGTTGGAACTATTCGCTGGAGTTTAGAAGGATGAAGGGGTACCTCATTGAAATTTAGCAAGTAGTGAAAGGCCTGGATAGAGTGAACGTGATGCTTCCACGAGTGGGAGAGTCCAGTTAGAGAGACCATAGCCTCAGAATAAAAGAACAGACCTTTAGAAAGGAGAGGAGGAGGAATTTATTTTCATCAGAGGATGGTGAATCTGTGGAATTCATTGCCACAGAAGGCCGTGAGGCCAAGTCAATTGACATTTTTATGGCGGAGATTGACAGATTCTTGATTAATATGGGTGGGTGTCAGGGGTTGTGGGGAAAAGGCAGGACAATGGGGTAGAGAGGGAAATGTAGATCAGCCATGATTAAATGGCGGAGTAGACTTAGTCGGCCAAATGACCACGGTCTGCTCCTATACCTTATGAACATGAAACATTCAGTTTAATACTTGAGGAAAGTCACAAAATGATGGAGTAACTCAGTAGGTCAGGCAGCACTCCTGGAGAACATGGATAGGTGACATTTTGGGTCGGAAAATTTTTTCAGACTGATTGCAGGGATGGGGGAAAGAATATTTTCTATCAATGTTTTCAATTCTATTGTTATTCTGCACCTATCTCCACATCATGTAATACTCCAGGAGGAAGGAAAGAGATGCAGATTTGTAACTGGAATCTAGATTAACTCATTGTATGGAGGTTAAATGACAATAGACTCCAGAGAGTCAAATAGCCTATTTTTGTACTGTAACTTTAATGTATTTTCATGCCCAAAGGATACATCAGATCTACTTCCTTGTTATTGCCTAAGGTGCGATTCAACTAGCTATATGAAAAATGCCTGAAACTGGCCCAGGGTGATTCATAATCTAATTTGTCTTCCTCTTGTAGAGAGTTGCTAAAGGACCACTTAGCAACCAAACCTTGACAACAATTCGCATCAGGCATTCATACAGTATTGCAGTCATCATAGATGTAACTCTTACCTCTCACCGTCACTACTGTAAAGGAGGACATCGGACGCAAGAAATTGTATATCAAGACAATTTGCAATTCTTAACTGTGCAGTTAACACAGAAACCCATGAGAGCACGGGAAAGTTGAAGATTCATACAAATATGGGACTTAGCTGAGGCACTGTTATCTCATTATGTTTAGTTTACTTCAGTGTCACGTTTTACCGAGGTACAGAAAAAAGCGTTTTTGCTGCGTTTGTGCTGTCCAGTCAGCAGAAAGACTTCACATGATTACAATCACGCGGACTACTGTGTACAGATACAGGATAAAGAGAACTACATTTAATGCAAGGTAAAGTCCAGTAAATTCCCATTAAAGATAGTTTGAGGGTCTCCAATGAGGTTGATGGGAGGTCAGGACCGCTCTCTAGTTGGTGATAGGATGATTCAGTTGCCTGATAACAGCTGGGAATAAACTGTTCCTGAATCTGGAGGTATGCGTTTTCTCACTTCTGTACTTATTGCCTGATAGGAGAGGGGAGAATTTGGAGTGTCCAGGGTGAGACTCGTCCATGATTATGCTTATAGCCTTGCCGAGGCAGCGTGAAATGTGGATGGAGTCAATGCAAGGGAGGTTGGTTTGTGTGATGGTCTGGGCTGCGTCCACAATTCTCTGCAAATTTCCCATCCTGACGTAAAATGTGACTGTGTTACTAGCGTTACTATATGTGTGTGTGTGCAATGGGCAGGTGGAGGGGGAACAGCCAAGAGAATGTATTGATCTTTGAATGAATTGGCTGAAGTTTAGAAGAGAACCAGATGACCTTCTTGATAAAAGCTTCAAGGATCTTGATAATGCTTCAAGGATCATCCAGCTGAAAGGGAAGTCAAGAACTAGGGGACACAGTCTGAGGACTAGTGGTTGACTGAGGAAGTATTTCTTCTTTAAGAATTCTGAATCTTTCTAATTCTCTACACCAGAGTCAATGCATTCAAGACAATCTTTGAACTGAAGGAGAATTGCGGTTAATGGGATTATGAAGGAAAGTACAGCAGAGGGCAAGATCAGTTCAGTCACTCAATGTTGGAGCAGTGTTGAAGGACCTTTCGGTTTACTTCTGCCCCTATTTCTCATCTGTCAATACTGACTAAAGAGTCAAGTGTGACTGTCTTTTCTAACTCAGTTGATTAGCAGTGAGTGAGAAGTACTGATTTTACTAATCATGTCAGTAATGACATTGACACACATTAATGAAATTGACATTGGCTAATTTCAGAAGACGGTACCGATTTACTTTTTTTAATTGCAGAATAAGTCTGAACAGCAGTGTAATGTTTTCCTGACTGTCAATGTAGAAATAGAAACATAGGAACAGAGAAAATAGGTGCAGGAGTAGGCCATTCGGCCCTTTGAGCCAGAACTGCCATTCAATATGATCTTCTTCTTCCATATGGCATGGACAGCCTAAAGTTGTAGGACAACTTGTTCTATTTGATCTTATTTGATTGTGCATGCCAGGTTGATTGGATTCGTCCAAAATGTCGGACCACGTGAAGGTTGCAATCTCACGCCCCATTCAATATGATCATGGCTGATCATCCAGAATCAGTACCATGTTCCTGTTTCCTCCCCATATCCTGTATCCATACCATGTATACTTCCCATATACTGTAGAATATTTTTGAAAGCAGCATTTTCTTTGATTGGTTTGTGATATAAACTCATCCAAAATGCTCCGATAAAAGAATCATTCAAAATATGCGTAATTCCGTGTACGTAATGTGTTGCATATGCAAAAGGATCATTCAATGTATTTGATTATGAGCATGAATCTGAAATTTGCAGGAAAAGGCTTAAAGGACGAAAATCTCTTTGCACTGCTGACTGCGATGGTCCTACAGGAAATCTGGAAACAGATGGGATCGTACCCGGGTCTCCGGGGCTGCAAGCGTTGTAAGGTAGCAACTCTACCGCTGCTCCACCGTGGCCACTCCAAACTTCAATGATGACTTTGCTTTTTGAAGCTACAATAAGCAGAGTTATTCGGTGGCCATTATTTATTGGTTACACAGTTCCCACTGTACTTCAAACTGAATAAATGTGACAGTTGCAATAAAAATAAAATCCACCAGTTTTCCTTCAGTGATTCTGAAAAATCAAATATGATTGCTATTTGGATGCGAGATTGCCTTGGGAGGACAGCTGCAGTAAGCTTTATCTTCAACCTATGTATGCTACCGTGGTATAATGGTGCTTACAGACACAATTAAAGACACAAAGTGCTGGAATAAAGTGCTTGTGATCATCAGTTGCACTATATGTTATTCCCTGTATCTTTCTTCTTCTTCTTTCGTGTGGCGTGCACAGCCTAAAGTTGTTGGACAACTTGTTCTATTTGATCTTCCGTTTGTGCACGTCGAATTGATTGCATTAGTCGAAACAGGGCGGACCACGTGAATGTTGCAATCTTCCACCCCCCCTGTATCCTGTATCACGTATAGTCTTTCCACTGAATGGATAGCATGTAACAGAATGCTTTATTGCTGTATCTCGGTACACGTGAAAATAAACCTAACTAACTGACTGACCGACTGACCGATCGACCGACTGACCGACCGACCGACTAACTAACAAATTACTAACTAACTAACTAAATAACCAACCAACCAACTATAATTTGAATGTTTCCACCACTAACTCCTCACCGTCAGTTGCCTTGTGTTAAACTTTGAAATTCCCTTCCTAAATCCTTTTGATCGGGTTTTTTGTCACCTGCTATATGAGGTGCTCATGTGTCATGGCATTAGGTTTCCCTTGATATCCTCCAGTAAATCAGCTTGAGAAGTTTCACCACATTACAGGCGATATAGAAACGTAAACGGTTGTCACGAGGGTCAATCATTTGGAGCTTTCAACAAAATCCTCTTTTGTACAGGCGTCAGTACGAAACAGGAGCGCGGCCATTCTCACAGCTGTGGCTGCTCCTTTGGCGTCGAGACTTTGGCACTGCCAAACTTCCGAATGTGCAATATAACTTTTCAGTTTGTAGTGTTAGCAGCAACCACAAAAACCACTGCAAAGGCTAACTGAGCAGATCAGTGGTGAAAGAGTGACTTGTGGAGCCGAGGATAAATATTAAATTAAACACTGAACACTCATGAGAAAATGCCTATTAATCTCCAGTTCTTCAGTTTGAGCTAATCGTTATTAATGATCCAGCTTATTGATACCTTTATTGTTTGTCATTCTTTGACATAAATCTCAGTGGGAGGGAAGCCAGTTGTTTGGGTGCTTAATGAGAACATATTCAGCAGGTTTAAACATTTAGGGGATTAGATTCCGACATTAGGGCATTAAAGTAAGCAGGTACCCTGCACGAGTAACTCATTGTGATAGAATAACACTCATTCAGAAAAAGGAGGTGAGTTTACTTGTTATTGAGCTTCTGCAAAAAATACAGAATCAGAATATTACAGGTTGGAAACAACACGAAACCCATAAAGAAAAACACATTGTGTGCCATCCAGACAATTCTTACACCTAGTAGACACAAGGAACTGTAGATGCTGGAATTTTGATCAAAAAAGCGTGAAGTGCTGGAGTAACTCATCGAGTCAGGCAGCATCGCTGGAGAACATGGATAGATGAGGTTTCGAGTCGGGTCCCTTAATTCTTCACACTTTGACTTCTCACTTTTAAAATTCTCTTTTTTAATCATAGTCATATGTAAAGTAATCTGTGCAACATCATTCAAGAAAAGTGTATGGCAAATTAATTTACAAAATTAGTGTTCATTTTCTTTTAACTCTTGTGTGATTGTATTAAATTTGTGTCCTCGGGGCCGGCCTTAGGAGGTTCGGGGCCCAATAGGGAACGGTTTTGGTGACCCCCAGGTTCCCAGCCAAGGTCTGTAGATTCATAGAAATATAATTAAAGTCTATTATAGACTTTATATCTCTATGGTAGAATGGAAAGTAATCAAAATGTGTGCTTAAAAAGTGCATGCGACTTAATGGACCAAACAGATCTAAGCTACGTTTTAATATAAAATTGCATACAAGTAAGCCTACAAGTAACAAATAAAATGTGTAGATCACCTCTGAAATGTAGAAAGTTACAATACCACTTGTTTTAATGACTGTGAAATGAAAGAAAAAAGTAATTTAGTTAAATAGATCATGGAAAACCAATAACCATTGGGGAAAAAACAGTCCAGGCATTACATTTTGGGCTTCAGCCCCATTCTACCCTTTGGGCTTCTATCCCATCCTAACATAGTTGTGTGTGTGTGTTAGTTGTCTGTGCGTGATGTGTGTGTTGTTAGTTGTCTGTGCGTTATGTGTGGGAGGGAAGGAGAGAAGGGAGAGAAGGGAGGGAGGGAGGGAAGTAGAGAAAGGAGGGAGGGAAAGAGAGAAAGAAGGGATGGAGCGAAGGAGAGATGGGAAAAGAGAGAGAGAAAGGAGGGAAGGAGAGAAGGGAGGGAGGGAGAGAAGGGAGGGAGAGGGCCTGCAGCGGGACTGGATGCCGGGGTCCGGACGGACGGGTGTGAGCTCAGGCCGGGGTTTGTAAACGTTGCTCCAACCATAATCTTTGGCTCCAACTCCCGGCCCGGCCCGGCCCCTCCCTGTAGTGTTCACCGCATCTCCCCAGGGAGAGAGAGGAGTGGAGCTGGGGCTGCGTGCGTGAAGCACGGCGACTGGAGGGGCGGGAGCGCTGCCCCGGGACCATGAGCGAACGACCCACATCCCCCTCTCCACCTTCTCAATTCCCCCTCACACCCCCCTCCCCATCTACCCCTTTGTTCCCCCATCACCTCCCAACTCTCTCTCCACCCCTCTCTCCCCCCTCCACCCGGGGTAGATCTACCCGAGCCGAGAGCAATAAAGTTTTCAGTCTCTCCAAATAAAGTAAACTCGTTTTGTAGTTAAAGTGCTGGTGATTCTGTGTTGTAACTCATCCTTGTGTGGCCTTTTGTTAAGGAAGAGCCCACAATTATACACAATGCTCCACTTGTGTCAAAACAAAATCTTCACAAGTTTAACAATAATTATACTTAATAAATACTTATTATAATTAAAAACGTTTTTACAACTTTGTTCTAGTCCCTATTATTATAACGCAGATCAAGTGATAAATTCTCCAGCTCATGCCATTGCTGAATCTACTTTGAGGAAAGCACCAGTACATTTGGCAAAAGAGCAGGTAAAACTCTAAAAGAAAACATATGGAATTCCTTGAGCATGTATGGATGCCAAAATGTACTGTTCCCTTTACCTTGCAATAATGGTAGTGCTAATGGCCTTACCGCTATTAGTTCGGCAAAATCCAGGTTAGCAATCCGAGGCTCGGACAGGTGGCTGAAACGTTCCATATAATCACTGGCAAACTTCAACTGGTTTTGCAATCAACCAAATGGCAGACAAGTTAACATTTTGAAAAGTTTACATTCGAGGAAGTCTCCCATTACATTCCAGCAAACCACATTACGAGATTCAAACAGATTTCATTTCAAATTTCTATTAAATGAAAGTTCCTGACTGAATAAAATATGTGGCAGGATATAACTAATCTACTCCACAGCAGAACATACTGTGGATTTAATTCCAGATCTAGCTATAGTTTGATGCCATACTTATAACAAATCATTTCAAATCATTAATTCGTTTTCCTCTTCGACATGAAAAAAATGCAACCACTTAATAAATATACTTTGGGTAAATAAAGGCTTTCAAACTTAGTGCTTTCTACATGGCTAAAAGTTGGACCCAAAATGAAAATAACACTGAAAATTAATCCATAATCCAAAACATTGTAAAGTGAATAAATTGTTTTATACAAGACATTTGCACTTTCAGTGATCAGAGATTCATAATGAAATGTCTGGACAAATGCTTTTCATGGTTTCTTGGAATGCATTGCTAGACTTTCCACAATGTAACCTTGTAATGGTGTTAACCCATCTGTGGTTTGGGAAGATTATAAAACTGGTAAAAGTTCCGCCTGTCCTGTAAGTGCTGACATGTTGCAGTTCCAGTAGCAGCTTTGACCAAGTGGTCACTGTTTTTCCCTGAGTGGCTGCGATCTCAAAGCGTCACTGCTGTATTAATATATTAGAGTCTTATCCTCTGAGTGGAAATATCATCTGCCAGAGGGCAGAGTTTTAAGGTGAGAGGTGATGAGTTTACAAGGCAAGTCTTTTTTTTATACAGAGAGTAGTACGTGCCTGGAACGAGCAGCTGGGGGGGGGGGGCGGAGGTGGCAAAACATACAGCCAGTGAAAGTGGTGAATATATAATAATGAGGACAATGTTTAAGAGGCATTTAGACGGACACATGAACAGGCGGGGAATTGAGCAATATAGGCCACATGGAGCCAGATTTAGTTTATAGATACAACTCGAGAGAGATCGAGCAACTGTCCATATGGTGCCAGCACAATAACCTGGCCCTCAACAGCAGCAAGACCAAGGAACTAATAGTGGACTTTGGAAGGAGTAGGAGGGTGACCCACATTCCCGTTTATATCAACGGGTCGATGGTTGAAAGGGTCAAGAGCTTCAAATTCCTGGGCGTGCACATCTCTGAAGATATTTCCTGGTCCGAGAACACAGATGCAATTATCAAGAAAGCATATCAGCGCCTCTAATTCCTGAGAAGATTACGGAGAGTCGGTTTGTTAAGGAGGACTCTCTCTAACTTCTACAGGTGCACAGTAGAGAGCTTGCTGACCGGTTGCATCGTGGCTTGGTTCGGCAACTTGAGCGCCCTGGAGAGGAAAAGACTACAAAAAGTAGTAAGCACTGCCCAGTCCATCACCAGCTCTGACCTTCCTTCCATCGAGAGGATTTATCGCAGTCGCTGCCTCAAAAAGGCTGGCAGTATCATCAAAGACCCACACCACCCTGGCCACACACTCATCTCCCTGCTACCTTCAGGTAGAAGGTACAGGAGCCTGGAGACTGCAACAACCAGGTTCAGGAATAGCTACTTCCCCACAGCCATCAGGCTATTAAACCTGGCTCGGACAAAACTTTGAACATCAATATCCCATTATCTGTTATTTGCACTTTATCAGTTTATTAATTCATGTGTGTATATATTTATATAATGGTATATGGACACACTGATCTGTTTTGTAGTCAATTCCTACAATGTTCTGTTGTGCTGAAGCAAAGCAAGAATGTCATTGTCCTATCAGGGACACATGACAATAAACTCACTTGAACTTGAACTTGAACTCGGAAACAGGCCCTTTGTCCCACCAAGTGCGTGCCGACCAGCAATCCCCACACAATTACACTATCCTACACACACAAGGGACTAAATTGTACCAAGCCAATTAACCTACAAACTTGTATGTCTTTGGAGTGTGGAGGAAACTGAAGATATCAGAGAAAACCCACGCAGGTCATGGGGAGAATGTACAAACTCCGTACAGACAGCACCCATAGGCAGGATTGAATCCGGGTCTCTGGTACTGTAAAGCAGCAGCTCGACTCGCTGCGCCACCGTGCCGTCCTGAAGTGCAGTGTGAAGTGCAGCTTAAATTGGCATAATGGTCGGCACACACATAGAGGTCTGAAGGACAATTCCTTTGCTGTACCGTGCTATGTTCAATGTTCCATAGTCTCCATTCCACCCTTGTTTGAAGCTGTGGTTCACTTGTCATTGTGCTCAGCTCTGGAATTTCCTTTCTATCCCTAAACGCCACTCCATTCTCACATCTCTTGTTAGAAGCTGTGTAAAACATATCTCTTTGACAAGTTTAGTTTAGTGTTTGGGCACCATATCTGAGGAAGGATGTGCTGGCACTGGAGAGGGTCCAGAGGAGGTTTACAAGAATGATCCCAGGAATTAGTGGGTTAACCTATGTTGATCATTTGTTGGCACTGGGCCTGTAGTTGCTGGAGTTTAGAAGAATGAGGGGGGACCTCATTGAAACATATAGAATTGTGAAAGGTTTGGACAGAGTGGATGTGTAGAGGATGTTTCCACTAATGGGAGAATCTAGGATTAGAGGTCATAGCCTCAGAATGAAAGGACGTCCTTTTAGGAAGGAGATGAGGAGAAATTTGTTTAGTTAGAGGCTGGCAAATCTGTGCATTTCTTTGCCACAGAAGGCTGTGGAGGCCGTCAGTGTATATATTTAAGGCAGAGATTGATAGATTCTTGATTAGTACGGGTGTCAGCTGTTATGGGGAGAAGGCAGGACAATAGGGTTAGTAGGGAGAGATAGATCAGCCATGTTTGAATAGTGGAGTAGACTTGATGGGCCGAATGGCCTAATTCAACTCCTATTCCTCATGATCTTATACAGCATAGAAATGGGCCCTTCAGCCCACGGAGTCTACACCGGTGATCGATCACTCATTCACACTAGTTGTGTGTTATCTCACTTTCTCATCTACTCCTTACACACTGGGGTCTAGTTACGGAGGCCAATTACCCTACAAATCCGCATGTCTTCGGGATGTGGGAGGAAACCGGAGCGCCCGAAGGAAACCCACGTGCTCACAGGGATGCGGTGCAAACTCCACGCAGGCAGCACCCGCATTCAGGAACGAACCCAGGTCTAAACCCGGGACTAAAAACTCACCCCTTGTGCTAATGTGGTCTGCTTTAGTTTGACGCAAAATATGTGCCTAAGTATATCCCTGTAAACTACTGTGGCTTGTTTGACCATGTTCGAGGTGCTATTTCAATGTAGGGGTAGATGTTGGGAAGATTTATTTTGCCCACAAAGTTTCCAACACAGTGGGCTGTGATCACCCAAAGTATACAGACACATGCTTAGGAATGTATGCCCGGTAGATAGCACTAAATGTAATGTTAAATTTGAACCATTTGCTCTGATGGCTGTCTGTGCAATTATGGTACTTGTCTGTGTAGCAGTTTTCACCTTGCTTTCTGGGGCTTTAGTACTTTATTGAATTCTAATCCATCATCAAAGGGATCTATTCAGCACAAGTGAGGTACTGTTTAGTTGCAAGTGAACAGTGTCAATAGAGTTTAAACTCTTAATTTATTGCTTGTTAAACGTGTCAGTTGCTCTGTCAGGAACAGTATTGCTGATATGGAACCAATTGACCAGCTTCAGCAATGGACAAGACAGGGAGCTGATGGTGAGATGGATTTTTTTCAGTGACTCTTTGAATGCTGAGACACAATAGTAGCTTCAAGAAAAATTAGCAAGAGATAAAACATTTGCAGCCTTTAAAATTAATTGCTAGAAGCAACATAGAAACCAATTCAGAACCGATTTGCCTGATGCTACATTCAGTGCTTAGTGTAGTTTAGTTTAGAAATACAGCGTGGACAGGCCCTTTGGCCCACCGAGTCCGCACCGACCAGCGATTCCCACAAGCTAACACTATGCTACGCACTAGGGACAATTTAAAATTACCAAGCCAATTAGGCTACAAGCCTATACGTTTTTGAGTGTGGGAGGAAATCAGAGCACCCGGAGACAACTCACGTGGTCGCAGGGAGGTTATATATATTCCGTACAGACAGCACCCATATTCAGGATAGTATTCGCATTAGTGTCCTTAGAGTCTAAGGACTCTAACTGCCTAATGGGCCAGTTCCATTTAGACGATTTATTAGGCGACTGCAGGAGACTATGCGGTTGCCACATGGTCACCACATGTCCACGGGTGGTCGCCTTCATGGTTGTGAGGAGTTCCCGCATTCTAGGAACTAGTCGCGGCCTCATTATGGTCGGCGCAAATTTTTAAACAAGTTGAAAAATTAGCGGTGACCAGAATGAAGCTGCCCTGGAGAGTAGCGAGAATTCTAGTGCCGTAGGTGCAGTGGTAGTGGGTCGTAGGTTCTCATAGGTTGTAGCCAGCGCTGACCGGGTGAATTTCATTGGCTCATTGGGGAAAAAAAACATAAGCAGTAGTTTTCAGAACCACGGATAACTGACCAGTAATGTTAATGTCCGCCGAGCATTGCAGCCGTGTATCTCTGGCTTCTTAGAAATTGTCTCCACTCCTTCTCCCGCACTTCTCCCCCCTCTCCCCCCTCTCCCCCCCTTTTTTAAAGGACTTATGTGACCCTTCCCGTACACTGTGCTTTCACTGTCTTAATTACAGCGCCAATCTTCTTGTTCATCGCGGTGTGTGTCTGTATCATATTGGCTTTGCACCGTGTGAATTTCACTCAGGCAGCGCTCCCCCCGCTTGCCCTGTCCCCCGCCTGCATAACGGGCTGGTGAAGGAAACGACGTGTGTGTGTGTTCCACTCTGACAGTCGCCGTTCCAGTCGCCAGCTTTTCAGGCGACTGCCTGAAAAATCGCCTATGTGGGACCGGCCCATTATAGTTACTCTAAGGCAGCCACTCCACCGCTGCACCACTGTGCCACCCCTCATGGTATAATTTGTTTCCTGCTCACTCCATTTCACGATTTACAGCTGACATCTTCAAACCAGACGTGATTACTCATCATCGTTAACATTTACTCCAATTTGGAAATTAGATTTGTTTTTTATCAACAAACAATGTTTTTTTAACCAGCAGGCAGAAACATGGGCAAAGATTATCTGCAATCTTCCTCTATTAGTTTATTATAACACACTGCGCTTATCTCCAATGTTAAGCAACATCAGGGCATGCACATTGAATTATTCAATTAAACTCCTCCTTCTCAGCTGTTGATCTTCTCCACTCACCCGATACTTTCCTTTCCACTCCCACTCGTCTCCGTCACCCACTTCCTATCCCCTCCTCCACCGATGCTACTGCTCATCACCCACCCCTGTGCAGTCTGTATGGAGTTTGCACGTTCTCCGTGGGTTTTTTCTGGGTGCTCCAGTTTCCTCCCACACTCCAAAGACGTACAGGTTTGTAGATTAATAGACTTTGGTAAAAAAAACTGTAAATTGACCCTAGTGTGTAGGATAGTGTTAGTGCACGGGGATCGCTGGTCGGCGTAGACTCGGTGGGCCGAAAGGCCGGTTTCCGCGATGTATCTCTAAAATGAAATAAAATTAAATGAAATATAAGATACTTCTTTCCTCAGTTGCTGTGATATTTTGTATCATTATTGGAGATTTGACTGCAGTTAGTTATGCAAGTGGAAAAATTGACAGAATACCATTCCATTCCAAAATGGACATAAAATGCTGGAATAACTCAGCAGGTTCAGGCAGCATCTCTGTGGAACATTCATAGGTGACGTTTGGGATTGGAATCCTTCTTCAGACAGATTCCTTGGAGGCTGAGGGATGTCCTTACACAAGTGTATAAAATCGTAAGGGGAATAAATAGAGCCTTTTATCCAGAGTGAGGGGACTAAGATCCAGCGGACACAGATTAAAGGTGAGAGGGGAAAGGTTTAATAGGAGACTGAGGGGCAGTTTTTCACACAAATAAACTGGGCAAATGGAACTCTATCCATATAAGGGTAAGGACTCTTTCCCTTCCTCCGCCTTCGCAGCATCTGCACCCAGGATGACGTGTTCCAAACCAGGGCATTGGAGATGTCCTCATTCTTTAGGGAACGGGGGTTCCTCTCTTCGACGATAGATGAGGCTCTCACCAGGGTCTCCTCTATGTCCCGTAGCTGCGCTCTCACTCCCCATTCCCCCCACTCGTAACAAGGACAGAGTCCCCCTTGTTTTCACCTTCCACCCCACCAGCCGTCACATACACCAGAAAATCTTCCGACATTTTCGCCACCTCCAACGGGGTCCCACCACTGGCCACATCTTCCCATCTCCCCCCCCTTTCAGCTTTCCACCTCCCTCTGTAACTCCCTGGTCAATTTGTCCCTTCCCACCCAAACCACCCCCTCCCCTGGTACTTTCCCTTGCAACTGCAGGCAATGCTGCACATGTCGCTTTACCTCCCCCCTTGACTCCATCCAAGGACCCAAGCAGTCTTTCCAGGTGCGGCAGAGGTTCACCTGCGCTCCTCTAACCTCATCTATTGCATCCGCCGGTCTAGGTGTCAGCTGCTCTGCATCGGTGAGACCAAGTGTAGGCTTGACGATCGCTTCGCCCAACACCTCCGCTCGGTTCACACTAACCAACTTGATCTCCTGGTGGCCCAGCATTTCAACTACCCCTCCCATTCTTGGGTATATGGACCGAGCTGCCAGAGGAGGTAGTTGAGGCAAGTACTATAACAACATTTATAATACACTTGGACAGGTGCATGGATAGGAAAGGTTCAGAGAGATGTGGGCTAAATGTGAGAAAGTTGGATTGACGTTGATGGGGCATCTTGATCAGCATAGGCATGTTGAGCTGAAGGGTCTGTTTCTGTACCTTATGGCTCTATAACTATAACTCTGTGTTTGGGGTGGCGGATGGGGGAGGGGGCAGTAGGGGTGATAGGGGTCAGTGGAGGGATGGAGGGAGGGGTGACGTGGTGGGGGGGGGGTGGGGGTGTGAGGTGGTTGGAAAAGCCCGAAGAGGGGAGAGGCAGGACAAAGCTGTTCCATTATTGATTGTTCCATTCACGTTTACAGATGGTACTTAAAAGGATAGTGAGCTGAGTAGAAGATACTTTTACGAGAGTTTGGTGGTTTTTAAGTCTATGCTCTAGAAACAGCCAGAATTTCAATTGTTTCCTAATTATTTTTAAATGGAGACTGAAGTCAGCCATTTTTTGCGAGTAATTGTCAGGGATGAGTAATCAGTCCAGCTGTAATTGGACTAATTAGGGGTGTTCAGCAAAGCAGGTAAAATATTAAACACTCTGAAATACTGTCAATTCCACACTGGGACCAACAACCAGCTCATTAACTTGGAACCAGGGAAAGTGTATCCGGCCTTAACAAAAGGAAAATTCAATAGCATTTAACAAAACGACTTACATTTTAAAAGCATCTCTTTTTTACTGGGCATAAAGCACTAAACAAAACATTAAAGAGAACTGCGTGGTATTTAAAGGAAAAGGATATGGCAGAGGAAACGCTTACTTATTTAAACATCCCTTAGTTTATATGTCCCTTTAAAAAACTTTATTTTTCAGGCAAATTTTACATTTAACGTGGAAATTTATGTTGTTTTCGGGATAAGATGGCACCTACCTTCACGCCTTTGTCAGGAAGGTTATTATACTGTGGCAATTTCCTTAAAAATATTCCACTGTCACTCCCTCAATGCTGTTTACAATGCCTACGATGATATCAAATCTTCAGTCCAAATATCTCCCCACCGAAAACATCCAAAATCTGAACTTTACAAAGCGAGTCATTCCTTCAGAAGTGTTTATGAATATGAATAAATTCAATAAATTGTTCTGCTTGAGTTATGTGGTTTAATAATATTTATGAAGCTTATGAAAATTATTTCACATTTCAAAAAGTGCTCTACTTTTTGCACAAAAGCATGACTGAAGCTATTATCTGAATTTATCTGCAAATTGAACTCTGCTTGGTTCTAAAGACTTTATCTCCAACATATGAATACATCAAGTAGTGGGCCTGTGGAACTGGCTGCCCAACAAGTGTTGTGCAATCTCTGATTTACTGTGGAGACGCAAGGGCGGCACAGTGGTGCAGCGATAGAGTTGCTGCCATAGACCTGAATTCGATCCTGCTCTCTGCACAGTGTTTGTACTTTCTCCCTGTGCTCTGATTTCCTTCCACACTCGCAAAGGTGAGCAGGTTTGTAGGTTAATTGGCTTCTGTAAAGGCTTCTATGTGTAGGGTAGAACTGGTGTACAGGTTATCGCTGGTTGGCGTGGACTGGGTGGGCCGAAGGGCCTGTTCCCTTGCCGTATCCCTAACCTAAACTTAAAGGACTGCATATGATGGAATCCGGAGCAAAAAGCAAACTCAAGGTTTAAAGGTTTCAAGGTCAGTTTATTGTCACATGTATCAATTAATGTACAGTGAAATTTGCATTACTGTACAACCATATTAAGTGAAAAGCAACAAGACACACAACCACATAAAAGTTAACATAAACATCCATCACAGTGGATTCCACGTTCGTCACTGTGATGGAAGGCAATAAAATTCAATCTTCTTCCTCTGTTCTCCCGTGGTCGGGGCAGTCAAACTATCCGCAGTCGGGGCGATCAAAGCCCCCACAGCTGACAATCAAAGCCTCCATCAGGGTGATCGAAGTTCCCGCGTCAGGGCGGTTAAAACTCTCTCCGCGACATGGAGCTCCCGAGTCGGCCTCTTCTTACCAGAAACCGCGGGCTTCACAATGTTAAAGGCCATAGGCCCCGCGGTTGGAACTTCGATCCCCGGCAAAGCGATTGCAAGCTCCACGATGTTAAAGTCCCGCAGACTCCCGCGGCTTGGAGCGCCAGGTCGGTCACCAGGAAAGGGCCGCACCACTCCACGATGTTAGGCCACAATGCGGACGGAGATACAGTACGGAAATAAATCGCATCTCCGTCGAGGTAAGAGATTGAAAACTGCTGGAGAATATAAAATTACGAGAGGCATTTTACTAGACAGTCAGAATCTTTTTCCCAGGATGGAAAAAATCAAATACTAGAGGATATAGCTTTAAGATAAGAGGTGTAAAGTTTAAAGGGGATGCGTGGGATAAGATTTGTACAGTGCCTGGAACGTGCTGCCACGGCTGATAGGTTGAAGCAGATACATTACTAGCATTTAAAAGACTTTTGGATGGGCATATGGCTCTGCAGGGAATGGAGGAATATGGGTTTTGTACAGGTGGATATGTGATGGTCATGGCATCATGTTTGGCACAGAATTGTAGGCCGAAGGGCCAGTTCTCGTGCTCTACTGTGCCATGTTATTAGCCATGTTATGCTCCCACACTGCCAGTGTTACACTCCTTACATTCCTAGTGTTAGTCTCCACACTGCCAGTGTACGACAACGTATAGCCCCAGTGTTAGCTCCCACACTGCCAGTGTTACACCCCCCCCCCCCATGGCTACAGTGTTAGCCTCCACACTGCCAGTGTTAGGCCCCTAATGCCATAGTGTTAGCTCCCACACTGCCAGTATAAGACCCTGTACAGCCCTAGTGCTAGCTTCCACACTGCCAGTGTTAGACCCCCCATAAAGCCTCAGTGTTGGCCTCCACACTGCCAGAGTTAGACCCTTAGTTGCCCCGTGTTAGCTCCAACACTGCCAGTGTAAGGTTCTTTGCGACCCTGGTATTAGCCTCCACACTGCCAGTGTTAGACCCCTCACAACCCAAGTGTTGGACCCCGCACAGCCCCAGTGTTAGCATCCACGCTGCCAGTGTTGGACCATGTGCAGCCCCAGTGTTAGCATCCACGCTGCCAGTGTTGGACCAAGTCCAGCCCCAGTGTTAGCACTCACACAGCCAGTGTTAGACCCCTCACTGTCCCAGAGTCAGACACCTCACGGACCCAGTGTTATCTCCCATACTGGCAATGTCAACCCTCAGAGGCCCCATGTTCAACCCCTCTCTGCCAGTGTCAGCCCATTTGGCCCCAGTGTTAAACCCAATATTGCCAGTGCTGGGCCTCACTGCCTCTTTCTTGGCTCCCGTACTACCAGCCCTGCTTTCCCATTCCCCCCCCCCCCCCTTTGAGGCCTAGTGTCAGGCTCCCCCTCTCCCACCGCGACCCTGGTGTCAGACACACTCCTCTCCCCCACTGTAGCCTAATGTCAGATCCCTCACTGCCAGTGTCAGTCTGAGGAATCTAACACTGGCAGTGTGGGGCCGAACACTGAGGCCACAAGGTTCATAAATTCATAAGTGGTAGAAGCAGAATTAGGCTATTTGGCCCCTCAAGTCTACTCTGCTGTTCAATCATGGCTGATCTATCTCTCCCTCCAAACCCCATTCTCCTAACTTCTCGCCATAACCCCTGTCACTGGCTAGGGACCTATCGCTGGCAGTGTGGGAGCTAACAGTGTGGGATCTAGTGTTGGATCCCCACACTATCATTGTCAGCTCTCACAATCCCAGTGTTAGCCCGCACACTGCCAGTGTTGGACTCACAATCCCAGTGTTAGCCCGCACACTGCCAGTGTTAGACTCACAATCCCAGTGTTAGCCCGCACACTGCCAGTGTTGGACTCACAATCCCAGTGTTAAACCGTGCAATGGACGTCTGACCGTACACTGACATTGGCAGTACATTACAGCTGCAGCATCGAACTCTGCTCTCCCAGTGTCAGCTCTCACTGCCCCAGCTGGTCTGCAAGCTGCAGATATCATCTCACGCAGCCTGATGTCAGATCAAGTATCTGTAACATTTTACAGCATTCAAACCGATTGACATTGATACATTTATGAAAGTAACTGGCATTAGAAAAAAATAGCTAGTCTCCCCTATTAGAAATAAAACTGACAGTTGAGAAGTCAATCATTCTTAAATAAAGCGGATGGTCATAAATGGGACTAAGTTAATTTCAAAAATAGATGAATGATGGAATCTATCAATTACTCTCACACACTAGGAATTAAGTTACAGCTGACTTCTGGTGCTGTTTTTTTTTGCTGCAGCGTGATGTAATGCCGGAATTTGAAGGTTGTTTATTGTTGGATGTAGTCCAGAGGTCCAACATGTGTGGCACTTGATACAGGCTGGCGGGGAAAGACGGTACGGCTAGGCTAAGGGGTTGGGCAATTGGTGAGTGTGGCATTGGGTGCAAGAACCCCCTGCCCTTGGCTCCACAAGTCAAATGTTTTCTTGTCATATGTCGTGGAACAAAACAATGAAAATCTTACTTGCAGCAGCAGAAGAGATTTGTAAACCTAGTGCTCTGTAAAACCCATGAGAAACAACAAAAAATGTTCAATATATACATATATGTGTGTATGTATATATGTGTGTGTACATGCATGTATAAAGAAATATATATATGTGTATATATGTACACATGCACACACACATCTATACTGAGCTGTTTTGTTATTATTTATTATAATATATATGTTTAGATAGTATCTATTTATACTGAACTTTTTGTTGTTTATATGTATATCAACAAAAAAGTTCAGAGTATATATAGTATATATTTTGCATATATATATATGCATATATTAAAATAAACAAAACCGTTCAGTATATATATACACACACACACATAAATATATATATATATAATATATACACGCACATATATACAAATAAAACAAACATACCAATAAATAAACAATGAAAGTGCAAAGTCAAAAATCATGTTCCCAAGTCTATATAATTCGGTGCATATTTTAATGCTTGCTTTTAATGTTAGATTGTCAAAGTCTAAACACTTTTAAGAAATCGCGTCGCCTCGTCACAATGATGAACGATTGGCGGCTGAAATCGTAGCCAAACCAAAAGCCGGGTTGCCAACAGTGAGTGTGCAGAGCTCAGCGGAGTGTAGTGGAGCTAACCAGTAGTGCGGGGCCGGGGGGGCCGGCAGCGCGGAGCAAGGCAGCCGGGAGCCGCGGGCACTCACTCTCATTAACAAAGGGAAAGGTTAATCTTGACGTGCAGTTCGGACTCGATTTCAATCCAGACCATGGAACGCCTCCATCGTTCATTATAACCCACTCGTGGGACCGGAACTCGACTTTTGGCAGCTTAGTCGCTTGCTTTCAGAGACGCACATCTGTTAAAACAGTCAAATCCTGCTCTTCAGGGGCTGCAGGAGGTCCTGAAAGGACCAGCCTAGCGTCAGTTCTTAAATCCCTTCCATGGTACCGTGATCACGGGAACAGTCAGGTCCCACGCAATTGCATTTGTTTTAAAACCGTCTAAGGAGACATTTACTTGTTTTAATTGTCATAACCATGTGGAAAATTGTCCTGCATTTCAGTAGACTTGCTTACATGCCGCTGTGTGCAATGCACTAATGAAAAGTAATTGACCTAGTATTGCGACTGTTATCTGTCTAGAGAGGAGTATGTATCTGGAAATAGACAAAGAGTGTGATATAGAGAGAGATATAAGTCATACTAACTTCAGTCATCTTGTTGAGTCTCATTGTCTGCAATTCGTTTACACCTAGCACACAGCTAACGATGGCCTGTTTCCTTTATCATTGTTACTTTTTTCCATATCTTTTATTTATTCAATTTCTTTCACTTTATTTGTTCTATATCACTCTAAATCACCGTCTATATCTCTTATTTTCCTTTCCCCTAACTCTCAGTCTGAAGAAGGGACTCGACCCGAAACGTCACCTAGTCCTTTTTCACCAGAGATGCTGACTGACCCGCTGAGTTACTTCAGCTTTTTGTGTCTATCTTTGATTGAAATGAATGTATAGTGCAACAGCCATATTGTTCAGAGTTGACCTGATTGGTGTCAAACATGGATGAACTTGGGAATGGTCTCAAACCACCCGATGTTTCTGAGCTAGGAGAGAGAGAGAGAGACAATTATCTCTGGTTACAGTCCATCCCTGCTCAAAATTAAAAATATGGGCTGAAAACAAGATTAAGCTCAGTGGCCAAATCATGCCCTGATAACTATAGAAAGATACCAATTGCTGGATTGAGGCAGCAGGTCAGGCAGCATCTCTGGAGGACATGGATAGACAATGTTTCGGTTTGGGATCCTTCTTCAGCTGCCTATGCTCCTGTTATATATTGTTCACTGCCTGGGCTTATGGGTTAATAAAGAATATGGGCCATGTTCTGAGAGTGTGATGCTGTTCACATGATGATATTTCATCATAGATTAATGTTTTCATGAGAGATGGAAAAAAAAGTTGAAGGTGCTACCACTAGGAATGACCACATCGTAAAAAAATACGTGCAAGATAAAAATTCTTCATGTCAATTTAGACTTTAGAGAAACAGCATGGAAACAGGCCCTTCGGCCCACTGAGTCTGTGCCAACCAATGATCACCCCATACATGAGCACTATCCTACACACTAGGGACAAGTTACAATTTTTACCAAAGCCAAAGTCACAGGGAGAATGTACAAACTCTGTACAGACAGCATCCATAGTCAGGATCGAGCCCAGGTCTCTTGCACTGTAAGGTAGCAATACTACCACTATGCTGCCACTTAATTTTTTTAAAATATGAATGACTGCATTTGATATGCATGAACCATGTAATAACCTGAAAATAGGACTATTATGCTGTCTAAACAGTTCTTTACTCACACTGAGAGAGCTATAAGAAAAAAAACATGATGGCATTCACTGCAAGTAAGCCGGAATATGCAGACATGGACAATCAATTGTTGTGGAGACTGCTGATTGAAATGACCTTAAAGTGAACAAATAGGAAATGAATTTGTTTATTTGTACAGGCTCATAACGTCATGCCATTTATGCCCCAGATGTTGAATGAAGGCCCAGAGAAGAGAAACCAATTCTGTAAAACATGAATCTTACTCATGGATATATTGTTACCCTGTCATGACTAATACAGCAAAAAATTGAAAACCCACGCAGGTCACAGGGAGAACATACAAACTCCGTACAGACCGCACGTGTGGTCGGGATCGAACCCTGGTCTCTGGCACTGTAGGGCAGGAACTCTACCGCTGCATCACTGTGCCATCCAAGGTCACCCCTCAACCTCCTGAGTCCCAGCCTATCCAACCTCTACCTATAACTCCAGCCCACAAGGCAAGTAAAACCTGACATATCTCTTCTGCACCATTTCCAATTTAATGACAGCCTTCCTATAGCAGGGTGACCAGAACTGAACACAGTACACAAAGTATAGTCTCACCAATGGTACACAAAAGGCTGGAGAAACTCAGCGGGTGCAGCAGCATCTAAGGAGCGAAGGAGATAAGCGACATTTCGGGTCGAGACCCTTCTTCAGACTCCTTCGTAGGGAGGAGGAGAACTGCATTATGATTTGCCAACCTTTAGCGTTGAAAGAAAGCACACCGAACATATCAAACTGTCCACCTGACTATCCACTTTTAGAGATCTTTACATCCAGATCTGTCTGTTCTCCAACGCTCCCCAGGGGTCTACCATTTGCTGTTTACATTCTGTCCTGGCTTGATATATCAAAGTGCCACATCTAACACCTGTCATAGTCATATTTCACTTGCCATTCATTGGGACACTTCCCACCTGATCTGAGTTTTGTTTTAGATATCCTTCCTCACTGTCCATTATACAGGATCACCAATTTTGACGTCTTCTGCAAATTTACTATCAATGTTAGCTATATTGTCAGCCAAATCATATATATGTATATAAAAAACAGCAGCGGACCCATAATCGGCTCTCGCAGCACTCCACTGATCACAGGACTCCACTCAATAAAGCAACATTCATTTGTTCTATACTGTATCTCTCTATTTGCATATCTTTAATTCATTTGTTCTACATCTCTCTATTCCATATCTTGCATTCATTTGTTCAATATCTGTCGTTTCACTCTCCTCCGGCTCTCAGTCTGAAGAAGGGTCTCAACCCAAAATGTCACCAATTCCTTTTCTCCAGAAATGCTGCCTGACTCCAGGTATTTGTGTCTATCTTCGGTTTAAACCTGCATCCGTAGTTCCTTCCTACAAATTGGTGACTGATAGAGTCTACTTGAACTTAGAGAAAGGGAGAAATAAATAAAGTCATGGGATTAAGAGGTAGGGTCATCAAATGGACTGAAGAGGATGAGTTCATAGTCTCTCACCGACCTCTACAGATGCACCAGAGAAAGCATTTTATCAAGCTCCCTTCCATTGACTCCATTTATACCTCACGCTGCCTCGGCAAGGCCAGCAGCATAATCAAAGACGGGTTGCACCCTGGCCACTCCCTCTACTGCCCTCTCCCATCAGGCAAAAGGTACAGAAGTGTGAAAATGCACACCTCCAGATTCAGGGACAGTTTCTTCCCAGCACAGTTATCAGGCAACTGAATCATCCTACCACAACCAGAGAGCAGTCCTGAACTACTATCTACCTCATTGATGACCTGTGGACTATCCTTATTCAGTCTGAAGAAGGGTCTCGACCCGAAACGTCGCATATCTCCTTCGCTCCTTAGATGCTGCTGCACCCGCTGAGTTTCTCCAGCTTTTTGTGTAACCCCCTATCCTTATTCAGGCTTTTATGGCTTTACCTTGCACTAAATTTTACTCCCTTATCATGTATCAATACACTGTAAATGGCTTGATTGTAATCATGTATTGTCTTTCCGCTGATAGACACAAACAGCTGGAATAACTCAGCGGGACAGGCAGCATCTCTGAAGAGAAGGAATGGGTGACATTTCGGGTTGAGACCCTTCTTCAAACTGGTTAGGAATAAGGGGAACAAGAGATATGGACAGTGATGTGGAGAGATAAAGAACAACAATTGAAAGATATGCAAAAAAGTAACGATGACAAAGGAAACAGGACATTGTTATCTATTTGTAGGGTGAAAATGAGAAGCTAGTGTGACTTGGGTGGGGAGGGATAGGGAGAGAGGGAATGCCGGGGCTACCTGATGTGAGAAAAATCATTATTCATACCACTGGGCTGTAAGCTGCTCAAGCGAATTATGAGATGCTGTCCCTCCAATTTGTGGTTAGCCTCACTCTGACAATGGAGGAGACCAAGGACAGAAAGGTCTGTGTAGGAATGGGAAGGAGAATTAAAGTGTCCAGCCACCGGGAGATCAGGTTGGTTCACGCGGATTGAGCGAAGGTGTTCCGCGAAACGATCGCCCAGTCTGCGTTTGGCCTCGTCGATGTATAACAGTCCACATCTTAAACAACGGATACAGTAGATGAGGTTGGAGGAGGTGCAAGTGAACCTCTGCCTAACCTGAAAGGACTGTCAGGGTCCCTGAACAGAGTCGAGGGAGGAGGTATAACAGGTATTGCATCCTCTGTGATTGCAGGGGAAAGTACCTGGGGAAGGATGGTTTGGGTGGGAAGGGATGAGTTAACCAGGGAGCTACGGAGGGAACGGTCTCTGTGGAAGGTGGAAAGGGGTGGAGATGGGAAAATGTGGCTAGTGGTGGGATCACGTTGGAGGTGGCGGAAATGTTGACGTATTATGTGTTGTCTTTCCGCTGAGCAGATAGCACGCAACAAAAGCTTTTCACTGTACCTTGGTACACGTGACAAACAAAACTAAAATATTTTGTTAAAGCCTCATGATGGTGGAGGCGCAGGGGCCTAAAGCCTGTTTACTGTTTTGATTCTCTGAGGCTACAAATGGGGTTGAGATGATTGATTTTGTGCAGGCAGAGGTTATACTTTCATACACCAATCAGGCCAAAAGAAATCATGCATTTCATTGTATGAGGCACTGCATGTAAACACCACGTCAATAAAACCACAAGAGTGTAAATGCTTTGCAATAAAACATGCCACTACTGAGGGACAGAGAGAGACTTCTGACCCTTTTAGAGGAGGTCAAAGCTGATGAAGAATTAAATGCTGATGAGGAATCTCCACCTATGTAGAATCTCATATTTTGTAACCTAGAAATGGAGCCGGAAGATTACTTCACACCCAATTATTTCACTTACCTCCGATGAGAAATGACTGACGAATGGACTTGAAGGTACTTTGCCGTAAGAAAATAAGAAAGGACAAAATGCTGGAAAATTAGATCCAATTTCCATTGGGGCTGGTTTTTATTCTTGGACTGGATGATTGACTAAAAGGCTGTTTCCCCAGCCAATTCCTAAAGGGGTAATGGCATTAATTTCCTCCAGACATCATCACCTCATCCATTCATTAAACAGCATGGAAGTACCTCATATGAAGTAAATAAGGCAGATGTAATTTTCATTGTTAGAGAGGATGACAGTTCTTAATGTGTCCCAAATATTAATCAATATGCTATGATTTCTACATTTTTTCACAGGTATTTGGTCTGGGAGTTTAGGTAATAATGGCAAGGTTACCAGTCATTTGTTTTTCCAATCACTCATTATCCTCAGAGGGTAGTAAGAGACCTGAGCGCAGTAGTGCTCGTGGTGATGTTAACCCCAGAATAATACTACGTGTTACATTTTGACAGTGATTTTGAGATACAGCATGGAAACGGGCCCTTCGGCCCACCGAGTCCGCAAGAACCAGCGGTCCTGCACACTAACACTATCCTACACACACTAAGGACAATTTATATGTGGATGACAAGATAACATACAGATTGGAGAACTTGGAGCATGTTTATTTAAGGTAGTCCTACTAATCTTTGGTCATTTTGCCTCATTAATAAAATACTAGGCTGTGCATCATCCAGTCAAACTGCGATGGATGCATTAGCAAGTCTTTGAAGCTAAAACCTGTGTGCAGGCAGGTCTGACCAAGTTTGGCAAATTTTAGTCAGGTGAGATAGGAATAATACTGTAGATTCTATAATATGTTTTTAAACGAAATTGAATTATATCTGTGCCCTGGCCAACATGAAGCAAAACAACCTTGACATTCATTCTGAAGAGGGGCAAAAACGTCCCTGTATTTGCAGAGATGCTGCCTGACCCGCTGACTTACTCCAGCGCTTTCTATTCTTTTATATAAACCAGCATCCACAGTTCCTTGTTTGTACATTATAACCTTTACTAGTCAGTTGTTCTATTTTTGTTACAGGATTGTGCGTTGTGTCCATCGGTGGCTAGAAAACAACATTGACTACAGTTTTCAACTATTTGGATGTAAGATATTCAAGAATGCAAGAGGCAACAGATAAATGTAAGTTTTATTTTAATCCCTAGTCTATCCTTGAAAATGTAAGAGAAGTACTGAAAATAACTAAATACTGAAATTATTGGAGGAAGTCACACATTTCAGATAGAGACAAGGAGTTTTACTTTTGAGCACTTTGTGAATCTTTGGATTTCTCTAGCAACAGAGAACAGTAGGGGCAGAGTCATTGAAATTCTTGGAGGCTGAGACAGATAGAATTATAAAACATAATATCACAATCACAATCACAATCACATTAATACTTTATTAGCCAAGTATGTTTTGCAACATACGAGTAATTTAATTTGCCAAGTCAGTCATACAAGTAAAAAGCAACGGAACACACAAAATACATTTTAACATAAACATCCACCACAGTGACTCCTCCACATTCCTCACTGTGATGGAAGGTGAAAAAAAGTTCAAACCTCTTCCCTTCTATGCTCCCCCGCGGTCGGGGGCCTCGAGCTCTCCGTTAACGGGACGATCTTGACTCCCGTAGCCGGTGGCTTTTGGCCCTTCCGCATCGGGGCAACCAGCTCCTGCATCGGGGGTGATGTCAGTGCCCCCGCGCCAGCAATCGAACTCCACGTCGGGGCTGGTCGAGCCTCTGCTTCGTTGGAGCTCCCGACTAGCCTCGCCCGAGACTGCGAGCTCTTGACAGTAAGTCTACAGGCCGCGGTTGGAGCGATCCCAGGCAAGGGATCGACTCCGATGTTAAGTCCACGCCCCGCAGTGGGGCTCAAGTCAGTCCGAGGAGGCCTCCAGCTCCATCAATGGTAGGCCGCAGATTGGCCGGAGATGCGTTCCGGAAAAAAATTGCATATCCGGCAATGTAAGAAACTGAAAAAAAAGTTCCCCTTGCCCCCCCCCCCCAACATAAAACAAACTGGAGAACATTTACACAAACCTTTAACACACGCCAAAAAACAAATGTTACGACAAAAAAACAGACTGTTGGTTGTGCAGTCATGCAGCGCCCCTGGTGGTCAAAATTATAGGAAAGTGAAGCTGAGACCAAGATCAACCATGATTTTGTTGACTGATGGGGCAGACTCAAGGAGACATAAGGTTTACTCTTGCTCCAATTTCTTATGCTCATTTTGTTCATCTGCTGATGTTATTGATCTTCAAAAGGAGATAAAACCCTTTGAAATTTGTTCTCGGGAAGCATATATCTGCATTTACATGGTGCACGTTTCCTCTATATGTTGGATGAGCTGCCCACAGCACTACCACCATCTCACTCTTTGATGTCTCCTATTATAAAACAGTGTATCTCTCAACTTGCTGAGCAATGCCGTGGCACATCTGCGAATGAAGAATAAAAAAAACCCTTTCCTATAAGTGACATTTAAGTGACTGGAGCCTTTCCCGTTTCACATTTTTAATGACGCTTTGAGTGCTGTAACGCAGCATTTTCATCCGTTCACAGTGAGCAATGCCTCAACACATCTGCTAGCATTTTTCTAATATACGACTACATTAAGTTATGTGGAGACAAGAATTGGATGTGAAAACTACTCTGCCGGAACCATTGCAGTATAACTGATGATTTCAGGATCTGTCAACTCAGGTATTGGGTTGCTAACTCATATAACAAGCACTCCACTTCACTGCGAGTGTCCGAAGGTTGAATTCAGACCAGGAAATGGAGATCGGGAAATCAGTGATGGATGCCAAGTCTTGGAAGTTATAGAAACATAGTTCCCAAAGGATCTGTGCTGCAATCACAAATTTCCCCAATGTCATTATTCAGCAATGAAGCAACTAGCAAGCAAGAGAAGTGAACATAGATTTGAGTGTTGGAAATAACACTGACATTTGGGTTGTGCAAGTGTCTGGTATTGTTGGACATTGGAGAGATGATGCTCACTTTTCCACCATTCACATACCGTACATTGCCACAGACAGCTGTGGAGGCCATGTCATTGGGGTTTTTTTAAAGCAGAGATTAGGTACTTGATTAATAGAAACATAGAAAATATGTGCAGGAGTAGGCCATTTGGCCCATTGAGCCAACACCGCCACTCAATATGATCATGGCTGATCAACCAAAATCAGTACCCCGTTCCTGCTTTCTCCCCATGTCCCCTGATTCTGTTAGCTCTAATAGCTATATCTAACTCTCTCTTGAATACATCCAGTGAATTGGCCTCCACTGCCTTCTGTGGCAGAGAATTCCACAGATTCACAACTCTCTGGATGAAAAAGTCTTTCCTCATCTCAGTCCTAAATGACCTACTCCTTATTCTTAAACTGTGACCCCTGGTTCTGGAAGGGAGTCCAAGATTATGGGATGAAGACTGGCGGATAGGGTTGAGAGTGAAAAATAGATCAGCCATGATAGAATGGCGGAGCAGAATCGATGGGCCAAAAGGCCTAATTCTGCTCCTGAGTCTTATAGTCATACAATTTCATTTTGTGATCTTTTATTGAATACTCAAGCAGATCCTGTATCAGATTGTGTCCTTGACAAGTCTGGAGCTTGGCAGCTGGTTGGCACCAGTAAAGGTTAAGCGGTTGGATTAGCAGCAGACCGTTCAATGCTTTGATCAAGGGCTTTCTGCTGGGAAATTCAGTGGTTCACACGTTCAAGGCACTGTGTGTTACAGAACAGGTTCTTGCACATGGGTTGACTCTGGAGAGAGCTCTAGGAATGGGGCTTGGATTGAAGAACAGAAAGGGGGGAGTGAGGTAATGGAAAGGAGGATTCATCAGGATGAGGGAGTAGTGTTTAGGATTGGTAGCTGTTGTGTGAGTGATGATGGTAATCACAGGATAGATTGGCAATAAATGGAGGGAAGGATCAATACTCCAGGGTTAGGATTGGTGGTTTATTGTTGACCACCAGGGGCGCCAGGGAGATGGCCAGCCCTGCCGGCAGTCTGTTCGTTTTTTCAACTTATTGTTATTTTTAGCGTCTGTTTAAAGTTTGTTTTTATGTTCTTCAGTTTGTTTAATGTGGGGGGCGGGGGGAGGGGATCGGGGGAAACTTTTTTTCAAGTCATTACCTTCCCGGAGATGTGATCATTTTTCGGATCACATTCTCCGTGCTCTGCGTCCTACCAACGCTGGAGCTGGGAACCGCCTCGGACTGTCGTGAGCCCCACCGCGGGGCGCGGACTTACCATCGGAGTGGATCCCTTGCCTGGGATCGCTCCCACCACGACCACCGTAGACTTACCAAGAAGTCTTGGGAGAGGCAAGTCAGGAGCTCCAACGCCGTGGAAGGTTCGTCCAGCCCCGACGCGAGGTTTGATCGCCAGGCGCGGGGGAGCTGACAACCCCCCTATGCAGGAGCAGAATGTCTCAACGCGGATGGCCCTTAATGCTACGGGAGTTAAGACTGTCCCATCAACGGAGGGCTCGAGGCCCCCGACCGAGGAAGAACAAAGGAAGAAACTTGAACTTTATTTTGCCTTCCATCACAGTGAGGAATGTGTAGCAGTCACTGTGGTGGATGTTCATGTTAAATATGTTTTTGAATCTGTTGCTTTTAATTGTATGACTGACCTGGCCAGTGAAATTCCTCGTATGTTGCAAAACATACTTGGCGAATAAAATCTGATTCTGATTCTGATTATAGATAGGATTGGTAGTAAAGGGGATAGGATAAGTAGTCAGGACTAGGATTATTCATTGTGATAGAATTGTTGATTGGGAGATAGAATCATAACCATACATAGACACAGGCCCTTCAACCCAACTTGCACACACTGACCAACATGTCCCATCTACACTAATCCCACCTGCGTACCTGCATTTGGCCCATATCCCGCTAAGCCTATCCTAATCCAGGTACCTGCCAAATGTTTTTTAAACGTTTTGATAGGACCTGTCACAACTACCTCCTCTGACAGCTCGTAAAAAAAGTTGACCCTCAGGTTTCTATTAAATCTTACCCCCCTCACTTTGAAACCTATATATCCTCTGGTTCTTGATTCCCCTATTCCGGGCAAAAGACTCTGTGCGTCTACCTGATCTATTCCTCTCATGATTTTGTACACCTCTACAAGATCACCCCTCATCTTCCTGCGCTCCAAGGAATAAAGTCCCAGCCTGCTCAACCTCTCCAAATAGTTCAGGCCCTCGAGTCCTGGCAACATCTTCGTAAATATTTTGTGCACCCTTTCCAGCTATTACAATTTTTCACTCGATGTCTCTCGAACAAAATACAACATGCCTGACTTTGAAAGTTATTGTTTTTACCATGTGAAGGAGTTATTGTTTAGGCTAAAATAGTTAGAAAGTAGCTGTGATTAAGTGCATAAAGAAAAGATACAAACAGTTTGAAAGGTATTAGCCGTCACTGGAGGAAATAACCGGTTATAGATTGCAGCGTTCTTTCTCCCATCTAAAAATATAAGGATGACGTAGCCTCAATTATTTTGCAATTGGAAGATTTGACAAATGGATCTGCATGTCTCAAAAATATGCACAACATCCAACTTCCAATTGATCCTCAATTTCAAAATCAATATGGCTTAATATTTCAGCAGCAATCATGTGCTTGAAAATCAATTGTGCAAGTGTAGGTGAATCTCTCCTGCAAGCACTGTATGAGGGAAAAGTCCTCTAATGAGACTTTTAGAGACTTGGCATAGACCATCGTGGAGACGTCGAACAAACACTGAGTTCAGTTATTCCCTCAAAAGAATACACATTACATTGTCAGAAATGGAAACAAATATTAGACGAAAGCTGCTTGGTAGTCATCTTTCACATCTACAGTCCAGATTGGGAATGTAGATTTTACAATTTTAATTCATCAAATTGGGATGAGCTGCCAGAGGAAGTAGTTGAGGCAGGTACTATCACAATGTTTAAGAAACAATTAGACAGGTGCATGGATAGGACAGGGTTGGAGGGATATGGGCCAAACAAAGGCAACTGGGACTAGTGTAGATGGGACATGTTGGTCGGTGTGGGCAAGTTGGGCCGAAGAGCCTGTTTCCACACTTTATGACTATGACTTTAAACTGATTGAGTGCTTTAATTGCTTTGCTGAGTTTAGTTTAGTATAGTTTATTGCAGGCACGTGCCGTCAGGGCAGGCAAGGTAGGCACTGCCTTCCCTGACTAAAATGATAGAATTGTAATTACTAAATATAAATAGTAAAGGCATGGGAGAATTATGCCTATCTAAGAGATCGATCTCTTCGGTAGGCATAATTCTCTGTGCCTTTCATCCGCAGCACTTGTAACTCACAAAGGTCTGTGCAGCCCACATGCCGTCAGCACTGCTTCAAGCCGTCAATTTTAAGCAGGGCTGAAGGCAGCTGAAATTCTGCCTTTGCAGCACTGCGCAGGTGCAGCTGCCTACTGCGCATGTGCACCGCTAGTTTCTTGGCGGGGTTTTCAAATATGGATTTCATTATTTTAAGTGAATCTTAGGAAGCAAAGAGAGAAGAATGGAGTTTGTGTACCGATAATGTGGTAAGTACATTTCTTGGTGCTTTATGTTTTTAAATACTGTATTTCCCAGGGTGTGGGGTTGGGGGGGAGTTCCTTTCATAGCGTTTGGGGAGTCTGGCCCGGGGTAAAGTTGCGGGGAGGGCAGGAGTGTTGTGAAGGAGGGCTTCGGGGAGGGAAGTATTTCGGGTATCTGCGAGCGGCTGCCGGGCCGGACAGTGGAACCGGCTGCCATCTCAGCACCTTCTGCTGGCCCTCGCTCACCTCTCCATCTAAAAACCTCTCTCCTGCTGCTTGCTGGTCTCACTCATGTCAGCCGTTTCCCGCAAATCCTTAAATTCCGACAGTGCAATTGAGGTTACTCGGCTGTGGGAATTTAAGGATTTGCGGGAAGTGGCTGACATGAGCGAAGCCGGCGAGTGGCAGGTGAGAGGTGTTCAGACGGAGAGCACTGCCAGAGGTGAGCGGGCCAGCAGAGAAAGTACTGAAGTGGCGGCCAGTTCCTCTGTCGGGTCCCGGCGGCTGCTCACAGCCACCTGAGCTGCTTCTCTCCCCGGCCACAATGCGGTGGCTCCGTGCCCAGAGCGCCACAGCAGCGGTGAGTGAGTGAGTTACTGCCATTATCCCCGACCCCCTCCTTGTCAACACTCCTGCCATCCCCGCAACCTTAACCCCTGGCCAGACTCCCCACATGCTGCGAAAGGAACTCTCCCCCCAATTGGTCCCTTGAACAAGTGTTGTTATTCAATTAGATTACAACTGATTCAACTTTTCCCTGTGCTCCCGTTTTTCCGACCATCTCTCCACCTGCCATCACCCTACACCCCCCACCCATTCAGCAATTAAGAATAAAGGAGACTAGGAAGCCTTGGGCAAATTGAATTGTTACTGTTTTTATTTTTATTTTTTATTTTTACGGAAAGAACAATCTGTGCATGCGCGGTTTAATTTTTTTTAAAAAGCCGACTGACAGCCTACCTTGAGTAATTACTCACGGCACGTGCCTGGTTTATTGTCACGTGTACCGAGGTACAGCAAAAAGCTTTTTTGTTGTGTGCTATCCAGTCAACGGGAAGACAATACATGATTACAATTGAGCCAATCACAGTGAACATGAAATGGAATAATGTGAATATTACCTCCCCCCTTGACTCCATTCAAGGACCCAAGCAGTCTTTCCAGTGCTGGGGAAACTCAGCGGGTGCAGCAGCATCTGTGGAGCGAAGGAAATAGGAAACATTTCGGGCCAAAACCCTTCTACAGTCTTTCCAGGTGCGGCAGAGGTTCACCTGCACCTCCTCCAACCTCATCTATTGCATCCGCTGCTCTAGATGTTAGCTGCTCTACATCGGTGAGACCAAGCGTAGACTTGGCGATCGCTTCTCCGAACACCTCAGCTCGGTTCACAATAACCAACCTGATCCCCCGGTGGCTCACCACTTCAACTTCCCCTCCCATTCCAAATCGGACCTTTCTGTCCTGGGCCTCCTCCATGGCCAGAGTGAGGATCACCGTAAATTGGAGGAGCAGCACCTCATATTTCACTTGGGCAGTTTGTACCCCAGAGGTATGAACATTGACCTCTAATTTCCTTACTTTCTCCTCCCCTTCTCAGCTCTCTTTCAGCCCTCTGGCTCCACCTCACCCTCGACAATGGTGGTATCGTCTGCGAATTTGAATATTGAATTAGATTTGTACTTGGCTGCACAGTCGTGGGTGTGTAAGGAGTAAAGGAAGGGGCTGAGAATGCATCCTTGCAGAGCACCAGTGTTGAAGATTATCGTAGAGAATAATTTGTCCCCTATCCTCACTGATTGGGGTTTGTTGGTCAGGAAGTCGAGGATTCAGTTGCAGAGATAAGTGCCGACACCAAGTCCCATGAGTTTGGTGATGCTTGGATGGTATAATGGTATAAGGCAGATCTGTAGTCTATGAATAGGAGTCTGTCTACGATATCTCACTTATTCAGGTGTTCCAGGGATAACTGTAGGGCTTGGGCGATAGCATTGTCCCTGGACCTGTTGTGGCGATAGGCGAATTGCAGTGGGTCAGGGCCGCTAGGTAGACTGGATTTAATGTGTTCCATAACTAGCCTCTCAAAACATTTCATCTGCAATTCAAGAAGGAAACTTCAGTTTTCATTCATACTTAATCTTCTGGCACTATGTGTTCTATTGAAGATGTTTAAAGACAAATAATTGATGTAGCCTTTCACTCCCAAAGCACTTTGTGGCCACTGAAGTGATTTCAAAATGTAATGGTGATTGTAATAAATATGTAATTTTGTTTTAAATTGGCTGAATTACAAATATTGGCTGGCAAACCAAGAATATTTGAAATGGTACAGTGGGACATTAACACTCACTTGAGATCAAAAAGGATACCTTGTTTTAATGCCTCATCTGAAACAACACCTTTGGTCATGGATTTGACTAAACATTCACAGAAGCAGTTTTATCATAATCATAATCGTAATTTCTTAGCCAAGTATGTTTTGCAACATAAGAGGAATTTGGTTTGCCATACACTCATACCGTACATACAATTTATAAGGCAAAGACACAAGGAACTGCAGATGTTGGAATCTTGAGTGAAACATAAAATGCTGGAGCAACTCAATGGGTCAGGCAGCATCTCTGGTGGATCGACACAAAATGCTGGAGTAACTCAGCGGGAAAGGCAGCATCTCTGGTGGATCGACACAAAATGCTGGAGTAACTCAGCAGGACAGGCAGCATCTCTGAAATAGAAGGAATGGGTGATGTTTCGGGTCGAGACCCTTCTTCAGACTGGCCTCGACCCGAAACGCCACCCATTCCTTCTCTCCAGAGATGCTGTCGGTCTCGCTGAGTTACTCCAGCATTTTGTGTCTATCTTCGGTTGAAACCATCATCTGCAGTTCCTTCCTACACAGTATCTCTGGAGGAAATGGACAGGCGACTTTTTGGGTTTGGAACCTTCTTCTGACGGATTGTTATGGGGGGAGAAATGGAAAAGAGGTGGATTGGTGGGTGGATGTAGTAAATGACAAAGGGGAAAGACACAGGGTATTAGATAAGCAGAGAAGAGCAGTGAAATGCAAAGCCCGAGGGAGGGATATAGGTGCAAGGGAAGTTTTATAAGCTTGGACAAAACTGGCGACCTTTATAAATGGTTGTGATTACATCTGAGATTATATTACATATATTGGTAAATAGGTGTGCTTGCAGGAATATAAATGTAATTATCTTGGCAATAGCCTTCAAATACATGTATATTGTATACGTTCATGCATATATTCATATCAGGGTTGATTACTACAATATACACAGTGCAGAACATTTATATTATTGAAAGCTGTATCCCAGTCCTTTCTCGCACTCACAAATGCCATCAATCTTCACTGGGTGCAAATCAGGAAAGAAATACCTCTTTAATTTGTTTCCTTTCCTTGTCTATGGAACTGTCAGATTGAAGTGAATCCATCAATGCCACAGCTGGAAAGAGATAATTTAGTTCAGACCAAAGGTTGAACCTGGGACCTAATCTTTATTACTCACTATCACAGTGCATGGGCCATTTACTGACTGAATCATCAAGGGATCCTATGCAACATTCATTTAGTAGTGGTGAGAACGTGTGGAGTCCTCATTAATTCTTCCTTCACTGCTATAACCTTGTATTTACAGACATGTGGAAGGCTTTGAAAAAAATACTCAGGCAAGCTTTCAACTGGAAATTATTTAACATGATCAGGATGGCAGTCGTGCTCTCACAGTTTGTCATGCATTAATAGCTACTTTATATAAATGTAAGTAATACATGTAAATCGGGCATTACATCAGATCTGAGACCATTGAGCCTTTGTCCACCTATCTGCCAATTCAACCCCCCTCCCTGTCCCACCTGTATTGCTAGGCTTTGTCCCATCCCCACCTCTTTTCCAGCTTTCTTCCCCCCCCCCCAAAAAAAAACAATTGGCAGAAGTGTCCTGACACGAAACGTCGCCCGTCCATTCCCTCTGCATATGCCGCATGACCTGTTGAGTTAATCCAACATTTGTGTTTTTATAAGAATTAGTGCTTTGCTCAGGCCTTGTTTTGAGCCTCTGCAGAAGTTAACACTGGAGTTACAAGTGGTGTCAGGAATTCCACATTTTTGCATCCAAATACAAATTTGGTTAATGTGAACAAAATAGCCTGTAAAGGAATGTTATAATTGTACAATAACATGTGTTATGTGAGTAAACCAGCTTAACAATTTTATCCCACATAACACTGGAGAAATTCAGTTTTCAAATTCGGTGATTGTAAATTGAACGAGATGACCTGAAATTGGGTATTTGTAGTAGTGATCCTCATAAAATGCCTAGGATATGATCCTGTCTCTTAATGTGGATAAAAATTGTTTCATACATATGTATGTACAGATTATTAGGCTATTTATACCTCTCTGCCTTAGTCTTCTCACATGCAGAAACCTCTCAGAACATAACGTTTATTCCTCTTGGCTCCACATACACAAACTTCAAAAGATTGGATATGGAGACATCGCTATTACATATATAATGGTATTATTAGACTGAATGGTTAAGCAACCCTCATTCCTGCTTCAGATTAGACGTTCGTCTTTAGACTTTAGATATACAGCGCAGGAACAGGTCCTACGGCCCACCACGCCTGCGCCAAACAGGGATTACGCTGTACACACTAGCACTATCCTACACACTTGGGACAATTTACAATTTACTGAAGCCAATTAACCTTACAAACCTGTGCATCTTTGGAGTGTGGGAGGAAACTGGAGCACCCGGAGAAAAACCACGCGGTCAAGGGGAGGATGTACGAACTCAGTACAGACAGGATCCGCAGTCAGGATCAAACCCAGGTCTCTGGCGCTGTAAGGCAACAACTCTACCACTGTGCCACTGTAATGGACTTATTTATATGGACTTCAGTGAAACATTTGACAAGGCCACTATGCTGCCCTGACATAGAAAATTGGATGTACCCAAACATTATCATCATCTCTCCCCTCCCCCACCTTCCAAATAGATAGGTAGTAATCAATTAACATTGGCAATGAAAATGGCATTTAATGTTGGCATCCAGCTGGGTGAAAGCTAGCTGCATTTCTGAAAGGTGTTGAAAATCAGATCACTTTCTAACATGATTGAGCACAGTCAATCTCGTTATGACTTCAGTGGAAACAATCATTCTCCTTTTTTAGAAGGATCTGAGTCTTGAGTTTATCCCTGTCAATCCACATTCATCTTCTGCTAACGTGCTGCTTTCATTGAGTCTAATGCAACAATGCAGAGGATGAAGATTTTCAACGTGATATTTATTATGTCTGCTTTAAGGCGGCTTCAGAAAGCTGTAGTGTAGCTTCAGTACATCGCTTTACACAAACTGAATAAGTAATACATTTTTGTGTACTCATTTGGCACTGTAGAGGCGCAGCAGTAGAGTTGTTGTATTCAGCACCAGAGACTTGGGTTCGATCTTGACTACAGGTGCAGTCTAGATGGAGCTTGTACGTTCTCCCCATGACCTGTGTGGGTTTTCTCCAGGAGCTCTGGTTTCCTCCCACACTCCAAAGAAGTTTGTAGGTCAATTGGCTTGGTAAAATTGTAAATTGTCCCTAGGGTGTGTAGGATAGTGTTTGTGTGCGGGGATCGCTGGTCGGCACGGACTCGGTGGGCCGAAGGGCCTGTTTCCGCACTGTATTTCTAAACTAAACTAAATAAATTAATAATTGTGTATCCCAAGTATTTAATTTGCCATGTTACGTTCATGAGCCGATACAGTCCAACTCAACTAGTGTCAATTCAGCCAGAAAGCTCATTAAGAACTTCCCACATGTCTCCTTTTGCCTGCAGCAGTTTGCTGCTCTATGATTGAGCTCTACAAAAGCTCTACTTTTGAAATCTGAACCTTGTTTTCCCATAAAGAACATTCCAGTACTTTACTTTGTACATGAGGTATAAATGTCCTTTTCCCTAATTTTGCTGTACGGAAAAGAGCGAAATAGAAGCTGTGACTTCATATATACCATCAGTTAGAGAGTCTTGGGAATGATAAAATATTGTTGTGTAAAATACCTCCCTATTTCCAAATATTCATCTTGTGCAGTTATTGTCCTTGATATAAGGTTCCTTTTAATTTTTGACATACTTATTGAACATAAATGAATTATTTGTCATTAATTGCCTTCGTTGTCTCAAATCAGGACCAAAAACTTGTGTTAAATCAAGCAAAATTATGTGAACTACTAAGTACTATGACCAATAATATTACAGATTTAATGCAGGATACTAATCCATTCATCATAAATGGGTTAACATGCCTGTTAACGTAATGATTGAAGAAAATGATTGAAGAATATGAAATGTTAAGTTCTTCTATTAATGTTAATGGATAATATTAATATATTAGATCTGTCAAATAATTTGATGATGTAACCTGGTAAAGCTGTACATCCGGTATGTATGAAGATACAAGTTACTTGAAGGAAAGTTTAATGAACGATGCCATCAAAATATTTCTGGAGCAAAATATTAGCCATATTAGTTTCCACCAGCCCCAAGCAAGCGGTGAGAGGACAGAAGTCATATATCCTCTCATGAGTGAATCACATAAAGCTTATCATGTAGGAAGGAACTGCAGATGCTGGTTTACACCGAAGATAGACACAAAATGCTGGAGAAACTCAGCAGGTCAGGCAGCATCTCTGGAGAAAGACCCGAAGAAGGATCTCGACCCAAAACGTCACCTATTCCTTTTCTCCTGAGATGCTGCCTGACCCGCCGAGTTACTCCAGCATTTTGTGTCTAGCTTCTGAAAGGGTTCCATTCCCTTCCATTACTACAAACATCAGATGGACGTGGCTGGAAAATAAAGGGATGAGAGCAGGTAATCATTGGAAGAAAAGTTCAGCCCGATCGTAGCTTTGAAGTCCGTCAGTGGCTACTGGCCTGTCCCCGACGGTGGACTCAAGGAGGAATCCACTGCCGCCAGGCTGGAAGACGGCAATATAGATCTTGGTGAAGCAAACCTTCTGGAAGATTGATGGCATTAGGTGTATGAAATGTCATATTGCATAGTCCGGGAAGGACCACATGCCAGTGATAAAGTGAGATTGGTTAGTTCTGTCAAAAATACATCATAGCCTTATTATTGACCACACTAGACGGTATTGATTGAACTGCCAGGCTTATCGTATTACACAATTATGATATTAGATTTGCATTTTTAATTCCTTTAGAAGAAATTGGCCGCAGGCAATTACAGGTAAAATATTAAGATAGATCCTGCCTCTCCATAGGAAACCGGGGCCAATGTCAGAGAGAAAAAAAACGGCTTATGAAAAAAGGGAGAAGGAAACAATGGAATTCTAAAAGCAATAAGCACTAAGGGCTTTGATCTGAGCATCATTCTCTGGGGGAGAATAAGGCCATGCAGGCTGACCCTTGACCTTGGCTAGTGATGGGAAAACAGATTATGTCTGGGTTTTTTCTAAGGAGCAAGCAAGCAGAGAGATATGTGATCTGAAAATCAACTGCAGAGTCTATGGCAAGATTCAGAAACTCAATGTACCTTCTTGTGTCCATGTAAGCAACATAAAGAGCCCGGAACAGAAAAAAAAGGAAGAAAATCAAAAAAACACTTCTTTTTTTGGATTCTCTTTACATGCTAGAGTTTTAATAAATCTCACCTATTCTCACCACAAAATCTTAAATGCATTGGGATTTTTTTTAAAGAAAATGAAGATACAAACTTTGCAATTTACTAAAGTAGTCCATGACAGATTGCATGAAAGATGTGAAGTAAATTTCTATGAATAATGTGATGAAACTATGCAGGGGAGAATGGTGGGAAAATATGTTACTTTACCAAAGGACAGCTGCCCATCCTTGTGCGGAGATGACAAACTTCTCTAATACAAGAAGAGGCTTTGAGTACATTTTTCCATTTTTAATGTTGCCATTTTTTTGGTAAAGTGGCAAAGCTAGTTTTTAAGAAATTAATTATTGATCAAAATTGAAAAGTTTTAGTTGCAAAAAATGTGGGTGTATTAACAATAGAGCTAGGTCTTTTTAAAGGTTTTAGTTGCAAATTGTGTGTAAAAAATCATTCATCTATCATGCATGTTCTTGACACATTTCAGATGTAACATGTGAGGGTCAGAAGTTGTAGACTAGAGTGATACAGTTTGTTAATTGCTGCTGTTTTTTTCTGACCTTGACAATCTGGCTTCTTGCCAATTTTCAAGCCAGTGAGATTGAAATAGCTTTGGGCAGAAACAGTTCATGTGATTTTACATAACATTACCAAGCAGTAGTTGAACCTAACATATTGTAATTGTTCTTATTAGGTGGTCCTTCGGGATCAAGGATGACTTACTTCCACTCCCATTCCATGGGTTATGAGGTGACTGATAAGACTAGTGTCAGATTTGAAGACACTACAGCCGATGGACTAAAAGATGTCCATGTAATGGGCAGTTTAGGAGGCCGTGCACTCCTTCTCTGTTGAAGCTGCCCTTCCGTATAATCCAATGGACTAAATCATGCCTTCTACAGGGCTCCCCTTTTTAATTTAACACATGGACCTGAGATTCTCAATGCTATCCCAAATGGAATCCCAAAATGGATTCTCAGGTCAGTTATGGGTGCTGCATTCTTTTAAGGAGGCTTTGAAAACATCCTTGAACTTTTTCCTCTGTCAAGCTGACAATCTCTTCCTATGACATACCTCGGAACAGATGGTTGGTTTAGGCACCTGGAGTTGGACATCAGGCATGTAGTGCATTATTTTAGTTGGGACCATGATGAAGCCTTGTATGACACAATGCACTGACATTAGCTTTGTCATATATGTTGCATGTACTATTAATAACATACTCAGCCCATACAGCTTCCCAGTATTATTTCAAACCTTATTTTTAGTTTAAGTTTTAGTTTTGGAGATAAAGTGTGGAAACAGGCCCTTCGGCCCACCGAATCGTCCGCACCGATCATCGATTGCCAACATTAACACCATCCTACACACACTAAGGACAATTTACAATTTTACCAAAGCCAATTAACCTACTAGCCTGTACGTCTTTGGAGTGTGGGAGGAAACCAGAGCTCCTGGAGAAAATCCACGCTGGTCATGGGGAGAACGTTTGTGGTCCTACGAGTCTTTAAAATGGTCCTAACTCAAAATGTTGCCTATTCATTCTCTGATTCACAGATGCTGCCTGACCCGCAGAATTACTCCAGCTTTTAGTGTTTTGCTCAAGATACCAGCATTTGCAGTTCCTTGCATCTCCTTTGATAGTGCTCCTATGATTTGTCTTTTATTTTGTTATCTCATCAATTATGTAATGTGAAGCTTTCTTTTCCTGAAATCATGCCCGTTGGTTACATCAAAGCTAAATTATTCCATGTAATAACATTTCTGTGAAAATAATACTCAAACACCCACAATGGGCATCCAACCATTAACACAGTTGCAAGAAATTTAAATGAATCGAGGGGATCTATCGCAGTCACTGCCTCAAAAAGACTGCCAGCATCATCAAGCACCCGCACCATCCTGGCCACTCACTCATCTCTCCGGGGTGGAAGATCGCAACCTTCACGTGGTCCACCCTGTTTCGACTAATGCAATCAACTCGACGTGCACAAACGGAAGATCAAATAGAACAAGTTGTCCAACAACTTTAGGCTGTGCACTCCACACAAAAGAAGAACTCATCTCTCTGCTGTCATCAGGTGGAAGGTAGAGGAGCCTGAAATCTGCAACATCCAGTTTCAGGAACAACTTCTTCCCCACAGCCATCAGGCTATCAAACACAACTTCAAACAAACTATGAACTATAACAGCCTATTGCACTTTATCTGTTTACTGATGTGTACATATATATATTATGGTATATGGACACAGTGATCTGATCTGTATTTATGACTACAATATCCTGTCGCGCTACAGCAATGCAAGAATTTCATTGTCCTATCTGGGACACATGACAATAAACTCTCTTGACTTGACTTGACTTGAATGTTCTCAAGGAATAGACAGCCAGAACCTGGAGGTTGATCATCTAAATGGTTTACATTGTTTCTCCAGACGTTCCTCCTGTAAGTTACCAAAAATTAAAAGGGAGAGAATTATGGAAATTGAGGATCATGATTTATAACAAAACAAATAAAAAATATTATTTTTTGAAAATAATCAAAAATGGTTCCCATTCCAATTCCCAATCTGCCCAACAACGTATGTTGATGATAGACATAAAATGCAGGAGTTACTCAGCGGGCCAGGCAGCATCTCTGGAGAAATCTGAAGAAATCTGTCTGTAGAAGGCTCTCGACCCGAAACGTCACCTATTCCTTTTCTCCACAGATGCTGCCAGGCCCGCTGAGTTACTGCAACATTTTGTCTATCTTCGGTATAAACCAGCATTTGCAGTTCCTTCCTACACAACTTATGTTGATGACCCAAATGAACATTATTAGGCCTTCGCTACATCTCTCTCGATGCTTACTTGCTTACTTCTTCTTCAATGCTTCATGGCATCATCCTATGGCATACACTGATTTGAGAAATCAATGTAAAAATAAAAACGAAGTGTGAATTAACTGTGTGTTTCTACATTCATTGGATTTTTATTGATTACAATGCTGGATAGTCAGTGAATCAATTCATTGCCATTGGGTGAATTACATGATCATTCAGTGGAAGAATTGTCTCAGTCATTCATGAGTCTATGGAAATAAGAATAAATTACTGAGATTGTCGGCCAAGTTGTTTACACTTTTTGATTTCCAAGAATGTAGAAACTGATGTGGAGATAGAGGGCTGCCTGTCAACTTATGCAATGAAGAGTTAAGAAGGGGGGGAACAACAGTTTAGGATCCTTCAGCTGCTGGGCATTGGAGGGGGGGAGTCTGCTGGGGACACCCATCAGACAAGGGAAGGAACATCACCCCAGGGGGCCACATAAGTGGCAAGTCTGTTTTGTTTAAACGTTTGGACCGAACACTACTGAATATGACACTAATGAATGAAAAGACCACGTGAATGTAGGAAGAATTTTTGTTTTGTATATATTTGTTATTCTGTATAAAGTTCATTTTGGGGTGGAAAAAGTTTGGTCAATGACCAGCTTCCTCAATCAAAACCCACGTGGTCAAAGGGAGGATGTTCAAACTCAGTACAGACAGGATCCGTAGTCAGGATCAAACCCAGGTCTCTGGCGCTGTAAGGCAACAACTCTACCACTGTGCCCACTCAATCATAGATCTAACCTTTTGGATACTATTGATGGTGCTGAAATTTTCTATTGCTTTTATAATTTGCTGTGCACTAAGAAAGGAGACAGAATATCTCAACAAACTTGTTTTGAAGGAACTGAGAGAAGAAGGTCTTCACAATGACTAGGAGGAAGCCTAGAGGTCTACCCTTTCATTTGAAACCATCTACCGTGCCACTGCATCTATCATTAACTATACAGTTTTACAATCTTCCTGTGCGTAATTTGAGGGATCTGAATTTAGGCTTCAACTCAGCGTGTGTTACAATAAGTAGGCATACCTGGAGGAGAATTTGGACCTGGAGGAGACTGCAGAAGGGTCACGACCCGGAACGTCACCCATTCCTTATCTCCAGAGATGCTGCCTGTCCCGCTGAGTTACTCCAGCATTTTGTATCCATCATCGTGTGTTACAATGACTTGGATAAGATGTAACCATTTTTTAATAAGCAATAAGTATTAATATTCTGAGGCACAGTAAATTGGTATGGATGGGTGACAACAAAACATTGAAAAATAGTAATGGTCTTCAACGTGAGGAAGCATGAGAGTATGAGTGGGGAAAAGGTGCAATTCAAGACCAGTAGAATGGCTGCAGGCTTAAAGGGTTAAATTATTAGGAAATCAACCTGCTTTTTGAATCGAGTAGAAAGTTTACATCCATTGATGTTCAAGGTGCTGCAATAAATAGAAGAAGTATTTTCTTTAGCAAAGCCAGCTAGAATAATATTTAAACTAGAGCAAAGTTGTTTAGGAGTGAACAAAGAAACACTTTTGCAGTGTATCAGAGCTTTCCACGATAATCACAATGTACTTGTGAAGACCATTAACCCACTTAAGAGTTTAGAACGTTGTAACATGTCCATTTAACATGATGGATTTATGTGCCCAACAACACAACATTCATTTAAACATAATTCATTTAATATTTTCTGAACATATTTATAATGTCAAATGTAACATGAGGTCCCAAGTGTGGCTACCACAGAAAGACAGAATGCCTTTTAGTGAGCCATGAACAGACACAGTGGCATCTATTCAGACACACGCTGTTATCTGCAGTATCATTAAGCAATCATACAAATGAGCGAACACAGAAATAAACATTAATCTGCCTTGTCCAGACGCGGGTTGGACCACCAGGCTTTGCTCGCAAATTGTCAGCAGGGATTTCTTGTGGTTTGCTACTAGGTTAGAGGTCAGAGTTGTCAGCATGGCATTAGGAGACCTCGTCACAGGTGGACAGTGGATTCTGAGCAAGCCAAGCCAACCTAGACCATTGCTCTTGTGGGAAAATCAAAGCATTTCAATTTAAACTCACGGTGAATCCATTTCCGCCGAAACCTATCGCTTATAGATTAGAAGCTCCACCCAACCTCTGAGTGATAAACATTTCTAGATCCGCTGACCGATGTGGAAACAAAAATCTGAATGTTGTTTATTGATTGTTGCTTTATTATAGCCGCATAGTTTGCGTCTACTTACACTGAAGGAATAGGGCTTTGTGCTTCAAGATTTTATAACCAAGGGAGTGTTACAAGCAGAGCAAGGCGGCACAGTAGAGCGGTAGAGTTGCTGCCTTACAGCGCCAGGGACCCAGGTTCGATCCTGACCACAAGTGCTCTCTGTACGGAGGTTGTACGTTCTCCCTGTGGCCGCATAGGTTTTATCTAGTTTCTTCCCACATTCCAAAGACGTACAGGTTTATAGGTTAATTGTAAGTTGTCCCCAGTGTGTAGGATAGTGTTAGTCTACGGGGTAATCGTTGGTCGGCGTGGACTCGGTGGGCGGAAGGGCCTGTTCCTCTCTATCTCTAAAGTCTATAAGACTAAAGCACCTCTCGTGGGACTGAGAATACTTAACAGTCATATAGACTTTTACCATTGTCTATCTTTCGATAGGCAGTGGTTAAGTAGGTGAAGCTACAATAAATGTAAAAAATAAAATGAAAAAATAGAGTAGAATAAGCAAAACATTAAATAAAATGTTGATGTTTTGTTGGGTAATTCATTAGGATTAGAGGAAATGTCCACATAGAAATTAGTTTAGTTTAGACAGACAGCATAGAAACACACCCTTCGGTCCACTGAATCTGCACCGACCAGCGATCACCCATACGCTAGTTCTATCCTGCCCATTAGGGACAATTTACAGAGGCTAATTAACCAACAAACCTGTACATCTTTGGAATGTGGGAGGAAACTTGAGCATCTGCAGAAAACCCGCGTGGTGACAGGGAGAACGTACAACGTCCGCACAGACAGCACCCGCAGTCAGCGCCATGTCAGTGGGCTTAAAGAATTGCGAATGTAAATGTGAGTTTTTTTTGCACTCTGCTCTCTCTCATCTTGACAGCCAGAAGGGGGGCTATGTGAGGATGCTGTTCATAGACTTCAGTTCAGCCTTCAACACGATAGTCCCCACCAGACTTGCCGAGAAGCTACTGGAATTAGGGCTCAACACCCCCCTGTGTGCCTGGGCCCTGGACTTCCTCACCGTCAGGCCACAGGTAGTCAAGATGGGAGGGAATACATCGAAGTCCCTCACCCTGAGCACAGGATCCCCCCAGGGTTGCGTCCTCAGCCACCTACTGTACTCCCTGTACACACATGACTGTGTGGCTAGGTTCAGCTCCAACTCCATAATCAAGTTTGCTGATGACAAACTTGTGGTGGGCCTGATCTCAGACAACGATGAGAAGGCCTACCGGGAGGAGGTGGCTGATCTGGCACTCTGGTGTCAGGACAACAGCCTCCTCTTGAACATCAAAAAAACTAAGGAGCTGATTGTGGACTTTAGGAGGGCACATCATCCGAGGATGTACACACCATTGAAGATAAATGGGGATACTGTGGATAGGGTGAGCTGTTTTAAATACCTGGGAGTCCACATCTCTGAGGATATGACATGGACATCACACGCTGGAGCACTCGTGAGTAAGGCAAGGCAGCGCCTTTACCACCTCAGGCAATTGAGGAAATTCAGAGTGTCTCCGAGGATCCTCCAGTGCTTCTACTCTGCAGCTGTGGAAAGCATCTTGTCCGGAAATATTACAATCTGGTTTTGGAATTGCTCTGCCCAGGACAGGAAGGCTCTGCAGAGAGTAGTGCGTTCGGCTGAACGCACTATGGGAATTTCTCTCGCCCCTCTGCAGGAACTATACATCAGGAGGTGCAAATCCAGAGCCAATAAGATAATGGGAGACCCCTTCCACCCCTGCAACGGACTGTTCCAGCTCTAACGGTCAGGCAAACGCCTCCGTTGCCGTGCTGTGAGAACGGAGAGGATTAGAAGGAGTTTCTTCCCAGAGGCCATTCGGACTGTAAACTCCTATCTCACCAGGGACTAACTTTACTGGACCACAATACCGCCCACAATATTTAATATGGAAAAGAACATGTGACTCTGTTCCAATCTGTTCGTAGTTTGTTGGTTGTTTGTTTGTTTGTTTTTTTGCACAAAGTCCGCAGGCACTGCCACTTTTCATTTCACTGCACATCCCGTATGTGTATGTGATGAATAAACTTGAGTTTGACTTGACTTGAAGTTGCCCATTTCTTATTCGGGGAGTGCCTGCACCTGCAATATGTGTTACTGTGAAGGTGATAAAAAGAAGACTGTCTTCAGTATTGAGTGTATTTTCATTTCTTGTGCATATGACACCTGTGAGAGTGTAGCCCTGTGATTCCATCTCACCACTCTTAGCTTTACAATATCCAGAATTTTTTTTAAAACATTTTAAAATCACGGAAATTTTGTATTTTATAATACATATATAGTTATTTTTTCCTATCTCTTCCTGTTTTGCCTATGTAATAAACGTGACAGGAAATGGTACACATTGTTGCAAGAAAATTATTCTATTGGCAATAGGAATTAAATTAAAATATATTAAAATTCAAGAGGTTGATTCTAACAAACCTGACAAGTTGCTGCTGCAGTTCACTGTGGCTGCCAAGGTCCGAGGTTTCGGAATTAAAACCCGGAAATACTGGAAAACACTCAGCAAGTCAGCCAGCATCTGTGGAAAGAGAAACAGAGGGACGTTCCAGTTCTGAAACCACCTGCCATAACTTGGAAAGAGAGAAAACAAAATAGTCTTCAATGGCAAATGTGTGGACAGCAATAGATAGAACAAAGACAAGATCTCAAAAAAAGAGAACGAAGGGATACAGTGGGTTACACCTCCAGAGATGCTGCCTGACCCCCTGAGTTAATCCAGCACTTTCTGTCTTTGTTTTGGTTAATGTGCTATTTGAAATATATCATGCTTCTTGGTTTGCATTAAGTGTTACCAATAGCATGACCATGCAAGAGCTGGTCTGGCAATAACAATGGAAAAAGAAATCTAGGTCAAAATAAATAAAGAAATAAAGCGCTGGAGTATTCATAGATGCCGTCTGACCCGACCTACAGAGTAACAACAGAACTTTGTGTCTCCTAGGTCAACATAAATAGTTGGTTGACTGGGTGAAATGGCCAAATCTAATACAGATGGAAATAAAGAGCAATTTATCTAAACTTGGACAATTTTCTCTTCCACTCCTTCCCTCCCTCCTTCCCTCTCTTTCTCTCTCTCTCTCTCCCTCTCCCTCTCCCCGACTCTCATGCTCTCTGCCTTTCTCCCTCTCCCCTCCTCTCTCTCTATCTATGATAAAACCTTCTTCTTTATCCAGGCTAATAGACATGCACTAAAATAACTCAGAATTTGCTGCACGTAAATTTTTATGTGCAATAAATGTATGAAATACCTTAGGCGTTTTCCAACATTAAAATTCATATATAAATGGTGTTATTAGTGTTACTAAGATGTTTCATAAGAATCACTCAACTTTCTGCACATCTTCTCGTCATGGAATTTAGTATGCATGACCACAGCTAGCCCAAAATGAGACCACGAGAGAATGGGAGGGAAAGTATCTCTTGAATTCTGTATAAATAAAATTTTAAACTCCATGGGGGCTAATAAACTTAGAAATAGCATTATGACTTCTATCTATCATGAGCTCTCAAAGACGGCTGTTATCCATCATGGCATTCTTTGAGTCATAGCTCATACATTTCTATGAGAGGGGCTTGGAAAATGAGATAAACATCATACAATCAGAAGAGTATAATAAATTGCATTTGGAATATAACAAAATAGCAAAGATATTGATCTTTAAAAGCAAGAAAATGCAATCCTAATCTCAGTTAAATCCAGGAAACAGATTAATGCAGCTTACTTTTGATAATATTGATCGGGGGGAAACTTAATATCTTTCTTCCCTTATTACAACATAGGCCGTTACAAAGAAATCACTATCTATGAGAGTGGAAAATCAATACAAAGTTTACCAGACACCATAAACAGTTTCCAGAATCTAAACAGCACATGGAACTAGCAGCTAGGAAAGGAAGTCTTCCATGGGGAATACTCCCAAGGAAATGTTATTTTCATGATATTGTTTTGAAATGCCCCAGTATTAGAATTATGATGGGTAAACAATTGAGAAGAGATGTAGCATTTCCATAGATCTGATGGCAACATTTTCCAAAATCTATAATCTTTTGTGGGGATGTCAGTGGCAGCTGACGTCTGCAGTAGAATGTGGTAATTAGCTGGATATTGTCCCTCAGATATACTGACCGCCATTTCATATTGTACCAGGAGAGGTTAACTGATGTTGAGAGACAGAACACAGAGAGATACATGAGGGCGGCATAGCGGTAGAGTTGCTGTGCCTTACAGCACCAGGGACACGTGTTGGACCCTGACCAGGGATGCTGTCTGTACGGAGGTTGTACGGTCTTCCATGATCCACGTGGAATTTCTCCGGGATCTCAGGTCTCCTCCCACGCTCCAAAGATGTACAGAATTGTAGGTTAATTGGCTTGGTATAAATGAAAAATTGCCCCTAGTGTGTGGAAGTTGCTGGTCGGCGAAGACAATGGGTCGAAGGGCCTGCTTCCACGCTGTATCTCTAAACTAAACTAAACTAAACACTAAGCCTTCAAGATGGTAAAGGAGTCAGCCAAGAGAAAGATTTTAAGATTTCCTTATACTTTGTTTTAATGGACCATTGACTTAAGTTACTGCTTTGTGCAGTTTGTCAGATGATTGTTATATATTGTCTGTACAACCCAAGCAGTAATTAGAATGGCAATTAACACATTTTCTCTGTATAATTGTGAAGCTGCTCTAAATTAGAATTGAGTTACTGCCAATAAAATAATAGTTCGTTCCCCTCTGTCATTTGCATTCTATTTCTTTGCCCAGTTTAAGAGTACTGGCTTTTAACAGAATTAAGAGCAGTATGTCTTTGGATAATTACTGCCTCTAAGGAAAAGAATGACTTGCACTTTTCTAACATTGTTTTTAATCCTTCTCAGAACATGCCAAACATAGCCTTTAGATATATAGCCATTGTATTAATCAAGAAAATATTTTAGCCAATTTGAAGACAGCTAGTTCTGAAAATCTGTAAGGTTGAAAGAAAAATTAATATTGCCCAGAAAACTATGATAATTCATCTGTACACTTTTTCAAACTATTGCCTTGGTATCTTTTAATTGAGCTTTTAAGAACAGATGAGACTCTTTCTTAACACTACGTCTAAAGGACAGCGTCTCTGTCACAACAACACTCTCCCAGCACTCCAATGGAGCACAAGAATTTTCCAAGTATATTTATTAGTTATGGTTCCTATTTGATACAATTTTCTACAAATCAGACATTTATAATAAATATTCAGTGAACTAAACTTTGGCATGTGTAGGAAGGAACTGCAGATGCTGGTTTACACTGGTTTACACCGAAGATAGACACAAATAGCGGGAGTAGCTCAGCGGGTCAAGCAGTATCTCCGGAGAAAAGGAATAGGTGACGTTTCAGGTCGAGACCTTTCTTCAGACTGAGAATCAGGGGAGAGGGAAACGAGAGGTATGACACGGTACACTGAACAAATGAATTAAAGATTTGCAATAATTGCTGCCTTTGATTTGTCCTTTTGCACATTCATATGTTCTATGTACCTTTGCATATTTCTCGTTTCGTTCTCCCCTGACTCTCCGTCTGAAGGAAGGTCTTGATCCGAAACGTCATCTATTCCTTTTCTCCAGAGGTGCTGCCTGACCCGCTGAGCTACTCCAACTATTTGTGTCATTTCAGTATGTTTTGGTGTGTTGCACAACTGCTACTCATGCTTTATCGCTATATGATGTGTTGACACTTCCTAACGGGAGTCACCAGAGATGATTCAGAAACAGGAGCCCCAAGCAAATAACAGACCCGTGTTTTGGTATAGTCACCCATTCTCAGAAAATAAAAGAAGCCATCAATGATGCACACCTTCTTGGCTTTACTTAGAGTTTGCATTATCTTTAGTCAATGCCCCACTCCGCATCAGTCCTGTAGTCTATGGTTTGCTTGCCTTCTGCTTTTTTTGGAACTAGCTATATTTGCACGACATGTCATATATACTGGAATCCTCTGTGGATTTCGACTCTGATGGTTTTTCAGAACCCTGTCTAGGCAGTAAAGCATCAGACACTTGACACCAATCAATACTGATTGGATCCCATCAATGCCGGGGGCTTATTCTGCCATCAATCACAGCCCCGCTGGTGGCAGCCTGCTTTTCTGCCAGTCAGCTGATTCTCTTGCCTCTTCCACCCCTCCCCCCCCCCCCCCCCCGTCTCCTCCCACCCCCACCCCTCCAGTCCCACTCACTCCCTTCCCCTTCAACCAACCATCACCATCACTGCCTCTCGTAACGTGATTTGTGCTGGATCAATAGGAGTGGTCAGCTCGCCAAGCCAGACATTCTGCACACAGCCACTGACCACAAGCAAACAAGTAACACACTCAAAGTGAAACCCAATCCTTTGACCGCACCAGGCGGCATGATTAACTGATTTAGCCTCCTTTAGCCATTGGGAGCTGTATACGTTTTCTTTTGCAAACTTGTTCTCTACATAAAATATGATTGCTTTAAAAAAAAATAAATAATGAGCAATGGTATTATAGGATTATGCAGATAATTTATTCTGACTTGTTCAATATTCTTGTAAAAATTAATTAAATCACATCACTCCAGTGACAGAAATTGATGGCTTTTTAATCATCTTGTGATGACTGAATATGCAAGCATTTACTCGGCAACTAAAAACTGAGAAAAGGGTCATTGATTTCTGCCGTTATTATTTTGCATACATTTCCAAGTTTTGCCACATTTTGAAGCCCAGGCATTTAAACGTTGAGAGGCTGTGTTCCATACATGTTTACAACAGTATCAAGTAGCACTTGAGATAGAATGACTCTCCCAGGTGAAGATTGCCCCAAAAATAGACGTTGGAATGGATGAGGAGGTATTGGGAGCCTGATCAAACAGAAGTGTATTAACAATATGGGGGTCACCGTTGACTCGGAACACAATTGGATCTGTTGCATAGGTAGAATGGAAGAAATCCGTGCCGAAGTTACTGATTTAATTAACTTTACCACTAACTTTTATGTTTTATGTTTTATGTTTAAATCTATCGTGTGTTGTGTTCTTTATTTTAGTGTATGGCTGTATGGTGATCACATTTCACTGTGCCATCTGGTACATGTGACAAATAAATGTATCTTGTATCTTTTATCTTGTATCTTGTAACTTTGACCATGCCCTCAAATTCACTTGGACTATCAGTGACTCCAATCTCCCTTTCTTGATCTCCATGTCTTTATCACAGGGGACAATAGACAATAGACAATAGGTGCTGGAGTAGGCCATTCAGCCCTTTGAGCCAGCATCGCTATTCATGGTGATCATGGCTGATCATCCACAATCAGTACCCCGTTCCTGCCTTCTCTCATATCCCCTGACTGCTATCTTTAAGAGCTCTATCTAACTCTCTCTCTTTAAAGCATCCAGAGAATCGGCCTCCACTTCCTTCTGAGGCAGAGAATTCCATGGATTCACAACTCTCTGGGTGAAAAGGTTTTTCCTCTGTTCTAAATGGCCTACCCCTTATTCTTAAACTGTGCCCCTGGTTCTGGACACCCCCAAATTCGGGAACATGTTTCCTCCCTCTAGCATATCTAATCCCTTAATATCTTATATGGTTCAATAATATCCCCTCTCATCCTTCTAAATTCCACTGTATCCAAACACAGTCGACCCATTCTTTCAACATATGACAGTACCGCCATCCCGGGAATTAACCTCGTGAACATACGCTGCACTCCCTCAATAACAAGAATGTCCTTCCTCAAATTTGGAGACCAACACTGCACACAATACTCCAGGTGTGGTCTCACCAGGGCCCTGTACAACTGCAGAAGGGCCTCTTTGCTCCCATACTCAACTCCTCTTCTTATGAAGGCCAAAGTGCCAGCATGTGGGACAGTATCGACCGATGTCTACTATAAATCCATTAACTCCCAAGCACCACATCCTCGCACCCTGGTTCTCACAAAGATGCCATCTCCTAGTCTCAGTGGCGGTGAGAGGACAGAGGCCTTGTATCCTCTTGACCCATAAAGCTTATCGTGTAGGAAGGAAAAGATTCTGATTTAAACCGAAGATAGTCACAAAAAGCTGGAGTAACTCAGCGGGGCAGGCAACATGTCTGGAGAGAAGGAATGGTTGATGTTTCAGTTCGAGACCCTTCTTCAGACTGAAGGGGTCTTGACCCTTAATGGCACCCATTCCTTCTCTCCAGAGATGCTGCCTGTCCCACTGAGTTACTGCAGTCTTTAGTGTCCATAAAGCTTATCCTCCCACCAAGTCAAGAGCACAGTATCTCCACTTTCCTGGAAGCTTGACATCATCCAGGACAAAACGATCCCCTTAATTGGCAACCCATCTCCACCACACTAGATGTTCATTCACTCCAATGTGTATATTATATATTGACAGCACATTCGAAACCCCATCATCTACCAGCATTAGAGACGGAGGTTACAAGTCCTTGCGGTTTCCTATCCAAGGCATTCATCACCCTATCACTTGTTCTAAGTTCTGAATCTCCCTCTCTGATTCTGTACAGGTTTCAGGGTGTATGGGGAGAAGGCAGGAAAATGGGGTTAGGAGGGAGAGATCGATCAGCCACGGTTGAATTGTGGAGTAGGCGTGAAGGGCCGAATGACCTAATTCTACTCCTATTGCTTATGACCTTATGACCTGATGAATTGAGAGGGCATTTATTGAAAATGTAGGAGCACATCATGACAGCTCATTTATCGGAAAGAATGCAAAGATTCAAGAAGATTAAGGTCAGCATAACTTTTAAAGAGCAAGAAGGTGTGAGTAATGAATGCTTTTCTCGCAGCAAAACAAAGAGGTTGACAGATGTTCCAGAATAAAGGTTTCAATTTATTTGAAGTATTGTGACCAGTTTTGTGCCTCATATCTGAGAGGGATATGCTGGCATTGGAAAGTTTCGGAGGACGTTTACGAGAATGTGAATGATTGGGTTAACATGATGAGCGTTTGAAAGCACTGGGCCTGTACTCGCTGGAGTTTAGAAGGATGAGGGAGGGACTTCAGTGAAATACCAAATTGTGAAAGTCCTGGATAAAGTGGATGAGGAAAGGATGTTTCCACTAGTGGGAGAGTGGAGAACCAGAGGCCATAGCCTCAGAATAAAAGGACGTACCTTTAGAAAGGAAATGAAGAGGAATTTATTTCGTCAAAGGGTGGTGAATCTGCGAAAATTCGTTGCCACAGACTGCTGCGGACCATGGAATTCTCTGCCTTAGAAGGCAGTGGAGCCCGATTCTCTGGATATTTTTAAGGTGGAGATTGGCAGGTTCTTGATTAGTATAGGTGTCAGAGATAATGGGGAGAATGCAGGAGAATGGGGTTGTGAGGGAGAGATAGATCAGCCATGATTGAATGGCGGAGTAGACTTGATGGGCCGAATGGCCCAGTTATGCTCATATAACGTGTGATTTATGAACTTATGAAATTTACTTACTGATAGATAATTTGGAAATTCAGCATTCTGGAGTAATGCGGACTTAGAGTTGATTGTGTTTTTGAAGTGAGTAATTTGCATTTATACATTTTGAATATATTGCCCACATTCCTGTGTTTTATTATTCTATGGTTGTTGTATGGAGGCAAAATGGAGACTTGTGAAATCATTGCTATAAATTGTTTGATGGAAAGTCTACACCAAAGCATACAGAGCTAACTGTTAGATGGACTGTGGGAATTTAGTTTAGTTTAGAGATCCAGTGTGGATACAGGCAACTCGGGCTAATTTTTACAATATTAACCAAAGCCAATTAACCTCTAAACCTGCACGTCTTTGGAGTGTGGGAGGAAACTGGAGCACCTGGCGAAAACCCACGCAGTCAAGTTGAGACCGTGCAAACTCCGCGCAGTCAGCAGGGTCCGGGCCAAAGCCAGGTCTCTGGCGCTGTAAGGCAGCAGCTCTACCGCTGCGCCACCGTGCAGCACCAAGCTTGCACATTACAAGGTCTAAGACTCCCAGGAGTGTTGTTTCTCATAAGACAGGGCAGGGGCTTCAAACGGCGTGTGTCTGTGAAGTAGCGTGAGGTATCAGCCGACTGCACAGCAATTTAATCCCCGTGGCTTTCATCCTCGATAGCAGTACTCAAAGGGCATCAATCACCCTATATGGATAAGGAGGCTTGTTTTTCAGCAGTGTATTCTGTGTCTGTTCTGTAAAAGTGTTAGGCCAGTGTCTTTTGTCTTAAGTGCAGGAATGGACAGCAGATGCTGGTTTAAACCGAAGATAGACACAAAAAGCTGGAGTAACTCAGCGAGTCAGGCCGCATCATTGGGAGAAAAGGAATAGGTGACGTTTCGGGTCAAGACCTGAAGATGGGTCTCGACCCGAAACGTCACCTATTCCATTCCCGCAGTGATGCGGCCTGACCCGCTGAGTTACTCCAGCTTTTGTCTCTATCTTTTGACTCTAATCATATTCGTTCTTCAGTCCTTTAGTTCCAGTTCCATAGTTTCTTTGCTTTGATAGTTATGATATGTTCCCATTTTAGTTAAGGTCTGCAGATATTTTAATATCTGCTTTGCTCTGATGCCGTGTAACCATTGTACTTGAATGAAAAGTTTTAAAACCATTGAGAATTCAGTGATCCCTTAGACTGCCAGAATAACATCTTTGACCTGCTTTAAAAATAAGGCTTGCACCTTCCAGGGCATCTTGAAAAGCAGTTTACAGCCAATGAGGCACTTTGGAAATAGAGCCATGCTTGTGATGTGGGACATAGTTATGGAGGCTAATTATCTTTCTGGATGAATGGGTTGAACATCCTACCTATAAGTATCCACTTTGTGAAAAACTGCATCGCTGTGCAGACTTAGATCACAGAATGTATATTTTCTGTCTTCTGAGAGCCCTTCTGTAATAGAGGACACCAGCAAGGTTGCAAAGAGCAGAACAGAAAATGAGAAAAATCTAATTGTGGTTAGCTGATGTCAAGCTTGGGTTTTCAAAGGCTATAGATTGTAGGATTACGTCAAGCACCACTACTTTTATTAACACAGCCAGGAGATTAAAAGGACAGGACATCGTCAAGAGTCATTTTTTTCCTCTAAAATCAAAAAGTACTAATCTTCATAGACTTCTAAATGGTGCTGGATGGTTGTCGGTGAGGAGCTGGACAGTAATCGAATCTCGAGGATCATCTTACAAATATAAACAAGGGTTTTGTTCTGGTGGCTTCCCCTGTTGTTTGAGCATCTTTCCTCCACTCCCGGCCCATTGGATTTCAGGCATCAAAGGTATACACTGCCATGTAGTATGTTCCGTGTAGCACCTCTCCAAATATGTCAAGGGAAGACCAGGCAGTTTAGTTTAGTTTAGAGATACAAAATGGAAACAAGCCGTTCGGCCCATCGAGTCCACGGCGACCAGTGATCCCCGAACATTAACATTTTCCTACACACACTAGGGATAATTTACAATGATATCATGCCAATTAACCTACAATGGGTGGGAAATGGAGTTAATGGGAGAAATTTTCACTGAAGAGTCAGTTGCTTTACTCTGATCTTTTACCAATTTACTGGGTTCCCCGAGGACAATAGATAATAAATACTAGTTGGACGTACACTGTTCCATGATTGTCATTGCATGATGTATGACAGATGTGCCAGAGCAATTGAAGGGAATCATTTCTAGTGTGACATTCCCCATTGCAGTCTTTCCAAGGGATCCTGCACATTCGTCCCATCAGTCACTGTGTAAATGATATCTCTCACTGCAGTTTTTAACCCTAAAACTACAATTAACCAGACGGGAATCACAAAGTAGCATTAAGGCCGGAAACTGTTTCCCACTTGAGCCACAAACATGTCTCCGTTACAGCAATTGATGCTATTCTTAATCTACAACCATAATAGTGCGAGTGATCAATAAATTACAGCTCGCCCTGTGAACCTTGTGTATGTTTGTTATGTTGGGGTCACTTCCAGGGCAGAAACTCTTTCCTTTTAACTAGTGAGTTCAACGTGGCAAATTATCCCGAGATACTTAGGATCGTTATGAAGCAAAGTTTGACTGGGTCACATGATGAGGTATGGGAGTGGGAAGGAGAGTTAAGATGTTTGGTAACTGGGAGATTGCGGCGGCAAACACTAATTCCATCCTACACACTAGAGACAATTTATAGAAGCCAATTAAGCTCCAAACCTGGGAGGAAATCGGAGCGCCTGGAGAAAACCCACGCGGTCACAAACTCCATACAGTCAGCACCTGTAGTGAGGATCGAACTCAGGTATCTGGTGTTGTAAATCAGCAACTCTACTGCTGCGCCACCATGCCGCCTCCCAGCTGTTCAGGGTTTTTCAGCTGCTCAAAGGCTACGGTCTGTTCTGTCCCATTCATATGGTCCTGCTCAAGTGAGAGCTAGATAGGGCTCTTAAATTTAGCGGAGTCAGGGGATATGGGGAGAAGGCAGGAACGGGGTACTGATTGGGGATGATCAGCCATGATCACATTGAATGGCGGTGCTGGCTCGAAGGGCCAAATGGCCTACTCCTGCACCTATTGTCTATTGTCTGTTGTCTATTGCTGGGCCTCATCATTTCCAGGATGTTTACCTTCTGGGACCAAATCAAATAAGTGTACTGTACAGCTAACCAGGCATCTCCGCAATGGATGCAGGTGCAGAGCTGTACTCAGCAACTTCCAGGCTACGGTCCTCTGCCAATTTAATCACATCCTGTCAATTGAATATGTCAGATAAACCTGATGGTCTAAATCACTATTGCATTGATAATGGTGGAACGGGAATGGTAGCATTGTGGTTAAATTGATGGAAATGAAAATAAACTGCAGATTTTGAAAAGTAGAAACAAAAACAGAAAATGCTTGTACAATCTTCCTCCTTGTACAATCCACTGCACCACCAGATTTTGGATCGCCAACAAAGTTATTGATCAATCCATTTGCATTCTCATCCAAAATTCAAAGTGCTGGAGTAGCTGATCAGGTTGGGCAGCACCTGTGGAGGGAATGGGCAGCCTTCAGCCTGAAGAATGGTCCCAACTGAAACATCACCTGGCCATTCCCTTCAGAGATGCTGCTTCACCTGCTGAGTTTCTCCAGCACTTTGTGTTTTGCGCAAGGTTCCAGCATCTGCAGTTTCTTGTGTCTATATTCTCATCCTTACGTGATCTATATATATATGACAATCAACATATATATGGTTCAGCGGTAGAATTGCTGCCTTAAAGCACCAGAGACCCAGGTTAGAACCTGATTGTGGGTGCTATCTATATGGAGTTTGTTCGTTTTCCTCGTTGCAGAGTGGGTTTTCTCTGGGTGCTCCAGTTACTTCGCACATTCCAAAGACGTGCATGTTTGTAGGTTAATTGGCTTCAGTAATTTGTTAATTGTCCTTAGTGTGTAGGATAGAGCTAATGTACGGGATGATAGCTGGTCAGCGTGGACTCAATGCGCTGTTTCCATGTTGTTTCTCTAAAGTCTATAGTGTAAACTAAAGGGCCTGTCCTACAAGCATGCAACTCTCTGCGATGAACGCGATCAAACTAGAAGCGGGGGCCGTGCAGAGGTTGGGTGATCCCCTGTACAGGGCCGTTCCCACCAGCATGCACCTGCATGCGGCAAGCGCGACCATACCGGCAGCAGGGGCCGCGCGGAGGTCGGGTAAGTGGCGCACCACGGCGCAAAGTGAGGCGAACCTGGAGCGAAGTCTAAGGTAAGTTCGCAAGGACAGAGAGGGGGCACACAGAGAGGGGCACAGAGGCACACACACACACACAGGGCCACGGAGCCACACGCATAGAGGGTAACGGAGGCACCTACAGATAGGTTCACGGAGGCACGATGTCGGGGCGGTGTGCAATGCGTCGAGGCGACTGCGAGCCGACAAGCTGTTGCCGCGCGGAATTTTTGAACATAGTCAGTTTTTCGGAGCCCCGCACGATGTCGGGAAGAACTCCGCACAATTCCGCATGGCTCCGGCGATCGAAGTGGGACCGGCCCCGCGACGCCGGACGACTCAAGCGACCACGTTAGGTCGCGCTAATCGCATAGAGTTGCATACTTGTAGGACAGGCCCTTTAGTCATCCTCATCACAATGGACCTCCTAGGGAGAGGAAGATACAGACTTATATTCAACTTCGTTGAAGCTTTTCTTAAAAATTCCCTTTTAGTTTATGCTTTGCCTATGTTCAACCAATTATCCCGCTGCTCTAAATAAGCAGTTCTTTCAATATTTTCTGCATGTTATTGATATTCATTAAATGTATGATGTTGAAAAGATGTTTCAAACAGATTTTTCATGTCTTTACAAATCAATAAAATGCCAGAACTATGCCCTCGTGCATTATATTTCTGAATATATTAAAGAGTGATTATTTTAAAGCCTCGCACACTTGGATCAACTTTCAAGATCAACAAACTTTCAGTGGCACTGAAAAATCTTCACATAGAGGAGGGGGTTTTAGTGAACTAGTACAAAAAACTGGTTAGGCCTCAACTGGTTAGGCATCACGCTTTTGGAACGATATGAAAGCCAAGACGGAGAGGGCAAAACAGATTTACTAGAATGGTTTCTGGGAGGAGAAGCTTTCTGGAGAAGCTGGTGATCTTATAGACAATAGACCATAGACAATAGACAATAGGTGCAGGAGTAGGCCATTTAGCCCTTGGCCAGCACCACCATTCAATGTGATCATGGCTGATCATCCCCAATCAGTACCCCATTCCTGCCTTCTCCCCATATACCCTGACTCCGCTATTTTTAAGATCCCTATTTAGCTCTCTCTTGAAAGCATCCAGAGAACCTGCCTCGACCGCCCTCTGAGGCAGAGAATTCCACAGACTCACCACTCTCTGTGAGGAAAAGTGTTTCCTCGTCTCCGTTCTTCTTAAACTGTGGCCCCTGGTTCTGGACTCCCCCAACATCGGGGACATGTTTCCTGCCTCTAGCGTGTCCAAGCCCTTAACAATCTTATATGTTTCAATGAGATTCCCTCTCGTCCTTCTAAACTCCAGAGTGTACAAGCCCAGCTGCTCCATTCTCTCAGCATATGACAGTTCCGCCATTCCGGGAATTAACCTTGTAAACCTACGCTGCACTCCCTCAATAGCAAGAATGTCCTTCTCCTTGAAACAGGGAGATTTAATACAGGTGAACAAGATGGAGATTGCTTTAGATGAGGTAAATAGGGAGAAGCCCTTCCCGTTAACAGATGGTTTGGGAACCAGGCACAAAGATTTTACATTTGGGGCAAAAGATACAAAGGGGATAGGAAGCGTTATATTCAGAGAGTAATTATGATCTGAAACTTATTGCACCTGGGTGTGGTGAAGCCAAAGTTAATCAGTTCTTTTAAGAGGGAATTGCATGAGCCCTTGCGAAAAAGCATAAATTGTAGGGTAATTTTGGTAGAGCAAGTGAAAGGGACTGAAGGGATTTTTCCATGAAATTTCAGCATAAAGTTGATCGGCTTAATAGCCATTTTCTGGGCTGTAGCTTAACCAGGTCAGTTTTCATGAAAGGCCCGCGTTCAATGTGCTGGCATGCCAAACTGACCATGCTGGGTATCAATGAGATGACAGCTGACTTAAAAAAGTTAATGGCATCAAGTACTGACCAGCGATGTTAAAACATAAATGCAGGGTAAATGACGAATAGGCATTGCTCTGTACGGTTAACTCTATCCTTAGATGTTGAGGATTTGCAGCATTGAATCTGCTGAGGACTTCCATCACTTTCTCTTTTTATTTCAAATTTCTACCATCTGCAGTTTTTTACATTTTGCTTAATGTCATCATCTACCCCTTAGTTTATTGCAGACAACTTACTAGTTGAAGACTTACTGCTCCTTGAAAATGGAAAATTTACCAAATCGTGAAGGAATGGTTGGGAGATGGAACATAATTGATGTCCTTCCAAACAATCAGATGAGTGCTCTGAAAGGCTTCCATTTGCTCTGTGTTATGCCTTCATCACTGTAGCCTGCTGTCACACTACAAACCACAGATTATCAGGGGGCCCCATGCCATTGTAGGTTACACCTTTATTAGAGGAGACTTGATCATGTTCAAAAATGCAACAAGAACCTCCGCACTTTGGGAGCAGAATTCTGATGTCATCTTGGTAGAGAAAAACAGCCATCGAGAACCAGAGGACATAAGTTTAAGGTGAGGGGGGAAAGCTTTAATAGGAACTTATTCACACAAAAGGTGGGTGGGTGTATGGAACGAGCTGCCAAAGGAGGTAGTTGAGGGAGGTACTATTGCAACGTTTGAGAAACATTTAGACACGTGCATGAATAGGACAGGTTTTAAAGGAATACTAGACTAAGTGGGACCCGTTGGGTCCCATGTTCACACAGGAGGGCTGGTCCCCCAACACAATATTCCACCTCTCCACCAATTCCAATATTGGTGGCCAGTGGGGGAGGGGCTTTCTGGAGCGCTGGTATGGGTGTTGTGGGCCGAAGGGACTGGTTTCCAGAGGGCTAGTATGGACATTGTAGTCCGAATGGATTCTTGGGCTGGCAGCTCAGTCACTCAGGCCTGGTGGGCTGGCAGCTCAGTCACTCAGGCCTGGTGGGCTGGCAGCTCAGTCACTCAGGGCTGGTGGGCTGGCAGCTCAGCCACTCAGGGCTGGTGGGCTGGAAGCTCAGTCACTCAGGGCTGGTGGGCTGGTAGATCAGTCACTCAGGGCTGGTGGGCTGGCAGTTCACACACGGCTATTCCTTGAAATAGCATTTCAAGCAGAGTGCAGGCCACCACATTCAATTTCATAGCATTTCAGGCAGAGTGCAGGCCACCACATTCAATTTCATAGCATTTCAGGTAGAGTGCAGGCCACCACATTCAATTTCATAGCATTTCAAGCAGAGTGCAGGGCACCAAATTGACAAACAACTCATTGCATTGTCATTAAGGGCTAACAAATCATTTATTGCAAGTACATTGCAGACTCACAGTTCAGTTGATTCACAGCTTAGAATCACAGTTGTGGTCTCTCCCTCGCGATCTTCCAGAGTGACTGACTCTTGTCGAGGCATCCGGGGTTTTATAGTCCTGCCACTCCCAGAAGGGGCGTTATCTTCATCGTGGTGATTGACAGGCGAGAGGACCAATCAGCTGATCTCAAGGTTTTTTAAATACTCACAACTTTTTTATTTTTCATCGATTGGAAAAATTCTCAGGGCTGCCTCAGCGGAGGAGGACTGTGAGTAAGATTGCCCAAAATCATAGTGATACGTTTAGTTATATAGATGGGCCAAATAGAGGCAGGTGCGACTACGGTAGATGGGACATGTTGGTCAGTGTGGGCAAGTTGGGCCGATGGGCCTGTTTCCCCACTGTATGACTCTATAAATCTAAATGTACCATTGAATTAACCTTTTTAATCCTATGTTTGTCAATGTTTTATGTTTAATAATGTGTCCAATTGCAAAAAAAAAAACATATTCTGTTATTTTCAATGGTTTCTTACTCTTTCCTTGAAATTTGTTGCCATATATCTGGTGTTAGCAACATTGAAAGGACCAATTTCTAATCTCGACAGATTAGGCAGGGTTATGGAACAGACACCACTGGGTTACCAGGACACTAAAGCATCAAAAGGACTAAAGATGCTGGGATTTCAAGTGAAGGATGACGACGTTTTCTTTTCCTACAGTGCATTCATAACTCCTTTCACATTTGATTTGGGATTGGAGAGAACACATTTGCATGATTTAATCAGAGCAATTTAATTAGAGTCATTGTCAATTTGAGACAAATGTAGCTCAAAGTAAACAGGTCTTCAAATTCTGAGATCAGTCTGTGTTTGTGGTGCAGCGCTGTTTAGTGAATTGTGGGGGGCTTCAAAAATGGCCTAGTATTTTTGTGTATGTGCCAACGTGAGTGTGAGTGTGAGTGTGCACTTGTAATGTATGCGTACGATATGCACTCACCTATGTAGTCTGTGCATGTGTGTATGTTTGCATGTGTGCATCTGTGTGTGTATGTCTGTATGCATGTGTATGTGTGCATCTGTGTGTGTGTGTGTGCGCGCAATTGTGCGTGAGTGTGTGCATGCATGTGTGTGTGTGCATCTGTGTGTGTGTGTGCATCTGTGTGTGTGTGTGTTTACATGCGCATCTGCGTGTGTGTGCATGCATATGTGTGTGTGCATCTGTGTGTGTGTGTGTTTACATGCGCATCTGCGTGTGTGCGCGTGTGTGTGTGTGTGTGTGTATCCGTGTGTGTGTGTGTGTGTGTCTGTGCATACAACGTACGTAAGCACGTGCGCATATGTGCACAACAATGCATATGTGCGCACATGCTTATTTTTGCAAGTGTGTGTGCGTTTGTGTCTGTGTGTGTGCGTCTGTGCATGTGTGTGTTTGGCGTGTGGGCATGTGTCTAAACGCTATCATTATCTGGAAATATGCACCTGAACGTCACTTCCGACAATAACTGCCACAGTAAGGCAAGGGAAACACCAAGCTGATAACAGATGTTATCAGTGTAGTTAAATTGCTGAGCTTGTCTGGGGGGAAATTCCCTCTGGAAAACAAATAGAGACATAACAGTTTGACACTTACTTCTGAATGCTTTCTCCTTTTATTTTCAAGGGGGCTCCAGGACTACACTGGGTTAGACATGGAGCAAGCGTTGTTTTTATAAACCTCAGGCCACAATGAAACCCTATCCCTTGCTCTATTGAATGCTGGAATCAAGTAAAATGCATTGCAATAGATTAAAACAACTGTATCCCAATTCTGAGATAAGCTATAAATCAATACCAGTGTCTTAGGCAGAAGAGCACATACCCTGACAGCATTCTGGCCACACAGCCTGTTTTCAGTTGTCCGCGACAACAATCTAACAGGCCGTAGAGCCCATGTGATAGCAAGTGAAGCATGGCCCTTGCTACCTCAGCTTTCTGCTGGAATTGGATAGTATGGATCTGTCCAAGGGGAAGGGACGTTGAATTGTTTGGCAGACGCTTGTGATCAAAGAGGACGTTTTTTGAGAAGGTGGAGAATTTTCATTTCATTGATTTATTCACGGAACCTGAGGATCAATGGCAAAACCAGCATTTAGTAGACTTCCCAAATCACCCTCATGATCAAAGCCTATTTCAGAGCACAGTTAAAAGTAATCTATGTTTCTGGAGTCACAGAGAAACCTGACCAGATCAAGGCATTGGCAAATATTTTTTTTACACGAGTTAAATAGTTCATGATTAGCTAATTGTCAAAATACAAGATTGTAATTCCAGATTATATAATTATCTGAAATGGGACTGAAGTGGATATAGTGGGACTATAGTGATCAGATCATAAGTAACTAATAAATTGATACTGGTTCTGTAGATAATGCCTCACATCTATAGTTCAGTCTCATCCCGGTTACTCCCTATTCTTCCCTCTATCATCAGGCAAAAGGTAGCGAAGGGTGAAAATGCATACCTCCAGATTCAGATGCAGTTTCTTCCCAGCTGCTATCAAGCAACTGAACCGTCTTCTCACAAGATAGAGACCTCCCATCTACCTCCTTGGACAGCTTTGAACAATCTATAATCAGACTTTTTCAGACTTTATCTTGCACTAAATGTTATACCCTGTATGCTGGATCTGTACACTGTAGATAGCTTGATTGCAATCAAGTAATAGTCTTCTCACTGACTGGATAGCACACAACAAAAAGCTATCACATGTACCGCAATACAGTGACAATAACTAAACTAAACTAAAAAATTGGAAGTAGTGCAAAAGCTAACTGTGAGACCATGATGAAGCCTGACTAATGAGAAATATTAGAAACCACCATCCAAAGTCAAGAAAATTATGAGCCTGGATTATTCCATTATAATTAATGGGTGCTGAACTAGGAATCATCGTAATTCCATTATAATTCAGTGGGTGTGGACCGAGGAACCATCAGTTAAAAATGATAACCATATAACCATATAACAATTACAGCACAGAAAACAGGCCCTCTCGGCCCTTCCAGTCCATGCCGACCATTTATTTTCCCCTAGTCCCATCTACCTGCACTCAGACCATACCCCTCCATTCCCTTCCCGTCCATATACCTATCCACTTTACTTTTAAATGTTAAAATCGATCCTGCCTCCACCACTTCTGCAGGGAGATCATTCCACACAGCCACCACTCTGTGAGTAAAGAGTTCCCCCTCATGTTACCCCTAAACTTCTGTCCCTTAATTTTCATGTCATGCCCTCTTGTTTGAATCTTCCCTACCCTCAATGGGAAAAGCTTATCCACGTCAACTCTGTCTATCCCTTTCATCATTTTAAAGACCTCAATCAAGTCCCCCCTTAACCTTCTGCGCTCCAAAGAATAAAGACCTAACTTGTTCAACCTTTCTCTGTAACTTAGTTGCTGGAACCCAGGAAACATTCTAGTAAATCTCCTCTGTACTCTCTCTATTTTGTTGACATCCTTCCTATAATTAGGCGACCAAAATTGTACACCATACTCCAGAATTGGTCTTACCAATGCTTTGTGCAATTTTAACATTACTTCCCTACTCCTATATTCAATGCTCTGATTTATAAAGGCCAGCACACCAAAAGCTTTCTTTACCACCCTATCTACATGCGATTCCACCTTCAGGGAACTATGCGCAGTTATTCCTAGATCCCTCTGTTCCACAGCATTCCTCAATTCCCTACCATTTACCATGTACGTCCTATTTTGATTTGTCCTGCCAAGATGTAGCACCTCACACTTATCAGCATTAAACTCCATCTGCCATGTTTCAGCCCACTTTTCCAAATGGCCCAAATCTCTCTGTAGACTTTGAAAATCTTCTTCATTATCCACAACACCACCTATCTTAGTATCATCTGCATACTTATTTATCCAATTTTCCATCCCATCATCCAGATCATTGATGTACATGACAAACAACAGTGGACCCAACACAGATCCCTGAGGCATCCCACTGGTCACCGGCTTCCAACCTGACAAACAGCCAAGCACCATTACTCTCTGACATATCCCATTCAGCCACTGTTGAATCCATCTTGCTACTCCGCCATTAAAGATTGAACCTTCTTAACCAACCTTCCATGGGGAACCTTGTCAAAGGCCTTACTGAAATCCATATAGACATCCACTGCTTTACCCTCATCAATTTCCCTCGTAACCTCTTCAAAAAATTCAAGAAGGTTTGTCAAACATGACCTTCCAGGCACAAATCCATGTTGACTGTTCCTGATCAGACCCTGTTTATCCAGATGCTTATATATATTATCTCTAAGTATCCTTTCCATTAATTTGCCCACCACTGACGTCAAACTAACAGATCTATAATTGCTAGGTTTGTTCTTTGAACCCTTTTTAAACAATGGAACAACATGCGCAGTACGCCAATCCTCCGGCACTATTCCCGTTTCTAATGACATTTGAAATATTTCTGTCATAGCTCCTGCTATTTCTACACTAACTTCCCTCAATGTCCTAGGGAATATCCTGTCAGGACCTGGAGACTTATCCACTTTTATATTTTTCAAAAGTGTCAGTACTTCCTCCTCTTTGAATCTCATAGTTTCCATAGCTACTCTACTTTTTTCCCATACCTCACAGAGTTCAATATCCTTCTCCTTGGTGAATACCGAAGAAAAGAAATTGTTCAATATCTCCCCCATCTCTTTTGGCTCTGCAGATAGCTGTCCATTCTGGCTCTCTAATGGTCCAATTTTATCCCTCGTTATCCTTTTGCTATTAATATAGCTGTAGACACCCTTTGGATTTACTTTCACCTTTCTTGCCAAAGCAACCTCATATCTTCTTTTAACCTTTCTAATTTCTTTCTTAAGATTCTTTTTACATTATTTATACTCCTCTAGCACCTCATTTACTCCATGCCTCCTATAATTATTGTAGATATCTGTCTTTTTTCGAAACAAGTGTCCAATTTCCCTTGAAAACCATGGCTCTTTCCAATTTTTACTATTTCCTTTCAACCGAACAGGGACACAAAGATTCTGTACTCTTACAATTTCCCCTTTAAATGTCCTCCATTTCTCTTCTACATCCTTCCCATAAAACAAAATGTTCCAATTCACTCCTTTTAAATCCTTACACATTCCCTCAAAGTTAGCCTTTCTCCAATCAAAAATCTCAACCCTAGGTCCAGTTCTGACTCTCCATAATTGTATTGAAACTAATGGTATTGTGATCACAGGTCCCGAAGTGCTCACCAACACATACCTCCGTCACCTGACCTGCCTCATTTCCTAACAGGAAGTCCAGCACTGGCCCTTCTCTGGTTGATACCTTTATGTATTGCTGCAAAAAACTATCCTGCACACATTTTACAAACTCCAAACCATCCAGCCCATTTACAGAATGTGTTTCCCAGTCTATTTTTGGAAAATTGAAATCTCCCACAATCACTACCTTGTGCTTACTACTAATATCTGCTATCTCCTTACATATTTGCTCTTCCAATTTTCGCTCCCCATTTGGCGGTCTATAATACACCCCTAAATGTGTTCCCACTTCTCAGTTCCACCGAAATAGCCTCCCAGACGAGCCCTCTAATCTATCCTGCCAAAGCACTGCTGTAATATCTTCTCTGACAAGCAATGCAACCCCTCCACCTCTGGTCCCTCCAATTCTATCACACCTGAAGCAACAAAATCCTGGAATATTTATCCTGGAAGTTTCCAATCACAGCCCTCCTGCAACCATGTTTCACTGATTGCCACAACATCATATTTCCAGGTATCAATCCAGGCTCTAAGTTCATCCACCTTTCTTACAATGCTCCTAGCATTAAAATATACACATTTTAGAAACACACCATTACTTATTCTCTGTTTATTATCCTTTTCCTCTTTCTTGCCTACATTTGGGTCCGAGTGCTTCCCTTCTCTGCCTCTTGCCCCACACCCTGTCCCCTGTCCCCTGCCCCACACCCTGATAAATGAGAATTGTTGAACAAAACACTGGAGGCACTCAGCAAGTCATGCCGCATTTGTGGAGGGAATGGATAGATGACGTTTTGGTCGGGAATTTTCTTGGAGAATGGGGGAGAAAGCTGGAAAAGAGAGATGGGGAGTGGGATGAGGCCTAGCAAGTGATAGGTGGATACAGGTGAGAGGGTTTGGTTGGCAGATGGGTGGAGCAGGTGACCAAAGGCCAGAGGTGAAAAGGAGACAAAATTGTGTCATATAAGGAGAGAAGAGGGGGACTGCGAAATATAAAACTGGAAGGATGGATATGGGTGGAAAGGGACGGGGGGGAGAAAGAGAGATGTGGTAAAATTGTTAACTGGTATCAGAAAATGTAAAAAAATTATCACGCAAAGTGAATATTTATTGAAATGTAATCCTTGAAAATAAAATCTCTGGACTCATTTAAGGAACAATCGGTAATAGTAATTGATAAAAAGAGTAAGCATCACTTGAGGTTTCAGATACCAGTACAATTTGAAGCATTACTAGATCAATTATTATTCAGTATTGGCCTTGCAGATGCGAGTTTCAGAATACAATGTTAAATCGATATTGAGTAACAGACAATTATTGTCAGATTTATTATCAATTAAAATCCCTGTCTGTACTTTGTGAACCAATTCACTTGATGGCCTGAGTGAGTAAAAGCATGTGCCCACCGATCCCTGAACAATGCAGACCAGAACATCTCGCATTATCAAGCCAGCCCATGCTAAATTTATTTGCAGCAAGTTGCCCAGCAGGTTCAAGGTTTGTTTTGATATCATCACCTTGTTGCCACTTTTGTTAAAATGCCTTTGATTGTATGGCTTTGGGAATAGAACAGAGAAGCAATGGGCGGCAGAGTGGCGCAGCTGGTAGAGCTGCTGCCTCAAAGCACCAGAAGCTCAGTTTGATTCTGACTTTGGGTATTGTTTAGGTGGAGTTTGCACGCTCTTCCAGTGACCATATGGGTTTCCTCCTGCATCCCAAAGACGTGTGGGTTTGTAGGTTAATCGGCCACTGTAAATTGCCCCTGGTGTGTAGGGAGTGGATGACAAAGTGGGATGGTGTGAATGGGTGATCGATGGATAGTGCGGACTCAGTGGACAAAAGGCCTGTTTCTGCGTTGCTTTGCTAAACTAAACTAAATTAAACTAAACTAAACTAAACCAAACGAAATTGAGATTAATTTCTGCGTGGCTCTTTCATATATGAGCTTTGTAAATTTTGTCCACTTTTGATATCCTCATATGAGTATGAAAAATCATTTAGGTGATTTCATGATATATCTCAAAGGTGTGATGCTGCAGCCAAAGTTATTGGACGTCTTTTAGTTTGGCATTTGTTTATATGGGAAAATGAAACAGTACAGATCAAGAACAGGGTCTTCAGCCCATGATACTAAGACTATCACTTATCTACCTGCACATAACCAATATACCTCCATATGGATTAAGTGTATATCCATATGCCTCTCCAAATTATTTTAAATACCACTAACGTATCTGCTTCAACCACCACCCCCGACAGCACGTTCCAGGCACTCCCCACCCTCTGTGTAAAAAAACTTGCTCTCCACATCTCCTTTAAACTTTTCCCCTCCAGGATTAGCAATGCCCTCCAGGATTAGATTTTTCCATCCTGGGAATAAGAATCGGACTGTCGACCGTATCTATGTCTCTCATAATTTTAAATACTTCCAGGTCTCCCCGCAACCTCTGGTGTTCCAGAAAAAGCAATCCAAGTCTGTCCAACCTCTCTCTGTGGCTATTACCCCCTAATCCAGGCATAATTCTGGTAAAACTCCTGCAATGAGGCGACCAGACTGCATACAATACTCCATATGTGGCCTAACCAAAGTCCTATAAAGCTGCATCGTGACTTATGGACTCTTATACTCAAAGCCCCGACCTATGGAAGTAATCATGCCATTCTTTATCACGCTATCTACTTGTGTTGCCACTTTCAGTGAGTTATGGACAATTACCTCCAAATCCCTCTATATATCAACGATATTAAAGGTGATGCCATTAAATGTATATTTTCCCCGCTCGTTTAATCTCCCAAAGTGCAACACCTCACGCTTGCTTGAATTAAACTCCATCTGCCATTTCTCTATCCTCTTCTGTAGCTGTTCTACAATATATCCCGCTGTATACTTTGACAGCCTTCCTTGTATTCCATGACCCCCACAATCCCCCCAGCAGTTCCAGCACAGATCCCTGCGGAGCTCCACTGGCCACAAACACCAGCCTGAATATTGTCCTTCGTCCACTACCTTCTGTTTTCTATCAGTGAGCCAGTTCCAAATCCATACGTCCAAGTCACTATAAATCCCGTGCATCCTAATCTTCTGGATAGGCCTACCTTGGGGGGGGGGGGGGGGGGGGGGGGGGACGACTTTATCAGATGCCTTACTAAAATCCATCGTAATTAAAATCTTTGATATAATTCTTCCTACCAACTGCATAAGCTGATATTTTCCCACTTTCTGCCATCTTCTTATGCATCAACTTAATACGTCTATGTCCTTTTACAGGCATTTTGCCATATGTCATATGCCTTCTTTATCACACTATCTACTTGCCTTGCCACCTTCAGGGAAGTATGGACAAGGACCCCAAAATCCCTCTGTATATCAATGATGTTAAAGGTGATGCTGTTAATTGTATATTTTCCCCATACATTTCTCACAACTCACCTGGCCATGTTACACTCAGTCTCTCCAAGTCATTGATATTAATTATGAATTGCTGAGTCCATTACTCATCCCTGTATCCACATCACTTCATTCAACAATAGTTGAGTTCCTCATGTTGTTTACTCTGAACTAGCTGTACCTCAACTCTTGTTTTCTCAACATTTAATCTCTCCATGCAAAATTCCATATGTTTAAGGGACGTGAAGGAAACGAAGTAGGATATTCATTCATGTTCATAAATTCATAAGTTCCAGGAGCAGAATAAGGCCATTCGGCCCATCAAGTCTGCTCTGCCATTTAATCATGGCTGATCCCTCTCAACCCCATTCTCCTGCCTTCCCCCCATAACCCCTGATGCCTCTACTAATCAAAAATATGTCAATCTCTGCCTTAAAAATATCCATTAACTTGGTCGCCACAACCTTCTGTGCAATGAATTCCACAGATTCACCACCTTCTGACTAAAGAAATTCCTTCTCATCTCCTTTCTGAAGGTGCGTCCTTTTATTCTGAGACTATGGCCTCTGGTCCTAGACTCTCCCATTAGTGGAAACATCCTCTCCACATTCACTCTATCCAGGCCTTTCTCTCCACGGTAAGTTTCAATTAAGTCCCCCCCCCCATGCTGCTAAACTCCAGCGAGTACAGGCCCAGTGCCTTCAAACGCTCATCAGTTGTTAACCTAATCATTCCTGGAATCATTCATCAATCATTCATAATCACATAATTCATCAATCGTTTATTAGCATTTCTCTATTCATCTCAGTGGTCCTCTGTACCATACTCCCTCCCCTCTCTACTGTAGCATTGTAACCTGCATAAAGTTGGTAGAACCCAAACATTGGCTAAGTCAGGAATGGTAAAGCATCCCTCTTCGGTATTGTGTTACTTTTATGGAGACATTAGGAAGATGATATATAATGTATCTGTCATTGTATTATTCCTGTGGGGACATTAAGATTTGGAGGAAATACTTGCTGCCAGGAATACAGCAAAACATACCCGAGGGTGAATCCTTCTGAGCAAAGTGGTTGTGACTGCAGAAATGACTTTGGATATTGCTGATTGACTCTTGTAAATGGTTCGGTTTGCTGAGCCTCATATGGTGCTGGTAACGTGAACACAAATCTTGTAGTCACTTTCATTGACACTAGGTGAAAACCTGAATTTCTAAATCTTCTTTTAGCTTTTCGTTCTGCAATTACCTCAGCTAAATCTGAATGCCAGCAAGATTCAGACAGATCAATAAATGCTAAAGGAAGCCAGCATCTATAGTTCCTAGTTTCTACATTCTCCTTAAGAATTCTTTACTTTGAGAGTGGTTACGTTCCACCTATAAACCTGCCATTTATAAAGTCCCTTTCAAATCTCAGAATGTGCCAAAGCACTTTGACACATTAGACACATAGAAGTAAGAACAGGAGACAATATGCACCTTCATGTCTACCCCATCATATGCTTTTTCAAGCCTGTTCTCTTGATCCTTGAGTCCGCTTTAGTTCAAACAATTGCCTATTTTAGTCTTCAAAGTATGCAATAATTCAGCTGCCACCTCTCTCTGGAAAGGAGAATTCCAAAGATTCATGAGTTTCTATGAGGGGAAATTCATCTTCATCTTAAATTCCTTCATCTTCATTCCTTATTCCCATATTATGTTCCTTGCTTCAAGATTCCCCCAGATCTACTTTGTTAAGCCCCATCAAAACCTTGTCACAGCCAATAAAGCACTTTTGAAGATCGTCACTTCTTTAGAAAATGACAAAATAGTAGCAAAATAGTGCTTTGCTCTAGCAAACCCAACGACCGATATGTTGCAGAAAAATTACTACAAATGGAAGAGGATATTGAGCCCATCCAATACATTTTTTTTCACAAATATCTAGATAAGGTTAAATTGCTTTTAAATGTCACCGAGCAGAGGTGGAAGCAGAAATAATTAGTAGGGTGATGGCAAGGAAGGATTACACGAGGGCAATCTGGAAGAGGGAGGTTTCGATTGAGAGGAAAAATCCCATGGAGGCATTTAAGCATACAAATGAGAGCTTTATCATTAGTCAATAGCCAATAGGCAACAGTGTTTTTATTGTCACATATGTTAATTGTTAACACAATGACACTTTTTTCCTTACAAACATTTAAGTAGAGTATCACCATACCACCGATCCTCAATTGGCAAGTGTATAGGAATAATCTATTGAGCCACTTCCAAAGGCAGCATGTTTTGGCACCATGTTCAAAGTCCATGCTCTAGCTGTTATGAGCAGTGCCTGTTCCAGGCAAGTGCCAGGCTTTTGCAGGCCTCCAGCCATCTCCTTCCTTACCATCTCCTTGCCCGTCAACCTTTGTTCTCCGGGTTGGCTCCCGCAGCCGACCACAGGGGTGCGATAGGCCAGCCCCCTGTTCCCTCTCCTCACCTACCGGCCTTGTTCCTTGCCAAGATCACGCTACTCTAATGGCATTGAAAGATTGGAAAAACCATATATCGCAGATGTTAGTGGTTGTGTAGATTTAGGAGCAGCGACAGCAGAGGTTGGAAGAGCTATTCACACAGCAAGGCTGGTGGGATGCTGGTGGGAGGCAATCGTTGTTATTATTGAGTCTGGAGGTAAAACAGACATGAATTATGGTTTGAACAGTCAATGTCTGAGCTGGCAGCAAATGCAGGTAATGTCATGGCCTTCTTACTAAATTAGGTGGGGAGACAAAACCCTTGCTGAGGATGGAACAGACTGTTATTCTGAATATGTTGCTTCAGCCTGAGGCTCTGGTTGGGAATGAGTTGGTATGGTTTTAGAGTTCTCACGCTTTGAGGTGCATCTAATGTCTATTTGACTATTCTGGTAGTTTACATTTGTTGTCATTTTACAGTCCACAATTCTCATTAATTTGTCAACTTTAGTGTCTTTGGCAAATTCAGAATTATGTCCAGATTATATCCATACAGAAATTAAAGCAGCTTAATACTGAGATCTGCGGGGCATGTTGCATTTCATCCACTTTAGTCCAAGAACCTTCCCTTATGAATGCATAGAGTATTTTACCCAGAGTAGGGGAATTAAGAACCATAGGACATAGGTTTAAGGTGAGGGGGGAAATATTTAATATGAATTTTTGAGGGGCATCTTCTTTACACAAAGGTTGGTAAATATATGGAACGAGCTAATAGAGGAGTTAGTTGAGGCAGGTATGATCACAATTTGAAAAACATTGGACGGGTACACAGATAGAATAGGTTTTGAAGGATATCAGGGATTATAGAGAGAAGGCAGAAGAGAATAGGGTTGAGAGGTAAAGATAGATCAGTCTTGATTGAATGGCGGAGTAGACTTGTTGGGCTGAATGGCCTAATTCTGCTCCAATAATTTATGAACATATGAACATAATATGAGTCTACATAGGTAGGTGGGACAAGTTGGGCGACATTGCATGACTCTATGACTATCTATATTATCAGGTGTGGCTCATTTGGTGGCACTCTCACTTATGGAGTCAGGAGGATGTGGACTCCAGTAAGCACTGAGGGGTCACACTCATGGATGTACCATCTTGCAGATGAAGCATTAAAATGACGTACCTCTGCTCTCGTAAGTAGAGGAGAAAGATCCCTGAATCACTTTGAAGAGCAAACAAGCTATCAGCAGTGTTATGGAACAATGTTTTCCTCCCATTCAAAATATCTAGAAATAGTGGTTCTTGATCACATTGTTGTATGTGTACAATTTGAGTGCTATACTTGTTTCACAACAGTGGCACTTTGGCTGTAAGATACTCTCGGTTAAAGGATGTATATCAATGCAAGCCTTTTGTATCAATGTTTCCCCTTTGCTTTTTACACTCAGACCAAATCTCTACCCCATGGGTTTTGATTCTACGTACCATTCTCATTGCCCTAAGTCTCTTTGAATGCTTTGTGAAAATCAATGTAAACCATATTCAATGCATTTTGAAAAATCTATTCTCTTTGTTACTTCTCCAAAACCTTGATAAGGTTACTCAAGTATGAGCTGCTTTTTTAGAAAATCTGTGCTGACTTGCCCTATTAAACAATTTTATTCCAACTACCACGTAATTTAATTCCCTGTCCCAGACTCTAGAGGGCTGAAATTCCTAAGGAGGTTACTTTTGCCTGGCCCCTGAATCCATCACTGCTGCCAACAGTAAACTCGGGATCTTGTTCATTTTCATGTTATGTGAGTGCCCTTGTATTTCCTGCCACTGCCTCGGGTGGAAATGATGGACTTTGTTGCAGAAACGAAGACCCCATGTAAATGGTCCATGTGAGGATGATTAAAATGAAAAGAAACATGCTCAGGTTTTCAATTTCACAGATAGAGGAAAAGATAGACATATTTATACAACACCTTTCACAGTTCTCAGGCATCACAATGGACTTTATACCCAATTAACTTATTTTTCTCAAGTGCATTCACGGTTGGAATGGGGAAATTACCACAGCTAGTTTGTGCGCATCAAGGTTTCACAATCAGTAATGTGATAATGACCAGTCTATTTAGTGATGTTGAAACGAGGAACTGCAGTTGCTGGCTTAAGAAAAATGACACAAAGTGTTGGAGTAACTCAGCGGATCAGGCAGCATCCCTGTAGAACATGGATGGGTGACGACTGAAGAAGGGTCCCGACCCAAAATATCACCTCTCCATGGTCTCCAGAGATGCTGCCTGTCCCGCTGAGTTATTCCAGCAATTTGTGTCTTATTTCATGATGTCCTTTGACAATACAGGGAATACTGCTAAAATAATGCCACAGTTTAGTTTAGTTTAGTTTAGTTTAGAGATACAGTACAGAAACAGGCCCTTCGGCCCACCAGGTACGTACATACCTGCGAACCCCACACATTAACACAGCCCTACAGACACTGGGGACAATTTTACATTTATACATTTATACCAAAGCAATTAGCCTACAAACCTGTACGTCTTGGAGGAAACCGAAGAGCTCAGAGAAAACCCACTCAGGTCATGGAGAGAACGTATAAACTCTGTACGGATAGCACCCGTAGTCAGGATCAAACCCGGGTCTCTGGCCTTGTAAGGCAGTAGCTCTATTGCTATGCCACCGTCTAACAAGAGCAGGACCTACACAGTAAATGGTAGGCCTCTGGGGAGTGTTGTAGAGCAGAGGGATCTAGGAGTGCAGGTGCATAGTTCCTTGAAGGTCGTCGCAGGTCGATAAGGTGGTCAAAAATGCTTTTGGCGCATTGGCCTTCATCAGCCAGAGTATTGAGTATAGAAGTTGGGAGGTCATGTTGCAGTTGTATAAGACGTTGGTGAGACCGCATTTAGAATATTGTGTTCAATTCTGGGCACGATATTATAGGAAAGATATTGTCAAGCTTGGAAGGTTTCAGAAAAAAATTAAGAGGATGTTGCCAGGACTAGAAGGTGTGAGCTATAGGGAGGGGTTGAGTAGGCTTGGCCTCTATTCCATGGAGCTCAGAAGGATGAGGGGTGATCTTATGGAGGTGTCCAAAATCATGAGAGGAATAGATCGGGTCGATGCACAGTCTCTTGCTGGGGAATCTTGCTGGAGTAGGGGAATCGAGGACCCGAGGACATAGGTTCAAGGTGAAGAGGAAAAGATTTAATAGGAATCCGAGGGGTAAACTTTTTCACACAAAGGGTGGTGGGTGTATGGAACATGCTGCTGGAGGAAGTAGTTGAGGCTGGGACTATCCCTTTGTTTAAGAAACAGTTAGACAGGTACATGGGTAGGACAGGTTTGGAGGTATATGGACAAAGCGCAGGCAAGTGGGACTAGTGTAGCTGGGACGTTATTGGCGGTGTGGGCAAGATGGGCCGTAGGGCCTGTTTCCACACTGTATCACTCTATGACTCTATGGCCATGCTGCCCGACCTGGATCTGCTGGATCTACCTAAGAGACACCAATATCTTTGCTTTAATGCATGGTGTGAATTACAATGTATTTCATGGGTACGGTCACATATAGGACAATGGAAGGATCTTGGGGTCCAAGTCCATAGCCCCCCTATGAAGAGCAATACAAATAAAAAGTGTGGTCACAAGATAAGCTTGCCTTCATTGGTTGGAACATTGAATATAAGAATCAGACAGTCATGTTGCAGGTTTATAAAACTTTGTATAGCCTGCATTTGAAGTATTCTTTACAGATCTGGCCATTTCCCTACTGGAAAGATGTGCAGGTTTTGGAGAGGGTGCCGATGAGGTTTACCAAGGTGCTGCCTGGATTCAAGGTTATTAGTTGTAAGGAAATATTAGACAACTTAGATTGTTTTCTCTGGAGCATCAGAGGCTGAGGGGAGACCTGATAGTAGTTTCTAACATTATGTGAGGTGTAGCTGGCGTAGACAGTTGGAACCTTTTTCCTAGGATGGAAATGTCAAAGGCTAGAGGGCATAGCTTTAAGATGAGAGGGGGGAACGTTTAAAGGGCATGTGCAGGGCAAATGTTTTTTCAAGAGGGTGGTGGGTGCCTGGTATATGCTCCCAGATGTGGCAATGGTGGATACAGACACGATAGTGGTGTTTAAGATACTTTTACACATGAATATGCAGATATAGAGGGACATGGATCAGATGCGGGAAGAGGAGATTCGTTTCACTTGGCATAGACACAAAGTGCTAGAGTAACTCAGCAGATCAGGCAACATCTCGGGAGACAAAGGATGGGTGACATTTTGGGTCGGAACTCTTCTTCAGACTGGCGTCAGGTTTTGCAAAAGACATTGTGGGCCGAATGCCCTGTTCCTATGATGTGCCTGTCTATGTTCTACGAATGAATTTCATTTTCACAGAAGTGCATTGTTGCACTTCCTGGTGTAGTCTGGCATTCTCTATTGATGTGTAGCAAGTTCTCACAGTTAGAAACATAGAAAACATTGAAAAATAGGTGCAGGAGTAGTCCATTCGGTCCTTCGAGCCAGCACCGCCATTCAATATTATCAGCGCTGATCATCTAGGAATCAGTACCCCATTTCTGCTTTTCCCCCACAACCCTTGATTCCTTTAGCCCCAAGATCTAAATCGAATTCTCTCATTGTCAGCAACTAGCCCGGAATACACGTTCAACGCAGCCAGCTTTAAAAGGAGAATTGTGCAGTAAAAACATCACCCTTCCAGCTACAGGAGGATATTATTATTAGGTTATTATTATTGTTGAACGAATGGATTCTGCATCAATGTGATAAGTAGGCTGGGGGGGGTGTTTCCAGGTGCAGAGAAAGCCCAGGACAGCAGCTGCAGAGCGGTACTCAGGGAAGGTCTGTTTTATCTCTTTATTTGCTGGTGGCCACAGAGAACCTCTGATCAGCTGAGTAATCCCTGTGAGGACATGAGGTCCGACACCAATACCAGCAATCACTCCAGCAAAGACGTGTCCGTTGGATGCATTTTACGCAAGTCCCCATTAAACTAACTAATTCTGGCCGTGAATGCTGCATGTTTAATGCACCAAGGCAGGGTGAAATCCAATTTCTCGAGCCTTTAAATATCACAGTGTTGGATGAGTAAAATCTGTTTGATCAATGAGTAAATACGAATTATCGTTTGTTAGATCGATGTGATAGAAAAATTCAGAGCAGATGGCTTTAATCCATTGCATTACAGTCATAGTCATACAGCATGGAAACAGGCCCGTTAGTCCAACTCACCCATGCCGATCAAGATGCACCTTCTAAGCTAATCCTATTTGCCTGTTTGGTCCATCTCCCTCTCAACATTGTTCCATATACACACCACCCTCTATCCTATCTTTCCTCTCTTACCTTAAATCTATGTCCTCTAGTTCTTGATTCCTTTACCCTGGGAAAATTACTCTGTGCATTCAACCTATCTATGATTTTTTTGCATCTCTATAAGATCACTCCTCAGCCTCCTGCACTCTGAGAAATAAAGTCTTAAGGGCCTGTCCCACCAGCAAGCAACTCTATGCGATTAGCGTGACCTAATGGCGTTGCGGGGCCGGTCCCACTTCGATCGCCGGAGCCATGCGGAATTGTGCGGAGTTCGTCCCGACACCGCGCGGGGCTCTGAAAAACCGACTATGTCCAAAAATTCCGCACGGCAACGGCTTGTCGGCTCGCAGTCGCCTCGACATTTACACACTGCCCAGACATCGTGCCTCCGTGAACCTATTTGTAAGTGCCTCCGTGACCCTCTATGTGTGTGGCTCCGTGGCCCTGTGTGTGTGTGTGCCTCGGTGCCCCTCGCTGTGTGCCCCTCTCTGTCCTGGCGAACTTACCTTGGACTTCGCTCCAAGTTCGCCTCACTTTGCGCCGCTCACCCGACCTCCGCGAGGCCCCTGCTGCCGGTTTGGTTGCGCTTGCCGCATGCAGGCGCATGCTGGTGGGAACGGCCCTGTACAGGGGATCACCCGACCTCCGCGCGGCATAGAGTTGCATGCTGGTGGGACAGGCCCTTTAGGCTGCCAACCTATTTCTGTAGCTCAGGCTCTTGAGTCCTGGCAACATCATCGTAAATCTTCTCTGCACTCTTTTAGCTTAATGTCATCTTTTCCATTGCCCAAACAGCAATTGTACCAACAGCAATTGTACAAACAGCCTTGTACCAATCCCTGGCACACACTGTGTAGGAAAGAACTGAAGATGCTGGTTTAAATCGTAGTGTGTCCCAGGATAGACACAAAATGCTGGAGTAACTTGGCGGGGCAGGCAGCATCTTTGGAGAGAAGGAATGGGTGATGTTTCGGGTCGAGATCCTTCTTCAGACTGAAGAAGGGTTACCCATTCCTTCTCTCCAGAGATGCTGCCTGTCCTGCTGAGTTACTGCAGCATTTTGGGTCTATCCTGGGACACACTACTGAGTCATAGGACTCCAGTCGGAAAAACAACCTTACACCATCACCCTCTCCTTTTTACCATGGTCAATTCTGTATCCATTTAGCTAGCCTGGATCCCATATGATCTAGGCTTCCAAAGAAGCCAACCATACAGAATCTTATCAAAGGTCTTGCTTGAAGTCCACATAGACTATGTCTACGGCCCAGCTCTAGTCAACCTTCTTGGTTATTTCGAGAAACTCGATCAAATTCATGAGACATGGCCTCCTACGCACAAAACCATGCTGACAATCCCTAAGCAAACCCTGTCTTTCCAAATGTTTGTATATCTTTCAGAATCCACTCGGTAACTTTCCTACCGTATACGTTAGGCCTACAGGTGTAGAGCTCCCTGATTTTTCTTTGCAATTCTTCTTAAACAGAGGCAGAACATTACTCGACTTCATAAATTCATAGGTTCATGTTCATTAGTTCTAGGAGCAGAATTAGACCACTAGGCCCATCAAGTCTACTCTGCCATTCAATTATGGCCGATCTATCTTTCCCTCTCAGCCCCATTCTCCTGCCATCGCACCATAACCCCTGACACTCTTACTAATCAAGAATCTGTCAATCTCCGCCTTAAAATATCCATTGACAGCCTCCACAGCCGTCTGTGGCCATAAATTCCACAGATTCGCCCTCTGGCTAAAAAAAAAAATCCTTCTCATCTCCTTTCTAAAGGTATGACCTTTTGTTCCGAGACTATGCCCTCTGGTCCTTGACTCTCTTAAACCTTCTGGCACCTCTTCCTGGTCAAAGGTATCGGTGATATGATTTGACAAACTTTTATACTGGTAAACGAATACTAGAATGAATGAAAATCTTGCCAAATAATGAGAGAACAAATTTCACGATTCGTCAAAAATCTCTAGAGATTGTGCAATTTTGCTCTCATCTGGATGAAACAGAAGTGCATCTGTGCAGGGGGTTTGTTTTCAGAGTTGGGCGAGTAAACATCCAGCTTATTCTTCTGTCGCTTTTCTCCTCTCCCTTTTTTGCAGCTTTTCCAGACTCTGTGCGTAACTGCAGTTTTCATTAATTACCTGTTCCATAGTTGCCAAATCCTTGTTTTTATTTTCATGATTTGATTGAACCTTCCCATTCCCCCATGGGATGCTGGCGCAGGTTTAGAACAACATGCCTTGGTGCTTTTCCAATTAAACTTTTCATGATTCTCCGCCCCTAACAAACTGCTTTCACATGGAAGTAGCTACCCGACGCAGATTTAAATAGGACCAACACCTTTCCTTTCCCCTTCAGACTTTCATACATCTGCTGCATGATAAGAGTTAAGGTCATTTTACCATTTATAATCTATACCGTTATGCCTGCTGAGATTTTGGCCATTGAAACATATCCTCAAGGTCTTTGAACCCATTAATAATCTCCTCCACTTTGCAAGAATGGTAGTGGAAGTGCCTTTGAACGACAATAGGCCCAATGGCAAATCATATTGCAATGCTTCCAAATGAAACCCAGGTTTAAGAGCATGTGGTAGCCAGCTGCTTTATTCTGATCGCTGCACATGAGAGATAAAGGCACATCTTTTAGTCAATGGCGATGGAGGTCATTCAGAACGTCAAAGGCTTCGAGCTTCAGTCCATTCAGAGGTCAATTGAAGGATCTAAATGGAATCTAATGCACATCACAGATGATTCAGAGATCTGTAATCAGTACTTTGCAACATCAGTAAATCCATGTTGACCAGTTAGAAAGGAACACTATTGTTTCATAGATCTTTCAAGGTTGGCAAAACTCCATGGATCAGGGTTGAACTGAGTTGAATGAACATCTGTTTTGGCTACAAACCACTTAGAAAAACTACAAACACACTGACATGAGTTTGAAACTGGAGAGCATTCTTGCAGATTTTTATATATTCTCCAAACAGGACAAGAATGCTGTTTGTTAATGATTGCCAGGAAAACTTGTGGGGTTTGTTTTTTTCAATGATAAAAGATTTTTATTCAAAAAAGAAAAAAAAACGTTACAAGAATTATTTCAAAGATATCTTTACCTTACTGGATCTCCTACGTGTGATGTGATCTGTGGAGCAGATGAGAAATCTTGGGTGGTCAAAAGGTTTTGATCCAGGTTTTAAATGCTGGCTAGCTTAAGGATGTCTTATCGCATTTATGCTTGAGAACCACTTGCATTGCTTAGATGGTTGGTCCAAGCATTGAAATGATGCTCCCACTCTCAATCAAGCACTCCAGTGCATGACTTCTAGGCCACGTCATAGATAACCCTGAACAAATATATCATCCTGACATTGAAAAGATGATGAGAAAGTACCAATCGGTAAAGCCAAACTCGCCCAAAAATATAGTTGCTAGTTGTGGTGGAAAGATTGCCTACAATTTAGAGTTCCCACTTTTTTAATGAAAAGACTAGTCAGTTTTCCGTTGAGAGAAGGAGGCTGATGCTCGTGACCTTATAGGGCAAGGGTTCCCAACCTGGGGTAAATTTACCTCCAGGAGGTACATTTTGCCTAACCAGGGGATAAATTTGTTTATTCTGCATTTGTACATACTTTTTCCCATTAACTGGCTGTGTTTCGTTCTGGGATATCTGTTCATCATTAGTTGTTCATAAATAAGTGAAATAACATTGATATGTGCTATTAAAGTTGCCAATGGTAAACGGGATGAAAAAGGTTGGGAACCCCTGTTTATAGAGGTTTTCTAACATCACGAGTGGCATTGATAAGCTGGATGGTCACAGTCTTTTGCCCAGACTTGAGGAGTGTAAGACTAGAGCGCACAGATTTGAGATAAGAGGGGAAAAATCGAAAAGGGTCCACAGGGAACCACATACAGTAAGATGTTGGGTATACTGAACTGGAGGGTACAATTGCAATGTTTTAAAGACATTTGGACAGGTTCACAGATAGGAAATGTTTAGAGGGCTGTGGTCCAAACACAGGCGGATGAGACTATAGTCAGCATGGATGGATTGGACTGAAGGCCCTGCTACTCTGCTGTATAACTCGACAACACTACGATATTGATGCTTGCAGACTCTTGATTTGTGTCAACTGGCTGCTATATTTGTATATATAACAATAGTTGCCACACTTGAAAGTGTTTGTTGCAAGTGGAACATTTTAATGATGTGAAAACATTACATAGCATTTACAGACGTTCTGAATATTTATGTGTGGTGCAGCCCAGTGGTTAATTTGATGGATGGGTAATTCAAAAGCCTCTACTAACAATCCAGACCCTTGAGTTCAAATCACTATGGCAGCAGATGAATTTAAATTCAGTTAGTCATCTGGGATTTTTCATGAACAAACTGCTGGTTGTATTGTATAAGACCATCAGCGGCACGGTGGTGCAGCGATAAAGTTTCTGCCTTACAGCGCTTACAGCGCCGGAGACCCGGGTTCGATCCCGTCTATGGGTGCTGTCTGTACGGAGTTTGTATGTTCTTCCCGCGACCACGTGGGATTTCTCTGAGATCTTCAGTTTCCTACCACACTCCAAAGGCGTACAGGTTTGTAGGTTAATTGGCTTGGTATAATTGATTACTGTCCCTGGTGTGTCCATAGGATAGTGTTAGCATGCGGGGGGTTGGTGCGGACTTTGTGGGCTGAAGACAATCTGGGATTTTGCTGCAAGGCAGCAATTTTATCGGTGTTCACTGTGCCGTCCTTAGCATCCATGAAGAACTGTGGATCATCACCAGCAGTAGAAATGTACGTGATCTCAATCTGCTTGTCGTCTGACGCTAAACCATTCTCTAAGCTACTCACAGAGACTACTCATATGGAAACTTCCCAGATCTTCAGCTTCTCTTCCAAGTTGCACACTGATCTGACCTGTAAATATATTGCTGTCTCTTCATAATGACTCGATGTAAATCCTGAAACACCTTACTCCACAGCAGTGTGGAGGTACCTTCATCTAAAGGACTTTAACAGCTCAAAATGTTGGTTCAGTAACATCTTCTCAAGAGCAATTAAGGTTGGGCAATAATTACTGATTTTGCCCATTATTGGTCCGATCCTAAAAAACATGAATAAATATCATAAATTTATATCAAATAGTCTGCACCGCCAGACTGTCAAAGTACCAATACAATAATAATGATAGCACTGAATCATTAACCTGTTTGGCATTAGTTACAAAACAGGCATCACTATTGTTAAATTATGAAATAATCCATGAACGTACTCTGACAGAGAGCTAGCAAGGAACGATGGGCTGAGTGGGTCCTCTACTGCTGTAGCCACTCCATGATTCTCTGAAACACAGGCACTGTGTGTCATCCCTTGTTACTATCGCAATGTCTCATCCCTTTTTCTGTTAAAAAAATTGTAGAAAAATTCCCAAATAATCGCATTACAGAATTAGACGCAAGGTAACTCAAATGTTAATAACTCAGAATTTCCGCATAATCATATTTCTCAAAGTACCTGTGGTTTCCAAAGCTTTCCGCCACAGGTCTCTGCTTTGCATCATGTCTGGCTCTGCTGTGGCTTTAATAGGCTTTGATTGTTTTCATTAGGCAACAAGTCTATTATCATTCCATTGTGCAGGATGAGTAGAAGGCAAAATTAATGTACTGAATTGCATGATTCACTTACTCAAGCTTTTGATTTGGTTTAGAGACACAGCCCTTCGGCCCACCAAGTTCTTGCTGAGGATTGATCACTCGTACACTAGTCCTATGTTATCCCACTTTTGCATCCTACACACTCAAGGTAATTTACAGAAGCTAATAAACCTACAAACCTGCATGTCTTTGGGATGTGGGAGGAAACCAGAGCACCTGGAGAAAAACAGTCAGTAGCCGAGGTCAGGATCGAACCTGGGACTCTTGTGCTGTGAGGCAGCTGCTCTACGGCTGCACCACTGTTTTCTTTTGTGACTCCAGGAAAAAAAAATGTACGGGAGACAGGGGCAGAGGGAATGAAAATGTGTTTTAAATGAGGCATTACTTATATTCCATTCTCACCTGCATACATGCCACAAAATGCCGGAGTAACTCAGCGGGGCAGGCAGCATCTCTGGAGAGTAAGAATGGGTGACGTTTCGGGTTAAGACCCTTCTTCAGACTGATCCAGATACATACTGTATACAGATCCAGATATATACATATGTATATGCTTATACATGGGGACAGGCTCACGCCCATGAGAGAAGAAATAAAGCAACTTAAGCGGAAAAAGTTGTACCTGAAGTGATAGCAGGGGGCTGATTGGGATAAAGATATTTTGTGAAACTGAGAGCATCTGAGAAATATAGGCCCTGGGGAATAAGCAAGCCACAAATAGAAGCAAGGAAAACTGGCAAAACCACAAAAGCAAATAGTCATGAGAGCAAAAAAAACCAACTATTTACTGTCATAATATACCTCTGTCATTTAACAATTGTCTGTTTCCAATTTTAAAAAATAGTGTTTTTTAATATTTTTGTATCACAGTGTGTGTGTGAGTGAATGAGTGTGTGTATGTGTCAGTGTGTTATGTCTGTGTTGCATGGTGTGTGTACAATAATGTGTGTGAATACTTGTGTTTAGTTTATTGTCATGTGTACCGAGGTACAGTGTAAAGCTGGGGGGTTACACAAAAGGCTGGAGAAACTCAGCGGGTACAGCAGCATCTAAGGAGCGAAGGAGATAGGCGACGTTTCGGGTCGAGACCCTTCTTCAGACTGGTTAGGGATCAGGGAAGCGAGAGATATAGACGATGATGTGGAGAGATAAAGAACAATGAATGAAATATATGCAAAAAAGTATCGATGATAAAGGAAACAGGCCATTGTAAGCTGTTTATAGTGTGAAAATGAGAAGCTAGTGCGACTTGGGTGGGGGAGAGATAGAGAGAGAAGGAATGCCAGGGCCTGAGGGCTGAGGGAGAGGTGGGAAGGGGAGGAGACAGCAAGGGTTAACAGAATTGAGAAAATTCAATGTTTAAGCCCAGAGGATGCAGACTCCCCAAGCGGAATATGAGGTTCCTCCAACTTGCGATGTTGCTCACTCTGGCCGTGGAGGAGGCCTAGGACCGGGAAGGGGTGGAGCGGGAGGGAAGGGAAGAATTGACAAGGGAGTTGTGGAGGGAGCGGTCTTTGCGGAAGGCAGACAGGGGGGGAGATAGGAAGATGTGGCAGGTGGAGGGGTCACGTTGGAGGTGGCGAAACTGGCGGAGGACTATGTGTTGTATGTGCCGGCTGGTGGGGTGAAAGGTGAGGACCAGGGGGACTCTGCCCTTGTTGTGAGTGGGAGAATGGGGAGAGAGGGCAGTGTTGCGGGGTATGGGGGAGACCCTGGTGCGAGCCTCATCTATAGTGGGGGAGGGGAATCCCCGTTCTCTGAAGAATTAGGTCATTTGTGATTACCTGGTGTGGAACACCTCATCCTGGGAGCAGATGCGGCATAGACGGAGGAATTGGGAATAGGGGATGGAGTCCTTACAGGAAGCAGGGTGGGAGGAAGAGTAGCCCAGGTAGCTGTGGGAGTCAGTTGGTTTGTAGTGGATGTCGGTCAGGAGTGTATCACCTGCAATAGAGATGTTGAGGTCAAGGAATGGTAGGGAAATGTCGAAAATGGTCCAAGTGTATTTGAGTGCCGGATGGAAGTTGGTGGTGAAATGGATGAAGTCAGTCAGTTGTGTGTGGGTGCAGGAGGTGACACCAAAGCAGTCGATGTAACGGAGGTAGAGGTCGGGGATGGGGCCCTGGTACACCGAGAACAAAGATTGTTCGACGTGCCCGACAAAGACGTAAGCGTAGCTGGGTCCCATGTGTGTGCCCATAGCTACGCCTTGTGTTTGGAGGAAATGGGAGGAGTCAAAAGAGAAGTTATTGAGGGTAAGGACCAACTCCGCTAGGCGAAGGAGGGTGACAGTGGACGGGTATGGGTTGCTCCTCTGGTAGAGGAAGAACCAGAGGGCTTTGAGACCATCCTGGTGGGGGATGGAGGTGTAGAGTGAACATTGTACAGTGTAAAGCTTTTGTTGCTTGCTAACCAGGCAGCAGAATGACTATACAATCGAGCCGTCCATAGTGTACAGATACATGATAAAGGGAATAACATTTAGTGCAAGATAAAGTCCTGTAAAGTCTGATTGAAGATAGTTCAAAGGTCTCCAACTTCAAGTCAAGAGAGTTTATTGTCATGTGTCCCAGATAGGACAATGAAATTCTTGCTTGCTGCAACACAACAGAGTATTGTAGGCATGAATACAGAACAGTTCAGTGTGTCTATATAGCATGGACCATATATATACACATAAATAAACAGATAAAGTGCAATAGGCTGTTATAGTTCAGAGTTTGTTTGGCGGTGAATTTAATAGCCTGATGGCTGTGGAGAAGTAGCTGTTCCTGAACTTGGATGTACCAGATTTCAGGCTCCTGTACCTTCTACCTGATGGCAGCAGAGATGAGTGTGTGGCCAGGATGATGTGGGTCCTTGATGATGTTGGCAGCCTTTTTGAGGCAGCGACTGCGATAGATGGTAGCTCAGGACCACTCTCTAGTTGTTGATAGAATGGTTCAGTTGCCTGATAACAGTTGGGAGGAAATTGTGCCTGTATGTGTGTGCTGCAGCATATGTGCCTGCGTACCTATGTGTGTGAGAGAGGAAATAAATGTATGTGTGCACATACGTGCGTGCATTTAGTACTGGTATTGACGTTGGTTTATTATTGTCACATGCACTGAATACTGTGTTACATATTTTGTGCGTCAAGTGCTATGCACATGTGTTTCAATGTTAAATGTTATGTATATCACATACTGTGTGTGTCCCCTCCTCTCCCCATCTCCCTTTCTGTCACTTTGCAAAAATATTATTTGCAGCCAAACATCTTTGAGTTTAGATACCTCATTTATACCTGAAATCTGTGCTTTATCCAAATTTATTTTTGGGTTTCTGACAGCTATATTGTTTTATTTGTTTTATTTATCTAGAAGTATTGGTTATGAATCTCCCTTCAAAAATCAGAATGCCTGCCAGGTCCAATGATATATTTTTATTTGGAGATGGAATTTTAGGGCCGAGGAGAGGCATCGCCAAACATTGTTGGACAATCAGGAAAATTCAGGCTTAAATCATTTTCAAATCAGCGATTGACTGCGCAGGAACATAATCAGCTGCTCAAATCTCTCCTGCCATTCAATGAAACCATGGTAATTTTTCTCCCTCATTCCACACTCACCTCTGCATCAAATTGCGGTATTAAATGAATACAGTTGATTAATGAAAGAAAAATGCATTATAGATCTTAACTTAACACAAATTTGGATCTTGATAAAATAGCACCTGGAACATTGCATTTAGGTCTATTCTTCCTAGCTGGGAAATGATATCCTTGTGATCTAGGGAATATAACTGATTTACCAGGCTGATTTCGAGAAATGGGGGCCTTTATCAAGTGAGGGAAGATTGAGTGGACTGGGAGATTGAGTCATAGAGTCATAGAGTCTTACAGCGTGGAAACAGGCCCAACTTGCCCACACCGGCCAACGTGTCCCATCTACACTACGATACGATAGAAATTGATTCATCCCAGGAGGGAAATTGATCTGCCAACAGTCCTAAAAAAACACAAAATACATGAAACATGAAATTAAAGTGATAAGTGGAAAGGCTTGGGGGATGTGCAAAGATTGGGGATGGGAAGGGGAGTCAGTCTACCCCACGGTAGGTGGGGAGGAGTTGTAAAGTTTGATAGCCACAGGGAAGAATGATCTCCTGTGCGTTCTGTCCTGCATCTTGTTGAAATTCCCCTTTAGAATTGCAACAGAATAATTTAAGTAGTTGGGCATCCAGATTACTAGGAAATATAAATCATTACTCAACGCAAATTATATGCCTTTATTAACTAAATTAAATGGGTTGATTAAATTTTGGAAAACACTGCCAATGTCCTTAATAGGCAGAATAAATGCGATAAAAATGATCTTCTTACCACAAATATTGTACCTATTTCAATCAATACCAATATACTTACCTAAAAATTAAAAAAAAACTAGATTCTGATATTATAATCTTCATATGGGATTATAAATCACACAGAATTTAAAAAAAAAACACTTGTGTAAATCTAAAGAATCAGGGGGACTGACACTCCCTAACTTATTGTATTACTATTGGGCAGTGAATATTAAAAATATAATCTATGGTTGGGCAGTTCTGCCCAACAGGTACATTGGATAAGAATGGAGAAAGAGAATTTTCCCCCTTATAATATAGGAGCGATCCTTCTTTCCCCGATGAAACTGAACAATATAATATATAAGAAGAATCTAATTATTCACAGTATAATACGAATTTGGAAACAAATAAAATTAACTTTAAAATTAAGAAAATTATCGCTTCTTTCTCCAATAGCTAATAATCCCTCATTCAAACTATCCATTCTTGATAAAACGTTTATCCATTGGGAAAGAATAGGAATTAAAACGATGGGAGATACGTATGAAATGGGAAAACTTTTATCATTCCAACAATTACAACTAAATATATAATTTGAAAAGTAATCAATATTTCAAATATCTTCAAATTCAAGATTATTTGAAAAAATATATACAAGGATATCAAACTTTAACTTCCTCCAATAGATTTATTGGAGGACGGAATGAATAGAAAGGCAGAATCAAGCAACTTAATATCTTACTTATATAATATAATTCTAAATATAGAAACACCAATGACAGAGGCAATTAGAAGGGACTGGGAACAAGAGTTATTGATAAAAATTCTGAACGATAGATGGAATTTTTTTTTATTATATGTAAACAAATGTTCAATTAATGTAAGACATAACCTAATTCAATTTAAAATTTGACATAGATTATATTATTCGAAAACTAGACTAAATAAAATATTTTCAAATGTTTCCCCCATCTGTGACAAATGTCTAACTCAAAATGCCAATATAGCACATTCCTTTGTCTCTTGTACAAAACTGTATAAATTTTAGAATTACATTTTTGGAATTTTACAAAACTATTTAACACAAAATTGAACCCGAATACAGAACTGATTATCTTTGGATCAATGGAAGAGGGAAGTAAACTAACTATATTCCAAGAAGCTTTTCTTAATTACGGTCTAACGGCAAAAAAACTTATACTCAGATTTTGGAAAAACGCAACCACGCCAACATTCAAAATGTGGATTTCAAACATGTCTGAAACGCTACATCTTGAAGAAATGAGATTCCTCCTACTAGGCAAAGTAGACCAATTCTTAAAGACTTGGTCTCCTTTTATCAACTTTTTACAAGCATATGGTGCAACATAACATAACCTTATAAATTAAATGGTTTAGAACCGGGTGACGGATGGGCAAAAATACGAAATAGGTAAATCTCTCCTAATCTCTCTTTTCTTTACTTTCTCCTTCTCTTTCAATCTTTTTAGCTTCTCATCTCTGTCCTTTATTTATTTTGCTATCTGTTTCTACTCGCTTGTCTATCTATTCCGACACTCTTTATTTCTTTTATCTCTCACTGTTCTTTCAAAAAAGAAAAAAGAAAAAAGAAAATCTTGGTGGAACCAGTCTGCTGCTGAAAGTCTCACGTGCCTGCGTTTGGCCCATATCCCCCCTAAACCTGTGCTATTCCTTGAATTAAGAAGAAAGACAAATCTGTTGATAATCTCACTGAAACGTTACAATTCCTATGGAGTTTGACAGGATAGACATGTGGATGATGTTTCATGTGCTGGGCTGTTTACTATTTCGGTGGTGTTTTTTTCTGGGATGCTTTAAGGTTCATTTGAGCTGAATAAAAGTGAGTTAATTAGCTTGAAGTAAATGGAATATGGTTGGAGGCAAGGGCAAACAGTAACAAAGGTTGAACTTTGGGATGCTTTAAAAAGCTGCCACTATATTAAGAATTTGAAAATATATTTGTAAAAATAGAAATGACATCACTTAATGTTTAAATATTCTGGAGTCATACTTTTGATTTAATACATTCCACAAATTGCATTAACATTAAAACTGGCATCTCTAGAAACATTACCAAGTTGCTTTGGAAATGTTTCACGCACTGTTACTTTTACAGGATCTACCCGAGGTGATTCACAACTTTACAGTCCGTGTCCGCTGTTCTACACTATGGCCTGCCAGTGAGCAGCACGGGAAAGGGCATCAATTCACATCATCACTCACTTTTTCATTGGGCTGGGCTCAACGCTTGGGCTTCTGTATTGGCAGTGTGGAGGAACCAGTGAGTTCAGGGCAGTCAAAGCAAGTCTGTAATTTCACTGGAGGTGCTCCTGGTCCTGGCCAACAAACCAGAGACAGGGATCCTGGAGCAGTGTACAGTTCTGTATGCTTTATTTATTGTCACGTGTACATAGATGCAGAAAAAACGCTTGTTCTGAACGCTATCCACTCAAATCATACTATAGAGGAGCACCTTACAACCCTTTCTGAAACAGCATGCAAAGGGAGGGATGTGAGCATGGAGAGAGATGACGGATCGTGGGACAACTGGAAAGGAAGTGATGGCTGCAACAGGCCTTTGTGGCCAGCTACAGCTGGGACTGTAAAATTACGACTCTTGCATTTAGACTCAGTGTGCTGTTCTGTACATTCTGTACTAACCGGTGGATTGTGTTTATGTATGGTGAAAGTCTTAATGGTCTATATGCAAAAAAGTATTTCACTGTATCTTGGTACAATCGATGATAAATAAACCATTCAACCATTGATCCATTGAGTGGAGATATACTGTACCTACTGTATATCTCCTGTAGTCTTTTGCTCCTGCTGCCCATTGCCTTTGCATAGGTCACGGACTGTCTACAATCACCGATCTCAACCAGCCACTGTCTCCGTCGGAGCCCAGGCAATTACAATAGCTGGCGGCGGGTTCTAAAAGGGCAGCACATGACAAACCCTCAGACAATATTTCCTTCTGTCGGTGAAAATGATCAAACATTTGCAAATAGTATAAACATGCATTGGCTGACTTTGAAATTGTTGATCTTTCAGCAAATTTAGAATTAGAATTTGTGTGACACTCTGTGGGCAAGGCTGACTGAAAACCTCCTTTATTGTGAACATAGAACTGGTGCCAAGCCATGGCTGCCGGTCATAATCATCTAGAACTCAAGCAGGCTTCACTAATTTTCTGTGTGTTTGCCTTGCTTATAAATAAATGCTGTTCTAAAAAAGAGATCATCTCAAATCCACCATCCTGCCTGTCCCGCTGAGTTGCTCCAACATTTTGTGTCCATCTTCAGTGACCTTCAGAGATAATTTCCAGATATCTTATCTACCATGCTTTTGATCAGACAACGGTCCCTATCATCTCTATCTCCCTTCATTTGGTTCTGAGACTTCCTTTTCTACAGCCTTCAAAGTGATAGCAGATTATCTCTGGGAATAAAGACATTGACCCATGTTAAACTTCACACATCACTTGTCCAGTCTTGCCACCCACTAGCTATGAAATGATAATGAATTGAAAGTCACTCTAATTTTGCACAGACTAGCAGTTTAGCCGACACGTGGTGAAGTCTGTTGAAGATAACAAAATGGTAATTAAGATAGACAAAATGTGCTGGAGTAACTCAGTGGGTCGGGCAGCATCTTTGGAGCGAAAGGATGGGTGATGTTTTGGGTCGAGACCCCTTCTTCAGATTCAGTCTACTCAGTCTGAAGAAGGGTCCCGTCATCCATCCTTTTCTCCAGAGATGCTGCCCGACCCACTGAGTTACTGAACTTTTATTTCATTTGTGTCCTCATTATTATTATAACTGGAAAAATATGGTTCTAAAACTAATCAGAATATTAGAGTAATTTCACATTACAAAAAAAAACAAGGCTATAGAAATTGTGCAAACTAGAGACAATCAGGCAGTTGTGTGCATGGTCAACCCCATGCTGGAAATGTGCTCCCAGAGCAAACCTATCTTGACCACATAAAATAGAAGAGATGTGGTCTTTTCCCCAGGAGAGGGGAAATTAGGGGAAATTAGAGTAATTAGAGGTTACCAGAGGTTTGAAGGTGAGAGGGAAAAAATAAAAGGGACCTGAGGGGCAACTTTTTTTGCACAGAGGATGGTGCAGATGTAGAATGAGCTGCCAGACGAAGTGATAGAGACATGGTAGATGACATTTAAATGACTTGGACTGGTCATTAACATGGATGGGAAAGGTTTGGAGGGTTTGGCAAAGGCGAGTGAGACTTGCTTGATTAGGCTTGGATGAGTTGGATCAAAGAACTTGTTTCGTTCTGTATAACTCTACGATTGCATGGCCATTACTAGGAGGCAACTGATTATTCTCGATGATATTTGTTTGTTCAAATGCATCATTGTCCGATCTAGACTATGTCAGAGTTAGGCTAAAATAATGCATAGCTAAAACCCAATAAAATAGTAAGATTAAACGAGAACTTACCTGTTCGAAGTTCGATCTTTATTTTATGAGGAGTTCCGATGAGGGATTACGTGAAGAAGCCCCGCCTGGCGCTTGATCGGCATTCTTCATAGCAGCAGCATGAAAAGCACAGAACCAATAGCCGGAGTAAGATAGTCAGGCTGAACATAGATTAGAACTACCAGATGATCGTTTATATTATGAGGGCTGGGAGCAGAGGGCACGTAATCCCTCATCGTAACTCCTCATAAAATAAAGATCAAACTTCGAACAGGTAAGTTCTCGTTTAATCTTACTATTTTACTTCGGAGTCACGTGAGTGACTACGTGAAGATTTTAAAGCTTTATGTCATAGATTCATTCCATATGACACTCTGTTTAGTCAATACAGTAGTGAGTAAATAATATTTTTAAAAACATTGTTTCTATTTATGTAATGTCTTTTAATCATAAAAAGAACATTTTTTAAATAATAACCCCTCTATCCCAGGGGAAAATTTTTACAACAAAAGTGATAATGATATCAAATGATAACATAAATTGATAATATTAATCGATAATATGAAACAAAGCAAGCATTTAAAGCGAACCCAACACTGCGTGTCCAAATCCTGGCACCGTGACACCAGGTTTATCGTAGAACTTTGAAAAAGTTTCTTCTTTACACCACCCTGCGGCCTCTAAAATTTGATCGAGTGCTACGTCCTGTACCTTCGCCGTGGACACAGCTGCAGCCCTAGTGGAGTGAGACTTAAACACATCAGTGTCCACTCCTGCTAAATCCAAAACCAGTTCTAACCATCTAGAAATGGTTTGAACTTAACTTTTGTATGTGGTTTTTTGTGCGTTATCAGTAACGCTGTCTCAGCACCTCGGAGATTTTTGGTTACTTCAATATATTTATTTAAATGCTTAACTACACACAATGTTTCATCGACAGGATATGCTTTAAACATTACCTTGGTTCCAGTTTTTCCTGGTCTGCTTTGTTTGATCAGATCATAAACATAAAACACAATGTTATCTGAAGCCACATGCATGCAATCTAACCGTAACAATTGCAAAGTTTGTACTCTTTGAGCTGACAGTAATGCCATTACATAACTACCTTTAATGTTAACCTTTGCAAAGACATTGAAGTAATTGGAGTCCATTGCCTAAGCAAAGTGAGAACAATGCTAACATCCCAAATTTCTGTATATCTGGGCTTGGGAGGATTTTTATTAAAAATTCCTTTCATGAACCGGGATATTAATGGGTGAGACCCAATTGAATCTCGATCAGAAATTTGTCCTAAATAGGATGACAAAGCACTACGAGCACTATTAATGGCACTGTAACTTAAGTGCTCATCAAAATGCAACCCAGCAAGGAACTCCAATACATTTGATATGTTCGTGGTATAAGATATCTTTGACTATCTACAGAAGACTTCCCATTTCTTTATATGCAACATATATATTTTTTTAATGCTATTTCTCCAAGCTGCAGCTATAACATCCATGGTCCTATCCGACAGTCCAAGCTCTTGCAATGGTCTTGTCAGAACCTGCAGATTAACAAATTCATATGATCATGCAATGGATGAATTTCTTTTGTTACTGGTTGTATCAACAAATCGTTGCAACTAGGAATCGTCATACATGGTTCAATAATCATTTTAAGCATCAATGGGAACCATGACTGTGTAGGCCAATTTGGCCCCACCAAAAATGGCCTTGGCAGCGTCTTGCGCTATTTTCTTGAGACATTGCCCAATCAGACAGAATGGGGGAAGGCATAAAAGAACGTATTCCCCCAGTGTAGCGAGAAAGCATCCACCGCTACTGCCCCTGGATCGTGTTCCCAAGACACGTATTTGGGCAATTGGTGATTTAATCTAGATGCAAACAGATCAATGTCCGGTACTACAACCGACTGACAATATTTTTGAAAATTTGTGGATTTAACATCCACTCTGTATTGTCTTTAAATTTTCGTGATCTTTTGTCTGCCACAATATTGTCTCTCCCTGGGAGATAAATAGCTGAAAGCCAAATATTCTTACCAATACACCAATGCCACATCTGGTTAACCAGATGATCACATGATAATGATCTTACTCCACCCATGTGATTGATATATGCCACAGCTGTGGTATTGTCTACTTGTAATTGGACATGCAAATCCTTCATAGTAGAACAATAAGCTTTTAATCCATAAAATGCTCCCAGCAACTCCAAATAATTTATACCATATGTTTGGAGAAATAAATCCTCTTGGACAGTCTATCTGCCCCCCCACAGCTGGTATCATTATCCGTAGCACCCCATCCGAGAGAACTTGCATCAGTTTGAAAACTTACTGCTGGCTGCTGAACCAAAATGTTTTTAACAGCTTGTGGAACATTCTCAATCCACCAATGCAATTCTGATAAAGCTTCCTTTGACAATTGCATGGGCCTATCAAAATGGCCTGCTCGCTGTATAAGCGCTTGTGTTTTTGCCCTTTTGAGATTTTGGTAATGTTGTGGACCAAATTCTATTCCAGGGAATGCTGCTACTAACTTACCAATAACCTTAGCAACTTCTCAGATGGAGGGATAAGGTTTGTCAATAAGGCACCGACATACATTTGTAATATCAACAATCTTGTCTATTGGTAAAGTTACTATCATGGTAACTGAATTAATCACAAACCCCAAATATTCAATAGTTTGGGATGGCTGTAACTTAGATTTTGTTGGATGAATCAGGAAACCTAGCCTTTCAAACAGGCTTGTAGTTGCCGAGACTGATTTTTCAGCTGAGTCCTGATTAGCATTGATAATTAAAATGTCATCTAGTTAAGCCATAACGATGTGTTTTTGTGCCCTTACCAATGCAAGTGCTGGTTTCAACAATTTAGTGAACAACCTAGGAGCTGAGCTTAATCCATTAGGTAATGCTTTGTTTTGCCACAGCTGTTCCCATCCTAATTAAATTTCAAATACCTGCAAAAGTGACGATGAATTGGTACTGAATAATATGCATCCTTCAAATCTATTGTAGCCATGTAACAATCTGTTGATACCAGCTGCATTGCAGTGTTGAAGGTAACCATTTTAAAATGTTTATACTGGACAAATGTATTAAAATGTGTGAGGTCTAAAATGATTCTACAACCCCCATCTTTCTTTGGTCTGGGGAAAATATTTGATACAAATTGTTGTGGATCCTCACTTGATTTCTCGATAACTCCTTTTTTACACTTCTGAATAGATTCTTAACTTCTTTATCAATTTGAATTTTTTTCAAATACAGAAAACACCAAAATACGATTAGGCTTATTCTGTCCTGGTGGATCAATACCTTCTACAAAATCAATGGTAGATCCTAAGACAGTATCTAATATAACATGGTCAGATGTTATACAGTCCCATTCATCATAAAACATTTGTAGTCTACCACCAATCTGAGGTTCATCCAAAGATTCTTCTGTAATAGGATAAAGTTTTTGTACCTCTCCAACCGGACATGGTGGTCTCCTTCTCCCAACATATGGGTGAACATTTAGCTGTGCTGGTTGGTAATACTTCCTTACCATACTCCTGCCTCGGCTTGTTCCAGCTCCAAATCAAATCCCCTTCTCGTTTGACCGGCCCCACTTTGGCCAAAAATGAAGGGTTTCATGAGGCCAATAGTCTTTGCTTCTTTATCAATCTCTTTTATTTATTTAAACAGATTTTCTCCGAACAAATAACCAGGGGCTTGAACATTGCTTGATCTGCACAAACCTGCAAATCATGGTTGTAAAATAGGCCGAATGGCAATCTTCCTCATACAATTAATCTCAAAAAATGAGTTGCAGAACAATGCCAACATATCCTTCTGAACTTTGGTCATTCCACAACCTTCCACTTGCCTTCCAAAAGCAGTGATCCCAACCGAAATCAGTTTGAGGACTTTTTGAAATCGCATTTCCTGCGCCCGCATCATTGATGACATTGGCGCCCAAGTAGCCGGATTTACCGTAGGTACCTTCAGTGAGGTACAATTAACAGGTGTTTTATATAATTTCTGCTGTTTCAACCATAACAGCTTGAAGCTGGTGAGAGACCAAATAATTTATGTTGGCTGCCAGGTTTTCTTCCATGGCCTCACCATCTCCTCCAGGTATAGAAAACTTTGTGTCACATCAGGCACACCTGGAGCAATATTTTTGTATTGTGGTGGGTACTCATGACCAAAATCACCACCTTCAGGGTCAGTCTCATGCTGCCCTGGTACTCCTGAGACTTGCTCAAAGGAGACTTCCTCCAGCCCAATCCCGGGCTCTGGAGTTTCAAATTCACAATTCAAACTGGCACCATATTCATGATATGGAACCCCCTCAGGGGCTGCCTGGGAATATTCTGGGTTTTTAGACCCTTGGTTGATTATTGTCTGGATAATTTTCTCCATTTGATCCATTCTAAGCCATAAGGCTTTTCTATCTGGAGGACTTTCATTATCAGAGTCATCTGAAACCACGGGCCTCTCAGATTTTAATTTACATTTTTTAGGCACTGGATTTTCCTCGGTGGCTTCTGCTTGTGGAGCAACCAAAGGCTCACTAATGGGTATTTCAACGGACACCGGTATCGGAACCGGTTCCGCAATAATCTGCTGTCCCTTACACTTCTCCCCGGGACGCACGTTTTACCCGCGATTCTTTAGGAGCCATCTCCATTTTTATTTTTAAACTCCTCCTGGTCTTTACCCACCAGCCTACGGAGTTTGAAATGCCCTGGAAGTAAAAATAACTTACTTACCTGCGGGCCTGTTCCTTACCGCTGGTGGAGCTGCGCTCTGCATCTCTTCTCCTACCGACAGCGTTGACGTAATGCCGATCAAGCGCCAGGCGGGGCTATTTCACGTAGTCACTCACGTGACACCGAAGTAAAATAGGCACTGTAAGATGGACACAAAACGCTGGAGTAACTCAGCAGGACAGGCAGCATCTCTGGAGAGAAGGAATGGGTGACGTTTCGAGTCGAGACCTTCCTCCTGCATTCTGTATCCATCTTCGGTGTAAACCAGCATCTGCAGTTTCATCCTACGCGCTGTAAGATAGAATTGCACTGTGCACCTACTTTGCCCAATGTAATTAATTTGACATGAGATCCTCCATGAGATCCAATGCTGCGTGGTTAGATAAATGTGCTGCCAGTCAATATAATGGTGAGCAGCAAACTTTAAATCCTTCCAGCACTGAATGTCCTTGGCATATTTAATTTTTTTAAAGCGTACTATTTCTATTTTATAACATCCCCAAAAACATTTTCTTTCCAGAATTCCTAATGCTGCATGTGAAATCACAATCACTCTTAATATCTGTAACGTTAAAGCAAGTATTTAACTTAGTCATAGTTATCTTTCACTCTGAGAGAAATGTTCTGATATAAAGAATGAATGGGAAGAGCTGATTCAATGAATAAATTGCCTGCCAAATAACTTCTGTATTTCCTCAAAATGATTGACTTTTATTATAAAATATCAAGTACATTTTTTGTGAAATTCTGAAGTGCGGCTTTTAGAACAGTATGTATGTGAGTGGAAAAAATGTATATATATTTTTAAAGATAAACTGAAAGTGCCGGAGTATTCTAGTTTGCCCCTCAGCTTCCGACACTCCAAAGTAAACAATCCAGGTTTGTCCAACCTGTCCTAAGGTCATAAGGTCATAAGTGATGGGAGTAGAATTAGGCTATTCGGCCCATCGTCTACTCTGCCATTCAATCATGGCTGATCTATCTCTCCCTCCTAACCCCATTCTCCTGCCTTCCTTCCATAACCTTTGACACATGTACTAATGAAGAATCTATCTACTTGTGCCTTAAAAAAATCCACTGACGGCCTCCACAACCTTCTGTGGTAAAGAATTCCACAGATTCACCACCTTCTGACTCATCTCCTTCCTAAAAGAAAGTCCTTTAATTCTGAGGCTACGACGTCTAGTCCAAGACTCTCCCGTTAGTGGAAACATCCTCTCCACATCCACTCTATCCAAGCATTTCACTGTTCTGTATGTTTCTATGAGGTCACCGCTGATTCTTCAAACTCCAGCGAGCACAGGCTCAGTGCCGCCAAATGCTCATCATAGGTTCACCTACTCTCTAATTGAGGTAATATCCTGGTGAACCTCTTCTGCACCCATTCCAAAGCCTCCACATCTTTTCACTAGTGCAGTAACCAAAACTTCACATAATACTCCAAACGAAGCCTAACCAGAGTTTTATACAGCTGCAACATAACTTACCGACAGTTATACCCCGAATGATAGAGGCAAGTATGGCATATTCCTTCCTTACTATCTTATCTATTTGTATTACTACTTTTGGGGAGTAATGGACTTGGACCCCAAGATCCCTCTGTATATCAATGCTGTTAAAGGTCTTGCCATTCCTGTATATATTCTTGCTCATTATACCTTCCTCTCCCGAATTCCACCACTCACCAATGCACTGGACACAAGTTACAGTGACCAATTAACTTACCATCCCGTACTCCCTTAGAACACTGGAGGAAAATGGAGCACCCGGAGGAAACCCACACAGACATGGGGAGAACATGCAAACTCTAACCAGAGATCAGGATTGCACTTGGCTTGCTTGAACTGTGAAGCAGCAGCTCCATTAGGTGCACCCATAAAAAGCCTCTAAAGAGCCCCCAAAACAGTGGGGTCTTCAGCGAAGTTGAGAATGTGTTTACTGGTGGTTGTCAACAGTGTAAATGCATTGAAGGTCTCATTGTAAAGATGGCGGCACCTCGCAGCAGCGGCCTCTGCAGTCCGTCTGTCTTTTTAAAAAATGTTGTCCTGTTGAGTGTATAGTTTGGTTGTAGTTTATATATTGTTTTTAGCTGTGTATATGTGGGACGGGGGGAAACTTTTAAATCTCTTCCCTGTACGGGGGACCCGACCATTTCCCTGTCGGGTCTCAGTTGTCGTTGGGGCCTAGCACCGTGGAGCGGCCTCCAACCGGATCGACCTGGGGGCTCCAGTCGCGGAGCCTGCGGACTCACCATCGTGGAGCTGGCCGGCTGTGGTGGTGCGCGGCTGCGACACGACTTTGGAGCTTCGGAGGCTCCAGCCGCAGGCCCGGTGGAAGGTGACATCGGGAGCTCGCGGGTCCCTAGTGGGAGACCGCTTTTCGGAGCTCCCGCAATGGCAACTTCTCCTGCCCGAATTGCGGGGTTGAAAGCGACCCGGAGCGGGGCCTTTCAAGTCAAAAGTCAAGTCAAAAGAGTTTATTGTCATGTGTCCCTGACAGGACAATGAAAATCTTTCTTTGCATTGCACAACGGAACATAGAAGGCATTGACTACAATTCTATACATAAATACACCCATGACTTAATAAATTTATTAAAGTGCAAATAACAGATGGAGGGATATTAATGTTCAGAGTTCCGAGCCAGGTTTAATAGCCTGATGGCTGTGGGGAAGTAGCTATTCCTAAACCGGGTTGTTGCAGTCTTCAGGCTCCTGTACCTTCTACCCGAAGGTAGCAGGGAGATGAGTGTGTGGCTAGGGTGGTGTGGGTCCTTGATGATGCTGCCAGCCTTTTTGAGGCAGCGACTGTGATAAATCCCCTCGATGGAAGGAAGGTCAGAGCCGATGATGGACTGGGCAGTGTTACTACTTTTTGTAGTCTTTTCCTCTCCAGGGCGCTCAAGTTGCCGAACCAAGCCACGATGCAACCAGTCAGCAAGCTCTCTACTGTACACCTGTAGAAGTTAGAGAGAGTCCTCCTTGACAGACCAACTCTCCGTAATCTTCTCAGGAAGTAGAGGCGCTGATGAGCTTTCTTAATAATTGCATCTGTGTTCTTCATCGCCCGGCGCGGCCTTAGCAATGGGACTTGCCATCACCCGCCAGGGGCTTTAACATCGAGAGAAAAATGGAAAACAGGGGAGAGACAATGACTTTGCCTTCCATCACAGTGAGAAGGAGATTCACTGGGATGGATGTTTGTGTAAATTGTATTCATTGTGTGTCTTAGTTTTTTTCTTGTTGTATGACTGCAGAAACCAAATTTTGTTTGAACAATAAACAGTATTGTATTGTATTGTATTTGAAACTGCCCCTTATGAATCACTAAATGCTACAAAAGGCTACCAGTGGTTTTTAAGGTAGTAATTGGTGAAATCTGTGTTGAATCCCCATGAACTATTGAACACAAATGAAACTCTTGTCACGTTAACTTAAACTCATTGAAATGGCCTAATTTGAGATAAACATGTTGTCTTCAATATTCTACATTATATTCATTGGAACATTTTTTGAATAAATATATTTTGAAATAAAAATAGACTTCTCTTTAAGGAGGCTGCATAAAATTGCAAGAGATAGCACTTGACGACACCCTCTCTTGAGAGCACCCAGCTGCTTGGGAGTAAACAAGTCGCTTAAGAGAAGTTTAAGTATTACTTAAATTTATGTAGATTTTATTGTTCACATACTACTGGAGTTTGGAAAGGCATTTTTAAAACCCAACCTATGGCAGCACAGTGACGTAATGGTAGAGTTGCTGCCTTACAGCGCCGGATACCCGGGTTCGATCCTGACTACGGGTGGTTGTCTGTATGAAGTTTGTACGTTCTCCCTGTGACCTGCGTGGGTTTTCTCCGGATGCTCTGGTTTCCTCCCACACAGTACAGGTTTGTAGGCTGATTGGCTTGGTAAGATTGTAAGTTGTCCCTGGTGTGTGTAGGATAGTGTTAGTGTGCGGGGATTGCTGGTCGACGCAGACTTGGTGGGCCAAAGGCTCGTTTTCATACTGTATCTCTAAACTAGGAGATTAGAAACTAATCCATTAATATATGATATCACAATCCTTTCAGATACAGTCCTCGAGAAATTGCAAGTCTTATGATGTTTTGACAGTACCCTCTCCCAGAAAATCTCCTTTTAGTTTAGAAGGTGACTTACTGGGGCAGGATACTGTCAAAACTTCATAAGCTTCAAACTAGTAATTTCTTGAGGACTGTATCTGCAAGGAGTGTGCTATCCCTACATTAATGGATGCTTGACAGGACTCTCTGAGGGAAAGAGGTGATGTTCAGGCATCACACTTAGTTTGCAGGAGGAAACTGAGTAGTTTATGAGACTGGACAGAGCGTTCACGGTTACTGCAGGACACGCTGTGGACAATTCCCCATCTCAGGTACAGGGTGACTCTGGTTAAGAGCTCTGTGCCCCCTCAATTGGTCCTCATGCCAGCCTGAAACTTCCTACTATGTGCCAGCTAATGTCGGAGACATACTTTGTTGAAAATTATGCCCCATCAGCTCTTTGCACTGCACCTCAATGAATGTGAATGTCAGGAAGCCATAAGCATTTGTAGCCTCTGGGCTTGTACTCACTAGAGCTTAGAAGGATGAGGGGGGATCTCATTGACACCCCCTCATCCTTCTAAACTGGACACGGAGAGGATGTTTCCATTAAGGGGAGTGTCTAGCACCAGTGGGCACAGTCTCAGGTGAAAAGGATGAACCTTTAGAATGGAGTTGAGGAGGAATTTCTTTAGCCAAAAACATAGAAACATAGAAAATAGGTGCAGGAGGAGGCCATTCGGCCCTTCGAGCCAGCACCGTCATTCATTGTGATCATGGCTGATCGTCCCCTATCATTAACCCCTGCCTGCCTTCTCCCCATATCCGTTGCCTCCACTAGCCCCTAGAGCTCTATCTAACTCTCTCTCAAATCCATCCAGTGACTTAGCCTCCACTGTCCTCTGTGGCAGGGACTTCCATAAATTCACAACTCTCTGGGTGAAAAAGTTTTTTCTCACCTCAGTCTTAAATGACCTCCCCTTTATTCTAAAGCCCTTGTCCCACTTAAGAAACCTGAACGGAAACCTCTGGAGACTGTGTGCCCCACCCAAAGTTGCCGTGAGGTTCCCAGAGGTTCCCGGGGATTCCGGTCACTCTCCATGAGTCACCAGAGGTTCTGGTCAATTGCCTGGAGAGCCTCAACCGAAGCGTGAGCTGCATCTACTGACCAAAGATCTAATAGGATCTTTGCTGCCGACCGCGTGCGCACACACAAACTCAAAAGCCCTCATCCTCCTGTGCAACCAAACGCATATTTCACCTGTTATATTCCATTTAATGGTGCTCTTCAGAGAGGAATTCGGGAAGCTTTCCAGATGCAGATACTTGAGAGGACAAGGCTCTCTCTGATTTCCAAGTCAGGCAACATTTGTGGGCAGAGAAATGGTGTTACCGTTTCAAGTTGATGAGCTTTCAATGTCATCACCAGTATTTTCTATTTTTTGTTTGAAGTTACCTCACACTTTCCTCTAGAAATTAATGAATGATTACACTCGGTCATACTTCCATTCCCGAAGATGGCTGACCAGACCATTTAGACACATTCAGACACAGAAATGATGTGAAACGTTGCCTATCCATGTTCTCCAGAGATACTGCCAGACCTGATGAGGTATTCCAGCACTTTTGTGTATTTATTTGTAACCCAGCATCAGCAGTTCCTTGTGTCTAGATTTTACTGCCACGCTACGAAATCTCCTCAAGATGTGCCTGCCTACATTGAAGAGGTTTTTCTCTCTCTCCGATGGAACTTCTGTGAGACCCTCTCTCACTGTTCTCCTGCATGCAACCATGTTCTGACCAGTCAAAAGGAGTGTGTTGACCCAAAATTACAACAGATGAAGAGGTGTCCCGACCTGAAACATCACTTATCCATGCTCTCTGGAGATGCTGCCTGACCTGCTGAGTTACTCTAGCACTCTATGACATTTTTGCAGTTCAGGATGAAGGACCTTGCGCTGGAAGATAGACACAAAAAGCTGGAGTAACTCAGCGGGTCAGACGGTATCTCTGGAGGAAAGGAATAGGTGATGATTCGGGTCGAGACCCTTCTGCAGAATTTGTTCTGGTTCGGATTTCGTTCTGCTTTGTACTGGGTGGATAATGGTGCACTATCCTGCTCCTGATTCCATATTTTGTTGTATTCTTAAACGATAACATCATTACCACTGACAACATTTCACATTCATTAAAACAAACAGATGACCCAAATTTGCATGTTGCTCAAATTCAATTGAACAGGGAATGGGTTAATCTTACATCTTAATCTCACGGTCTGTTTACAGAGGTTATTGAAATTGGCTGCTTTTACCTGTAGCGCTGTCGCATATCCATGTTCCATCCGCAGATGCCAAGGTGTCAGTTCTCGCAGGGATAATAATACAGTTGGCTGTATGCACATAAAGACTAGATTTAGATGGCAATAACAGATTATTTAACGATCTCTGAACTTGTAGATCACTTAATGTACGTTGTGGTTTCGAGAGAAATGTATTTAGTCTAGAAAAGTGTGGCACTGTGCCAAATCATTGTATCATGCCTTTGTTAATAAGAGTATTTTCTATCAAATTGTTCTATTTACCCTATGCGTAGACAAATCACAATATCTATCGGGCGCACTAACTTCCTGCTACATGCATCAATGCTTTGGAATCACACAATATCGGAAGTGTTATAAAATCCTCAACAAGGTTCAAATTAGTTGAACATTTCCACTTTCTTTCCTAAATAAATTGGAAGTTGCTGTAACTTATGTAGCACAAGTATTAAGTTTCCCATTAGACAGCCAAATAGTACCAGAACAAAAGAAGTTAATCTTTAAAATGAACCATAATTGTTTCAGTCACATTGTTATAGGAAGGATGCTGTTAAACTGGAAAGGGTACACAGATGATTTATATGGACGCCCTATCCCTGAGCTATAGGGAGAGGTGGAGCAGGCGAGGACTTTATTCCTTGGAGCGCAGGAGGATGAGGGCTGATCTTATAGAGGTGTATAAGATCATGAGAGGAATAGGTAGGGTGAATGCACAGTCTTTTAGCCAGAGTCGGGGATTCAAGAACCAGAGGACATAGGTTTAAGGTGAGGGGGGAGAGATTTAACAGGAATCTGAGGGGCATCCTTTTTACTCAAAGGGTGGTAGGTATATAGAACGAGCTTCCGGGGAATGTAGTTGAGGCAGGTATTATTACAACATTTAAAAAATATTTGGACAGGTCTATGGATAGGATAGGTTTAGAGCTAAATGCTACCTTGCATGACAACTGTCTTTATTGCTTAAATCCACAGCAAGTTCCTTGCCACCATCTCAGACTTTCATTGCAGTGATTGAAAGTCAAGAATAAATTAATATCTTAATGCATGCATTGAGCTAGTTATTTCCAGTCACCGGTTGATCTCACAGACAGAAGGAGGCCATTCAGCCCATTACATCTTTGCTGGCTCTTTCTATCAAGATCTATCCAGTTAAACCTGGCGTCAAAGTTACTAAAGTTCTTACTACCCATGTGGTAGTGTGAATGTCTTCCTCTTACGACCATATAACAACTTTATTTCCAGTATACTGTATCAGCACAACTTAATTACATCCCTTCTCCCCAGAGATGCTGCCTGTCCCGCTGAGTTACTCCAGCTTTTAGTGTCTATCTTCAGTTTAAACCAGCCTCTGGTGTTCCTTCCTACACTTGATTCCACTTAACCCTTGTGTTCAGATGCAAAGTACTGAATGCAGAAGATAGAGTGAAAGTGATTTAATGGTGGGAGTTTATAAAGCCCTGTTTTCTCCACTGTTTTCCCCAAAACATGTAAGAAAATCCTTTACTAAGTAATTTTTAAAAGTTAGTAATGGATAAGCAACCTTCAGGCAGTGCATTCTCGATTATAACATGCAACATTAAAAAAAGCCTGTACCTTCTCATTCTTTCGTCAGTGATTTTAACTCTGTGTCCTCTGGTTGCCTTTGGGCATTTACATAGATCATAGAGCATAGAACAGTACAGCGCAAGTATAGGCCCTACAGCCCATGCTAAACGTTGCTAAATTAAACTAATCTCCTCTATTTGGACATGGATCCATATCTCTCCATTCCCCGCATATCCATGTGCCTGTCTAAAAGTCTCCTAAATGCCCCTATTACGTTTGCATTTACCACTACCTCTGGCAGTGTGTTTCAAGCACCAACTACTCACAAACTGTGTAAAAAACCTGTCCCACACATTTTGCCATTCTCACCTTAAATAAAGCCATGCCCTCTAGCCTTGACATATACACCTTGGGAAAATACTTAAAAAATATATATATTTTTATTAGAAGCATGTATACAAATAATAGTAAGTGACAATTTAATTACAAATTTCTTACATAGCTTCAATTTTTTTTTAAAGAATAAAGATAAAGGGAGAAAAAGATGAGAGAAAGTAATAGAGAGAGAAAAGCGAAAAAAGGAAACGCAGAAGGAAATTACCAATATCAAGATTATGGCGATAGATCCGGGAAATATTGAGTTTAACTATTCATCCAGTCCCAAACTCAGGTTCCAACCCTGATTTTGTGTTAAACCAATTTCATTTTTCAAAAATTCAATAAATGGATGCCATATTATAACAAAAAATTCTGGTTTGTCAATTAAGACAAATCTTTTTTTTTCCAAATGCCAGGTCTCAGTCATTTCCGTAATCTACATTTTAATTGTGGGGGGGGGGTAAGAATTCTGACTAATTACCCCAGCTGTAGCTCTCATAGGTTTCTGCACTTCAATCGGGTTACGCTGAGACTCTGACAGTCCAGAGAAAACAATTCAAGATTCTCCAGCCTCTCCTGATAGCTAATACCCTTCTAACAATTACTTATAAAGAAGGCGTATGTGATTCAAGCCCTGCAGCCGAAAAATAAATGTATTGCATATAAAGTATTTGAAATATTTGGAGAGGGATCATGAGTAAAGAGGGATTCAAATGTGGTTAAATGGGCAAACAAAATGTCCAGCATTGACTTTGTAACCAAGAAGGGCCATCGATAAGGGTATTATGGGTTGCAAATAGAAGAAACAACGCAGCTAAAGGTTTTGCTAGAGATACAAGGAACTCCAGATGCTGGAATCTTGCCTGTACACAAAGTGCCGGAGTGACTCAGTGGGTCAGGCAGCATCTCTGAAAGATGTTTCAGATCGGGACCCTTCTTCAGACTTTGCAAACTGAAAGTTTTGTGAGCTGAATTTATTTGATAAATTGAATGGGAAAATACTACTTGAAATGGGAGCAAAGAAACAGATTTAGCAGGGCCATATAAACTCCCGTCATGAAATCACTTTGAATATATCTTCTGCATTAAGTACTTTGCATCTGTACACAAGGGTTAAGTGGAATCAAGTGTAGGAAGGAACTGCAGAGGTTGGTTTAAAACAAACATAGATGTAAAAAGCTGGACTAACTCTGCGGGACAGGCCTCTGGGGAGAAGGGATGGGTCGAGACCCTTCTTAAGTGGAATCATTTATGCTCTGAACTTATAACATATTACATGAAGCAGAGATAAATGTGGGGTTCTCTCTTGACATTGGGAAATGGAAGTGTCGTGGTTAGATTTCTTGACTGATTGGTGCAAAGACACAAATTCAAATTCTATTGCAACAGCTGGGTGATTTCAATGTAGTATATTAAATTATCTGGAATTAAAATCAAGTCACTGGATTGATGTTAGATCCAATCTAATCTCAGGAAATTTGCTGTTCTTCCTCTCTGTGTGACTTCAGTCCTGCAGCGATGTGATCAATTTTTTCAAATCTTGGATATGATTGAACTCAAAAGCTTCAATTGGCATTGAAGCAGTTGAGGGAAGAAACCCTGCATCAGTTCACCAAGGGCAATTAGTAGACACCATTAAATAGAAACATAGAAACATAGAAAAATAGGTGCAGGAGTAGGCCATTCGGCCCCTCGAGCCTGCACCACCATTCAATATGATCATGGCTGATCATCCAACTCAGTATCCCATACCTGCCTTCTCTCCATACCCCCTGATCCCTTTAGCCACAAGTGCCACATCTAACGCCCTCTTAAATATAGCCAATGAACTGGCCTCAACTACCTTCTGTGGCAGAGAATTCCAGAGACTCACCACTCTCTGTGTAAAGAATGTTTTCCTCATCTCGGTCCTAAAGGAAGACTGTGACCCCTTGTTCTGGACTCCCCCAACATCGGGAACAATCTTCCAGCATCTAGCTTGTCCAACCCCTTAAGAATTTTGTAAGTTTCTATAAGATCCCCCCTCAATCTTCTAAATTCCAGCGAGTACAAGCCGAGTCTATCCAATCTTTCCTCATATGAAAGTCCTGACATCCGAGGAATCAGTCTGGTGAATCTTGTCTGTACCCCCTCTATGGCAAGGATGTCTTTCCTCAGATTTGGAGACCAAAACTGTATGCAATACTCCAGGCGTGGCCTCACCAAAACCCTGTACAACTGCATTAGAACCTCCCTGCTCCTATACTCAAATCCTTTCGCTATGAATGCTAACATACCATTTGCTTTCTTCACTGCCTGCTGCGCCTGCATGCCTACTTTCAATGACTGGTGTACCATGACACCCAGGTCTCGTTGCATCTCCCCTTTTCCTAATCTGCCACCATTCAGATAATAGTCTACCCTCATGTTTTTGCCACCAAAGTGGATAACCTCACATTTATCCACATTATACTGCATCTGCCATGCATCTGCCCATTCACTCAGCCTATCCAAATCACCCTGCAGCCTCCAAGCATCCTCCTCACACCTAACTATACCCCCCAGCTTGGTGTCATCTGCAAACTTGGAGATGTTGCCCTTTGCCAATCATCCCCTCATTCCAAATCAGAATTAAAATAAAATTGCAGTTCAGAACAAAAGTGCTAGACATTGAATCTAGCTAGACAAAAGTGCTAGACATTAAAGTGCTAGACAGTGATCACGATAAGCCAAGAGGCATGGCAAATAATTATGACCAGCAATAGACATGGATCCTGCTACAATTACGTTCATTAAATCCCGCTCATTTATTTCCACATTATGCATAGCAAACCTCCCTTATGAAGAGTCCAATCCCTGTCAAGTAAAGCAATTTAAGGCATTCCATTTGGGTGTTGCGTTCTATGTGTAGGAGGTGCTGATTAGCAAATAGAAGTCAATTTGCCATACCAGAACATGGAGGCAGTTTATGGGCAGGCAGCCAGGGCCATATGTAGTGGGGGCGGTACTGACGAGACTGTATCTTTGCACTATCTTCAGTATAAACCAGCATCTGCAGTCCATTCCTACATATTTTGTGATAACCAGTTTGACTTAATTCAGATTATTATCTGAATGGTGTCAGATTAGAAGAAGGGGGGGGGGGGGTGCAACGAGACCTGGGTGTACTTGTACATCAGTCACTGAAAGTAAGCATGCCGGTACAACAGACAGTGAAGAAAGCAAATGGCATGTTGGCATTCCTAGTGGGAGGATTTGAGTATAGGACCAAGGAGGCCCTACTGCAGTTGTACAGGGCCCTAGTGAGACTACACCTGGAGTATTGTGTGCAGTTTTAGTCTCCTAATTTGGGGAAGGACATTCTTGCTATTGAGGGAGTGAGGCGTAGGTTCACCTGGGATGGCGGGACTGACATATGATGAAAGAATGGGTCGACTGGGTTTGTATTTACTGGAATTTAGAAGGATGACAGGGGATCTTATAGAAACTTATATAATTCTTAAGGGATTGGACAGGCTAGATGCAGGAAAATTGTTCCCCATGTTGGGGGTGTCCAGAACCAGGAGTCAAAGTTTAAGAATAAGGGACTGAGATGAGGACTGAGGGACTGGGATGAGGACATTTAGGACTGAGATGAGGAAAAACTATTTTTCACACAGAGAGTTGTGAATCTGTGGAATTCTCTGCCACAGAAGGCCAAGGAGGCCAATTCACAGGATGTTTTCGATTTAGCTATTAGGGGTAACGGAATAAAGTGATATGGGGAAAAAGCGGGAACAGTGTACTGATTTTGGATGATCAGCCATGGTCACATTGAATGGTGGTGCTGGCTCGAAGGGTCAAATGGCCTACTCCTGCACCTATATTCTATGTTTCTATGAATGCAATCCTTCTGTCATAACTATTAGAGAGGCTTAATTTTCTCAGCCATTTCTCATGCAGCAGTACTGTAGCTGAACCCCGCCATGTATTCATCCCAGCGTGGCTGGCAGCAATCGATAACTAGGCTGAGTCTGTACCTAAAAGAAAAAATATATATACTGTAAAGACGCAACGGATTTAGTAATAGTTGTGGTGAGAGTGACACACACAGAGTTAACAGTTCTGGCTAATGAGCTTTCATCAGATCTGAGAAACATTAGAAATTGAGCAGTCTCTACATTGCAGAGAAAGAGGGCGGAAAGAAAATATGAAAGTCTGTAACAGGGTGGAGACCAAGAGAGACTGAATGACACAATAGATGCTGGTGTCAGCTGAGAGAGGGCAGTGAAGAAAGAGAGTTTAATATGGGATAAATGAGAGCAGAAATGAAAGAGGAAGAACTGAAATAAAAACAATTTACTGAACTCCGTGGGCTGCAAAATGTTGTAGGAACAAACATCTGCAGATGCTGGAGATCGGAGAATGCTGGAAATACCCATGCAGCATCTGTGAAGAGGCAAACACATTTCTTGTGGATGACTTTTCATCAGAATTGGCCAGTTTTTATACTAACGACAAAACTTAGCTCATGTTGAGCTTGATTGGAACAGTAGAAAGGGTACAAGATAGGGAGGTGTGAGTGGAGCAGAGAACTAAGATGACAGCCTAGTCCACAAGATCACCCTTGTGGTCTGAACAGAGATGTTCTCTTGTCCATGTTCCAGCTGTGAATAAAGTGGGTGAGAAGAGAAGTTCAAGAAATAAAACAGATGTAGTTAATACATGAGGTAGACACAAATGCTGGAGTAACTCAACGGGTCAGGAAGCATCTCTGGAGAAAAAGGATGGATGCTGTTTCGGGTCGAGACCCTCCTTCATTATCTACATAGAAAAAAAAAAGAAAAAAAAAATAGGTGCAGGAGTTGGCCATTCGGCCCTACGAGCCTGCACCGGCATTCGATATGATCATGGCTGATCATCCAACTCAGTATCCCGTACCTGCTTTCTCTCCATACCCCCTGATCCCTTTAGCCACAAGAGCCACATCCAACTCCCTCTTGAATATAGCCAATGAACTGGCCTTAACGACCTTCTGTGGCAGAGAATTCCAGAGACTCACCACTCTCTGTGTAAAGAATGTTTTCCTCATCTCGGTCCTAAAGGAATTCCCCCTTATCCTTAGACTGTGATCCCTTGTTCTGGAGGACTCCCCCAACAAGGGGCTACATGATCTGCAGAAGAAAGCAAACTTGAATCATTAACTGGTTCAAGAATTACCGCACTTGGACATCGAACCTTACGTTAAAATAAACAGAAGCAGAAACTGCTAATTGCCAGAACATCTTTTGGGGACATAGAGTGATGTAAAGCATATCATTTGATAGGGAAATGCTCTCTGCTCTATCTGTGTGGATATTGGTGACCCTGTTAAATTTGAGACCTGAATATGCATGTTGTGCACATAATAGACAGTTAACTTGTTACTATTTGTTACCACTCTATCCTTCGTTGAAAATAAAACTCTAATCTTCCTTCATAAATAAACTGTTTTGTAAACAAATCTTTCACTGAGTAAATTAAATTTCACGAGACAGGTGTCCAAGAACCAAATGACCGGGCAGGCAGTTAATCATAAATCATAAATGAAGAATATATGATTTTCCACTGAGTCTAACCTACTTTAATCGCTTGCTGACTCACAGTTGGCTATGACACAATAATTTTTAATTTGAGTTCTTCTTCTGCAATCACTTAATGGGTATTTATTTATGGGTTATTTTACTTTTGAGGAAGAATTGGCAAGTAAAACCCCTGTCCCACGCTACGAGTTAGTTCCAAGAGTTCTCCCGAGTTTGCCCTGATTCAAACTCGAGATTAACGGTAATGGCCACTCGTCGGTACTCGGGGCTCTCGTGGACATTTTTCATCATGTTGAAAATCTTCACGAGTCTTCCCGTGCTTACCTGCTGTTAGCGAGTCTTCCCGAGTACCTGCCGTTGGTGCTAAGAGATGTCCCCGAGCTCCGACGTACCCGCTACGTTTATTCTCCGTGCTTACCACAAGTTTGATTTTTGTTTAAACTCGGGAGAGCTCTTGGAATGAACTCGTACCGTGGGACAGAGCTACAAGTCCCTGTAAACATGTATCTTTTTGTTGATGTACGATGATCAGAACAAAGTGGGTAAAATACTACTGTAATTACAAGACAAGTTTTTAAAGCAGTTGATGAACCATAAGAGATTGTGGACAGTAGGGGAGGCAGAGGATTAGAGATTGCCATGTAGTGTAGAAAGCAAGCAGTGCAGTTATTGTGCAGCACACCAATGACCATTGCAGTCATGGGCTCACCACTGCCAACTTCTGCAATGTCCACAGGCTTTGTGAATCAAGCACAGTTTAGTTTAGTTACATTCATTATTGTCCTGTGAACCGAGATACAGTGAAAAGCTTTTGTTGCCACGATATCCAGTCAAAAAAAAGACTTTACATGAATAACATCAAGCTGTCCGCAATAAAGGATATTGAGTCCAACATTCAGTGCAAAGATACAATCTTGAGGTCTGATAACGTCTGATATAGTCCACTATAAAGATGCCACAATATATATGGTTGTACATGGTATGATTTGAATGGATGTCAGGTAAAACAAAGCTTTTGACTGCATCTCTATACGTTATGATGATAAAATAAAGTATGCTGGTGTATTGAAATGGGCAAAGGTTTGGAGTAAAACAGTCCATGGTTTTACAGTGTCATATAGTCATAGAGTCATATAGCATGGAAATGGGCCATTTGGCTCAATTTTCCCATACTGACCAAGATACCCCATCCACGCTAATCCTACCTGCCCGCGTTTGGTCCATATCCCTCTAAACCAGTGCTTCGGTGTTAAGAAGCAGTTTATTTCCTATATTTCTATGCCTGATACTCTTCCTTTCTTTCTCAGAGAACTGACTGCGTGGTGTTGAGGTCTGAACTGGATTAATATTATTCCGTACAACACAAAGTGCTGGAATGACTCAGCGGCCCTGGCGGTATCTCTGGAGAACATGAATAGGTGCTATTTTGGGTCAGGACCCTTCTTGTATAGGAAGAAAGGTCTCGACCTGAAACGTCGCCTATCCATGTTCTTCAGATGTGCTGCCTGACCGGTTGAGTCACTCCAGCACTTTGTGTCCTCTGTGTAATCCAGCGTCTGTAGTTCCCATGTTTCTACATGTTCTTGCCCCGTATTTAGTCTGGCCTTTTTTCCAAGCTAAGGTTCTGAATATTCACATTTATTGGCATCCTAAACCATAGCAGCAGACAATTCTTGTAAAGACCTGGTAGGCTATCGGAAAAGGACACAGGGGAAAAAAATGTTTGAAATATTATTTCTGGATCTCTGGAGAACATGAATTTGGGAATTCTGGAAAATCCCTCACTTAAAAAAACTGCTGAAGGGAAGAATAAAAAAGGAAAAAAATTACAGAGCAGATTTCCCAACTTGTCCAGATCCATGATTGTGCCAGCAGTATTTCATCATTATAGGATAAGTGTTCCAGATTGCACAACAGTAACAAGTTTGCAGCCTGTGCCTGTGGATCAGACCATTGCAGATTGTCGTAAAGTCAAAGGAAATGGCCTACGTATGCAAGGGTTTTTGACATCAGCAAGCACAAAAGGATTAAACTGTCTGTGCCATTTAATGGGCAGAACCTACCATTGTTGGCGGTATGACCCAGCGAGCATCAACCTCTATGGCTACGGTTGGTGACTGTGTCGTCACTCCAATTTCCAATGAACGTATACCCCAGATAGACACAAAATGCTGTAGTAACACAGTGGTTCAGGCAGCATCACTGGAGGGAAGGAATGGGTGAGTTTTGGGTCGAGACTCTTCTTCAGACTAATCAATGGGTGACGTTTCGGGTCGAGACCCTTCATCAGACTTCCCTTCTCTCCAGAGATGCTGCCTGTCCCGCTGAGTTACTCCAGCATCTTGTGTCAATCTCAGGTTGAAACCAGCATTTGTAGTTCCTTCCTACACGAAAGTATACCCTAGGCAGCCTCAGTATCTGCCTATGATTGGGATGGGTATTGACTAGCCTGTAGACCACACCACAGGAGACTCTGTGCATGGTGGAAGAGCACTTTGGTGCTGCATTTCATTTCTTTGGCTGGATTCCTTTTCCTCCGCACCGCATCCACCATTTTATGCTTGTTTGCATCCAGGCCAGTCGACTAGAGGGAAGATGATGTAGGAAGTTGTGAAAAACTAAGATTCTATGCCAGTATAATGGGGCATTGAGATGGCAATGCTTAATGTGATATTTTCAGATAGAGTATTTGTTGAATAATACCAGTCAAATACAATTGGGGATTTCCATGTTTTTCTTGGAATAATGGAATCTTTCACATTAACCTAGTTTTGGAATTTGTCCAGTTCAAATACTATGTGAGTGCTGCACTATTGTAGGTGTCGAGTATTAACTGATATAAAAATAAAAGCTAGTCTGGCAACTTTGGTAGATGTAAGAGGCTCCATTGTTCCAGCTACAAATAAGGGAAATTCTTGAAGTGATTTCACTTAATATGATTCCATCAACACCCGTATAATCAGATTAACCAGTTGCTAACTTGCTGCTGTTTGTGGAGACTTGTACACAAACCTGTTGACTGGTTTACTTGTATTACAATAACAACTATAGTTATCTTTTTGTTGGTGATGTGGAACAGTCCTTGTTCCAAACATACAGTTGTATCATCACCCTTTCTCTGCTACATCGATGACTGCATTTGGGGCTGGCTCCTGCACCCATGCAGAACTTGTTGATGTCATTAATTTTACCACTAGCTTCCACCCTGCCCTTAAATTTACTTGGACTATTTCTGGCACCTCTCTCCCCTTTCTTGATATTTCTGCCATTCCACAACAATCAGTCTGAAGAAGACTCCATATCCACGTTCTTCAGAGATGTTACCTGACCTGCTGGATCACTTTGTATCTTTTTTTGTAAACCTGCATCTGCAGTTCCTTGTGTCTACTAATCATAATAATAACAATAACAATAATAACAATAATAACAATAATAATAATAATAATAATAATAATAATAATAATAATAATAATAATAATAACAATAATAATAATAATAATAATAATAATAATAATAATAATAAAGCATTTTACTTATGGGCGCCTTTCAGAGCACTCAAGGACACCTTACAGATCTTGTTGGCTGCCATACCATTGTGTGAGGTTATGAAAAGTGTTATATAATGCAAGTTATTTCCTTTATAAACAAATTGCATGGAGTTAGAAAACAGTTACAATTTTATTAGCCTCATATTATTTTAGCGGCAGAATATTTATTGGTGCATCATCCTAATAAAAAGTAGTAATCCTGTCCTCCAATATTAAAAGTGAACTAAATTGAAATAAAATGTCATTTTGGAATCTATTTTGGCCCTATTGTCATAACATGACGAGTTTATTCATTCACTATTACATGTAGAACGTATCTGGCGTGTAATTCACCATGGCATGCAAAATATATATGGCTTAATTATATTATCCTGCCCATTGTGATATGAATATTTGAAGAACACATTTGAATTTGTTTATGGAACTCTCCAGTATTGTGTGTAGGAAGGAACTGCAGATGCTGATACATACAGAAGATGGACACAAAATGCTGGAGTAACTCAGCGGGTCAGGCAGCATATCTGAAAGAAATGGATAGGTAACGTTTTGGGTTGGAACCCTTCTTCAGACTGTAAGATAACGATGGGGAGGAATGTTTGCCTCATCTTGGGACCAGATGCGGCAGGAAAGGAGAAGTTGAGAGTATGTGGATGGCATCTTTGCAAGGCAGTGTGGGAGGAGGTGTAGCCTAGATAACTGTGGGTTACAGTGAGTTTGTGGTAGGCAACAGTTGATAGCTTATCCCAGAGTTCAAGGAAGGGGAGAGAGGTGTCAGAAATAGTCCAAATAAATTTGAACCAAAAACTCCCCCCCCCCCCCCCCACCCCGCCTCTATCTTTCAGCCTGAAGGTTGGTTCCAAATGCTGAAACATCACCCATTCCTCTTCAGTTCAGTTTAGTTTATTGTCACGTGTACCAAAGTACAGTGTAAAGTTTTTGGTGTGCACTCCAGAGATGCTGCCTGTCCCGCTGAGTTACTCCAGCATTTTGTGTCTATCCCACAGTATCACAAATTGCAACACCAGAACTGCAATTTCACCAAATGACAGTGGGAACATGAAGACTGATTTATATGATGTTACTGGAAGACTTGCTGATATCGTTTAACAAGTACGCTACAAAAGGAACTTTCTTTTATCTTTAGATTCAGGGTTATGCAGCGTACAGCTGATTTATTTTGGTTATCAAGGCTGAACACACAGATAAAATGGGACATCAGAATTTAGAGTTCAAGTACACAAGAGAGGAGAAAATCACTGTAGCGTCTAGGTTTTAGTTCATACACAGAGAGCAATTTGAGTATTGAGCTTCCAAGAAAACAAACACAGTTCATAAGTTCATAAGTGATAGGAGCAGAATTTGGCCATTCGGCCCATCGTCTACTCCGCCATTCCATCATGGCTGATCTATCTTTCCCTATTAACCCCATTCTCCCGCCTTCTCCCCATAAGGATTTAAGAGAGAGTTAGATAGAGCTCTAGGGGCTAGTGGGGTCAAGGGATATGGGGAGAAGGCAGGCACGGGTTATTGATAGGGGACGATCAGCCATGATCACAATGAATGGCGGTGCTGGCTCGAAGGGCCGAATGGCCTCCTCCTGCACCTATTTTCTATGTGTCTATGTGTCTATAACCCCTGACACCCATACTAATCAAGAATCTATCTATCTCTGCCTAACAAAATATCCATTGACTTGGCCTCCACAGCCTTCTGTGGCAATAACAGTAACTGTCGAATAACAGTATTCAAGTAACATTTGAGTAACAGTGTCCTTCAAAACAGCATGATGCCCAAAACTACTTTAAGTAGTAAAATGCTGGATGCATAGCTAGTCTGTATCATGGAAATCAGACATAAACTGCCAAAGTGACAGTAGAAAGTAAACTTAAGGTTTAGATTTTACTTCAAAGTCACGTGCGTGACTACGTGAAGCAGCCCGCCAGCCCGCATGCGCATCAATACGTCTAACGCGTGGCACACAACTGCTGGGAGAAGCGTCGCTCCTCCAACGGTGAGTTTAAAACCCTGCAGGTAAGTTTCAAACTTATTCTGAGGTCGTATTTTTTCGTTGGGAAATCTCTTTTACAGAGTTTGCTGTAGATATGGAATCCACGGCGAAATTCAGACGGGGGAAACCGGCTACGGAGGACCGTGGAAGTACGGGGGAAACCGGCGGCCATCAGTTTCGCCGTCAGACTCGCTGACAGTTCAGACTTGGTGCTGGCCCAAAGCACCTTGGCAACCCCGAACGGGAGGAAAGCCAAAAGGAAGTCTAACAAGCCTGTTTACTTAGACGAGTCAGGCCAGGAAGAGTCGCCTCCTACAGTCATGGATAACGTCTTCGGGCATTTATCCCAGATGGAGCACCTTATGGAAAGGATGCTCCATCATGATATGCTCCATGAAACGGAACCATATCAGCGGAGGTCTCCTCGGGGGCCTGCGGCAGCGCCTGGCCCAGGGCTGCATAATGTCTCCCACTCTGAGGAGGGGAGCGTATGGGGTCAGTATTGCACTGACTCCGAATTCAGAGGTATGTATGGGGAACATACCGGTATGGACGACATACGTGAGGTTCAGGAATTGCCTGCCATGGCATCAAGGCTCGCGATACTCTCACAAACAGGGGAGCCGCTGCAGGAAGAGTTAGCTGCCAGCATAAACTACCTCACGTCGCACCAATTGCAGGAACAGGTGATGGTGGAAACAACTACAAAGTACCATACACCTATAAATTGTGCATCGCTGAAAGTGCCGGCTGTGAACAGCTCTATCTGGGGATACATTGGAGGGGGCATCAAAGCGCAGGAGATGAAACTCCAAAGAATCTTTAAATTGCTGGCGTCAGGCATTATGGCATTTGCTAGATCTGTGGATGGGGGACCCAATGCCTTGGCGTTGATGTGCAATGCACATTTCGAAATAAACTGTTTTCGGAAGAACGGCATCAGACCTGCCTTGAACCCCAAATTTGCAGGCTTATGTAAGTCCAGCAATGTCCAGCCGCCGAATCTTCTGTTCGGGGAAGATCTACCGAAGCAGGTAAAAGACCTGGATGAAGAAGCAAAAGCTGTCGGGCTGATCAAAGCGCCAATGACGAGCAAAGCATCACCATTTCGGCAGCAGCACCCCTACGCTTCCATCAGCAGTAAGCGGTTCACTGGAGCTGGTGGCAGCTCGAGAGCTGAATTCTCTGGTCATATATTTTTTAGGCGAAGGCCAAAGCCAGCCCTCGTGGAAAATGCACAATCCGCGCACCCCAGCAGTCCTACCCTCCAAACCCCGAGGGCGGAAATAGAACCTGCAACAAGGACCTTTCGGCCTACCATAAGACCACTGGTAACCATGGAGGTAGGTGGGTCTGGTTCTTTCCGGAACATGGGGTGTGTGGACCAGTTACAAGTTCGTGGTAGATTACACTTGTTTTTGCATGAATGGCGTTGGATAACATCAGATCCGTTCATACTGCACAGTATACAAGGGTTCCAAATTGAATTTCTTCCCAATTCATTGCCACCCACACAGCATACACCAAGCCGGACATTTGTTCATTCCCAACAAGAAGATTTAGATAAACAAGCTGAAATTCACACATTATACACAAAAGGGGTAATGGAGAAGTCGAGTCATGAACATCACCAATTCATCTCTAATATATTCCCCAGCCAAAAGAAAGATGGAGGGTGTCGAATCAGCCTTAATTTAACAAAACTTAACTCTCATGTGCAGACATTTCAAAATGGAAAACTTCATTACTGCCAATCAGCTGATTTCCAAAGGATTCTTTATGGCATGCATCGATCTCAAAGATGCATACTATTCTGCACCCATTCACGGGGATCACTGTAGATATTTGAAATTTAGCTGGATGGGGCAACTGTGGCAGTTTAAAGCATTGCCTAATGTGTTAACCTCAGCCACCAGATTATTTACCAAATTATTGAAACAGGTGCTTGGGCTACTTAGAGCTCAAAAACACATTGTTATGGCATATCTGGATGATATTCTAACCATAGGGAAAACGCTGAAATTAGCTAAATTAGCTGTTTCAGCCACGAAACGCACATTTGAGTAATTGGGGTTTCTTATCCATCCAGTTAAATCCAAGTTGATACCAACTAGAGTGATTAACTATTTGGGATTTACCATTAACTCTATCAATATGTCTGTGACTGCCCTGGGGCAAGAGATTGGAGTTAATAGAAGCCTGTAACAACCTTGTTGTTATGGAGCAGCCATCTATTCAGGCCAGTGTAATTGGCAAATTAGTGGCTGATATTCCAGCTGCACAATTTGGGCCTTTGCATTATCAAAATTTACAATGTGCAAAGAAGCAAGCACTCAAATACCATTTAGGTCATTTTAACAGACCTATGCGGTTAACAGCTGAAGCTATATCAGAATTACAATAGTGGATGACTAATATTCGGCATTGCTCCAATAACATTTTTGTCAGCAAACCGTCAGTTATATTACAAACTGATGCTAGTGCTCAAGGATAGGGAGCTACTAATACCATATCTAGTTGCGGGGGCAGATGAGATGTGCATGTGTCATCAATTCTTCAGTTACATGATATTAACTACCTAGAGATGCTGGGGGCATTCTATGGGTTAAAAGCTTATTGTGGGAATATGCATCATTTGCATGTTCAACTACAGATTGACAACACTACAGCAAGGGCATATATTAATCACATGGGTGGAATCAAGTCAGTATCCTGTGATAATTTAGCTAACCTCATTTGGCGCTGGTGTATTGAAAGAAGAATTTGGATTTCAGCTACCTATTTGCCAGGTAGGTTTAATATGGTGATGGACACCAGGTCACGAAAATTCAATGGCAACACAGAATGGATGTTGGATCATAAAGTATTTAACAACATTGTTGATTGGTATGGAACACCAGATATCGATTTGTTTGCATCTAGGCTCAATCACCAGTTACCACAGTATGTTGCATGGGAGCCAGACCCTGGGACAGTGGCGATAGATGCATTCTCGCCACACTGGGAAGGAATGTTCTTTTATGCATTCCCTCCATTTTGCCTCATCAGTCGGTGCTTGCAAAAAGTCCAGCAAGATTCCGCTTCAGGCATTTTGGTAGTACCTGACTGGCCTACACAGCCATAGTTCCCGCTGATTTTGGGAATGGTAACAGAACCTTATATGGTTGTTTCCAAACGCAAAAAAATTGCTGGTTCATCCTATAACCTGGGAAGGCCACCTGCTGCATGATCAAATCAATTTATTGATTTGCAGCCTAAGAAGACCTTTCCTGGGCTCGGATTGTCGGAGACCAAACTGTGGATATGATCACTGCAGCTTGGACGGATAGCACCAAGAAGTAGTACATCTCTTACATCAGGAGATGGGAAGTGTTTTGTTTGCAGTCTGACATAACGTTTGAGTTATGGAGTTTTGGAGTTTCTCTCAAAACTGTTCTTTGACGAAAGATTGAGTTATAGTGCCATTAATTGTGCCAAAAGTGCCCTGTCATCATATTTGTTGCTGGGATCGGGACACCACTCTGTTGGGTCTCACCCGCTGATATCCAGATTTATGAAGGATATCTTTAACACAAATCCCCCCAGGCCCAGGCACACAGAGGTATGGGATGTTAACATTGTGCTAACACTGCTTCGTCGGTGGGCTCCAGCTACATCCTTGTCTTTGGCCAGGCTCACATATAAAGTTGTTATGCTCATGGTGCTGGTTTTGGCGCAACGGGTCCAGTCATTGCATAAGCTGCGGCTGGACAGAATGGTTACACCTACCAACAAAATAACGTTTTATATACATGAGCTAATTAAACAGAGCAGACTAGGGGTGTCAGGTCTAAAACTGGAATTTATGGCATACCCTATGGACTATAGATTGTGTGTGGTCACACATATGCAACAGTATTTTAAGGTTACAAAGAGACTCACAGGCACTGAACTGGAAATATTTATTAGTTATAAAAAGCCACACAAGAGGGTGTCATTGCAGACCATCTCCGGGTGGTTAAGACGAGTATTGGCTAGTGCAGGAGTGGACACTGATGTTTTTAAATCTCGCTCCACCAGGGCTGCAACAACATCAGCAGCAAGGTTTATGGAGGTTCCGCTGGACCACAACCTAGCGACTACAGGATACTCGAATGAGCGAACGTTCCAAACTTTTTATAATAAACCGATTGCCAGGCCGTGGTTGTTTGCCAACTCAATTTTAAGTTCTGTTCTATAATTTGCTCACCATAATAGTGAGGGGCACTATTATTTTTATTATCATTTGTTTATTAAAAGCATCAGCATATTTTAAATCTATGTCATGTCTGAATGCATTATCTTTTCAATCATCTCTGGTCAACTAATGCAATGTGTTGCATAGACTCGTGTTCGTGGCATGAAATCACAGAGCTTTAAAGTCTTCACGTAGTCACTCACGTGACTTCAAAGTAAAATAGGAAGATTAAATGAGAACTTACCAGTTTGAAGTTTGATTTTATGAGAAGTTACGATGAGGGATTATGTGTCCTCCGCTCCCAACCCTCCTCTCATAAAGGTCAGCTGGTAGTTCTAGTTTCTCGAATCTTCCTATAATCAGTTCAGCAGCTGGTTTCTGTGATTTCACACCATTGCTTTGAAGGTTGACGCGCATGCGGGCTGGCGGGCTTCTTCACGTAATCCCACATCATAACTTCTCATAAAATAAAGATCAAACTTCAAACTGGTAAGTTCTCATTTAATCTTCCTATTCTTGTCAACAGGTTGGAAAATCTAAGGCAATGTGGAAAATAATGGCGCAGAAAACATTCCTGCAGAGATCAATACTAAAGGCACAAGCAAATTCCAACTACTAAATCTCCCTTTCTCTGGGAACAAGGATGCTAGAAAATGATCCACAACATTCCTCTCTGGGTCCCAGTAGTTTAAATTTTCAGGGATACTCCTTACAGAATTCAGAGTTTTTTTCCAAACATCTCAGAATGTTGTTTGGCTCATTTGACTTCCTTCTGAAGGCAGCTTTTGTAATTGGTATCCACCGGTATTTGCATTCCATACAGTGAAGTTGATGCTCACTTTTGTCTTAGCATTTCTCCACTCCCCCAGTCATGTAATATTCTGAATGGTTAGAATGCTCTTCGTTACAGTATATCTGCTATATTCAGCTCTTGCACCATGATTGGCAAAATCCATTCCTTAGTTAGATTCAGTGGGTGGCACGGTGGTAGAGTTGCTGCCTTACAGTGCCAGAGACCCGGGTTTGATCCTGACTACGGGTGGTATCTGTACAAAGTTTGTACGTTCTCCTTGTGACCACATGGGTTTTCCTGGGTGCAATGGTTTCCTCCCACACTCCAAAAAAGATACGGGTTTGTTGATTGTGTAAGAAGAAACTGCAGATGCTGGTTTTAACCAAAGATAGACAAAAAAAAGCTGGAGTAACTCAACGGGTCAGGCAGCACCTCTGGGGAAAAGGAATAGGTGACATTTTGGGTGGAGCCCCTTCTTCTGACAGAGTCAGGGGAATGGGAAATGAGAGATATAGACGGTGATATAGAGAGATATAGAACAAATGATTGAAAGGTATGCAAAAAGCAATGAAGATCAAGGAAAGGTGGAGCCCACAATCGTCAATTGTTGGCTGTGGGGTAGGTGATAATGTGCTGTACAGGCAGTGAAATTGAACAGGATGACAGTGAAACTAATATGACAACAAGGGTAGGGAAGGGTCAGTGAGGGAGGGGATGCATGGGTTACTTGAAGTTAGAGAAATCAATACTCATATCATACCTAATTGGCTTCAGCAGAAAAATTGTATATTGTCCCTAGTGTGTAGGATAGTGCTAGTTTACAGGGTGATCGTGGTCGGTGTGGACTCAGTGAGCCGAATGGCCTGTGTCCATGCGGTATGTCTAAAAACAGATCAAATACATTGATGAGTTGTCCATCTAATTTGGGAAAATTCACTCCTTCAAAAAGATGAGAAATAGGAAATGGGAGGTGATGATATTTTAGGGACAGATTCTTATCTCACTACTGCCAAATTCCCACCTGAAGAACGCTGTAGTGAGACAAAAGTTGACCTCCAAGTGTTAACATTACTCAGGTCAGCGAAATGCAAGACTCATGTTTACATGCGTGACTAGTGCATACCAAACACAACAGAGGGTCATACAGCTTTTGTTCGTAACCCCCACATCACGAGGCATATTTCCCAATGTGGAAGCCATTGGTCACACTCTTGCTGAGCCTCCAAGCTCAAACACACATCTGTTGTGTGGGCTTTGCCAAAACAATAATTGATAAAATGCAGACAGGTTTTACCTCTCGATACCAAAGACAAAGTTTCAGTAGTATGAAAACTGTACTGTCAGAATATTTTGGATAATATTTTGGCATTGGTGGCCAAAACGCAAATTGTCTCTAATTTCTTTCTCAGCAACAAGTGATTCTACTGCAAGGAAATATTTTTTGCATTTATATCATGAAGCTCACTGACAATATTGTAATGATTATTGAATTCTTCCCAGATGATTCCTAAGGCAGGACTACCAACACAACACAAGGAATTACACAAAATAATGATGTTAAAATTGCTGCAGTATCGGTGTCCCACTGTAAAAAGTTTCAATACCTTGGGGAGGTCCGGCATATCCTTGTGATGGACCAGGCTTCGTCCCTCACTCTGTAGCCATCTCATTGAGAGTTCGAGTTGTTGAGCCAGGCTTTGATGCAATTAGTCAATATGCTCTGTATGTCTACATATAGACATTCGGTAGAGTATCCGATGACATATCAAATCTCCTCAATCTTTGAAGGAATTAGAAGCGTTGATGAGCTTTCTTTGCGATTGTATCAATGTTCTGCGCCCAGCTCAGATCTTGAGAGATATGCACACCCAGGTACTTGAATCTTGGCAATATCTCTTGAACCATCTCGTCAATATAGTGGTAGGCTCAATAGCAACAATGAAACTATGCCATTCTTGCCTTAAAAAGTAGAGAAAATGGGCTGTATAACACTAAAGTCAAAGACAGTCCTGGCTTCAATGATGACATTGAGCTAGTTTACCAAGTCAATAAATGCGGTGCAGAGCAAAATCCTGGCGAGGCTCTCCCTGCCACCTTGGAAGGAACTGGACATTGGACAGACTCCACAATGTAATTAATCAACATTGAACTGCAAACAAAAGTTTGACTAAATGTTGTACCCTTTATGCATTCTGTATCCACTATGCACGACTTGATTGTATTCATGTATAGTCTTTTCTGTGACTGGATAGCACGCAAACAAAAGCTTTTCACTGTACCTTTGTACACATGACAATAATAAACTAACCTAACTAAAGTGAAGGGACTTTAACTAAATTGTGTATTTTCTCACTGGTAAGATTGTGAAAGACAATATTACATTAAAAGTTCAAAGACACCTTGGTGCCCTTTGCTATAGACTTTACTTTTGAGATACAGTGCAGAAACAGGCACCGAGTCCATGCCAACCAGCAATCAACCAATACATGACACTATCCAACACGCTAAGGACAAGTTTACAACTTACCAAAGCCTGTACATCTTTGGAGTTTGGGAGGAAACCGGAGCACTTAGAGGAAACCAACGTGGTCACAGGGAGATCTTACAAACTCCTTACAGACAGCACCCGTAGTCAGGATTGAACCCGGGTCTCTGGAGCTGTAAGGCAGCAATCTACCGCTGCGTCACCATGCTGCTGCGTCTCTGAGAAGCCTGCATGGGGCTGCAGAAATATATTAGATAGGTAAATGGGATATCGATCTGAAGTGAAGAGATCCGAGTAAAGGAGGAAAGTTAACACTGCAGCTATATAAAGCTGCATAGGGACTTGGTGAATCTGCACCTGACGTAATGTATGCAGTATCCATTCATTTACCTAAAATAGGAGATTCTGAGAGTAATAAACATTCACCAGACTGGTTTCAGGGTGGGCTCTATGAGGAGAGATTCAATAAACTGGCCCTGTATTCTCCATAGTTTAGAAGAATGAGAGGTAATCTTATTGAAAATTACAAATTTCTTTCAGGTCCCAACCAGCTGTTTGAAGGGATGACATTGTCAATAGCTTAGGAGCCTAGAACAGGAGATCACAGAATCTAAGGTTGTCATTAAGGCCTGAGATGAGGAGAAACTTGTTCTATGAGCAGAATTAGGCCATTTGGTCCATCAAGTCTACATGCTGTTCAACCATGGCTGATCGATCTTTCCCTCTTCACCCCATAATCCCTGATACCTATACTAATCAAGAATCTATCAATCTCCACCTTAAAAATATCCACTGACTTGGCCACCACAGCCATCTGTTTACTTGGAGAGTGGTGATTCTTTGAAATTCTCTACTCCAGAAAGCTATGGAGGCTCCGTCACTGAAGTTGTTTAAAACTGACATTGATAGATTTCTGGAGATTTAGAGAATCGAGGGATATGGGGATAGTGCAGAAACACGGAGCCGAAGAATGGTGGAACAAGCTCATGCCATCAGGGGCTTACTTCTGCTCCTGTTTCTTTTTATGTGTCAGATTTAAGTTTAGTTCATTGCACTTTGAAAGCAGGGCATTATATTAGTCTTTTTTTTGTTCTCATGAACCTCTGAACAGTGAAGAACAGTGTGAATTATCTACGTTTCCTACCTCGAGTGATTCAAACAACATCATGTTTCCATCCTGCACAGATTCACAGTGTCCCAATTATGTAGGAATTGCTTGTTCTGGGGATTTTAAAGAACCACTAACTTGGTGAATTTGCACCACACATTCACCTAAACCGCTGCACTTATTTTCCCTGATCATATTTCAAAATTAATAAACTCCCACTTCTTGCCCATTCACTTGGCTTGGTCTGGGCGTTAGGAGTTGCATGGGCTGACTTTCTCAAGGGAAAAGGAAACATGGCCTGTGCCATGTGGTTTAACTTAATACTGCCCACTGGAAATGCTTTGCGGCTGCTTCAACAAAATGCTACTTGTGAAGGCTCGCAGCTCTGGGGGTGAAACTAGGATTATGTTCAGGATTCCCCATTCCCACCTTAAACACGCTAGTGTTAGATTCAATAAGCATGGTGGAAAAAAAGTAATATTTTCCCTGGATGCCTTTACCATAGCTTATAACAATAATATTTGCCTGCTGTTTTCTCTCCTACTTTCTCTGTGAACATGCTGCAATGCAGCCTACTTTGGTTTAGTTTGGAAGAAGGGTCCTGACCTGAAACATCACCTGTCCTTTTTCTCCAGAGATGTTGCCAGACCTGTTGAGTTACTCCAGCACTTTGAGTTTATCCACAGGTTTGTTATTTGATTTTGCAGTCAGTTGTTTGAGATCTTTCAGGCATGCCACCCCATTTCCTAACCCACATTTTCACTTTCACTATATGCCAATGTTGAGAAGATTCAGGGCGAGGGGATTACTTACTGAAGCATGTGCTCTTACCATGTACTCAGTGTGGTTACAGTATCCCAGCAAAGTTCTCTTGTAATGCTGTCCTGCTTACTTTCTTGCCATCGTATCTTTTCGTTAGAAAAGCTTTTTTTTCCCCAACTCTTACATTCCTTAAAGTGGATAAAAATCTATTGTCTGAAGAAGGGCCTAGACCCAAAACGTCACCTACCAAGTCTGAAGAGTAGTCTTAACTCAAAACATTGCCTATCCATGTTCTTCAGAGATGCTGCATGACTTGCTGAGTTACTACAGCACTTTGTATCCTTTTACTGTTAAAGAAGGAACTGCAGATGCTGGAGAATCGAGGGTACACAAAAGGCTGGAGAAACTCAGCGGGTGCAGCAGCATCTAAGGAGCGAAGGAGATAGGCGACGTTTCGGGTCGAGACCCTTCTTCAGACTGGTTAGGGATCAGGGAAACGAGAGATATAGACGGTGATGTGGAGAGATAAAGAACAATGAATGAAAGATATGCAAAGAAGTATCGATGATAAAGGAAACAGGCCATTGTAAGCTGTTTGTAGTGTGAAAATGAGAAGCTAGTGCGAATTGGGTGGGGGAGAGATAGAGAGAGAGGGAATGCCAGGGCCCGAGGGCTGAGGGAGAGGTGGGAAGGGGAGGAGACAGCAAGGGTTAACAGAATTGAGAAAATTCAATGTTTAAGCCCAGAGGATGCAGACTCCCCAAGCGGAATATGAGGTGCTGTTCCTCCAACTTGCGGTGTTGCTCACTCTGGCCGTGGAGGAGGCCCAGGACTGAGACGTCGGATATGGAATGCGAGGGGGAGTTGAAGTACTGAGCCACCGGGAGGTCGGGTTGCAGACCGAGCGGAGGTGTTCGGCGAAACGATCGCCAAGCCTCCGCTTGGTCTCACCGATATAGATCAGCTGGCATCTGGAGCAACGGACGCAGTAGATGATTCTTTTACTAATCCTTTGACAATAGTTGATGTTTATAGTCATGGCATTAAATTAGACAACTTCCCCCATGTTTCTATCAATGTCATTCAAATCTTCTGAAGAAGGATCTCGACCTGAAACGTCACCCATTCCTTCTCTCCAGAGATGCTGCCTGTCCTGCTGAGTTACTCCAGCATTTTGTATCTATCTTCAGTTTTAACCAGCATCTGGAGTTCATTCCTTTCACATCTCATTGTATGTGGCTATTCTTGGACATTCTCGCTCATCAAAAACCCTTTACTGTAATGAAGTTTGCCAGCATTTGAACAAGTTGATTTGTCAGTTGTGATTTTCTCATTTATCTTTCATTAATTTTTCCACTTAACTCTAACCCATCTCGACGTATATTCTAGTTCAGTGGCTTACTTGTTTCTCAAGAAGTCTAAAAGGATTATTTTTGGATCAGCACCTTGACTGACTTCTAGTTGTCATTACCACAAATAAGACTACGCACTTAACTAATTCACATTTAAGAGCAGTTGGATTTTATTATTTTCTTAGGAAATCATAGATCACAATAAAAATAATATTTCATTTCAAATTGAAGTAATACGATCCCGAACTGCTGCAACTTGTTACAATTGTATAAGATCTTGTTGAGACCACACTTGGAATATTGTGTATAGTTTTGATCACCTGGCAATACGAAGAATGGCACTAAGCTGCAAAGAGTATAGAGAAAATATACAAAGATGCTGCCAGGAGCCGAGGGCCTGAGCTACAGGGAGAAGTTGGGCAGGCTAGGAGTGCATCTTTATTTTTGGAATGCAGGAGGCTAATGGGTAACCTTATGATCTATAAAATCATGAGGGGAATAGTTAGGGTGAATGCATGAAGTCTTCTTCCTGTGTAGGGGAATCAAGAACCAGAGGCATAGGTTTAAAGTGAGAGGGGGAACATTAATTAGGAACCTGAGGGGCAACCTTTTCACACACAGACTGTTGGGTATATGGAACGAGCTGCTAGAGGAAGTAGTTGAAACAGGTACATCAATATTTAAAAGACATTTGGAAAGGTACATGATTATGAAAGATTTAGTGGAATATGGGCCACACACACAGCCTGGGTGGATCATCTTGGTTGCCATGGATGAGGTGGACCGAAGGCCCTGATTAACCTATGGTTCATATCCTTTTTCTTGGTAAGGTGATCAAAACAGTACACAATGCTCCTGATATGGTCTAACCAAAGCACTAAACACTGAGGAATGAAGGTCTAACTTACACATTCTCTCCTCTTGTGGGAGATCACCATTCTTAAAATGAGCAATTAGTCAGTATCTCATTGCTTTTTTAATACCGTGTAAAAATTGACTTGCATATCATACTATTAGTTGAGTTTAAATTTTGAGATATTGTGCGGAAACAGGCCCTTTGGCCCATCCGTCCGTCCCTTCACCCTTTTTTATTTTTATTTTTAGTCCTGTTAGATCAAAATGTTTGTTGTAGGTCTTTTATGTGCTGGATGGGGGAGGGGAAGGGGGAAACTTTATTTCTGCGGTTTTCCTCCAAATCGCATCTTCGTCCTCTCGTGCGGCCTACCTTCGGGACTGGAGCGGCGTTTCCTGCCGGGACCGGCCGTTACAACAGCTTCGGCGGCGGCGCAGCGCTGGGACACCATCATGGAGCGGGCGATGCCTAACCGGGTTGCCGTGCGGTAAGCTCCGGAGTGCTGTGACCGCTGACTCCCAACATCGAGGAGCTGTGGCTGTGGGCGGCTGGCCGCGGGCAGTGCGGGATTTAAAACACCGGGGAGCCTCGGATCCGAGATCGCCAGAGTTGGAGCTCCAACCAGCGCGGCCTGACGACTTCGGGTGCCGCAGTCTCCGGGGAGGAAGCTGCCGCTCCAGACATTTCCAAGCCGCTGAGAACTTTTCACCCGACGTCGGAGTTCTATCTTCCCAGCAGGAGGGCCTATAACATCAAGCCGCCGTTGCAGCGACTGGCTGCGGAGGCCTCAAATAGGCCCCGACCTCGGGTGGTCTAGGAGGAGGAGGAGGGGGGGGGGGACTGGACTTTTTGGTGCCTTCCCTCACAGTGGAAAGTATTGATTCTGCTGTGGGAGGACGTTCACGTTTAATCCTATAATGTATTGTGTCTTTTTTCTTCTTTTTAATTTTATATGGATGTATGGTAATCTAATTTGTTTCTCTGTAAAGCACTTTAGCTTCAACATGATTTGATTTAAAAGTGCTATATAAATAAAAATTACTTACTTACTATCTGAGTCCATGCCGACCAGCGATCTCCACACACTTACACTATCTTACACACACTGGGAACAATTTACAATTATACCAAGCCAATTAACCTACAAATCTGTATGTCTTTGGAGTATGTTAGGAACCAGAGATCCCGGAGAAAACCCACGCAGATCACGGTGGGGGCGGGGGGGATGGGACACGCACACGTACAAACTCCATACAGGATTGAGCCCGTGTGTCTGGCTCTGTAAGACAGCAACTTCACCGCAGTGCCACCGTGCCACCATTAAAAGAAGGATATTACTGGTTGTAAAATATTTTAGGGTGTGTGAGTGGCACTAAGTGAATGCATGCTTTTTTTTTTCTCTCCTATCAAAGTTACAGTGGAAGCGTGCGAGAATCCTTGTGGAAATCCATTGACACTGTGCGGTTTCATTTGAGCTTCCCCACATCTGGATCAGATAGCCTGCAGGCTGTCACGGACTGGTAAAAGAAAGAAAGGATCACGGCTTATCTTCCCTGCATTTCAATCATCAAAAGACTGAAGTAAAAGACGAAACAAAAAATATCAATTCAGGAAAGGCATCGCATTTTTTTACACTTGTGTTCCAACGCTTTAAATACAGAATGATCGCGTTTTCTTACGTCTTTCTCAGGCCAAACGAAAGGCTGATTTTTACCGAACTGAGTAAAATTCAGGAAGTTGTTCAGACCATCGCCTTTTTTTCATGTCAGTGGTAGTGGGCGAAAATAAAACATTATATATCAATCTGAGGGGAAGAAAGGCTTTGAAATAACAGTATTCTTTGAAAGGGTAGACCCACTGATCTTTTTGAGAAAGTAAAACTAATGCTTCAACTTGCAGTCCTTTTGGCATAGCTTTTCACTCCTAGCAGTTAACGATCCTTGCAGTGTGCAAATGCATAGTCCTGTACATTCATCTGAAATGTGAGATAGACAAAAAATGTTGGAGTAACTCAGCGAGTCAGACAGCATCTCTGGAGAAACGGAATAGGTGACAATTTGGGTCAGAACCCTTCTTCAAATTCCTGTGGTCTGAAGAAGGGTCTTGACCTGAAATGTCACCTATTCCTTTTCTGCAGCGATGCTGTTTGACCTGCTGAGTTACTCCAGCATTTTGTGTCTATCTTCAGTATAAACCAGCATCTGCAGATCCTTCCTATTCATGTGAAATATCCCTGGTACTTTAGAGGCAGCTTCAATGTATTGGGTTAACCACTCAGCCAAAATTCCAAGAAGAATTGTGGAAGAACTAGCTCAGTGCTTGATTACTCCTGTCCCATGATGAGATTGCAAGGTTTAGGAAATTTTGGAATGTTTTTTCTGTGAGCAATAATTAGTCGTCACCAGCTGTCAGTGAATGTTGCGCGTTCTGTATTGACAACAGTAACCAATGATTTAAGTTGCTCTAGCATTGTTTAGAGCACAACTGATATATATGGAGATAGACACAAAATGCTGGAGTAACTCAGAGTAACTCAGTCTGAAGAAGGGTCTCAACCCGAAACGTAACTCATTCCTTCTCTCCAGAGATGCTGCCAATCCCGTTGAGTTACTCCAGCATTTTGTGTCTATCTTCAAGTTAAACCAGCATCTGTAGTTGTTTTCTACTAATATATATGAAAATTGGGTTGCAATCCAATATGTTCCATTTACTGAAGTCGTAAATTGAGCAGTCTCTGCTACTATCTAAAAGGTACAAAATATATTAGCCGGGCCATTCACTGTTTTATGTTGGCATGTGACAAATGGATACCAAAATTATAATGTACTTCTAATTAGACATTTGCAAATTGTGCTGTATTAACATGGGAAACACTATAATTGAATAACAGTACCTTGAATCGCAAAAGATGGTGCTGGAGCGTGCTGACGCTTATCGTTTGAGTTTATTGTCACGTGTGCCGAGGTATGGTGAAAAACTTTTGTTGCATGCTAACCAGTCAGCGGAATGAAAGTTCCACATTTTTTCTCCTTTGGATAAACAAATTTCCCCTGAACTTGGATTTAGCTTGCTGCATTTTCAAGACGTCTGATTTTGGACTACCTTGCAGGTGGAAACATCTTCAGAATGTCTATCCGGTCAAGCTAATTTATTTTAGTTTGCAGTCAATACAACACTCCTCATTTCTCTTTCTTGTCCAGGCCTGTAGAGCAAGGCTGTGAGAGGTCTCTTCAATTGTTTTAGCGAATATGGAAAGATGTGCACGACAGTGCATTACGCCTAGGCCAAAGAAAATTGTAAGTAAGATTGCCTCTGTTTCCCTTTTGCTCACTCTGGGCTAGTGGACATAGCATCAAGGTCAAACTTTATTGCCCATTTTGAAATGGTGTAAGTGCAGCATTAATGTCCTGTGAATAGCAGTGATAATGACCATTTCCTCTGTTTTGAACATAGTTCGCTGAGTAATAAATATTCAATTTCACTAAGAACAGTTTGACTGGGCAACTGACTGAACATCCCAGCAACCCAAATACACACACAACTACACACTGTGATGATCAGTATCAGTTTGAGTTTTTATGTCAAAGGTATATTTAAATAAATACATTCAATGGTTCAGTGGTGCTTTCGTGAGTGAGTATTCAAACCATTTCCTTTCCACACTACCAGCAGAGCAACTACAAGAAGATAGACACAAAAAGCTGGAGTAACTCAGCTGGTCAGACAGCATCTCTGTGAAAAATAAATAGGTGATGTTTTGGGTCAAGACCCTTCTTCAGACCCTTCTGGTTGTGACCTGAAACGTCACATATTCCTTTCCTCCAGAGATACTGTCTGACCAGCTGAGTTACACCAGCTTTTTGTGTATATATTCAGTTTGAACCAGCATCTGCAGTTGTTTCCTACACATTCCTGAGCAATTACAAGTGCTGTATATATTTTCAAAGATTTAAATATATCTTATAATTCTGAGTATTTATTGGTGATTCGCTTTAGGTTATCCATCAATATCTCACGCACACGGAGGCAAGAGCGGCAACCATTCTGCACGTAGTGCGATCTCGCTAATATGAATCAGATGAGTGACCAATTAAGCTGTTGTAAGGTGGCGTAATACAGCTTTTCCTCAGATTCCCACGGGACCTTTATCCCTTACTAGCAGACAGGACCTGAGTTTAACAACCCATCTAATAATGAAAAACATATTGTTCCACTGGCATTAGTGCGGGTTACTTTACTTATTCTTGGAGTGAGTCCTAAGCCTTTGACCTCCTAATATGAGGCATGCTACTAAAACAATTGTTAACACAGAGGAAGCAAATGTAATCGAAGGTGACTAGTTTGAATCTGAGAGATATACAGTAAAAGGGTGGCATGGTGGGACAGCAGTAGATTTGCTACCTTACAGCGCGGGTTCTATTCTGACTACAGGTGTTGTCTGTATGGTTTGTGCATTCTCCCCGTGACCTGCGTGGGTTTACTCTAGGATCTCCGGTGGAACAATGATGATAGTTTTTGACAGAGTGGGCAATAAATTAGGAAGTGGGGTGGCAATGCAATGCATCTACTAGAGCTGCTGACTCACAGCTCCAGCAACCCAAGTTCAATCCTGATCTAGTGTACTACCTGTGTGGAGTTTGCATTGTCTCTGAGTGAAAAAAAAAGGAAAGGCAGCACTGGGGCACAGCCGGTGGAGCCGCTGCCTCACAGCGGCAGAGACCCGAGGTTTTGTCCTGACCTCAAGTACTGTCTGTGTGGAGTCTGAACGTTGTCTGCATGAGTTTCCACCTGGTGCACGGTTCTCTTCTTGAGGGCGACATAGTGGTGCAGCGGTAAAATGGCAGCCTTACAGTGCCAGAGACCTGGGTTCTATCCCGACAATGGATGCTGTCTATGCGGAGTTTGAACATTCTCCCTGTGACCGTGTGGGTTTTCTCCAGGTGCTCCGGTTTCCTCCCACATTCCAAAGACATACAGGTTTGTAGGTTCGGTAAATTGTATTATTGTCCCTGGTGTGTAGGATAGTGGTAGTGGTCATTTGCTGATCGACATGGACTCAGTGGGCCAAAGGGCCTGTTTCCGTGCTGTATATCTAAAGTACCAAGTCTAAAGTCTGCATGAGTTTTCTCTGGGTGCTTTGATTTCCTCTCACATTCCAAAGATCATTGTAATTTGGCTCTGGTGTAGCTAAACAATCTATTTATGTGCAGTATGACTCTGTGAGAACAATGCATTTGCAACAAATTCAAATTATTAAATGTGTCTGATAGTGTAATGAGTGGTCAGATAGTCTGATGGATGCGGTCATTGTTTGACACACCAGCACTCCCTGATGAATCAAGAAGAGTCAGATGTGAGGTGAGTCAGAACTTTTCCCAAGGAGTGACTAAAGGATAAATATTTAGTCCAGCATTGCCATGCAGTCAAATGTACCATCATCCAATCTTCATACTGATAGACTTCCACATTTGGCCATGCATGCATGGTCTGTTGGTGAGGTGTTGACTGTTCAACCCGAGGAGTACCTTCAGCAACAGACTGGTTTCTTCAAGATGCAGTGCATAATGCCACAGGAGATCCTTCTTCCTGTTGCTATCAAAATGCACAACTCCTCCCCTTCTGTCATGGGATACACTGACTCCCCTCCCCCCCCCACCCCCACACCCCCCACAAAACTTTGTATGTCCCCAATCCTTTCCACTCGTCACTTTAATTTCATGTTTCATGTATTTTATGACTGTTGGCAGATCAATTTTCCTCCAGGGATAAATAAAGTTCTATCATATTGTGGCGCATCTAAGACGGTGTGCCCACATTGATTTAATTTATGTGATGGTGTATTGGCAGTTTATAAGGTGCAGCAGTGAGGGGGAACCTCTGTGTTACTCCAGTTGCTGCGGGGACTGGAAACAGCAAGGCACTCCCCCCCCCCCCCCATCTCAGCAGAAGCAACCTGGGGATGAATTAAGATGCACTGTGTCCTCATTTGCCTTCTCACACCTGCTTTTATACAGGTTGGTAGACTGTCAGGACCACACAAATATGCACTTTTGGGGTTTGAATATGGTTGGGTGAAGTTTCTGTGTTGTTTTGGGTGTTAAGAAAGTTGAAGTTAGTGGGTTACTGGTTGTTAATGTTTCTGTGTGCTGGGTTGGAAGATATAATAATGTGTAGCATGGGCATGTTTCTTATTAGGTCATTCCATAACCTGTGGTGGTTGCAGACGTTGCAATGAGGATATGGCATAGAAAAAAAGGCCAAATGTCAACTTTTAGCATGTTGCTGGAAATGTACAGTGAAGGTTAATTAAGTGCCTAATAATATTTATTGAAGTGTAAAATCAAAAATACAAGTGTGTAAATCGCACAGAGAGTGTATTGAGTACAAGGGAAACATAGGAAAGAATGGGCTGTGAGTGAAACTGTAACAAAATGGGTGTGTTAGGGAGAGACAAAATGGATGACTGAACCAATGATAAGAGCAATGTTTTGTGTTTACATGATTATTGAATAAAACAACCAGCAGAAGCAACCTGGGGATGAATTAAGATGCACTGTGTCCTCATTTGCCTTCTCACACCTGCTTTTATACAGGTTATCTATCTGCTTTACGGTGCCCAACCTTGGGACCCGTAACAATATTGTAGCGTTTTATTATTGTATCGTATCGTAGATGGCTGATGGACAGCAGTCCCTTTCAGACCTGGCAGCTGTCAGTCAGCAAAATTGTGCCATTTGTTACGGGCATACCTCACATATCTCTCTCAAGTTTCAACGATACATTTTAAGCCCAGCCAAAGAGCCTTTGAGAGATTTACGTTTGTCCTTTCACCAGTCCCCCGACATTTTTCAGCCAGTGAGATATGGCAGAATGGTGGCAAGAGTAGGACAAGGTCATGCAAGAGAATTAACTATTCCACATCATGGAACGTGAAATCAATCCAATACCTGTGTCTTGACCACTACTTCTGGAGTGATGGGATGCATAGCACACAGGCAGACTCATTTGGAGATGTGGAAAACTTCAATATTATATTTAAATCCAACACCCTGTCATGTTGGAAGGAACTGCAGATGCTGGTTTACACTGAAGATAGACACAAAATGCTGGAGTAACTCAGCCTTATTAGGCAGCATCTCTGGAGAAATGGAATAGGTGATGTTTTGAGTCGGGACCCTTCTTCATACCCTTCCCACTGATATTCACCAAGGAGAAAGCGATGGAGGATAGTGAAATCAGTGTGCGGTATAGGAATATGGTAGGGCATTTTGAGATGAAGAGGGAAGTGGTCTTGGGTCTCTTGAAGAGCATTAAGGCAGATAGGTTCCCACGCCCTGATGGGATCTATCCATTGTTATTGAGATGGGCAAGAGAGGTCACATGCAAAGTCGTGGCGGAGTGTAGAGAATACCCATTGTTGTTTCTTTGTTTAAGAAGGGAAACAGGTATGATATTTGAACATGGATGGAATGGTGGCGCAGCGGTAGAGTTGCTGCCTTACGGCGCTTGTGGTGCTGGGAACCCAGGTTTGATCCTGACTACAGGTGCTGCCTGTACAGAGTTTATACGTTCTCCCCGCGAC